>JAWNPQ010000249.1:0-749855 GCA_035047465.1 Drosophila sordidula | reverse complement strand
TTCTGATACATATGGGGCTCCATATGACGAAAAACCGCTTCAAAAATTTTTCTATGGTGAGAATTTCTCTGAAAAAATGTTCAAAACCTGGTATTTTTTGTGTTTTTTTTTTTTCAGAGGCTATCTTATATTATATTATATTATCGTTACTCGTTACTTTCTTACTGAAAACTAATCAGTCCTACACACTTTTAAATCATTGGTTTCGCAACTATATATTTTTGAATTAAGAGAATGATGGATTTTTGTGCGATATTTTTCACGATTTTTTGACCTAAAAAATCCGGTAAAAATCGGAAAAAACATATATTTTGTTCATCATCAATTTATTTTTATATCTGCATTAATTCGACGTCCTTTAAGATATTAATCATTGAAATCGATGGTGAGACGGCTGAGATATTACTACTTCAACATGTTCAACATGCGGAATGTTTGGCGTTACTGAGGGTGTTTGCGAACAGATGGCACTAGTTTTGATTGTTCTTTTTTTTGCCGAGGATGCTTGCATGTAGTTGGCCAACTTTAGTCAAATTATAATTTGAGATAATTATAGTTGCCTACCGACTAGGTTGTAGATTGCTGGTGACCTCCCCAAAATTATTGCTATCTTGATATCCCAGCCACGTTCACTAGAAGGCCATCCACCTACCCCACCCCGAATCCCGAAAGCCTATATGCCCCAAATTGCAAATAATTTATTACACGCATCATTGTCTTCCAGGGAGTCAGCCATATTTGTACGTTAGTTGAAAAAATAATCTTGATTTTATTATCTAGCAATATAGGGATAGATTTCTATATCTTGAACCCATTAAAAATGGGTAACAGGGAGAAGGAAGCATCTCAGACCTCTAAAGTATATACATTTTTGAGCAGCACGACGAGTTGGGTCGCCTTATCCCTGTCCGTCTGTATGAAACTCCAAAAGCTAGAGCCTCAAACTGAACGACTATAGATTCTGTAATACAATACGCAATACGAGTTTATACTTTTTTGTCGATATTTTGCTGTGATATCGATAAAAATCAATTGTCATGCTTGATTTTTTCTTAGCTTAACTTCTAGACTATAAGAGTTAGAGCCACCATGATTCGACATGTGCACGTGAAGCATACGCTTAAGGATATTTCAGGATTTAAGATACCTCCCCTATTCACCCCATATATGAAAAAAAACCAATTCCAATACTACAGAATTGTGATTTGGTTTGCAGTTAGATTTAAATGCCCTTATTACGAAGTACAAATTTCATTAAGATCATGCTCTTAGTTTAAAAGTTATTCACGGCGCTCCCGACTACAGCCGCGTACATGTTTCATATTATTATTATGATTCGTAGTGTTACTGGAGAAAACGTGACTGATTTTGTCAAGCGGCATAATATTGTTGATTCAATCCTAGAACATCCTGTTTTTTATGTACAAAATATTTTTGCTTCTCGCAACTCTTCAATTGTTGAAACTATTTTGTTGTTATGGTAACCATGACCAGCTGATTGTGATGCAACTAGAAGTTGCAGTCTATCAACGATCTCATTCTGATTACATGAAGAGATTTTGTATAATGGTTCGGTGTAGACATTGCGCTGGGAACACTAACTTTTGGAAAAGGTTTTTTATTGTGATTGTGAGATATTTTTTAGAACGATTACCCTTGAGATCCTCGTTAGGCAGATGTTGTTTTTTATGAGCATTTGTTTTTAGAATAAAAGTTAAAGAATATAATCCTGGTGTCAGATTCCATCTCTCACTGGTGTAAAGTAGTTCCTTGGCCGGGGTTCAAATCTTAGTCTCGCCAGGATCTGTTGATAACAATATTTATAAATCGCTAAGACACTGAATGAAGGGGGGCAGAATAACCACTAATAGAGCAATCCCAAACCAGAACCAGTGCATTATACTTTGTAATGCTAGCCGCCTGCATTACCAAGCCGTGCTTGACCGTGCCGGGACGAGACGCGCACGCTCTCTAACACCGTCGGGTCTGAACCTCAAATTCGTCCGCAAGCAGTGCCGGGATGGAGCCTCGAACACGTCTCCTGGCTGCGCTACGACGGAACCTAGAGAACGTCTCCCAGCTATGCCGAGACGTAACCTCGAACACGTCTCCTAGCTGCGCCGAGACGGAACATCGATATCTCTTGTGATCCTAAGACCCCTGTGCCGTAGCTGTTAGAAACAAGAGACAGGGGATTCAGAACTCAATAATTTAACGTGATTGTTGGTTTTTTACTTTTATTCATGAACTTATGGGTAGGCTTAGAGTTAAGATGCAATACGGTAATTAAAATAGAAATCAAATGATTTCATTATATGTCGCTTATAAATACCTCGGCTCGTCACGCCTTCCTTATAAACTCTTCGACGAACCCTAAAATAAAAAAAGGTACCAAGTTACGTATAAAAGGGTTTCTTTAAAATATAATAAACCAGTACCAGTACCGATTGATCCCGGTCTGCTTACAGATGACTCATTTCAAATACGTAAATATGCTTTTAATCAAACTCACCTAGCCACCTACAACGGCTCCGACGATTTTTGTCGTCGTGTGCTAATGGCCCCCCGCTTGATGCCCCCAAACTCAATTTAAATTCAATTACTATGCAAGGCCAAAATCAACATCTACAAAAGCAAAAGGATGATCAGTCAGTAAATTATAGCCAATCACTAAACTCTGATGTATATTTGGCTATTAGCGATAAAACAAAGGCAGACCAATCAATGCATGGAAAATGGAAGCGCCAAAAGGGACCCGCTCCTGCTCCTCCAATACCCTCACCACCTCGTAGAGTTTTACATATTGCTTCACTGCAAGAAATACGTCGAGAGCTAGAAGTTTTGGAAAATATGATTAGAGATCGCTGTGAAAGTCACGTAGAAAAAGTGCAAACAGCAACAACTTCAGAAATTCCAACAAAAAACTCTAAAGAGATAAACGAGAAAAATGAGATATTTCGAAGACAAACTGAATTAACGCATCTGTAAGTACTATGCAAAATAATAATAAGCAATAAAAGATCTTAACAATCTTTACATGCTGATCTTGAATACAAAATACGAATCTTTTTGGGTCAAGGGACTGTAATATGAATGATTCGGATAAACTACGGGATAAAGCATTGATATCACGCCTTGCTGAGATTGTTGAATTGCGCAACAACGTCATCAATTGCTTCAAAAATGATCATCTTCGCGAAGCTGAAGAAGACTTGGTAATCTATTAAAAGTCGTTTTAATATTTATTAAATAATATATTATAAATTACATTTACTGACTATTTACAGAGTCTTAAGGAAAGTCTAGAGCTCTACAACCGAAAATGATATGCTGCCAAGCAAGGAAAAATAATATATGAAAATATGACAATAAGATAATAACATTAAAGGTTTTTATTAATTTAAATAAATAAAAAGAATTTTATTCATTTAAACAATTTATATTAATTTCGAAACGAATTAAGGAAGAAATAAGAGTGCTTAAGTTAACTTAACCTGACTAGGAGGTACCCTATAATAGCACTAGGTAACAGAATCCAATTTGGTTTTGCATAGTTTACCAAACCGAGTTTTTTTTATTTATTTTATTTTTTTAGCTGTTTTCAGAGATAAGTTATATCTCAATAACACTAGGTAACAGCCAAATTGTATAGTTTACCAACCCTAGTTTTTCTGAGCCCCATATGACGAAAAACCGCTTCAAAGATTTTTCTATGGTGAGATTTTGTCTGAAAAAATCTGGTATGTTTTTGTGTTTTTTTTTTCAGAGGTGATCTTGCATTATTGATCGTTACTCAAGAATGTCGTAATCGATTTTGAAAAGCTTACTGAATGCTAATCACTTCTACACACTTTTAAATCATTGGTTTCGCAACTATATATTTTTGAATTAAGAAAATGATTGTGATGAATGATGTGACCTAAAAAATCCGGTAAAAATCGAAAAAAAAAAAAAATTATTTTCTTCATTATTAATATAAACGTCATTTAAGATATTAATAATTGAAATTTATGGTGAGACGGCTGCGACATTACTACTTCAGCAAACCTGCTTTATGTCACGTTTTTTCGCTCATATAAGTCATGAGTTCGGATCGGCACGAATCGGCGGAATGTTTGGCGTTATTGACAGTATTCGCGAACAGATGGCACTAGTTTTGATTGTTCTTCTTTTTGCCGAGGATGCCTGCATGTAGTTGGCCTACTTTACTCAAATTATAATTTGAGATAATTATAGTTGCCTACCTACTAGTATCGGCCGGTAACCGGAAAATCAGCAGTACACTTATTGAGCGCTAAATAGTGAGTATTACCTGGGACAGTTGGCTGACCATGTTTTGAGCCGAAATTCCTGTCAGAGAATTTGGATCAAGCAAACAACAAGGAATTTAATATTAACCTCAGGTCATCATGAGACTTTAACGCTTTCTGCCAAATTTGGAGTATCGGTTAAAAGACTTACCGATGCTCACTTCAGTTCTGACATTTATTACAATACGAGTTAAAACGAAAATATACCGTACAAAATGAGTAAAATTGTGCGCAAATATTTGTGCCATTACAACCCTGAATCGTTCTGCTACATATGTATGTGATATCTATCTAGCCAATACCAACTCCAAAATAACATTCAACGAAAGGTTACAAAATGTATATAATGAAATCTTTGGAATTGAACCCAAATCCATTTCCTATATTCCCATTTGGACTTTTTTCCGATTATGTGTGGGGTCTCAAACAAGAATGTGATTTTAATACCGTACGCAGAAAGACACGGTACTTGAACCATTTTTAATATATTCGAAAATTCAACCGACATGTAATAACTTAAGAAATAAATAGTAAATCCTGTTATTAATAAACAGTTGTTGATATATATAATTTCTTTTTATGACCATTATCTATAGGCCCCCAGCCTTATCCTGATGAATATCATATAAATGGCTCGTTTCTGCATTAATTTTAATGAATGATATCTTAATTGATGATCCATTAATATGAATGTAAAGTGAAACAGGCAACAAATTAATTCTGGCGACTTTAATAAGACATTTAAGTCAGAATTTCGCAGAAGATTTCACCAAGAAACCATTTATATCAACAAAAACAAAGGGTTTACATTTCTTTTCGACTTTTCCCCGAATTTAAAAGTAAAAAGAGCGGGAAAAATACTGAAAGAAATTATCATTGGTTGCAAAACTAATTATTTAAACTTAAAAGTGTGCATGACTGATTAATATATATATTTATTAGCTTTTAGTATTTCGTTAAGCTTTTCAGAATCGTTTAGGACATTCTCGAGTAATGATCAATAATGCAAACTTGCCTTTGATAAAAATCTAAAAAAAACAAGTGAGAAGGCTCCAGTCAGGAGCGCCCGACTGGGGTATACCCTGTTTTCATACATTTCAGTCCGCTTGCATTCATACAGTCATACACAGAAACACACATACACATACACACACACGTGTGTGATCTTAATAAAACTTTCAGGGCTTAATAAGAGGATTGAAATTTATGTACAAACCAAAGCCCAGTCCGTAGCTTTTGAATTGCGGATTATTTTACATTTTTGTAATTGTGGGAGATATAGCTTTTCGCGATTTGCGGGGGGGGGGGGGAGTGTGCGTGGCCGGGAAATTTTACGAATCTTTAAAGGGGGTGACCAGCCATCTACGTTTAAAATTTGGTGACTCTAGTTCCAATATTGTGGGAGATATAGGCTTTCGCACTTTGCGGGGGCGGGGGTGGGCCTCGGCGGTAAATGTTTGTACCCGTATTTAAAGGAGCTAACCACTAATCTACCTTTCAAATTTGGTGATCTAGCTCTAAAACATTGGAAGATATAGCCATATTTTCGATTTTTTAAGGCGGGTCTGTTGGGGAGGTCACCAGCAATCTACATACCAAGTTTGGTGTCTCTAGCTTTAAAATTGCGTAAATTATACACATGATAGAGTTTTCAGCTTGCAAATATATCGATTTTAGCGATTACGGAGGTGGAAGGGGGCGCGTCCGGAAAATGTTGTGGTGTTTGGGGGTAATAATAATATTCAAAATTTGGTGACTCTAGCTCTAAAACTGTGGGAGATATAGCCATTTCCGATTTTATAAGAGGGGGGGGGGGGGCTGGGGGATGTTCTAGTGGGCGTGGCCGGGAAATCAAGCATTTTATGGAGGAGAATTTGGTTAATCTAACTTTAATATTGTGTGAAATATTCAACTTTAATCGATTTGCGATTTGAGGTGTTTCAGTGGGCGTTACACAAAAATCTCAACACTTTGTCTGAAGCAGATAACTACAAGTATATATTCCAAGTTTCAAGTCTCTATCTTCAACTGCGTCGAAAAATATTGCGTTCAGCCGGACAGACGGACGGACAACATGACGGGCATTGCACAAAACCAATATAATAGCTTCACTTCGTGAACGAGTATAAAAAAAATCTCACCATACAAAAATTTTTAAAGTGGTTTTTCGACATAATGGGCCCCATATGTATCATAAAAAGTATGTTTGGCCAAAATGGCAATTTGGCTGTTACCTAGTGTAATATTTTCAGTAGTGCTTCGGTTTATTTCAATTTGCCAGGAATCACTCCTTAGTAGACTATTACATTGTATGCTAAATTATAATAAATGTTCCCTTCCTTTTTAATCGTAAAACCGTGCTGTGTGTAATCTTCATACATAAACTAACCAATGCAAAATGTGATTTTATCGAATTAGTCAGTTTTATGGTTCCCAGCAGAAATCCTAGGAATTTTTTCCTTATTCCATTTCGGATCTTGTGTTCTAGTTATAACAGTCTTTTCTTTTCCATGGAATAAGTAATGTCATCTGTTCATTTGTTCGCGATCTTCATCACCGCACGTTATGCAGCGCACCCTTTGATCGGTTGGACAGTTGTCCTTTGTGCAAGGAATTGTGCTTGTATGGTTGGAGTCGACTTTAACGCCCCCCTGATGCAGGCGAACGCCTGCCGTTGGATCTTTTCCATTAGCTTAAAGTATGTCGATTTCTTTGTAATATGTAAGCTGCATGCAAGTAAGGACGCCGCAGCTGTTTAAGGGTCTCATCTTCAGAGTAGTTAGTATTTTGACGTTCTGTTTTGTATTCCCCTTATTGCCCTCCTTCGTTCTCTTGGGAGCAACCTCTCACGAGGTTTTGGCACCCTCGTGGACGGACGATAGCACGCTACAGCTATGTGGTGGTGGTGATGGTGGTGTTGTTAGCGACAGCGACAACCACACACTTTCCACCGACATTTTTCATCAACCTGGCATCCCAGCACTGGTTGCTTCCTTTCTGTCGACCATGGTAAATTTACTTTTCGGAGAACCGAGTCGTAGCAGTTTTTGCCACAGCTATCAGGCCTCTCGAACAATGGCTCTGGTCGCGGTACCTCTGACTTGCCGAGGCTGTCGGAGAATAATGTACCTTTGCCTTAGCTAGACTCCGCACTACCTAGGTAGGCGTGTAAGTTACACTAGGTGTTTCCCGTATACTCCGAGTGCAGAGCCCGTTGCCCGGCCGGCACCCACGTGGAAGTTACAGTTCGAAGGTTTTTTGCCAGCCTACTAAACAAGTGAGGGGTTGAAGTCGACTAGGAGATACCCTGAACACTGGCTTACAACCGCCTTGCATTAACACGATCATAGAATCACACATACCCACACACACACACATGTTGACACGCTGTCCAGTCAAAATAAAAACAAAAATCTTCTTTGCTGGAGATTTTTTAAAAGTTATTGCATATATATATATTAAATCAGCCTGAAAACTAATTTCATTTTCAATGAACTCTAGCCGTAAAATATTGGCCACGTCCACTTCCGCCACTACCAAATACAAAAATGCTATATTTTTTCAAAATCACAATAATAAGTATTTCGCAATCCGTTACGTCCGACTGCTTCAGACTTCCGCAGACAACGCAGGCTAAAACGATTCCATTCTATAGACTTACCAAAAAGTTCTCTAAACCCTAAATCAATTCCCAAACTTTCTACGATAATACTTCACAACATCACATACCATGTTCCACAATCGCATCAACACTTATATCATTATAAATTAGTTTATATTATATACAAATTTAAAAGCTAAATAATTAATAGTAAGTTAGCTAAATGATTACAAAAAATATAACACATATAAATAAATAAAGCAGCTCTAGTCATTGGTCATACAGAAGGTGAGTGAACATATCGTTTTATGGAGCTATGCGATATTTGGGGGAGGGGGGAGTTAAGGAATTAATTAAGGAGTTAAGGGCCGGTTAATTTTATTACCTGTCCCTCTACGAAAGTTGCGTAGTTTCATATTAGAGTTATGAGCACTTATGAGAACACGTGCGCACAAATGCACGCATCGACTTGTTCGGCGACTTTTCCTGGGTAGGATAAGGGACCAATCATTAAAGTTCAGATTTCCATTTGATAAGGGACCGGTCATTAAAATTCAGTTTTGCTTATCGTTTAATGTTCCCCGTATTGCGATGTTGTAATTTTACATTTATCGTATATGATGAAATAACGATCAGGAAAAATTACTCCATCACATTCTGTTAAAAAATCATACATTTTTGTAATTTTTGTAATTTTTGTAATGGTGCAAATGTATGTAACAGGCAGAAGGAGGCATCTCCGACCCCATAAAGGATATATGTTCTTGATCAGGACGACGAGCTGAGTCGATCTAGCCCTGTCCGTCTGTCTGTCCGTGCGTCTGTATGAACGCAGCGTTCTCGGAAACTACAAAAACTAGAGACTCAAACTAAACGAAACTAATTCAATACGCAATACGAGTTTATCATTTTTGTCGATATTTTGCATTAATATCGATAAAAATCGATTGCAATACCTAATTATATCCTGAATCCATTAAAAATAGATAAATCAGCGTATTGGTTTTGTGCAAATGTATGTAACAAGCAGGAGGAAGCATCTCCGAGCCCATAAAGTATATATATTCTTGATCAGCATCACTAGCCGAGTTGATATAGCCCTGTCCGTCTGTCTGTGCGTCTGTATGGACGCGTCGATTTCGGAGATTACGTACACCATACGCAGATCAAGTTTATTTTAAATCATCGATAACTCATCTCGTTTTCTTATTATCGGTAAATATCAGTTTTTTTACCCTTATCTATCGGAAATGGCTATATCTTCCAAAGTTTTAGAGCTAGAGTCACCAAATTTGAAAGGTAGATTCGTGGTCAGGTCCTTTAAATAAGGGTTCCCGGCAACGCCCACCCCCGTCCCCGCAAAGTGCGAAATCCTCTATCTCCCACATTTTTAGATCTAGAGTCACCAAATTTTAAACGTAGATGGCTGGTCACCCCCTTTAACGATTTGTAAAAAATTTCTCGGCCACGCCCACGCCCACTCCTGGCCCCGCAAATCACGAAACGCTGTATCTCCCACAATTTTGGAGCTAGAGTCACAAAATTGTAAACGTATATGGCTGGTCACCCCCTTTAAAGACCCGAGACAATCAAGTCCAAGGAGTCTATAAAATACCTGGGAGTCATGATAGACAACAGGTTGAGCTACCGCTCCCATGTAGAGTACGTTACCAAAAAGGCATCCGGGATGCAGGGAGCCCTCTCGCGGATGCTACCAAATATAGGAGGACCCAAAGCCGGAAGGCGACTACTCATGGGTAGCGTAGTTGCTTCCATCCTGCTGTATGCAGCGCCCGTATGGGTCACTGCTTTAGCCAATAGTGTTAGTTTAAAAAGAAAGTTGACTGCCTTACAGGCTTAGCGCACTGCGTGTCATATCAGGATTCAGAACTGTATCTGACGACGCAGCACTCGTTTTGGCAGGAACGATGCCAGATATACTGGCCAGATATACTGGCACTGGAGATGGAAGCGATATACACAGCAGGCGCCTTGGCGAGAATACTGTGAATATAGAGGCCAAAGAGCAGAAAGGCAAGCATCGATGGTTAGATGGCAAGTGAGGTGGGACATGACCACCAAAGGAAGATGGACTCACCGGTTAATCCCAAACAACGAGTTGTCGATCGGACGAGCAAGGGGAGAAACAAATTTCCACCTGACTCAGTTTCTCACGGGCCATGGCGGGTATCGGAAGTTCCTACACAAGTTTCAGTACGAGGATAGGCCAGAATGCCCAACTTGCCCAAACTCGAGCGAAGACCCGGAGCACGTTCTGTACCACTGCATGAGGTATAGCGATAGCACTGAAGCTCTTCCCCCACCGGAGGAGCTTATATGGTACATGCCTGAGGCAGAAGACAACTGGAGGAAAGCCAGCCAGCTCATCATAGGCATCCAGAGCGATCTGAGAAGATGCGAGAAAGAACGGCGACAAATGGAGGCAACCCGTTCCCGCGAAATAATACCTGACGGTGATCCCGCGGGGAATGTAGTGTCTGGTGGCGGGGGTGTTTTTAGTACATAGTCGAACGAATCGTGAATGCTGTGGCACGGGCCAACAGTATCTTCAGAAGATTCTCACCCCCTATGGCGCATCCATATAAAAAAAAACACACACACACACATGTAAACACAGGCTACACGCTGCGAACAGCTGATGCGCTTTGGCCCCACTATGGAAACTCAATTCGTGTATAACTTCTAAACTAAGAATATTTCAGGGCTTAACAAGAGCTTTGAAATCTATATACAAACCAAAGTTCCAAGTCCGTAGTATTTACATTGCACATTTTTTACATTTTTGCTTTGTTTGGCTGCGCAAGTTTTATGGTTTTCAAGATATCTTCAAAAATAAGGGTAAAAAACTGATATTGTGGAATATGTAGCTTTTCGTGATTTTCGGGGGCGGGAGTGGGCGTGGGCGTGGCCGGGAAATTTTTTACGAATCGTTAAAGGGGGTGACCAGCCATCTACGTTTAAAATTTGGTGACTCTAGCTCCAAAATTGTGGGAGATATAGCTTTTCGCGATTTGCGGGGGCGGGAGTGGGCGTGGGCGGGAAATTGTTTACGAATCGTTAATGGGGGTGACCAGTCATCTACGTTTAAAATTTGGTGACTCTAGCTCCAAAATTGTGCGAGAAATAGGCTTTCGCACCGTGCGGGGGCGGGAGAGGGCGGGGGTGGACGTGGGCGGTAAATTTTGTACCCTTAATCAGAGGAGCTGACCACTAATCTACCTTCAAAATTTGGTGACTCTAGTTCTAATACTTTGGAAGATATAGCCATTTCCGATTTTTTAAGGCGGGGTGTCTGGGGGGCCTTCTAGTAGGCGTGGCCGGGATATCAAGGTCTTAATCTTTTGGGGAGCTCACCAGGAATCTACATACCAAGTTTGGTTCAAATTGTGTTAATTATACACGTGTTACCGTTTTGAGCTTGCAAACATATCGATTTTAGAATATGTTTTCTGTGATGTTTGGGGGACCTTAGCAGTAATATATATTCAAAATTTGGTGACTCTAGCTCTAAAACTGTGGAAGATAGAGCCATTTCCGAATTTTTAGGGCGGGGGCGCTGGGGGGCGTTCTAGTGGGCGTGGCCGCATTTTTTGGAGGAGATTACCAGCTATCTACATACTAAATTTGGTGACTGTAACTTTAATATTGTGGGAAATATTCAATTTTAATCGATTTGCGACTTGAGGTGTATCGACATGTTATCGATTTGCCAGCCTCCCAGTGGGCGTGGCACAAAAATCTTAACACTTTGTCAGAAGCAGATAACTACAAGTATATATGCCAAGTTTCAAGTCTATCTTCAATAGCGTCGAAAAATATTGCGCTCATACGGACAGACAGTCAGACGGACAGGCGGTCAGACGGACAGACGGACGGACAGCATGACGGACATTGCACAAAACCAATATACTAGTTTCACTTCGTGAACGAGTATAAAAAAGCGGGAAAAATTCGGAAAAGAAATTATCATTGGTTGCAAAACTAATTATTTAAACTAAAAAGTGTATAATATATATATTTATTAGCTTTTAGTATTTCGTTAAGCTTTTCAAAATCGTTTGGGACATTCTCGAGTAATGATCAATAATGCAAACTTGCCTTCGACAAAAATCTAAAAAAAAGAAGTGAGGAGGCTCCAGTCGGGATATGCATTCATACAGTCATACACAGAAACACACATTAACACACACACACACGTGTGTGATCTTAATGAAACTTTCAGGGCTTAATAAGAGGATTGAAATTTTGTACAAACCAAAGCCCAGTCCGTAGTATTTGAATTGCGGATTTTTTTACATTTTTGCATATTTGGAGCGAATGAGGGGAGGTATCCAAAATTCGATATTCCTCATCTGTGTATGCTTCACGCAAACAGTTTGAACTAAGTTCAGCTGCTCTAGCTTTTATGGTTTTTAAGATATCTTCAAAAAACACAGTTAAAACAACGATAATTATCGATAATAGGAAAACAAGATGAGTTACCGATGATTTGAAATAAACTTGGTCTGCGTATGGTATACACGAACCTAAAAAATCGAAGGTCAGCTTTCTAGCTTTTGTAGTCTCCGAAATCGACGCGTTCGTACAGATGGACGGACAGACAGACGGACAGGGCTAGGTCGCCACGGCTAGTGATGCTGATTAAGAATATATATAGTTTGTGGGGTCGGAGATGCTTCCTTCTGCCTGTTACATACATTTGTATTTTGTTACCTAGTGTAATTAGATTAATATCTTAAGCGACGCTCAATTAATGCAGCCAAACAAATAATGGGTGACGAACAAAATATATTTTGTGTTCGACTTTTTCCCCGTGTTTTAAAGTCAAAAATCGTGAAAAATACCGCGCAAGAAATCAATATTTTCTTAATTCAATCTAAATTTAAAAGTGTGTATGATTGATTAATAGATATATCATTAGCTTTCAGTAATCATTTATCTTTTCAAAATCGGTAACGACATTCCCGAGTAATGATCAATAATGCAAGTTACCTCTAAAAATTCCACTAAATAAATGCCAGATTTTCAAAAATAAAAAAAAAGTCCTACTATGGAAAATTTTTGAAGTGTTTTTTCGTCATATAAGTCTATATTGTATAATCGTAGTATCCATTCGTAATTTCTTGCCGATATGTCAACATTACAAGTGAGTGGGTTCTAGTCTGGAGTGGGGATACCATGAACCCTTTCTTTAGATGCATTTCAACCTCCTTGCACTCATACACACATACACAAAATCACACACACACAGACAAATTCATGCCGCAGGAAGTGCGTTTCTCAGCCGCTGCGCTTGGCCCCCACCATGGAAACAAAATTCGTGAACAACTTCTTTCTGTTTGTCCGTCTGAACGTCTGTCCAGGTGAACGTAATTTCTTTCGGCGCTATTGAAGATTGGGACTTGAAATTTTATCTGCTTCAGATAAAATGTTAAGATTTTTGTTCCACACGAATCTATAAAGGGTGAATATTTCCCATATTATTTAAGTTAGAGTCACCAAATTTGGTATGTGGATTGCTGGTGACCTCCCCTAAAAATTGCGACCTTAATATTCCGGCCCCGCCCATTAAAAACTGGCCCCAGTGCCCCCGTTTGGAAATTACTATATCTCCCACAGTTTTTAAGCTAGAGGTTCCATATTTAAAATAAATATTACTGGAGAGCTCTTGCAAACATCACAGAAAATGTTCGGAAACGCCCTCTCCTGCCTCCGAGCTGAGTCGACTTAGCCTTATCCGTCTGTATGAACGGAGCGATCACGAAAACTACAAAGTAGAGCCCCAAACTAAACGACTATAGATTCTGTAATACAATACGCAATACGAGTTTATAATTTTTTGTCGATATTCTGCTTTAATATCGGTAAAAATCAATTGTCATACTTGATTTTTTAGCTTAACTCCTAGACTATAGGAGCTAGAGCCACCATGGTTCGACATGTGCACGTGAATCATACGCAGCTTAAGGATATTTCAGGATTTAAGATACCTCCCCCTATCCACCCCATATATGAAAAAAGAAATTATCATTGGTTGCAAAACTAATTATTTAAACTAAAAAGTGTGTATGATTGATTAATATATACATTTCTTAGCTTTTAGTATTTCGTTAAGCTTTTCAAAATCGTAAAGGACATTCTCGAGTAATAATCAATAATGCAAACTTGACTTCGACAAAAATCTAAAAAAAACAAGTGAGAAGGCCCCAGTCGGGAGCGCCCGACTGGGGTATACCCTGTTTTCATACATTTCAGTCCGCTTGCATTCATACAGGCATACACAGAAATACACTTTCACACACACACACACGTGTGTGATTTTAATGAAACTTTCAGGGCTTAATAAGAGGATTGAAATTTTGTACAAACCAAAGCCCAGTCCGTAGTATTTGAATTGCGGATTTTTTTACATTTTTGCATATTTGGAGCGAATGAGGGGAGGTATCCAAAATTCGATATTCCTCATCTGTGTATGCTTCACGCAAACAGTTTGAACCAAGTTCAGCTGCTCTAGCTTTTATGGTTTTTAAGATATCTTCAAAACACACAGTTAAAACAACGATAATTATCGATAATAGGAAAACAAGATGAGTTACCGATGATTTGAAATAAACTTGGTCTGCGTATGGTATACACGAACCTAAAAAATCGAAGGTCAGCTTTCTAGCTTTTGTAGTCTCCGAAATCGACGCGTTCGTACAGATGGACGGACAGACAGACGGACAGGGCTAGGTCGCCACGGCTAGTGATGCTGAATAAGAATATATATACTTTGTGGGGTCGGAGATGCTTCCTTCTGCCTGTTACATACATTTGTATTTTGTTACCTAGTGTAATTAGATTAATATCTTAAGCGACGCTCAATTAATGCAGCCAAACAAATAATGGGTGACGAACAAAATATATTTTGTGTTCGACTTTTTCCCCGTGTTTTAAAGTCAAAAATCGTGAAAAATACCGCGCAAGAAATCAATATTTTCTTAATTCAATCTAAATTTAAAAGTGTGTATGATTGATTAATAAATATATCATTAGCTTTCAGTAATCATTTATCTTTTCAAAATCGGTAACGACATTCCCGAGTAATGATCAATAATGCAAGTTGCCTCTGAAAATTCTACTAAATAAATACCAGATTTTCAAAATTAAAAAAAAAGTCCTACTATGGAAAATTTTTGAAGTGGTTTTTCGTCATATAGGTCTATATGTATCAGAAAAAGTAGGTTTGGCAAACAATATAGTATAATCGTAGTATCCATTCGTAATTTCTTGCCGATATGTCAACATTACAAGTGAGTGGGTTCTAGTCTGGAGTGGGGATACCATGAACCCTTTCTTTAGATGCATTTCAACCTCCTTGCACTCATACACACATACACAAAATCACACACACACAGACAAATTCATGCCGCAGGAAGTGCGTTTCTCAGCCGCTGCGCTTGGCCCCCACCATGGAAACCAAATTCGTGAACAACTTCATTCTGTTTGTCCGTCTGAACGTCTGCCCAGGTGAACGTAATTTCTTTCGGCGCTATTGAAGATTGGGACTTGAAATTTTATCTGCTTCAGATAAAATGTTAAGATTTTTGTTCCACACGAATCTATAAAGGGTGAATATTTCCCATATTATTTAAGTTAGAGTCACCAAATTTGGTATGTGGATTGCTGGTGACCTCCCCTAAAAATTGCGACCTTAATATTCCGGCCCCGCCCATTAAAAACTGGCCCCAGTGCCCCCGTTTGGAAATTACTATATCTCCCACAGTTTTTAAGCTAGAGGCTCCATATTTAAAATAAATATTACTGGAGAGCTCTCGCAGACATCACAGAAAATGTTTGGAAACGCCCTCTCCTGCCTCCGAAATCGCTAAAATTTATATTCCTCGAAGCTAAAATGGGTAACTTGTGTATATTTCACACATTTTTAAAGCTAGCGACAGCAAACATAGTATGTAGATTGCTGGTGACTTCCCGAAATGATTGCTGTCTTGATATCCCAGCCTAGCCCACTAGAAAGCCATCCACCTACCCCTCCCTCACGAATACCGAAAGTCTATATGCCCCAAAGTTTTGCTTTTCTCATTGAAAGTTTATTTCTCTACAAAAATAAATAGTAGCATATGGCTCTCATCGTGTTTTATAAAGTAGAATCCCTCGCTCAGTAATTTCAGTAAACTTGAGTTCATTATCTAGCAATATAGGGATAGGTTTCTATACCTTCAACCCATTAAAAATGGGTAAAAACGGTATAATGGTAAATTAACAGGGAGAAGGAAGCATCTCAGACCTCTAAAGTATATACATTTGTGACCAGCACGACGAGCTGAGTCGACTTAGCCTTATCCGTCTGTATGAACGGAGCGATCACGAAAACTACAAAGTAGAGCCTCAAACTAAACGACTATAGATTCTGTAATACAATGCGCAATACGAGTTTATAATTTTTTGTCGATATTCTGCTTTAATATCGGTAAAAATCAATTGTCATACTTGATTTTTTAGCTTAACTCCTAGACTATAGGAGCTAGAGCCACCATGGTTCGACATGTGCACGTGAACCATTTATTTGATTTAAGATACCTCCCCCTATTCACCCCATATTTGAAAAAAAAAACCAATTCCAATACTACAGAATTGTGATTTAGTTTGTAGTTAGATTTGAATGCCCTTATTACGAAGTACAAATTTCATTAAGATCATGCTCTTAGTTTAAAAGTTATTCACGGCGCTCCCGACTACAGCCGCGTACATGTTTCATATTATTATTATGATTCGTAGTGTTACTGGAGAAAACGTGACTGAATTTGTCAAGCGGCATTTTAATATTGTTGATTCAATCCTAGAACATCCTGTTTTTTATGTACGAAATATTTTTGCTTCACGCAGCTCTTCAATTGTTGAAACTATTTTGTTGTTATGGTAACCATGACCAGCTGATTGTGATGCAATTAGAAGTTGCAGTCTATCAACGATCTCATTCTGATTACCCCAGTATACATAATTGGGTTTGTTTGTATTAAGTATCATTAGGCCTCCTCTTCTCCTCTCCTCTTCCTCTTTATTGTGATTGTGAGATATTTTTTAGAACGATTACCCTTGAGACCCTCGTTAGGCAGTTGTTGTTTTTTATGAGCATTTGTTTTTGGAATAAAAATTAAAGAATATAATCCTGGTGTCAGATTCCATATCTCACTGGTGTAAAGTAGTTCCTTGGCCGGGGTTCAAATCTCAGTCTCGTCAGGATCTGTTTATAAAAATATTTATAAATCGCTAAGACACTGAATGAAGGGACCAGAATAACCAATAATAGAGCAATCCCAAACCAGAACTAGTGCATTATACTTTGTAATGCTAGCCGCCTGCATTACCAAGCCGTGCTTGACCGTGCCGGGACGAGACGCGCACGCTCTCTAACACCGTCGGGTCTGAACCTCGAACTCGTCCGCAAGCAGTGCCGGGCAGTGCTACGACGGAACATAGAGAACGTCTCCCAGCTGTGCCGGGACGTAACCTCGAACACGTCTCCTAGCTGCGCCGAGACGAAACCTCGATATCTCTTGTGATCCTAAGACCCCTGTGCCGTAGCTGTTAGAGACAAGAGCCTGTCTCTATTCAGAACTCGATAATTCAATGAGATATATGATATATGTCGCTTATAAATACCTCGGCTCGTCACGCCTTCCTTATAAACTATTCGACGAACCCTACAATAAAACAAGTAAGAACGTTGCAGTCGGACGTAACCGACTGCGTAATACTCGTTCACAGCACACGGAAATTATTATTGTTATTTTGAAAAAAATATAGAATTTTTATATTTCGTAGGGGTGGGGTGGGCGTAAGAGAAGGTCACACAAACACTTTCTGCCAAATTTTGTGCCTCTAGCTCCAAAATTGTCGGTGGTATAGCTTTCCCGATTTGCGGGGCGGGAGTAGGAGGGAGTGGGCATGGCCGTGAAATTTACCGAGCTTTAAAAGGGGTGACCAGCCCTCTACGTTTAAAATTTGGTGACTCTAGCTCCAAAATTGTGGGAGATATAGCTTTTCGCGATTTGCGGGGGCGGGAGTGGGCGTGGGCAGGAAATTGTTTACGCATCGTTAATGGGGGTGACCAGTCATCTACGTTTAAAATTTGGTGACTCTAGCTCCAAAATTGTGGGAGAAATAGGCTTTCGCACTTTGCGGGGGCGGGAGAGGGCGGACGTGGACGTGGGCGGTAAATTTACCCTTATTCAGAGGAGCTGACCACTAATCTACCTTCAAAATTTGGTGACTCTAGCTCTAATACTTTGGAAGATATAGCCATTTCCGATTTTTTAAGGCTTGGTGTCTGGGGGGCCTTCTAGTAGGCGTGGCCGGGATATCAAGGTCTTAATCTTTTGGGGAGGTCACCAGGAATCTACATAACAAGTTTGGTGTCTAGCTTTCAAATTGTGTTAATTATACACGTGCTAGCGTTTTGAGCTTGCAAACATATCGATTTTAGCGATTACGGAGGCGGAAGGGGGCGTAGCCGAGTAGTAGGGAACTGTATGTTCTGTGACAGGAAGTAGCTGTCACTTTTATTACCCTGGGTGAATAATTAATGATTTATGACCCTACGTGATCCTCGATGTGCAGGTACGTGACCCTAATTAATATGTACGTTCCTGACCCTTTTTGTGGTGGGAGTGAGGGGAGCGATCATTTTATGGTCCTATGTGACCTTTTGTGGAGGCGGGAGTTGAGGAAAGTGGTCGTTAAATTTTATTGCTTGTCCCTTTTCAGAAGGGACCCAGATTTGAGGGGTGAGGGCTTATGAGAACAAGTGCACATAAGTGCACACATCGACTTGTTCGAGTACTTTTTGCGGGGGTGGGGGTGAGGGAACCGATCGTTTTATGGTCCTATGTGACCTTTTGTGGAGGGCGGAGTTGAGGAAAGTGGTCGTTAAATTTTATTGCTTGTCCCTTTTCAGAAGGGACCCAGATTTGAGGGGTGAGGGCTTATGAGAACAAGTGCACACAAGTACACACATCGACTTGTTCGAGTACTTTTTGCGGGGGTGGGGGTGAGGGGACCGATCGTTTTATTGCTTGTCCTTTTTGTGGAGGGGGGGAGTTGAGGAAAGTGGCCGTTAAATTTTATTGCTTGTCCCTTTTCAGAAGTAGCGTGGGTGCCCGATCATTAAAATTCGGATTAGAGGTGTGAGGGCTTATGAGAACAAGTGCACACAAGTGCACGCATCGTCTTGTTCGACTACTTTTCCGGGGGTGGGATAAGGGACGATCATTAAAATTCGGATTTGGTAAGGGGCCGATCATTAAAATTCAGATTTGAGGTGTGAGGGCTAATGAGATCACGTGCGCACAAGTGCACGCATAGGCTTGTTCGGCTACTTTTTCAGTTTTCAGTTTCACAGGATCGTGCCCTATGCCCTATGCCCTACGCCCTTCCTAACCTGTTTGAGCCTATGTTTAATAGTTCACAAGTAAATATGGCAATAAAAATAGCAATCCTAAGGCTATAAAGGATCCTTACTTCCATTGAGCCTGCATCAGTAGTCTCTGTACTATCGTGTCCTAAAAACCTCAATTCAATCTTTGTGTGTTATATACAAAATCATTGTGTGTTAACAATTTATTTGTGCGTGTAAAGCAAATTCTTACAAGTGTTAAACAATTTCATTGTTTATAATTTTTATATTTCCATATAAAAATCCACGCGTGTGTGTGTGATTAAATCTTTGTGTTTCAAAAAAAAAACATTCGATAAAATAAAAATAAAAACATCAAAAATGGTTGCCAACAACAACAACAACAACAACAACTCCAACGTTGCTTCGGGCAACTATGTGAGTTTCAACGCCCAATTGGATCGCAACGCCACTCCCAACTACTATAATAACGTAGTTTATCGGGCCGCCGCTGCTAACCCAACCGCCACCCCCAACGGACCTACCGCTATCGTCAACGGACTTACCGCCACCCCCAACGGACCTGCCGCTACCACCGCCGCTAACGCAACCGCCGCTGCTAACCCAACCGCCACCCCAACGGACCTACCGCTATCGTCAACGGACTTACCGCCACCACCAACGGACCTGCCGCTACCACCGCCGCTAACGCAACCGCCGCTGCTAACCCAACCGCCACCCCCAACGGATCTACCGCTACCGTCGCTGCTAACCCTTAAAGAAACGGTTTACTACCGCCTCTGCCAACGCATACGTCGCCGAGTCTTCCGCCTTAAAGAGACGGTTTACTACCGCCTCTGCCAACGCATACTTCACCGAGCCCACCGCCCACAAGAAACGGTTTACTACCGCCTCTGCCAACGCCTATGCCACCGGACCTTCCTCCTCCAACCCTATATCGAGGCATACGATATATTGCGATGCATGCAATATTCATGTCATCATAGCAAAATGGAGCATGCATTTGCGATCAAATGCTCACAAGGCTCAGGTATTCATACCAGAGAGCAACAATGTGTATTTAACATCAAGCGGTTTCAAAAACCGTAAATGCACATATGCATTTGTCAATGCCAATGAAGGACTTGTGATGCCTGAGCAGTTTCTGGATGACGCGTCACGGGAATTACTCCCATTAATCAACAATATTTTGAATTTACATACCTCCGCGAAAGCAAACTTCGAGCTGCTCGCGGAGTATGCAAAATATGTTGATGAAGAGGTTATCAAGTCTGTAAAGTCCCATCAAACTTCAATGGGAGTAATAACCCGGGCGATCAATATAAAGGATATGTTCACGGACCATGCCGCACACATGGATGAATGGCACATGGCACATGGCAAAAATGGATGAATTCCAGGAGAGGGAGAGTGGCTGGAGCCTAACAAAAATTATTCGGCTGGAGCTGAACATAAACAAATACACACCGATAAAAGTATCCAGCTGGATTACATTGCCGAAAATTTTAATGGCGAAAAAGGCTTTAATCAACATTAGGAACAGCGACGCTGATCTCCGCCTTGAAAACACCTCAAGGCAACCCGAGCAGATGTGCCAGCAATGGGATAGAGGATATTCATGTGACGCACATTAAAATTAGTGAGCAGCTCACCCTCAATTTCGAGCAGCTGGAGTTTCCTCTCGCTTTGAAGCAGATCAAAGTGTTTGAGAGGCAAAACTCCAGCATAAGCATAAATGTTTTCGGGTTTGATGAGGAGATTGGAGCAGTAATCGGGCCATTATACTTGACGGAGGAGGAGAAAGCGACGCACATTAGCCTAATGTTGTTGGAGGAGGAAGGTCGCGCCCATTTCGTATGGATAAAGAATTTATCAAGGTATGTACTACAAAAAATGTTTACATCTTAATAGTAGTCAATTTACTAATAAATTTTGTTTAATTTCTTTTTCAGACTGGTGCGCAAACAGGTAACGGCACACAGTGAAGAGCTATTCTTTTGTGCTACCTGCCTGAACTACTCCCACACAAGGAAATTGTACGAAGAGCATAAGCAGCAGTGTGGAAAAATGGTGTCGACCTTGCCAACGGAGGAAAAGGCAAGTGTTAGTTTTAAGAATTATAATCGTAGCTTAGATGTACCCTTCGTTGTATATGCAGATTTCGAGTGCATGCTTAGGCCCATAAATTCTAGGGTTAGCGAGAATGTAGTGGCAACTAACGAACATGTTCCCATTGCATTCTCATACTTTATTAAATGCGCATTTAATTCGGCATTAGATAAATTTGTTTTAGAGACGGGGGAAAATGCAGGTGTAAATTTCGTTAAATCCCTAATAAGGGATGTTAACGACATTTACACCACATATCTCTCGACAATTAAGCCGATTGTAATGAGTCCTATTGAAGAAGATCGCTTTAAAATGGCTGTCAATTGCCATATCTGCGAAAAATCATTAGGAGCTGACCGTGTTAGGGACCACTGCCATTTAACTGGCCAGTTTAGAGGCGCAGCGCATAATGCCTGCAACATTAACTATCAAATTGCACTATTTGTCCCCGTATTTTTCCATAATTTCTCTAAATACGACTCACATTTATTCGTAAGGGAATTGAATAAGGTTGAGGGTGAGATAAAGGTTCTCCCCCTCAACAAAGAATTGTATATTTCGCTCTCGAAATATACACACATTGCCTCCCACGACAAAAATCTTGAAATTAGATTTCTTGATACGTATCGTTTCATGGCAACGAGTTTAGATGCACTAAGTGCCAATCTAAATGTCTCAAAGTTTGAGTGTGTTAGGCGCTTCTTCCCCCTGGACAATGATTTTAATCTTGTTCGCAGGAATGGAGTGTTCCCTTACGAGTATTTAGATTCAATGAATCGTTTAAGAGAGCTCTTTACCTCCACGAGCAAAGTTCTTTAATAGTCTAACGAATTCAGAGTGTTCTGAAGAAGATTTTGCGCATGCCCAAAATGTCTGGTCTAATTTCGGTTGCCAAACCATTAAAGACTATATGGAGCTGTACCTCAAGACGGACGTTCTTTTGCTGGCAGATATTTTTCAAAACTTCAGGGAAATTTACCAGAAAATTTATACGCTCGACCCAGCCCACTATTATACAACACCTGGGTTGTCTTGGGATGCAATGCTCAAAACAACGAAAATTGTGCTCCAGCTGTTAACAGACATAGATATGTATAGATTTATACAGAACGGCATTCGTGGTGGGTTAGTGCAGTGCTGTCAACGGTACTCAAAGGCTAATCATAAACACCTCGCCGAGTATGATAGTAGTAAGCCGTCTGAATACTTAATGTATTTAGACGCAAACAATTTATACGGTTGGGCTATGTCGCAATACCTCCCTTATTCAGGTTTTGAATGGTTGTCCGAAGACGAAATTACATCATTAGATGTAATAAACATATCGCCCACCTCAGAATATGGCTACATTCTAGAGGTCGACCTTATGTACCCATCAAGTCTACATGACATGCATAATGATCTTCCGTTGTGTCCGCTTAACCAAAAGGCCACACCCTCAGCAAAAGTAAAAAAACTTATTGCTGACCTGAGGCCAAACGTGCAATATAGCATACATTATAGAAATCTCCAGCAGTGCCTGAGAAATGGTCTTGAGTTAACAAAAATCCATCGCGTGTTGAGGTTTAAGCTGTCAGCTTGGCTCAAAAAATACATTGACCCACGCACCATTGAACACGCACCATAGAACAATGGCAACAAACAATTTTGAGAAGGACTTTTTCAAATTATTGAATAATGCCGTCTATGGAAAAACGATGGAAAACGTTGAGAAACGTAAAAACGTGAAACTGGTCACTTCATGGGAAACAGTTGCCTGCAATCGGTTAGAGGCCCGAGCGCTGATTGCAAAGGCCAGTTTCCATAGCTCGGCACAATTTGCTGAAGATATGTATGCAATTCAAATGAAGCGCCTTCATAATACATATGACAAGCCCATGTATTTAGGTTTTACGGTTTTAGAATTGTCAAAGTGGAAAATGTATGATTTCCACTATGACTACATGAAGCCTAAATTCCAAGAGGCAGTAAAATTAAATTATATGGACACCGATTCATTTATATATTCTATACAGACAAATGACTTCTTTGCCAGCATACGCAATGACGTGGAGATGAAGTTTGATACTTCGGAATATCCCGAAGAGGTAGCTCAAGAATACGGGATAAAGAGGTGTAATAAAAAAGTATTAGGCATGATGAAAGATGAGAATAGTGGAAAATGCATGCTAGAATTTGTGTACCTAAGAGCTAAAATGTACTCATTATCGGTTGAAGGCGGGGGGTGCATAAAAAAATCCAAAGGTGTTAAAAAATGTGTGGTAGACAAATTAAATTTAAATAGTTATAAGGAATGTTTATTTAACAAAAAAAATTTAGTGATAGTATGCTTATGTTTAGATCTAAGTCACATAATTTGTACACGCATAGCGTTAAAAAAATTACTTTAAGTTCCTTAGATGATAAGAGAAAAATAAGAGAAGATGGCATCCATACATATGCATGGGGCCATTATAGAATAAGTCCTTAATTATTTATAAAAAAGAAAAAAACTATGTAAAATTAAATTGTTATTGTTTATATTTAAAAATAGGTGAAAAATAAATAAACAAACTATTATATGAATTTCATTTCATTGTCTTTTATTGAAAAACTGAGTAGTGTAGTCTATTACAGGTATTCTCTTACAGCTATTCTATTTCAGGTGTTGCCTAGCTCGATGATCGGTATGCATGTGCGCGAGCGCATGCGCGTGCCTGTGCACGTGCCTGTGTGTGATGTTTTTACGACTTTGTCGGTGGTGTTTTTATGACTTTGTCGGGATTGTTTGATTTTATTCACAGCACCTCATTCTTGTTTATCCAGGAGTTGTGTTCATTAGGAAACCCCAGCCATTTAACAAAAACTCTGTCGTTTTTTCGTTTTATTACCTTTTCAACTAGATATGTATTCGGCTAACGCGTTTTCCTTAGCTCTTCTTTATAGAAACCGCCTTGAACCGGTGCACCCTGATAGTCTTCTAATAAATATGTAGTGGGGTGCGTCAGTTGTATTCGTTTAATTTTAAATATTTCAGTTGTCCAATTTGGGGTATATCCCTTTTCAAATGTATGTTTATGTTTGCTTATACGAACGTAGTCACCCACACGTAATTTTGCCCCATTAAAAATTTTAATATGATTGTAAACGGTATTTAGCAGTTTATCTTCATTTAATGAGCTCACTTTTATTGGTGCCATTTTAATAGTTCTATGATGTTTCCGATTATACTCATCAATTAATTTATTATACATTTCAATCCAATGAAATGTTCCTTTGAAGCTAAACTTACGCCACATCATTTCCTTCAGAGTTCTATTAAAACGTTCAACAATAGAAGCCTTTAACCCACTATAGGTAGAATAGAGGTTTATACTATTTTTTCACATAAATTTTGAAAAGTACCATTAAAGAACTCTTTCCCATCATCGGTTTGTAAATTCTTGGGAATTCGTCCAAGTTTGAAAATGCTCGATAAAGCGGTAGCAACTTCTTTAGCGGATTTTGTTTTCAATGCGACACCCCATGCATACTTAGAGAATGCGTCGATAACAGTTAGGAGAAATTTGTACCCTTTATTTGATGAAGAGTACTTTCCCATTTCCACCAAGTCTGCTTGCCAAAGGTCATCAATTCCTTTTAAAATAACACGTCGACGTTTAAAGTTTTTACGGGCTGGCGCATGTAACTCATTAATTAATTCTCTTTTAGTCATGATTCTTATCAATTCCCTTTAATTTATTTCCTGTTCTTAATGTCACCTTCACTTGTTGTGCTATCAATGAGTTTTTCTAAACAGATTTTTACTTTTTATTTTTTATTTTCTATAGTTATAAGTGTGTACATGTATTGCGTCGTTTCATTGATTTTCGACTATAGAAAATTTTTGTTAACCGTGTCTTTTTCTTCCATTGGGTTACTGTTGTTTTTAATTCGCCTGTTTTGTCCATCAATATTTTGCTCATTATCCATAGCTCATATTTCTCTTTGCTTCGCCCATTAGAGAACTGACCAAACTAGTCAACGGACATTAAGCCTTTAACTTCTTATTCACGTGTAGCAGTGTTATTTATATGGATGTGCCGGGAGATGGAAATCACTCGCCCCTATTCGGTGCGTTGTTTGAAGTCGGTGGCGTTTGTGATAAATGAAAATATATTGGCTTTAAATGCATCCATTCTAGCTATAATCTTTTGATTTTCAGTGGTAATTATATGCCTTAATGATGTAATTTCCGAGTTGACGTATTCCTTAAGTATTCTTTCCACGTCTCGCATTTCACTTTTATTTTCATTTAATTTATTGTGACAGGCCGATACTATCTCACTCATTAGTTTCTCATTTGACATAATATGATCAATTAAGAGATTATCTTTTTTTCTCATCGTCTTCTCTATTTTATGTTCCACAAATATTTTAGTGCACGCGTCGTTGTCTTCTAGGGGGTCACCCACATTTTTAAGGCGTTTGTTTGAAAAAATTATGTTGTTTTCATTGTCTGTCAATATACCAGGAATCGGTTTTTTCAAAATACTGCTGTGATTTGAAGTGTGGCTGGAGGAGAAATGACCGAACTTGTCAAGCGGCATTTTAATATTGTTAACTTAATGATGGAACATCCTGTTTTTATTTAGAAAATTATTTTCGCTTCTCGCAGCTCTTCAATTATTGAAACTATTTCATTGTTATGATTACTATGGCCAGCTGATTGTGATGCAACTAGAAGTCGCAGTCTATTAACGATCTCATTAGGATCATCCCAGTATACATAATTAGGCTTGTTTGCATTAAGTGTCATTAGGCTTCCCCCTTCATGAAAAGATTTTGTATGACGGTTCGGCGTAGACATTGCGATAGGAGTACTTATTTTCGGAAATAGTTTTTTTATGACCGTGAGATATTTTTTAGAACGATTGCCCTTGAGACCTTCGTTAGGCAGGTGTTGCCTTTTATGAGCATTTGTTTTTGTTAAAATTTCCTGATATGCTACCAAATCCGCTTCATCGTAGCCTTGAGGGATTTTTAGGTAGATAAGGGAATACAGTCCTGGCGTCAGATTCCATCTTTCACCGGTTTCTAATATTATTTCATTTTCATTTATATTTATTTTACTTCTTCCCATCAGCACTTCTACGCTTTTCCTATAGGGACCAAATGCTTTATCAAGCTCACCCTTTCGCTCCAACTCACTCAAGTTGAAATTATAACTCTCATTGCTTGTTACTGTGGACTGGTTATTGCTTTCACTTGACACAAAAGGCTGAGAATAGAACTGCTCGACTGTGGTTTCCTCGTCATATGCAACATTTGATATATCACCATAGTCTTGATCTGCTTTTATTTCTCTTTTTATATAATTTTTTTCTTCTTTCTTGATTTTCATAGGCTGATTAGATAGTATATTACCATTAATCAGTTTTTTAAGGGGTTGTGTAATTGGTTTAAATGTTTCTTCTAATTGATAGTCATTTTCTGCTCTCCCTAATTTTATACTCTGAAATTTTCGTTTTAATTCGTTTCTCGTCTTTGACAATTCCTTCAAAAGATTTTCCTTCATTTTCTTATACACGAAACCACTAGTTTAGTGGTTTTTTGCTGTTTCTGAGTGGTTTAGTGTTTTTTTTGTTGTTTCTGAGTTTTTTTTTTGTTTCTGAGTTGTTTCTGAGTGGTTTAGTGGTTTTTTTGTTGTTTTTTTGCGGTTTCTGAGTGGTTTAGTGTTTTTTTTGTTGATTCTGTGTGGTTATTTTGCTGTTTCCGAGTTGTTTTTTTGTTGTTTCTGTGTGGTTTAGTGGTTTTTTTGTTGTTTCTGAGTGGTTTTTTTTTGTTGTTTCTGTGTGGCTTGAGGATTTTTTGTTGTTTCTGAGTGGTTTTGATCGAATAATGTGTGACGCACACTATTGTCCTTTTCAGACTAACAAAACATAAAACGTATTAATAGTTATATACCCTCGCAACATTAAAATTCCAAGTAAATAATTCAAATTTAAAAATCTTTATTAAATAGCCTTTTAAAAACAGATTATAAGAATTTTTATGAGGCGGTTCTTTTTGAGTAATTCATTAATAGAAACCTTAAACACAAGTGTCCATAGTTAAAAGTATCAAAGCGTTGATCTTGTGTATAATTATATTTAATGTCTTCTCCTAAATATCTAATGAGCTCTAAAGGTGGCGGCAAATTCCCAAAACTATCATAATATCGACTTTCTTTCTCCGTTTTATAATAAGCTACCCAGTGAGTTCCACCTCCTGTTGACGAATCTAAGTTAATGATGCCACACTCCCTTTTACGAGCACGTTTTGGAAGTGAGTCTCTCATATATACGCCTCTGAAATTAGGAATATGCTTGCGCGCAAAATTCATAATATCAATGTTTGAAAGTGGTTTATTGGGTAGCTCGGCTACTAGTTTTTTTGAGCAGTTGATATACCGTATCCCTTTTGATATGGCTTGAGATAGAGTCCGTTGCCTAAAGCAATTGCTTCTATTTTTCTATTGTGTCGCTTATTCTCATCTAGTTGTTTTCTTGCGTTTTTAGCGCTGTTAATGGTTTTAACAATTGCTGAGCCACCGGATGCAAGTCCTCCTAACGCTCCAAGTGCTGTTAAAATCGGTACAAGTGGTAAGAAACCACCCACTTTGGGAACACTAATTATCCGTGGAATTACCACATCTTTTTTCTGCTCTCCGATTGACTTGTTTATGACTTTTTTAGCTATTTGGATTGCCAGGTGAATATCATATGGTTTTTTCTTTTTTAACACCCTCGAAGCCGCTCTAACTGCATGCATAAATTTCTTCTTCTTTTCACATGGTTTTGGTTTTGAGTTCTTTTTCCTCTGATTGGGTCCCATTCCAAATTTTTTCTTTGTCTTCATTGCGTTAGTTACGAAATACGCTGCGGATTTTTCTCCAATACTGCTGTCAGATGCTTTAACTCGCTCCCACGCTCTTTCCGCTAAAACTGTATCGACTATGTGACGTTTTTTTAAGTCTTTGTTGTTTGAGTATGCTATGTCGTGCTCTCTGCAGGCGGCGTCTAAGGGATTTATTCCCTTTTCACCGCGCTCTAAACGTGACTGGAGTTTCGACTGGCAGGGAGTTGATTATTTTATTTATGATACCTCCTCCGCGGTAGACGTTAATTTTATTACTAATTGGTTTATAAAAGTGCATTACCATTTTAATAGGTCATTATTCTTCAAAGAGCTGTTAATGAGTGACGTACTTTTGAGAAAACCCATATCTAATATGCGTATAATAAAACAGAAAACAGATATAGAAGTGACAAATTTCGATACAAAAAATAATGGACAACAAACGATCAAACACAGTAGCTTATTACCCAACTCAATTAGAGCCCTAATTGTTGGGCCTTCTAATTGCGGGAAAACAAATGTCATGATTAGTTTGATTGAGAGTCCTAATGGACTACAATTCGAGAATATTTACTTGTATTCAAAATCGTTATTTCATTTAAAAAAACTCGTGAGTTCAATAAAGGGTATGGGGTATTTTACATATTCTGAAAACAAAAATGTAATAGCTCCAGAGAAGGCCAAAAACAACGCGATAATGATATTTGATGATGTAGTGTGTGAGAAACAAAATAATATACGTGCGTACTTTTGTATGGGGCGACATAGCAACATTGATGCGTTTTATTTATGTCAAACATATACACGCATCCCGAAGCATCTTGTTCGTGATAATGCAAACCTGATTATAATGTTTAAACAAGATGAGCTAAACATGAAACATGTGTATCGAGATCATGTGGGCGTTGATATGAATTTTGATTCATTTAAGAAAATTTGTCAATTTTGTTGGAAAGAAAGGTATGGCTTTCTTTTGATTAGTAAGGATGATCCAATAGAAAGTGGGCGCTATAGACGAGGATTTGCAGACTTCATTCGAATTTGAAATAAAATACCAAGTTCGTTCGTTGGTGTTTCACTTACTTTTAAATTGTCAAAATGTCAACAACACTCACGTTAACGGGGTGCAGTTCAACTCTGGTGGCAAACTACTTTCCACCTATTATTCTACAGAGGGACTATGAATGTGCTCTTATCGATTTTCATATGTACAACTCGATTCCAAATGTGGATCACGATAATAATTAATTCCATATTGGGGAGCACGTATTCGAGATTCCTGTGGGGTCCTACGAGTTAAATGATATAAGTGACGTCATTATAGAGAAAATGAAGGAAGTAGAACCTAATAAATTAAATCATCCGCTCATCGAGAGCAATAACAACACACTTCAAGTTGTAATTTCAACAAAGGCACACCCCGTATATTTTAATAGAGAGCGCACCATTGGTCAATTATTTGGATTTCATAAAAGGGAGCTACAGTCAAATACTGTGCACACCTCAGATCAGCCTGTTGATATATTAAAAGTGAATACAATTCGCTTAGAGTGTAATATTGTGAGGGGTGCATATGTAAATGAAGTATCGAGTCATTCATTGCATGAATTTCCTCTCAACGTACCACCAGGCTATAAAATGAGTGAGAAGCCTATCAACCTAATTTACTTGCCGGTGAACACGAGAGAGATACAGACATTAATATTACGGATTGTTGATCAAGATGGAAATTTAGTTAATTTACGTGAAGAAAGCGTTACAGTTCGCTTACATCTAAGACCGCGACAATGATTATTTATAATTTATTTATAATTTATTTATAATAAATATGTAATCACCCCATTACAAGCACTTTGAATTCTAACATAGAAGGAGCAAGATCAGCAAGGGGGACGCTCACAGTTGAAAATAAATTATTTTTAAAGTCTTTGGGTTTTACAATCAGAAAGCAATGAGTAATATATTGAATGTTCGAGAGAAGCCCTATTCCGATGAGAGTATAATAAAAAAAGAATATCACAGTTACTCGCCGTATCTTCAATCATTTAAGAGTAATGATGAAGTTCGAATTACAATCCAAAATCAGGATCTTTATGTATTACCGTGCGAGAGTTTTGTTAATATTGAGGGCTCAATTTGTTTGGCTGACAACACGCCTACTAACGAAGGTAAATTAAAAAACAACTGCATGGGTTATTTATTTGATAAAATTCGTTATGAATTGAATGGGATTGAAATCGACCGCACGCGCTTTGTTGGCACAACAACAACCATAAAAAACTACATTTCATTAAATAAGAACGAGAGCCACATGCTGAGTAATTCTGGATGGTTCAATGGAAGGGATAGAGAGCTAGCAAACGGTGGATATTTTAATTTTTCTGTTCCTCTTAAATTCTTACTTGGATTTGGAGAAGACTATAATAAAGTCTTGTTAAATTGTAAGCATGAACTTATACTACTCATGACTAAAAGTATGGATGATGCATTTCATTCTAAAATTGGTGCTAATGAGTTTAAATTGAATATTTCCAACATAACCTGGAAAATACCACATGTCACACTTAGCGATGAAAAGAAATTGAGTATGTTTAGTTTGACTAAGAACGGTGGTTCACTACCAATAGCATTTCGTAGCTGGGACTGTTATCTTAATCCCGCACTGGCAGAGGGCTCCCACCATATATGGATTGTGAAGCTTGCTGCCAATCGAGAGCGTCCTCGTTTTGCGGTAATTGCCTTTACACAAAATGGTGCACTAATTCAAAATGAATTAAGAAACCTAAAAGTGTACTTGAATTCTGAATCGTATCCGTACGATGACATGAATGTTAATTTTAGGCGAGAACGTTTCGCCAGCCTATATGACATGTACACAAATTTCCAGCAGATTTATTATATGAAAGAACCTCGTCCGTTGCTTTCACCTACGGAGTTTAAAGAAAAGGCGCCGATTATTGTTGTTGATCTTTCTCATCAGAATGAGACAGTTAAAACGGGGCCAATTGATGTAAGAGTTTCTATCGAGTTGGAGAAAACAAGTACTAGGAACACAAAAGTATATTGTTTGCTTATGCATGATCGATTAGTTGAGTATACACCGTTGACTGGACTAGTTCAGCGCATTGTTTAGTGCTAACAATAAAACAAACTCTAAAAATGGATCTAGAACAAGTTGCTATTGATGTTCAAGGATTTTATGGAAACAATAAAAATTTTATTTTGAAGGAAATAGCTGCAGTGTTCAAAAATGAACGAAACCAAAACATACATTATCTTGTACGAGCCCCGCATGATTTTCTCAAATTATCGAAGAAGGCTAGAAAAACAGCACTCTAGCTAACCAAAAATCATCATCAGCTTTGTTGGAATGATGGGCGGGCTAACTTTATTGAAGTCAGGAATTACCTTCGTGATGTTGTCAAAGATATGAACATCATTACCAAAGGAGAGCAGAAAAAAAAATTTCTTGAGAAGTTTTTAAATAAGCAAGTAGACAATGTTGAAGAGTATGGTTATCAGCAATTACATGAGTTGAATAACAATTTTTTCTCTGACCGCGGCTGGCATCTAAATAAAGGAGTATGTGCTCTGAAAAATGCTCGATTTGTGATGGACTTTTTTGAGAATTTTAATGATCATCGTTTTAATGCACCACATTATACCTATTATTGTTAATGATGAAATAAAATAACACCGCTCATTTAAAATTTAGAAAAAAAAAAAATTTTATGCATTTTTATTTTTCATGTATTTCGAAATTTGAACATTCCATAATTACGAAAATTTTAAATAAATTGTTGAGCGCGCATTGGTTTGAGGATTTTTTGTGTATTCTACAATTTGTAAAATAGCTGGGGAAGTGTATTAAACTTTCCTCAAGGTCCAAGTCAATTATTTTTGTAGTGAAATATTTGCTTAAAAATTGTTTCTTGGCTTCACCCCTTACGATGACTGTAGCGAAACTGTTTAATGGTGTTAAAATATCATCCAGGCCTAGATATGAAATATCACCATCAGACCACTCCAAGCCATCTACATATTCTTTGGTTATGCAATTTGTCTTTTGAGATACTTCGTCTAGTTCCTTTATATTGTAGAGTGGTTTGAAGTGAAAAAAATTTGGAATGACCGAACCACCCTGCATGAATGCCAGCTCCTTGACAAAAACCTGATTATCGTTTCCAAATAAATATTGAAAGTCAAGCAAAATGCAGGAGTTCCTGTCCACCTTCAACATCGTGCCTCCACTTTTTGTAGCATACTAATATGACTGATTGAGAGTCGCTGCCTTAAAAGGCAAGCGTACGCGATATCAAAGTTAGTTTGATCCAGATGTCAATCAAAATGGTTACGCAGCAGTTGAAACAACCGAGAAAGTGTAGAAAGGCACAAGACCATGAATTAATTTACGGATTTGAATATTATGCAGATCTTCAGCTAAAAGTAAAGTGTGGGTTTTCGACTACAAGATGTTTCACACCCATGATCTGGCTGCAACAATATAAACACAACTTTGTTGGATTAGAGAAGGAGGAATGGATTCAATTGTTAACATACAAGGAATATATACAGTTAAGGCTGGAACAGTTTGAGTTCTTATTGCTCGACACATTAGTTGATCACCCCCTTATTGACACAGTAAAGTGTCATTTTAGGTATAGAAAAACAGAGAAGCAATGCCTTTTAGTTTTAAATCAGTATGGAAATAAAATTGAGTTTGACGGCGAACTATGGAGATCGTTTATACGATTGGGCATATTTTTTACGACTTTCTTATGCTGGAACACCCTTTTGAAAAATCAAGCATTACAAGCATTTATTATAATCATATTATTATTTCTAAATGCGCCCAGACACGACAGTGTGATATCCGGTTATCCGATTTAAATGTAAATTATAGAAACGACGAGGAAATAGACTTGACTCGTTTATGCTTTGAAATTTCTAAAAAGATGAGCAGAGAAATAAAAAGGGACTCTGACAGCTATAGAGAAATATTTTTGAAAAAAGAGTCTGACGTATAAGTAGGCCTCAGTACCAAACCCTTCTTCAGTCATAAATTTGCTTTGAAGAAGTACACTACAGCAATGGGAATAATTTCTACATTTGGCGTCACCTCAATCATGAAGAAAATTGACAATTTTCTAACAGAGTATGAGGGAGTAATTTTTCCTGAACACCAAAAACTGATTGCAGAGTATAGAGAATATTTCATCGAATACGAGAAATGTAAAATTACAACATCGCAATACGGAGAACATTTAACGATATGCCCCTGGTCATCAAGCAAGACAACAACTGGCTGTGACACCTGCGCCTGCCACTTTTATATTATTCGTAAAGAAAAACTAGAACGTCTTATATCACAGTACACTAAATTAACAAATAGAATGATAAATAAAACTACTTAATCCTAAGCTAGAAAATTTAAACAAATTGTAAACATGAAAAAAACTTGTAAAATAAAAACCTGTTGTCTATATTATTGCCATATTTACTTGTGAACTATTAAACATAGGCTCAAACAGGTTAGGAAGGGCGTAGGGCATAGGGCATAGGGCACGATCCTGTGCACCTACAATACAAAGTCATAAAACAACCAAAACAAACACTGAGCCTGTTATTAAAAATTGGCACGTAAACCCGAAGCCATAAAACTATAATAATTATGAGAAAACAAATCCAGAAGCCCATCCATATATTACCTGCATACATGATTACTCCTTGACCCTTGCCATACACACACCCGCCCTTGTCAGTAGGTGTCTATCGGCGTGAAATTTACGATCGAACCTTTGTGCATCGCTCTTGGGTTCCCACACCGTAAAGAAAAATGGGCTGTTAACACTCTTCAGAAAAGGGAGAGTAAATTAAATATTTGTAAGTCTGCGCACGTGCCTGATCGGACCCTTATCCCACCCCCGAAAAAGTAGCCGAACAAGCCTATGCGTGCACTTGTGCGCACGTGATCTCATTAGCCCTCACACCTCAAATCTGAATTTTAATGATCGGCCCCTTACCAAATCCGAATTTTAATGATCGTCCCTTATCCCGCCCCCGGAAAAGTAGTCGAACAAGACGATGCGTGCACTTGTGTGCACTTGTTCTCATAAGCCCTCACACCTCTAATCCGAATTTTAATGATCGGGCACCCACGCTACTTCTGAAAAGGGACAAGCAATACAATTTAACGGCCACTTTCCTCAACTCCCCCCTCCACAAAAGGTCACATAGGACCATAAAACGATCGGTTCCCTCACCTCCACCCCCGCAAAAAGAATCACGTAGCGCCATAAAATGATCGCTCCCCTCACTCCCACCACAAAAAGGGTCAGGAGGGTCACGTACCTGCACATCGAGGGTCACGTAGGGTCATAAATCATTAATTATTCACCCAGGGTAATAAAAGTGACAGCTACTTCCTGTCACAGAACATACAGTTCCTAACTACTTAGCCGGAATATTTTTTCTGTGATGTTTGGGGGACCTTAGCAGTAATATATATTCAAAATTTGGTGACTCTAGCTCTAAAACTGTGGGAGATAGTGCCATTTCCGAATTTTTAGGGCGGGGGCGCTGGGGGGCGTTCTAGTGGGCGTGGCCGCATATTTTTGAGGAGATCACCAGCTATCTACATACTATTTGGTGATTGATTTGATTTGGTGACTGTAACTTTAATATTGTGGAAAATATTCAACTTTAATCGATTTGCGATTTGAGGTGTATCGACATGTTATCGATTTGCCAGCCTCCCAGTGGGCGTGGCACAAAAATCTTAACACTTTGTCTGAAGCAGATAACTACAAGTATATATGCCAAGTTTCAAGTCTCTATCTTCAATAGCGTCGACAAATATTGCGTTCATACGGACAGGCGGTCAGACGGTCAGACGGACAGACGGACGGACAGCATGACGGACATTGCACAATTGCACATTTCGTTAAGCTTTTCAAAATCGTTTAGGACATTCTCGAGTAATGATCAATAATGCAAACTTGCCTTTGACAAAAATCTAAAAAAAACAAGTGAGGAGGCTCCAGTCGGGAGCGCCCGACTGGGGTATACCCTGTTTTCATACATTTCAGTCCGCTTGCATTCATACAGTCATACACAGAAACACACATTCACACACACACACACGTGTGTGATCTTAATGAAATTTTCAGGGCTTAATAAGAGGATTGAAATTTATGTACAAACCAAAGCCCAGTCCGTAGTATTTGAATTGCGGATTTTTTTTACATTTTTGCATATTTGGAGTGAATGAGGGGAGGTATCCAAAATTCAATATTCCTCATCTGTGTATGCTTCACGCAAACAGTTTGAACTAAGTTCAGCTGCTCTAGCTTTTATGGTTTTTAAGATATCTTCAAAAAACACAGTTAAAACAACGATAATTATCGATAATAGGAAAACAAGATGAGTTACCGATGATTTGAAATAAACTTGGTCTGCTTATGGTATACACGAACCTAAAAAATCGAAGGTCAGCTTTCTAGCTTTTGTAGTCTCCGAAATCGACGCGTTCGTACAGATGGACGGACAGACAGACGGACAGGGCTAGGTCGCCACGGCTAGTGATGCTGATTAAGAATATATATACTTTGTGGGGTCGGAGATGCTTCCTTCTGCCTGTTACATACATTTGTATTTTGTTACCTAGTGTAATTAGATTAATATCTTAAGCGACGCTCAATTAATGCAGCCAAACAAATAATGGGTGACGAACAAAATATATTTTGTGTTCGACTTTTTCCCCGTGTTTCAAAGTCAAAAATCATGAAAAATACCGCGCAAGAAATCAATATTTTCTTAATTCAATCTAAATTTAAAAGTGTGTATGATTGATTAATAGATATATCATTAGCTTTCAGTAATCATTTATCTTTTCAAAATCGGTAACGACATTCCCGAGTAATGATCAATAATGCAAGTTACCTCTGAAAATTCTACTAAATAAATACCAGATTTTCAAAATTAAAAAAAAAGTCCTACTATGGGAAATTTTTGAAGTGGTTTTTCGTCATATAGGTCTATAAGTATCAGAAAAAGTAGGTTTGGCAAACAATATAGTATAATCGTAGTATCCATTCGTAATTTCTTGCCGATATGTCAACATTACAAGTGAGTGGGTTCTAGTCTGGAGTGGGGATACCATGAACCCTTTCTTTAGATGCATTTCAACCTCCTTGCACTCATACACACATACACAAAATCACACACACACAGACAAATTCATGCCGCAGGAAGTGCGTTTCTCAGCCGCTGCGCTTGGCCCCCACAATGGAAACAAAATTCGTGAACAACTTCATTCTGTTTGTCCGTCTGAACGTCTGCTTCAGATAAAATGTTAAGATTTTTGTTCCACACGAATCTATAAAGGGTGAATATTTCCCATATTATTTAAGTTAGAGTCACCAAATTTGGTATGTGGATTGCTGGTGACCTCCCCTAAAAATTGCGACCTTAAAATTCCGGCCCCGCCCATTGAAAACTGGCCCCAGTGCCCCCGTTTGGAAATTACTATATCTCCCACAGTTTTTAAGCTAGAGGCTCCATATTTAAAATAAATATTACTGGAGGGCTCTCGCAAACATCACAGAAAATGTTCGGAAACGCCCTCTTCTGCCTCCGAAATCGCTAAAATTGATATGCCTCGAAGCTCAAATGGGTAACTTGTGTATATTTCACACATTTTTAAAGCTAGCGACAGCAAACATAGTATGTAGATTGCTGGTGACTTCCCCAAAATGATTGCTGTCTTGATATCTCAGCCACGCCCACTAGAAGGCCATCCACCTACCCCTCCCCCACGAATACCGAAAGTCTATATGCCCCAAAGTTTTGCTTTTCTCATTGAAAGTTTATTTCTTTACAAAAATAAATAGTAGCATATGGCTCTCATCGTGTTTTATAAAGTAGAATCTCTCGCTCAGTAATCTCAGTAAACTTGAGTTCATTATCTAGCAATATAGGGATAGGTTTCTATACCTTTAACCCATTAAAAATGGGTAAAAACGGTATAATGGTAAATTAACAGGGAGAAGGAAGTATCTCAGACCTCTAAAGTATATACATTTCTGACCAGCACGACGAGCTGAGTCGACTTAGCCTTATCCGTCTGTATGAACGGAGCGATCACGAAAACTACAAAGTAGAGCTTCAAACTAAACGACTATAGATTCTGTAATACAATACGCAATACAAGTTTATAATTTTTTGTCGATATTCTGCTTTAATATCGGTAAAAATCAATTGTCATACTTGATTTTTTCTTAGCTTAACTCCTAGACTATAAGAGCTAGAGCCACCATGGTTCGACATGTGCACGTGAAGCATACGCAGCTTAAGGATATTTCAGGATTTAAGATACCTCCCCCTATTCACCCCATATATGAAAAAAAAACCAATTCCAATACTGCAGAATTGTGATTTAGTTTGTAGTTAGATTTGAATGCCCTTATTACGAAGTACAAATTTCATTAAGATCATGCCCTTAGTTTAAAAGTTATTCACGGCACTCCCGACTACAGCCGCGTACATGTTTCATATTATTATTATGAATTTTTAAAGCGGCATTTTAATATTGTTTATTCAATCCTAGAACAACCTGTTTTTTATGTACAAAATATTTTTGATTCACGCAGCTCTTTAATTGTTGAAACTATTTTGTTGTTATGGTAACCATGACCAGCTGATTGTGATGCAATTAGAAGTTGCAGTCTATCAACGATCTCATTCTGATCACCCTAGTATACATAATTGAGTTTGTTTGTATTAAGTGTCATTAGGCCTCCTCTGTCCTCTTTATTGTGATTGTGAGATATTTTTTAGAACGATTACCCTTGAGACCCTCGTTAGGCAGATGTTGTTTTTTATGAGCATTTGTTTTTGGAATAAAAATTAAAGAATATAACCCTGGTGTCAGATTCCATATCTCACTGGTGTAAAGTAGTTCCTTGGCCGGGGTTCAAATCTCAGTCTCGTCAGGATCTGTTTATAAAAATATTTATAAATCGCTAAGACACTGAATGAAGGGACCAGAATAACCAATAATAGAGCAATCCCAAACCAGAACCAGTGCATTATACTTTGTAATGCTAGCCGCCTGCATTACCAAGCCGTGCTTGACCGTGCCGGGACGAGACGCGCACGCTCTCTAACACCGTCGGGTCTGAACCTCGAACTCGTCCGCAAGCAGTGCCGGGCAGTGCTACGACGGAACATAGAGAACGTCTCCCAGCTGTGCCGGGACGTAACCTCGAACACGTCTCCTAGCTGCGCCGAGACGAAACCTCGATATCTCTTGTGATCCTACGATCCCTGTACCGTAGCTGTTAGAGACAAAAGCCTGTCTCTATTCAGAACTCGATAATTCAATGTGATATATGATATATGTGATATATGTCGCTTATAAATACCTCGGCTCGTCACGCGTTCCTTATAAACTATTCGACGAACCCTACAATAAAACAAGTAAGAACGAGTCGTAATACTCGACTGCGTAATACTCGTTCACAGCACACGGAAATTATTATTGTTATTTTGAAAAAAATATAGAATTTTTATATTTCGTAGGGGTGGGGTGGGCGTAAGAGAAGGTCACACAAACACTTTCTGCCAAATTTTGTGCCTCTAGCTCCAAAATTGTCGGTGGTATAGCTTTCCCGATTTGCGGGGCGGGAGTAGGAGGGAGTGGGCATGGCCGTGAAATTTACCGAGCTTTAAAAGGGGTGACCAGCCCTCTACGTTTAAAATTTGGTGACTCTAGCTCCAAAATTGTGGGAGATATAGCTTTTCGCGATTTGCGGGGGCGGGAGTGGGCGTGGGCAGGAAATTGTTTACGCATCGTTAATGGGGGTGACCAGTCATCTACGTTTAAAATTTGGTGACTCCAGCTCCAAAATTGTGGGAGAAATAGGCTTTCGCACTTTGTGGGGGCGGGAGAGGGCGGACGTGGACGTGGGCGGTAAATTTACCCTTATTCAGAGGAGCTGACCACTAATCTACCTTCAAAATTTGGTGACTCTAGCTCTAATACTTTGGAAGATATAGCCATTTCCGATTTTTTAAGGCTTGGTGTCTGGGGGGCCTTCTAGTAGGCGTGGCCGGGATATCAAGGTCTTAATCTTTTGGGGAGGTCACCAGGAATCGACATACCAAGTTTGGTGTCTCTAGCTTTCAAATTGTGTTAATTATACACGTGCTACCGTTTTGAGCTTGCAAACATATCGATTTTAGCGATTACGGAGGCGGAAGGGGGCGTAGCCGGAATATTTTTGTGATGTTTGGGGGACCTTAGCAGTAATATATATTCAAAATTTGGTGACTCTAGCTCTAAAACTGTGGGAGATAGAGCCATTTCCGAATTTTTAGGGCGAGGGCGCTGGGGGGCGTTCTAGTGGGCGTGGCCGCATTTTTTGGAGGAGATCACCAGCTATCTACATTCTAAATTTGGTGACTGTAACTTTAATATTGTGGGAAATATTCAACTTTAATCGATTTGCGATTTGAGGTGTATCGACATGTTATCGATTTGCCAGCCTCCCAGTGGGCGTGGCACAAAAATCTTAACACTTTGTCTGAAGCAGATAACTACAAGTATATATGCCAAGTTTCAAGTCTCTATCTTCAATAGCGTCGAAAAATATTGCGTTCAGACGGTCAGACGGACAGACGGACGGACAGCATGACGGACATTGCACAAAACCAATATACTAGTTTCACTTCGTGAACGAGTATAAAAAACGGGAAAAATGCGGAAAAGAAATTATCATTGGTTGCAAAACTAATTATTTAAACTAAAAAGTGTGTATGACTGATTAATATATATATTTATTAGCTTTTAGTATTTCGTTAAGCTTTTCAAAATCGTTTGGGACATTTTTGAGTAATGATCAATAATGCAAACTTGCCTTTGACAAAAATTTAAAAAAAAAAGTGAGGAGGCTCCAGTCGGGAGCGCCCGACTGGGGTATACCCTGTTTTCATACATTTCAGTCCGCTTGCATTCATACAGTCATACACAGAAACACACATTCACACACACACACACGTGTGTGATCTTAATGAAATTTTCAGGGCTTAATAAGAGGATTGAAATTTATGTACAAACCAAAGCCCAGTCCGTAGTATTTGAATTGCGGATTTTTTTTACATTTTTGCATATTTGGAGTGAATGAGGGGAGGTATCCAAAATTCAATATTCCTCATCTGTGTATGCTTCACGCAAACAGTTTGAACTAAGTTCAGCTGCTCTAGCTTTTATGGTTTTTAAGATATCTTCAAAAAACACAGTTAAAACAACGATAATTATCGATAATAGGAAAACAAGATGAGTTACCGATGATTTGAAATAAACTTGGTCTGCTTATGGTATACACGAACCTAAAAAATCGAAGGTCAGCTTTCTAGCTTTTGTAGTCTCCGAAATCGACGCGTTCGTACAGATGGACGGACAGACAGACGGACAGGGCTAGGTCGCCACGGCTAGTGATGCTGATTAAGAATATATATACTTTGTGGGGTCGGAGATGCTTCCTTCTGCCTGTTACATACATTTGTATTTTGTTACCTAGTGTAATTAGATTAATATCTTAAGCGACGCTCAATTAATGCAGCCAAACAAATAATGGGTGACGAACAAAATATATTTTGTGTTCGACTTTTTCCCCGTGTTTTAAAGTCTAAAATCGTGAAAAATACCGCGCAAGAAATCATTGGCCCCCACAATGGAAACAAAATTCGTGAACAACTTCATTCTGTTTGTCCGTCTGAACGTCTGCCCAGGTGAACGTAATTTCTTTCGGCGCTATTGAAGATTGGGACTTGAAATTTTATCTGCTTCAGATAAAATGTTAAGATTTTTGTTCCACACGAATCTATAAAGGGTGAATATTTCCCAAATTATTTAAGTTAGAGTCACCAAATTTGGTATGTGGATTGCTGGTGACCTCCCCTAAAAATTGCGACCTTAAAATTCCGGCCCCGCCCATTGAAAACTGGCCCCAGTGCCCCCGTTTGGAAATTACTATATCTCCCACAGTTTTTAAGCTAGAGGCTCCATATTTAAAATAAATATTACTGGAGAGCTCTCGCAAACATCACAGAAAATGTTCGGAAACGCCCTCTCCTGCCTCCGAAATCGCTAAAATTGATATGCCTCGAAGCTCAAATGGGTAACTTGTGTATATTTCACACATTTTTAAAGCTAGCGACAGCAAACATAGTATGTAGATTGCTGGTGACTTCCCCAAAATGATTGCTGTCTTGATATCCCAGCCACGCCCACTAGAAGGCCATCCACCTACCCCTCCCCCACGAATACCGAAAGTCTATATGCCCCAAAGTTTTGCTTTTCTCATTGAAAGTTTATTTCTCTACAAAAATAAATAGTAGCATATGGCTCTCATCGTGTTTTATAAAGTAGAATCTCTCGCTCAGTAATCTCAGTAAACTTGAGTTCATTATCTAGCAATATAGGGATAGGTTTCTATGCCTTTAACCCATTAAAAATGGGTAAAAACGGTATAATGGTAAATTAACAGGGAGAAGGAAGCATCTCAGACCTCTAAAGTATATACATTTATGACCAGCACGACGAGCTGAGTCGACTTTGCCTTATCCGTCTGTATGAACGGAGCGATCACGAAAACTACAAAGTAGAGCCTCAAACTAAACGACTATAGATTCTGTAATACAATACGCAATACAAGTTTATAATTTTTTGTCGATCTTCTGCTTTAATATCGGTAAAAATCAATTGTCATACGTGATTTTTTCTTAGCTTAACTCCTAGACTATAAGAGAGCCACCATGGTTCGACATGTGCACGTGAAGCATACGCAGCTTAAGGATATTTCAGGATTTAAGATACCTCCCCTTATTCATCCCATATATGAAAAAAAAAACCAATTCCAATACTACAAAATTGTGATTTAGTTTGTAGTTAGATTTGAATGCCCTTATTACGAAGTACAAATTTCATTAAGATCATGCTCTTAGTTTAAAAGTTATTCACGGCGCTCCCGACTACAGCCGCGTACATGTTTCATATTATTATTATGAATTTTTCAAGCGGCATTTTAATATTGTTTATTCAATCCTAGAACATCCTGTTTTTTATGTACAAAATATTTTTGCTTCTCGCAACTCTTCAATTGTTGAAACTATTTTGTTGTTATGGTAACCATGACCAGCTGATTGTGATGCACTTAGAAGTTGCAGTCTATCAACGATCTCATTCTGATTACCCCAGTATACATAATTGGGGTTGTTTGTATTAAGTGTCATTAGGCCTCCTCCTTCATGAAGAGATTTTGTATGATGGTTCGGTGTAGACATTGCGCTGGGAACTAACTTTTGGAAAAAGTTTTTTATTGTGATTGTTAGATATTTTTTAGAACGATTAGCCTTGAGATCCTCGTTAGGCAGATGTTGTTTTTATGAGCTTTTATTTTTGGAATAAAAGTTAAAGAATATAACTCTGGTGTCAGATTCCATCTCTCACTGGTGTAAAGTAGTTCCTTGGCCGGGGTTCAAATCTCAGTCTGGCCAGGATCTGTTTATAAAAATATTTATAAATCGCTAGGACACTGAATGAAGGGGGGCAGAATAACCAATAATAGAGCAATCCCAAACCAGAACTAGTGCATTATACGTTATAATGCTAGCCGCCTGCATTACCAAGCCGTGCTTGATCGTGCCGGGACGAGACGCGCACGCTCTCTAACACCGTCGGGTGGGAACCTCGAACTCGTCCAATATCTACAATCGAAGGGTCGAACTTACGAGAAAAATTAGATATTTCGAAGACAAACTGAATTAACGAATCTGTACGTACAATGCAAAATAATAATATGCAATAAAAGCTCTTAACAATCTTTATATAGTGCAACACAGCAGACGGGTGAGATATTACTACTTCAGCAAACCTGCTTTATGTCACGTTTTTTAAATTCGTTCATATAAGTCATGTGTCAACCAGGCCTGCCACATGCGTTCATGCGCGCAAACTTGACTCGGATCCCACTAGAAGGCCATCCACCTACCCCGCCACCACGGATTTCGAAAGCCTATATGCCCCAAAGTTTTGCTTTTCTCATTGAAAGTTTATTTCTCTACAAAAATAAATAGTAGCATATGGCTCTCATCGTGTTTTATAAAGTAGAATCTCTCGCTCAGTAATCTCAGTAAACTTGAGTTTATTATCTAGCAATATAGGGATAGGTTTCTATACCTTGAACCCATTAAAAATGGGTAAAAACGGTATAATGGTATAAGAACACGGAGAATGAAGCATCTCAGACCTCTAAAGTATATACATTCGTGACCAGCACGACGAGCTGAGTCGACTCAGCCTTATCCATCTGTATGAACGGAGCAATCACGGAAACTCCAAAAGCTAGAGCCTCAAACTAAACGACTATAGATTCTGTAATAAAATACGCAATACGAGCTTATTATTTTTTGTCGATATTTTGCTTTAATATCGATAAAAATCAATTGTAATACTTGATTTTTTCTTAGCTTAACTCCTAGACTATAAGAGCTAGAGCCACCATGGTTCGACATGTGCACGTGAAGCATACGCAGCTTAAGGATATTTCAGTATTTAAGATACCTCCCCCTATTCACCCCATATATGAAAAAAAAACCAATTCCAATACTACAGAATTGTGATTTGGTTTGTAGTTAGATTTGAATGCCCTTATTACGAAGTAAAAATTTCATTAAGATCATGCTCTTAGTTTAAAAGTTATTCACGGCGCTCCCGACTACAGCCGCGTACATGTTTCATATTATTATTATGATTCGTAGTGTTACTGGAGAAAACGTGACAGAATTTGTCAAGCGGCATTTTAATATTGTTGATTCAATCCTAGAACATCCTGTTTTTTATGTACAAAATATTTTTGCTTCTCGCAGCTCTTCAATTGTTAAAACTATTTTCTTGTTATGGTAACCATGACCAGCTGATTGTGATGCAACTAGAAGTTGCAGTCTATCAACGATCTCATTCTGATTACATGAAGAGATTTTGTATAATGGTTCGGTGTAGACATTGCGCTGGGAACACTAACTTTTGGAAAAGGTTTTTTATTGTGATTGTGAGATATTTTTTAGAACGATTACCCTTGAGATCCTCGTTAGGCAGATGTTGTTTTTTATGAGCATTTGTTTTTAGAATAAAAGTTAAAGAATATAATCCTGGTGTCAGATTCCATCTCTCACTGGTGTAAAGTAGTTCCTTGGCCGGGGTTCAAATCTTAGTCTCGCCAGGATCTGTTGATAACAATATTTATAAATCGCTAAGACACTGAATGAAGGGGGGCAGAATAACCACTAATAGAGCAATCCCAAACCAGAACCAGTGCATTATACTTTGTAATGCTAGCCGCCTGCATTACCAAGCCGTGCTTGACCGTGCCGGGACGAGACGCGCACGCTCTCTAACACCGTCGGGTCTGAACCTCGAATTCGTCCGCAAGCAGTGCCGGGATGGAGCCTCGAACACGTCTCCTGGCTGCGCTACGACGGAACCTAGAGAACGTCTCCCAGCTATGCCGAGACGTAACCTCGAACACGTCTCCTAGCTGCGCCGAGACGGAACATCGATATCTCTTGTGATCCTAAGACCCCTGTGCCGTAGCTGTTAGAAACAAGAGACAGGGGATTCAGAACTCAATAATTTAACGTGATTGTTGGTTTTTTACTTTTATTCATGAACTTATGGGTAGGCTTAGAGTTAAGATGCAATACGGTAATTAAAATAGAAATCAAATGATTTCATTATATGTCGCTTATAAATACCTCGGCTCGTCACGCCTTCCTTATAAACTCTTCGACGAACCCTAAAATAAAAAAAGGTACCAAGTTACGTATAAAAGGGTTTCTTTAAAATATAATAAACCAGTACCAGTACCGATTGATCCCGGTCTGCTTACAGATGACTCATTTCAAATACGTAAATATGCTTTTAATCAAACTCACCTAGCCACCTACAACGGTTCCGACGATTTTTGTCGTCGTGTGCTAATGGCCCCCCGCTTGATGCCCCCAAACTCAATTTAAATTCAATTACTATGCAAGGCCAAAATCAACATCTACAAAAGCAAAAAGATGATCAGTCAGTAAATTATAGCCAATCACTAAACTCTGATGTATATTTGGCTATTAGCGATAAAACAAAGGCAGACCAATCAATGCATGGAAAATGGAAGCGCCAAAAGGGACCCGCTCCTGCTCCTCCAATACCCTCACCACCTCGTAGAGTTTTACATATTGCTTCACTGCAAGAAATACGTCGAGAGCTAGAAGTTTTGGAAAATATGATTAGAGATCGCTGTGAAAGTCACGTAGAAAAAGTGCAAACAGCAACAACTTCAGAAATTCCAACAAAAAACTCTAAAGAGATAAACGAGAAAAATGAGATATTTCGAAGACAAACTGAATTAACGCATCTGTAAGTACTATGCAAAATAATAATAAGCAATAAAAGATCTTAACAATCTTTACATGCTGATCTTGAATACAAAATACGAATCTTTTTGGGTCAAGGGACTGTAATATGAATGATTCGGATAAACTACGGGATAAAGCATTGATATCACGCCTTGCTGAGATTGTTGAATTGCGCAACAACGTCATCAATTGCTTCAAAAATGATCATCTTCGCGAAGCTGAAGAAGACTTGGTAATCTATTAAAAGTCGTTTTAATATTTATTAAATAATATATTATAAATTACATTTACTGACTATTTACAGAGTCTTAAGGAAAGTCTAGAGCTCTACAACCGAAAATGATATGCTGCCAAGCAAGGAAAAACAATATATGAAAATATGACAATAAGATAATAACATTAAAGGTTTTTATTAATTTAAATAAATAAAAAGAATTTTATTCATTTAAACAATTTATATTAATTTCGAAACGAATTAAGGAAGAAATAAGAGTGCTTAAGTTAACTTAACCTGACTAGGAGGTACCCTATAATAGCACTAGGTAACAGAATCCAATTTGTTTTTGCATAGTTTACCAAACCGAGTTTTTTTTATTTATTTTATTTTTTTTAGCTGTTTTCAGAGATAAGTTATATCTCAATAACACTAGGTAACAGCCAAATTGTATAGTTTACCAACCCTAGTTTTTCTGATACATATGGGGCCCCATATGACGAAAAACCGCTTCAAAGATTTTTCTATGGTGAGATTTTGTCTGAAAAAATCTGGTATGTTTTTGTGTTTTTTTTTTTCAGAGGTGATCTTGCATTATTGATCGTTACTCAAGAATGTCGTAATCGATTTTGAAAAGCTTACTGAATGCTAATCACTTCTACACACTTTTAAATCATTGGTTTCGCAACTATATATTTTTGAATTAAGAAAATGATTGTGATGAATGATGTGACCTAAAAAATCCGGTAAAAATCGAAAAAAAAAAAAAAAAAATTATTTTCTTCATTATTAATATATACGTCATTTAAGATATTAATAATTGAAATTTATGGTGAGACGGCTGCGACATTACTACTTCAGCAAACCTGCTTTATGTCACGTTTTTTCGCTCATATAAGTCATGAGTTCGGATCGGCACGAATCGGCGGAATGTGTGGCGTTATTGACAGTATTCGCGAACAGATGGCACTAGTTTTGATTGTTCTTCTTTTTGCCGAGGATGCCTGCATGTAGTTGGCCTACTTTACTCAAATTATAATTTGAGATAATTATAGTTGCCTACCTACTAGTATCGGCCGGTAACCGGAAAATCAGCAGTACACTTATTGAGCGCTAAATAGTGAGTATTACCTGGGACAGTTGGCTGACCATGTTTTGAGCCGAAATTCCTGTCAGAGAATTTGGATCAAGCAAACAACAAGGAATTTAATATTAACCTCAGGTCATCATGAGACTTTAACGCTTTCTGCCAAATTTGGAGTATCGGTTAAAAGACTTACCGATGCTCACTTCAGTTCTGACATTTATTACAATACGAGTTAAAACGAAAATATACCGTACAAAATGAGTAAAATTGTGCGCAAATATTTGTGCCATTACAACCCTGAATCGTTCTGCTACATATGTATGTGATATCTATCTAGCCAATACCAACTCCAAAATAACATTCAACGAAAGGTTACAAAATGTATATAATGAAATCTTTGGAATTGAACCCAAATCCATTTCCTATATTCCCATTTGGACTTTTTTCCGATTATGTGTGGGGTCTCAAACAAGAATGTGATTTTAATACCGTACGCAGAAAGACACGGTACTTGAACCATTTTTAATATATTCGAAAATTCAACCGACATGTAATAACTTAAGAAATAAATAGTAAATCCTGTTATTAATAAACAGTTGTTGATATATATAATTTCTTTTTATGACCATTATCTATAGGCCCCCAGCCTTATCCTGATGAATATCATATAAATGGCTCGTTTCTGCATTAATTTTAATGAATGATATCTTAATTGATGATCCATTAATATGAATGTAAAGTGAAACAGGCAACAAATTAATAAGACATTAAAGTCCGAATTTCACAGAAGGTTTCGCCAAGATATCATTTATATCGACAAAAAAGGGTTTAGCGTTAAAATGTTGTTATATCGCCGTCTCGCCGTCGATTTTAATGATTAATATCTTAAACGACGTCCAATTAATGTACCTATATAAATAAGTGGGAGACAAACAAAAACATTTTTTTTTTCGAAAGAAATTATCATTGGTTGCAAAACTAACTATTTAAACTAAAAAGTGTGTATGACTGATTAATAAATACATATTTAATAGCTTTTAGTATCTCGTTAAGCTTTTCAAAATCGTTTACGACATGCTCGAGATCATTTAATGAAATACCATATTTTGAAAATTAAAATAAAAAATCTGACCACAGGAAAATTTTAAAGTGGTTTTTGTCATTTATAAATGTATCAGAAAATCAAAGTTTGGTAAACTGTACAAAAAGAAAAAAATTGTATTTTGTAACCTAGTGTAGTTAGATTAATATCCTAGGCGACGCTCAATCAATGCAGCCAAATAAAAATTGGGATACGAACAAAATATATATGTTTTGTTCGACTTTTCCCCCGTGTTTTAAAGTCAAAAATCGTGAAAAATACCGTGCAAGAAATCATAAATTTCTTAATTCAAAAATGTATAGTTACAACAAGTAAGAACGTTGCAGTCGGACGTAACCGACTGCGTAATACTCGTTCACAGTACACGGAAATTATTATTGTTATTTTGAAAAAAATATAGAATTTTTATATTTCGTAGGAGCGGGGGTGGGCGTGGCCAACATTAAGAGAAGGCCACACAAACACTTTCTGCCAAATTTTGTGCCTCTAGCTCCAAAATTGTCGGAGGTATAGTTTTCCCGATTTGCGGGGGCGGGAGTAGGTGGGAGTGGGCGGGAGTGGGCATGGCCGGGAAATTTTCTTACCGAGCTTTAAAAGGGGTGAGCAGCCATCTACGTTTAAAATTTGGGGACTCTAGCTCCAAAATTGTGGGAGATATAGGCTTTCGCACTTTGCGGCGGCGGGACAGGGTGGGGGTGGATGTGAACGGAAAATTTTTGTACCCTTATTTAGAGGAGCTGACCACTAATCTACCTTCAAAATATGGTGACTCTAGCTCTAATACTTTCAAATATAAAGCCATTTCCGATTTTTTAATGCGGGGTGTCTTGGGGGCGTTCTAGTGGGCATAGCCGGGATATCAAGGTCTTAGTCTTTTGGGGAGGTCACCAGCAATCTATGTACCAAGTTTGGTGTCTCTAGCTTTAAAATTGTGTTAATTATACACGTGCTACCGTTTTGAGCTTGTAAATATATCGATTTTAGCGATTACGGAGGCGGAAAAGGGCGTGGCCTGAAAATTTTTCTGTGATGTTTGGGGGACCTTAGCAGTAATATATATTCAAAACTTGGTGACTCTAGCTCTAAAACTGTGGGAGATAGAGCCATTTTCGATTTTTTAGGGCGGGGCGTTGGGGGGCGTTCTAGTGGGTGTGGCCGCATTTTTTGGAGGAGATCACCAGCTATCTACATATTAAATTTGGTGACTGTAACTTTAATATTGTGGGAAATATTCAACTTTAATCGATTTGCGATTTGAGGTGTATCGACATGTTATCGATTTGCCAGCCTCCCAGCGGGCGTGGCAAAAACTCGTAACGCTTTGTCTGAAGCAGATAACTACAAGTATATATGCCAAGTTTCAAGTCTCTATCTTCAATAGCGTCGAAAAATATTGCGTTCATACGGACAGACGGACAGACGGACGGACAGCATGACGGACATTGCACAAAACCAATATACTAGTTTCACTTTGTGAACGAGTATAAAAACCAATGATCTAAATTTAAAAGTGTGTATGATTTATTAATAGATATATCATTAGCTTTCAGTAATCATTTATCTTTTCAAAATCGGTAACGACATTCTCGAGTAATGATCAATAATGCAAGTTACCTCTGAAAATTCTACTAAATAAATACCACATTTTCAAATTTAAAAAAAATCTTACTATGGAAAATTTTTGAAATGGTTTTTCGTCATATAGGGCCCTATATGTATCAGAAAAAGTAGGTTTGGCAAACAATATAGTGTAATCGTAGCATCCATTCGTAATTTCTTGCCGATATGTCAACATTACAAGTGAGTGGGTTCTAGTCTGGAGTGGGGATACCATGAACCCTTTCTTTAGTTGCATTTCAACCTCCTTGCACTCATACACACATACACAAAATCACACACACACAGACAAATTCATGCCGCAGGAAGTGCGTTTCTCAGCCGCTGCGCTTGGCCCCCACGATGGAAACAAAATTCGTGAACAACTTTTTAACTGAGAGCATGATCTTAATCCAAAGCCCAAGTCTGTCATATTTGAATGGCGTTTTTTCATATATGGGGCGAATGGGGGAAGGTATCCTACATCGGAATCTATTATTATTCTCGTTCACGAAATGAAAAGAGTATATTGGTTTTTGCAATGTGCGTCATTCTGATTGTCCGTCTGCCCGGATGAAAGCAATTCCTTTCGGAGCTATTGAAGATTGGGACTTGAAATTTTATCTGCTTCAGATAAAATGTTAAGATTTTTGTGCCCCACCCACTGGAAGGCTGGCAAATCGATAACACATCGATACACCTAAAACACGAATCTATAAAGGGTGAATATTTCCCATATTATTTAAGTTAGCGTCACCAAATTTGGTATGTGGATTGCTGGTGACCTCCCCTAAAAATTGCGACCTTAATATTCCGGCCCCGCCCATTAAAAAGTGGCCCCAGTGCCCCCGTCTAGGAAATTACTATATCTCCCACAGTTTTAAGCTAGGGGCTCCATATTTAAAATAAATATTACTGGAGAGCTCTCGCAAACATCACAGAAAATGTTCGGAAACGCCCTCTCCTGCCTCCGAAATCGCTCAAATTTATATTCCTCGAAGCTCAAATGGGTAACTTGTGTATATTTCACACATTTTTAAAGCTAGCGACAGCAAACATAGTATGTAGATTGCTGGTGACTTCCCCAAAATGATTGCTGTCTTGATATCCCAGCCACGCCTACTAGAAGGCCATCCACCTACCCCTCCCCCACGAATACCGAAAGTCTATATGCCCCAAAGTTTTTCTTTTCTCATTGAAAGTTTATTTCTCTACAAAAATAAATAGTCGCATATGGCTCTCATCGTGTTTTATAAAGTAGAATCTCTCGCTCAGCAAGTTTACATACCAAAATTTGGTGACTAACTTTAATAATGTGGGAAATATTCAATATTTGCCAGCCTCCCAGTGAGCGTGGCACAAAAATCTTAACACTATCTGAAGCAAATATTTTTAAGTATATATCTAAAATTCCAAGTCTCTATCTTGAATTATGCCGAAAAATTATGCGTTTATCCGGATAGACGGACAGACATACGGACGGACGGACATTGCACAAAACAAATATACTAGTTTCACTTGGTGATCGAGTATAAAAATTTGGAGAATCTATAGTCGTTTAGTTTGATTCTCTAGCTTTAGTAGTTTCTGAGATCGCTGTATTCATACAGACTGGCCCTTATAGTTTCCGAGATCGCCAAGGACGGATGGAACGACAGACAGGCATGGCTAACTCGGCTTTAGATCCTGATGCAAAATATATATACTTTATTTGGTGGGAGATGCCTCCTTCTACCTGTTACAAACATTTGCACAAAACCATTGCACCGTTTTCACTCATTTTTAATGGGTTATGTGTATTAAAATTATTGTATAAGCTGTGGCGTTTATTGTAGTTTATAAATATAACCATTATTATGCGCACACAAGCATACTACGATTGAGTTTTTTCTAAATTTACATAAAGATCTATTGATTATCGAATTGCCATACCCCCAGTGGCCATTGCCGAAATCTGTTATTAGTTTATCTGACGCAAGTTTACGCAAATATATATTCTAAGTTTCAAGTCTCTATCTGCAATGGCGGCGGTAAAATTGCGGTTATACGGGCAGACGAACATTGCACACACCCAATATGCTATTTTTATTTCGTGAAAGAGGGTAATAAATACAAGGGCGGCTAGTATAACAAAGGGGAGAATCGATAATCATATCATGAAGAATAGCAGACGCTATACAAAAGTTCTCGTAACTATCATTTAGAGTGCGATCGATGCTGACATCATCGTACAAACCAGGAATTATCGGCAACAACACCAGCACACGAGCGGTGACAAATGTGCATTGCATTTTCAGCGAAAAATGGGAAACAGGAGGGTTTTCTTCACACGATACCAAAAGGAAATATCCCATTCCTAGTAGTACATATAGATCATTACGGACGAATAAATAACAAAGACTCGATAAAGAAACATGTGTTGGTAATAGTGGATGCTTGTAAAAAATTTATAAGATTGTATCCTACTAAAACAACGAAGTCAAAAGAGGCAATAGATGCTCTAACTGATTATTTAGAGCATATAATTGTATCAGAAAGAAGATCGTGTTTTACGTCGGAAATGTTTGAGACCTTTTTACAGGAAAATAATATAAATCACGTGAAGGTGGCAACAGGCTCGCCACAGGCAAACGGCCAAGTAGAAAGGATAAATAGAGAATTGGGCCCCATGATAAGTAAATTAATAAATGTAGAGAAAAATGTACAATGGCAAAAGATTTTAGGTAAAACAGAGTATGCAATAAATAATACGATTCATAGAAGCATTAATTAACATCCAAGTGTATTGCTATTTGGGATAAGATAGTGGATAATTTAAAAGTGAATGTCATATGCATGGCCATTTAAGCTTTTATCTCACCCAGATGCTAAGCGGACAAGGCTGTTTTCGCAGCAATCTACACCGCTTTGGTGATGAGCACTACTTGCACATGCTGCGACGAAGGCTTCGTTGAGGATGCTGAGCAAACAACTTTCTTCTGTGTGCGTTTTACAATCCAAAGCCTATAGAAAACCATTCGCAGCAAAATTACGGTGGAAAACTTCGTGTCACTTATGTTTGAGAACAACACCAACTGGCAGGATTTGTGGTAGTCGTCATGATTGAGCTACGCATTGTGGAACGCGAGCGGACAGATGGAGCAGAATCGACGATGGAGTGAGGAACTATCTCCCCTACAACAATTTTGAGGTATTTTAATTTTTGTTTTTTTTAAACAAGGGTTAGCTGGACATCTCCAACGAGAGACAAACGCTCGGAAGCTCCGTAGCAGCAACGGCAACGAGAAAACAAACGCTCAAAAGCTTCGCAGCTGTGGTGACTTATATCAGCTCTGAGAAACATGCACTTAAAGGCTGTACAGCTGCAGCAATAAAACAAAGCATGCGCTCAAAAGCTGAGCAGCTGCAGCAATAAAACGATATATGCGCTCAAAAAACCGCTCCGCTGCAGCGACACATAGCAGCGATAAGAAACCCGCGCTCAAAGCTCAGCCAGCAAAAAAATAAAGCGAATCAAGCAGGCTCAAATATACTCACGATCATCACTGATAAGCGGACACCTGCACACATTAGCCGAGTGAAACTGACCCACAGACAAACGCTCAATTCCGATCTTGAGATTTTTCTGGCAGGGAGCATCTGACTTTCGGGCAAAGCATTTATAGAAGGGAGTCTGGGAGTAGTTTTTGAGAGAAAACAAGAGCAGTTGTGCTTAAGCGATGAAAAGAAAGTGAAGTGCACTTTTAACAAAACAAGAGACACTTTTTTCGTACAAACAACACGTGCTAAGGAGAAAATTACAAAAATTAAAATTACGATTAATGAACAGTGTATTTTCACGAGACAAGGGATTTTAGTTTCTTTTTTTTCGGCTAAAGAAAAACAACACGTGCCACAACATAAGGAGAATATTTCTACGACAACACAGGAGGAAAAAATGAACTATTAGGAGACTAATATAGTCGCGGCCAGGAAATTCACGGGAAAAAAAGTCAGTCTTGCGGAGACCGACTGTGACGTCAGCAGTACCACTGATCTCTAGCGAGTAGCGAAAGCAATTTTGTGCGATTAGAGAAAATTAGTCTCTCTTCTCTTTGTACAAATATGTGCTTTATATATTTTGATTTTTGGATTAAATAATCAAGTCCTAAGTCGGAAAATGGTAAAAATTCGACCTTTCAGTCTGTTAAACAGTTTGTAGTTTTCTTTTACGTCAGTAAACTTGAGTTCATTATCTAGCAATATAGGGTTAGGTTTCTATACCTTTAAAAATGGGTAAAAACGGTATAATGGTAAATTAACAGGGAGAAGGAAGCATCTCAGACCTCTAAAGTATATACATTTGTGACCAGCACGACGAGCTGAGTCGACTTAGTAGAGCCTCAAACTAAACGACTATAGATTCTGTAATACAATACCCAATACGAGTTTATCATTCTTTGTCGATATTTAGCTTTAATATCGGTAAAAATCAATTGTCATACTTGATTTTTTCTTAGCTTAACTCCTAGACTATAAGAGCTAGAGCCACCATGGTTCGACATGTGCACGTGAAGCATACGCAGCTTAAGGATATTTCAGGATTTAAGATATCTCCCTTTGTTCACCCCATATATGAAGCTGAGTCGGCTTAGCCTTATCCGTCTGTATAAACGGAGCGATCACGAAAACTACAAAGTAGAGCCTCAAACTAAACGACTATAGATTCTGTAATACAATACGCAATACGAGTTTATAATTTTTTGTCGATATTCTGCTTTAATATCGGTAAAAATCAATTGTCATGCTTGATTTCTTCTTAGCTTAACTCCTAGACTATAAGAGCTAGAGCCACCATGGTTCGACATGTGCACGTGAAGCATACGCAGCTTAAGGATATTTCAGGATTTAAGATACCTCCCCCTATTCACCCCATATACGGAAAAAAAACCAATTCCAATACTACAGAATTGTGATTTGGTTTTAGTTAGATTTGAATGCTCATTACAAAGTACAACTTTCATTAAGATCATGCTCTTAGTTTAAAAGTTATTCACGGCGCTCTCGACTACAGCCCCGTACATGTTTCATATTATTATGATTATTAGTGTTACTGGAGGAAACGTGACTGAATTTGTCAAGCGGCATTTTAATATTGTTGATTCAATCCTAGAACATCCTGTTTTTTATGTACGAAATATTTTTGCTTCTCGCAGCTCTTCAATTGTTGAAACTATTTTGTTGTTATGGTAACCATGACCAGCTGATTGTGATGCAATTAGAAGTTGCAGTCTATCAACGATCTCATTCTGATTACCCCAGTATACATAATTGGGTTTGTTTGTATTAAGTATCATTAGGCCTCCTCTTCTCCTCTCCTCTTCCTCTTTATTGTGATTGTGAGATATTTTTTAGAACGATTACCCTTGAGACCCTCGTTAGGCAGTTGTTGTTTTTTATGAGCATTTGTTTTTGGAATAAAAATTAAAGAATATAACCCTGGTGTCAGATTCCATATCTCACTGGTGTAAAGTAGTTCCTTGGCCGGGGTTCAAATCTCAGTCTCGTCAGGATCTGTTTATAAAAATATTTATAAATCGCTAAGACACTGAATGAAGGGACCAGAATAACCAATAATAGAGCAATCCCAAACCAGAACCAGTGCATTATACTTTGTAATGCTAGCCGCCTGCATTACCAAGCCGTGCTTAACCGTGCCGCGAAGAGACGCGCACGGTCTCTAACACCGTCGGGTCTGAACCTCGAACTCGTCCGCAAGCAGTGCCGGGCAGTGCTACGACGGAACCTAGAGAACGTCTCCCAGCTGTGCCAGGACGTAACCTCGAACACGTCTCCTAGCTGCGCCGAGACGAAACCTCGATATCTCTTGTGATCCTACGATCCCTGTGCCGTAGCTGTTAGAGATAAGAGCCTGTCTCTATTCAGAACTCGATAATTCAATGTGATATATGATATATGTGATATATGTCGCTTATAAATACCTCGGCTCGTCACGCCTTCTTTATAAACTATTCGACGAACCCTACAATAAAACAAGTAAGAACGTTGTAGTCGAACGTAACCGACTGCGTAATACTCGTTCACAGCACATGGAAATTATTATTGTTATTTTGAAAAAAATATAGAATTTTTATATTTCGTAGGGGTGGGGTGGGCGTAAGAGAAGGTCACACAAACACTTTCTGCCAAATTTTATGCCTCTAGCTCCAAAATTGTCGGTGGTATAGCTTTCCCGAATTGCGGGGCGGGAGTAGGAGGGAGTGGGCATGGCCGTGAAATTTACCGAGCTTTAAAAGGGGTGACCAGCCCTCTACGTTTAAAATTTGGTGACTCTAGCTCCAAAATTGTGGGAGATATAGCTTTTCGCGATTTGCGGGGGCGGGAGTGGGCGTGGGCAGGAAATTGTTTACGCATCGTTAATGGGGGTGACCAGTCATCTACGTTTAAAATTTGGTGACTCTAGCTCCAAAATTGTGGGAGAAATAGGCTTTCGCACTTTGCGGGGGCGGGAGAGGGCGGACGTGGACGTGGGCGGTAAATTTACCCTTATTCAGAGGAGCTGACCACTAATCTACCTTCAAAATTTGGTGACTCTAGCTCTAATACTTTCAAATATAAGGCCATTTCCGATTTTTTAATGCGGGGTGTCTTGGGGGCGTTCTAGTGGGCATAGCCGGGATATCAAGGTCTTAGTCTTTTGGGGAGGTCACCAGCAATCTATGTACCAAGTTTGGTGTCTCTAGCTTTAAAATTGTGTTAATTATACACGTGCTACCGTTTTGAGCTTGTAAATATATCGATTTTAGCGATTACGGAGGCGGAAAAGGGCGTGGCCTGAAAATTTTTCTGTGATGTTTGGGGGACCTTAGCAGTAATATATATTCAAAACTTGGTGACTCTAGCTCTAAAACTGTGGGAGATAGAGCCATTTTCGATTTTTTAGGGCGGGGCGTTGGGGGGCGTTCTAGTGGGCGTGGCCGCATTTTTTGGAGGAGATCACCAGCTATCTACATATTAAATTTGGTGACTGTAACTTTAATATTGTGGGAAATATTCAACTTTAATCGATTTGCGATTTGAGGTGTATCGACATGTTATCGATTTGCCAGCCTCCCAGCGGGCGTGGCAAAAACTCGTAACGCTTTGTCTGAAGCAGATAACTACAAGTATATATGCCAAGTTTCAAGTCTCTATCTTCAATAGCGTCGAAAAATATTGCGTTCATACGGACAGACGGACGGACAGCATGACGGACATTGCACAAAACCAATATACTAGTTTCACTTCGTGAACGAGTATAAAAACCAATGATCTAAATTTAAAAGTGTGTATGATTTATTAATAGATATATCATTAGCTTTCAGTAATCATTTATATTTTCAAAATCGGTAACGACATTCTCGAGTAATGATCAATAATGCAAGTTACCTCTGAAAATTCTACTAAATAAATACCAGATTTTCAAATTAAAAAAAAATCTTACTATGGAAAATTTTTGAAATGGTTTTTCGTCATATAGGGCCCTATATGTATCAGAAAAAGTAGGTTTGGCAAACAATATAGTGTAATCGTAGCATCCATTCGTAATTTCTTGCCGATATGTCAACATTACAAGTGAGTGGGTTCTAGTCTGGAGTGGGGATACCATGAACCCTTTCTTTAGTTGCATTTCAACCTCCTTGCACTCATACACACATACACAAAATCACACACACACAGACAAATTCATGCCGCAGGAAGTGCGTTTCTCAGCCGCTGCGCTTGGCCCCCACGATGGAAACAAAATTCGTGAACAACTTTTTAACTGAGAGCATGATCTTAATCCAAAGCCCAAGTCTGTCATATTTGAATGGCGTTTTTTCATATATGGGGCGAATGGGGGAAGGTATCCTACATCGGAATCTATTATTATTCTCGTTCACGAAATGAAAAGAGTATATTGGTTTTTGCAATGTGCGTCATTCTGATTGTCCGTCTGCCCGGATGAAAGCAATTCCTTTCGGCGCTATTGAAGATTGGGACTTGAAATTTTATCTGCTTCAGATAAAATGTTAAGATTTTTGTGCCCCACCCACTGGAAGGCTGGCAAATCGATAACACATCGATACACCTAAAACACGAATCTATAAAGGGTGAATATTTCCCATATTATTTAAGTTAGAGTCACCAAATTTGGTAAGTGGATTGCTGGTGACCTCCTCTAAAAATTGCGACCTTAATATTCCGGCCCCGCCCATTAAAAACTGGCCCCAGTGCCCCCGTCTAGGAAATTACTATATCTCCCACAGTTTTAAGCTAGGGGCTCCATATTTAAAATAAATATTACTGGAGAGCTCTCGCAAACATCACAGAAAATGTTCGGAAACGCCCTCTCCTGCCTCCGAAATCGCTAAAATTTATATTCCTCGAAGCTCAAATGGGTAACTTGTGTATATTTCACACATTTTTAAAATTAGCGACAGCAAACATAGTATGTAGATTGCTGGTGACTTCCCCAAAATGATTGCTGTCTTGATATCCCAGCCACGCCTACTAGAAGGCCATCCACCTACCCCTCGCCCACGAATACCGAAAGTCTATATGCCCCAAAGTTTTTCTTTTCTCATTGAAAGTTTATTTCTCTACAAAAATAAATAGTAGCATATGGCTCTTATCGTGTTTTATGTATACAAGTAATTTTGTTTATTTATCGAAAAAAATTATAAATAAAAACGATTTAGTTTATGCGTATCCGTTTTACATAGAGATGCAGAATTACGTGTACTAGTTTATTTATTTAAGTATTCTATTAATATTAGCCTGCAAATGTTTCTTCTATTGTTATTTGAAGGAGAATTTCTATCATCATGATCATTAATCAATCAATTATAGCAATACAAAAACCCAATAAACAAAACTCTTTTTGTCGAAATTTACTCTTAAATATTGCTGTATGTTTGTCGCACTCGACGGATTTCGATACTATCTCAAAGAGGGTACACAATTGTTCCAACATTTGCTCTTTGAAGCCGTATAGCTTTTGTAAATTAAACACCTAATTTATTAGATGATACAGTAACTTACAAAGAAAACGAATTGCAGCAACTACACTAGCCACCGCTTCAACTTTTGTGGGATCGTGTAAAACACTACAACTACAATATGTAATTGATATTTGCTCAATACGCTCGCCGCACGCAGATACCAAAAAAATTTCGTTGGACTCGTTTAGTAATTGATGGTATGGTATGGTTTAAAGAAATTATAAAACTGCAATCGTTCCGTATTCTGTATTAGTTGGCCAAAAGAGTGAATTTCCGCGCACTTATGCCACATAGTTGTATTGATTTTGATTATCCTTGTCCCGCTCCATATAATCACGATCGATCAGTGATTCGATGCGCTTTTTTAGATCAGCAGGCTTTACAGGAAACGTTAGCTGGTTGAACAACTCGGTGATGAGCAAATTGTGGCTTAATGTTTTACGCATTTTCATTATAAAATAGAATCTCTCGCTCAGTAATCTCAGTAAACTTGAGTTCATTATCTAGCAATATAGGGTTAGGTTTCTATACCTTTAACCCATTAAAAATGGGTAAAAACGGTATAATGGTAAATTAACAGGGAGAAGGAAGCATCTCAGACCTCTAAAGTATATACATTTGTGACCAGCACGACGAGCTGAGTCGACTTAGCCTTATCCGTCTGTATGAACGGAGCGATCACGAAAACTACAAAGTAGAGCCTCAAACTAAACGACTATAGATTCTGTAATACAATACCCAATACGAGTTTATCATTTTTTTTCGATATTCAGCTTTAATATCGGTAAAAATCAATTGTCATACTTAATTTTTTCTTAGCTTAACTCCTAGACTATAAGAGCTAAAGCCACCATGGTTCGACATGTGCACGTGAAGCATACGCAGCTTAAGGATATTTCAGGATTTAAGATACCTCCCCCTATTCACCCCATATATGGAAAAAAAAACCAATTCCAATACTACAGAATTGTGATTTGGTTTTAGTTAGATTTGAATGCTCATTACGAAGTACAAATTTTATTAAGATCATGCTCTTAGTTTAAAAGTTATTCACGGCGCTCTCGACTACAGCCCCCTACATGTTTCATATTATTATTATTAGTAGTGTTACTGGAGGAAACGTGACTGAATTTGTCAAGCGGCACTTTAATATTGTTGATTCAATCCTAGAACATCCTGTTTTTTATGTACGAAATATTTTTGCTTCTCGCAGCTCTTCAATTGTTGAAACTATTTTGTTGTTATGGTAACCATGACCAGCTGATTGTGATGCAATTACAAGTTGCAGTCTATCAACGAGCTCATTCTGATCACCCCAGTATACATAATTGGGTTTGTTTGTATTAGGTGTCAGATTTTGTATAATGGTTCGGTGTAGACATTGCGCTGGGAACACTAACTTTTGGAAAAAGTTTTTTATTGTGATTGAGAGATATTTTTTAGAACGATTACCCTTGAGACCCTCGTTAGGCAGATGTTGTTTTTTATAAGCATTTGTTTTTGGAAAAAAATTAAAGAATATAACCCTGGTGTCAGATTCCATCTCTCACCGGTGTAAACTGGTTCCTTGGCTTAAAGTTAAGAAGCAATACGTTAATTAAGATATAAATCAAATGATTTCATTATATGTCGCTTATAATTACATCGGCTCACCACGCCTTCGTTATAAACTCTTCCGTGCGGGATTATCCTAGAGTACCGCCCTTCTTGCCGGGCCAATAACTAATCCCTATTCCCTTTTCTACACACTTCCTCGCTTCTTGCCGGATCAAAAAACTGTTTCTCAGACATCCGCGCTTTTTGCAGGTGCAAAAATAATTTTTCTTCTCTACTCTACACGTCCGCGCTTCTTGCCGATCAAAAACTAATTAATTACTCTCCTCTGTTGCTGAGTTGCTGCTCGCGTCTGCTACTCCCCACAGCTTTCTCTTTCTGCTGCGAAGCTTTTGTAGCTGATCGCGACCCTAGCTTCTGGAGGACAACAGCTGCTTTCTATGAACTATATGCTAACAACACTGGTTCCGCTTCGTACGTTCTATACTTTTCTAACACTTTATATCTAAGGTCTAACATCTATTAACATTTGTTATCGAACCTATGAGCGGACTACCTGTCGGCCAGTCACACTCCATCGAATGGAAAACCGGCGACGGCGGCGCCCTGCACGCTTTCGTCTTCGACGCTGTCGGTCGTTGCGGCGGCGATTCCTTCTCCGCGATTATTTCGCCTAGCTCCAGATTTCAATCATCTGCAGCAACTTCGCCTCTAAAAACCAGCTTTGTATCAGCTCATATACCTTTTTTTTATCCTGACAATTTTCTCCACTCTCTATTGTTGGGTTACTGGAAAGAGTATACGTTCGCGTGGACAGCGTTTCAGCCACGACGCTTAACTAACGCCGACGGTAGTGCATGTCGAACTGGAACTGCTTTAACTCAGTTGTCAAAAATCTGAAAAATCTAAAATTAAATTAAATAGGAACAGCTGCCATAGCTAATTCAAATTATGTAGACAAAGTATGTTGAACTGCAGCAAACAGTTATAAAAATATGTGTGGCTGTTGCGTACAATACGTGTGTTGTGTTGAGCGATCGAAAACGAATTAGCAACTACAAACTCTGCTCACCGACGACTGGTTGATCCGCCGTGTGAGTAGTTTGCATGCCTTGTATAAGAGCGGACAAATGCTTAATATAACACTCCAATGTATTTCATTAGGAACGATTGATACTGTATTAAGCATTAAATTTTAATTTACAAACTAAGACTTCAATATACTTCAATATAGTTTATATATAAAGAAAAGTAAAGTCGTCAAATCGACAAAAAAGTGGTTGCAAAAATTCTCGTGCTCGAAGCACCCCAAATAGCTCTGGCTCTAATTTTGCTAATGTTACTCTGCTCACCGACGGCTGCTTGATCCGCCGTGTGAGTGTTTCGCATGCCTTGTATAAGAGCAGATAAATACTTAATATGACACTCCGCTGCATTTCATTAGGGACGATTGATATAGTATTAAGCAGTAAATTCTAATTTACAAACTAAGACTTCAATATAGTTTATATATAAAGTAAAGTAAAGTCGGTAAATCGACAAAAAAAAGTGGTTGCAAAGATTTTCGTGCTCGAAGCACCCTAAATAGCTCTTGCTCTAATTTTTTGCGACCAGAGAGAGTAAGATTGCTGCGAGCGCAAACTAAAGGCCTAGAGTGCAAAATAGTACTAAGCTCTTTGGTCTCACAGCAAAGCATCAAGATCTTGTAGAACCCTGTACAATGTGTCTGGCTCACACTGCAAGGTGCTGCTGGAAATCGCGTGGAACCCCTTGCATGGTCGGTGATTTTAAATTCTGGATCGCCGCAACCTTTTCGGGATCCGTCCTTATTCCTCTGTTACCCACCACGTGACCCAAATATACCAACTTCTTCCTAAAGAAGGAACATTTCTTGGGGTTCACCTTCAGATTTGCTGCTCTGAGCCTGCGGAATACCTCCTGCAGATGGGCTAAGTGCTCTTTTTTTGTCACACCTGATGATGTCGTCAAAGTAGGCAAACGCATGTGGCGCCATTTCTGGCCCTATGACCGTATCCAGGACCCTCTGGCATGTGGCGCATGCGGAATGCAGACCGAACGGCATCACTCACCACTGGAACAGTTCACTACCTGCCACCGCTTACTGCTTACTGTCCTCTGCCATTGGCATCTGCCAATATCCCTGTTTTAAATCATCGAGAGATGTACTAAGCGTGCCGCAGACGCTCCAAGATATGGTTAATCCGAGGAACCGGGTAAGCGGCAACGAGGGCGCGTTGATCTTTCGGTAATCTACGCACATACGCCATTCGCCATTTGCCCGTTTTCTTCTTTACTGGCATGATTGGCGCACTATGCGGGATGCGTGACGGCTCGATCGCAGCGGTTCGGATGAGTTTCTCGACCTGGTCGTCGATTACCATCTGCGGTGTCACTAACCGCTTCCAGCTCCGGAAGTGACGCGACTGATGACTCAATCGGGGTATTTGGGCCGGGAAAGCTCCTCGACCCAGTCTCCGACTCGGCCCCGATTGCTACCCCGCTCGTCCTTTGAACTAGTTGATCCACCCAACCAAGTACCCAATCCAACCTAGCTTTCTGCCCACATACCCGTACTCCTGACTTTGCCTCCTCACACTTTCATACTCCACGGCCATTTGGAAGAGCTGAGTCAGACATGTAAAATCGTTCCGGGGGATATATAGCCGATACTCTGGCGGGATGTTCTCATACACCCGGTGAATCTCTCTGGCTGCGTCGTATCCCGCCTTCAGGTCGATCACAAAGTCCTTAAAATCTTCTCCCTCTCTCTGATGGCGACCCCTAATCTGATCGAGCATGTTCACAAAATACCGGGACGGCAAAAAGAATTCCAAGAATTCTGCCCTAAGCCTAAATCCCACTTTCTGACCTGCTTCGGCACGATCACATGCGCTCTGGACACCTGCTGGGGCCTCGGCACGGGAGCCTCGGCACCGACAGACGGATGAGTGTCTAACAGCCCCCCACCCTCTGTACTGGCACACTTGTTTTCCGAGCCTCGGTCCACCTGTATTCTGGGAATCTCCAGTCTCTGCTTACCAGCGAGGACGCGTTCATCTTCCTCGGATTTGTCACGCATTTTCAGCTCCGGCTCGGCCAGGTCACCATCGGCAAGATTGTGCGGAGTCTTGTTAAACCGTGCCCCACCTCGGCCAGGCGCGCCCAAGTCTCGGCGCTGTGCACGTCGTCCTTTATGAAGGCTGCCAAACGTCACCGTATTTCCTCCATCTTGCCGTCCTTTTCCAATCCGAACTCCGAAGCGATCCCTTCCAGTTTTTCCTTCCAGTGTTGATAGACCCACCGAGTCCCCACTCCAGAATCTATACCTCTGTTGGACTCCCAAGTCTTGTCTTTGATGTCTTTCGTTTTATTTAATTCACCGTATTTTAATTTTAATTATATTTAAATATTTTTATATTATTTATTTAATTGTTAAATTTAATTTATTTATAAACGTTCCTTTCCGCAGCTCGATCAAACCCAGACCCAAAACCAATCGACCCAATCGAATTGCGTAGCCTACGACAGGCCCCGCTTGTCGCTTTGTCGCTCCCGTTACTCTCACTCACTTCGATATTCATTCGTGCAGCGACGCAGTCGCGACGCTCAGACAACTCCGTTACGCCTTTTTTCTTCTCCCTGTTCGCATCTGTGTCAGATTCTCTTTCAGCGCTTTCGTTGCCGTCGCCGTTACTAGGCATACGACCGACCTGTGCCGTCCACTGTGTGCAAAATCCCCCGGAATATTTTTGGTGCGCGTTTTATGCATGCACAGCCAAAACCAAAACTTCACTGCGCAACCCTAAATTTTTTTATACTGTCTGACAAAATATTCTGTCAGTACCGGAATACTATGTCCCTTTACACTGCGCATCCAACTACTTTACACTGCGCAGCTGAAAATGTCTCCTATCTTTTTCCTATAAGTAACAAAGTAACACTTAACTTTGAGGAATTATTAATATTTGTTAAATAGGTTATTATTATTTTTGGTTAACCTCGGAACTTCGAACTCGTCCCCAAGCAGTGCCGGGACGGAACATCGAACATGTCTCCTGGCTGCGCCGCGACGGAACCTCGAAATTGTATCATAGCTGTGTTTTGGGGTGGAAACTCGAACACTTCTCCTGTTAGCTGTTAGAGACAAGCGACAGGGAATTCAGAACTCAATAATTCCTTGTTGGTTTCTTACTTTTATTCATGAACTTATGGTTACGTTTAGAGTTGCGCGTTAATACTTAAATTAAAATAGAATATTAATTACTCTTACTTCTTTACTCTTATTTCTTTACTCTATACGTCCGCGCTTATTGCCGGTCAAAAACAATTCAAAAAATAGTTTGGTTCATAATGTTTTTTAATTGGAAAAATTAATTTTTAGCATATGTACATATATACATATATATGCATGTTGTAGCAGTTGCCTAACGGTTTTTTGTCATTCAATTTACAATGGGAGTATTGCTTCTGAGAAGCCGTGTCCAAAAGATTTTTAATGAATTTGGATTTTTGTTTGTGAAGAAATTATAAAATATAAAATAACGGCGCCGAATCCATGTTCGAACCAAAACCAGGATTCATAAATCTGAAAAACAGGTTCATGAACCAAACCCAGATATATGGGTTCGAACCGTGAACCGAACCAGCATCATTTATATTTGGTTTTGCAGCCCTGCTTACGATCAAGCCGATAAATGTTGGCCACGCCCACCCCTGTTCCTACGAAATATAAACATTCTATATTTTTACTAAATAATAATACGTTACATTTATACCTTTTTCCCGATGGCAACGCCGGCTAGCTCTCGATCCCAGGACTGGATATTTCCCAATGCCCGCTAAATGTAAGCAAAACAGAGAGACGTATGTCATCTCAAGACATCAAAACAGCTATTGCATTACAAAAAAATATATATATGTTACGACAAAGACTCGAGCCACGTGTCCTCCCTCTAAATTAATTTCGAAACTCATAGTTTAGTCCCTCAATATAATATCACATGCTTCTTATCCGAACAATTTGACGTTATGCTATTTATAAAATAAATATTTTTGTCAATATATATATTTTTTTATTATAATAAGATATAGGGAAATTCAAAAGAAATTTATTTCTAATACCGAAACGTTTGATTTCATATATATTTGTATATATTTTATATTATTTGTAACACCTTTTTAGCATGCACAATGATCAGAGGAAAAAATTAGTTTATATATATATATATGTATGTAAGATATTTATTATATTAATGTTTGTTTAGTTATAATGGTTCAAAATTCAGAGTAATATTAATAACGATCTCACAACTTTTCCTGACGACTGACCACGACCGACTGTGTCGACTCGCTGCTGTTACTTATCGATATCTTATGTTTAAGTAAATGGTAATAAACTGGATAGTGTTATCTCCTCGATGCTTCTGAGCTTTACATTCGGCCATCCTGATCCTCCTCATCTGTCCCAGATGGCAAAACGCCACAACTTCATTTTATCACTGCTCGTAGAAAATTGCTCATCGTGATAATTGGTTCCTCGACATGTGCCACCATTATGACGTCATAACGGCCGTTTCGTTTGATTTTGGTGACTTCATATGGTAGATATTTGGTAGATATATCCTAGACACTTGCTGGCCAACTTACGTCCTGCGACGAACTGCGTTCTCTTGATCGCAACCAGATCTCCGGCTCTGTAGCCGTGCTCCGCTCTTCGCTTGTGGTCATAATTGCGCTTATAGACTTGTTGCGCCTGCTGGATGTTGTGTTTCACTTGGTTACGCAGTCTCTGACGCTCGTCGTTGAATTGCATAATCAAGTCCTCGTTGAGTACTTCCAACAGGTGATCTCATGCTGGCTGTGCAACTTAGTACCAAACATGATCTCGAATGGTGACGAAGAATGTATGTGTGAATTAATTGCCTTCTGGACTTGTGATACATGTTTGTACCACTTCGTCGATTCATTAACCGACAGCTTCGCTATAATACTCAAAATTGAACGGTTTACCCGCTTAATCTGGCAACACCTGTCGTTGTCCAAATATGTTCGACTCCATTCTCGTTGAGAAACTCGCTGAAAGTGCTGGGTGTAAACGCTGCACCTCTGTCACTAAGTATGCGCTTGGGAAAAACAGACGACCAGTCGCTTAACCTCTTGATGAGTTCTTCGTAGCCATTTGATTTGGTCGGGAACAACTATACAAATTTTGAAAACGCATCCACAGCCGCAAAAATGTATTTGCTGTTTTAAACTTTTTAGCGCGTGTTGCTCCGCTTCGCCAATGTTGAACACCACTTCTTTCTTGAGTAAATTCGTGAGCGGCCGTGCAACTTGAGCGTACCCAGGAATAATTTTCTGAAGAAGCCTGTGAGTCCCAGAAAAGCTTGAAGTGGGCCGTAGCAAAACGGCTTACTGCTACTTTCTTCGCTTCAATGACATGGTCAAGAAAAATTATGCGTGATTGCATGAAGCTAAATTTCTTCCAATTCATCTTTAGATAAAATTGTGCAGCTGTCATCAGAACTAAGTTCGTTTTCTGCATGCATGTATCAGGCAACGCACCGTAAACAACTATGTCGTCCATATATAGCTGCATAACATCAGAATTGATTAGTTTGATTAATTGATATAGTTTACGAACCGAATGAACGCAGTTGGCGAGTTTTTAAAGCCGAAAGGTGCCTTATTAAACTCAAAAAGGCCCTCTTTTGTGACGAAGGCTGTATAAGGCTTGCTCTGTTCTTCTATGGGCATATGAAAGAACCAATTTTCAAGGTCCATAATGGTAAACCACTTGGACTGCTGCAGCTTCTCCAAAATCTCTTCCAGTATCGGCACAAGAAAACAATCTATTAGCACTATTCGACTGTCGCTAGACGGCTCGGTGAATAATGAAATGGCTTGATCACTCCATCGGGGACAATCTTCAGTTGGATTGGGCACTGCCTTGCGAATTCTGTGGGCGGCTGGCAATTGCTCTCTATCATCTACTGAACGTCTTTGTGATACTGCAACGGAACTATAAAAGATGAGTGTTCAGTGACATTATCAATAAAATTATGATCATCTATTGTCGTCGGATCTGCTTCTAGGTGCAAAAACATGTAGCCTTTCTTATCGGCAACGAAATAAATTTTTTTTGATGAAATCATGCCCCAGCACGGCATTGTAAGCGATCTGATTATTGGGGACGACTAAAAACTTCTCGTCCGTCTGCAACTTGTCCGCCATAACCTCTGCATCAAAGTATCCAATAAGCTTTGTTAATATATAGCGAAGACCCCACAACGTAGATGTGCTTTGAAGAAGTTGAATGTTTTCCAAGCACTTCACAACACATTCTCTGATTATGGTCACATCTGACCCTGTATCTATTAGACAGTCAACTTTAACGTTGTTTATTTGAATTTTTTCATACGTCTGCGATCTGGAATGACGGGAACTTTATCGACTTTAATCACTCTATCAGGGTAGTTATGGGAAATGTGACCGCTTTGATTACACTTAAAACATTTTTATGTTCCCCTGATCCACAGTTAAAGCAATATTCTTTTTTACCGCTTTGCTCTCGGCTGATTTTTACTGTTTTTTTTTCAGATATGTTCAAAAGTTCATAGATATCAAACTCTTCTCTCAAAGCTTTGAAGGATTTACAGCGGTATATTGCGCACTTGTATTCCTTTTTTACGTCCACACCGTTGACAACATGGCTTATGACAGCCGCATCTTCTACATAACCAACGGCTGCTATTTTTTTCATATGTAACAACTACTCGTGCAGCCTCTCATTGTTCTTCTTCTTTCTAGCTTGCAGATGTTGATGAATGTTCGCACTGTTATAGCTATATATAAATTCTTCGAACAATGCTCGCTTAAGTCCATCGTTATTACACAACACTTCAGCTTCCAAAAACAGTTTACCTGCACTGGTCATCTTTCCCCTAGCGCGTACATACTTTTGTTTATGCATAAGATTATATGCGTCTGCATTTTTTTCGTAAATTTCGAACTACTTTTCTATTAGCAACGACTTTCCATCACACTAGCTTATTATTTTCCCAAAATTCTCCTGAACGATTTTCATTTGATTTCCTCGTTGCTCATCAGAAACTATTTTAAGGCTCCACAGCTGTAGCATATGCTCAATTTTTACATTGATACTACTTCCCTCAGTATCTGCCTCTTCACTCAATGTTTCTTGTCCGACTTCTGCCATCGCATTTGCACTCGAATCTAACTTTCCTCCTATCTCTTTCGTTCATGTATTTTGCACTTTTGTATTCTGCTTCTTTAGCGGCGCTTTCTTCATATTCCGCGTCTTTTTTCTGTATATACCACACAAGTAACGGTTTCTACAACTGACGGCTGATGGCGACTCTGTATACTTTGCAGCTTCGTCCCTCCTTCGACAGATGGTGTTGTCCGCAGCCCTGGATTTTGAATTCGGCACGCATTATCCGGGGCGTTGCCACACCCTTTGGGTGTGAATGCAACACCACCACGAGTATGTAGACTAACCCCGGAAGAGTAACCTACACGTGGGCATGATCACCGACCTACCATCGTTAAGTGCCCAATGTAGGCCACACCCACGTATGTCAACCACCTCAGATCCTTAGTGTGGTAGATTTCAACCGTTGAGGTCCTCTAGAGCATATGCGTTCTTTTCCAATTGCTTCATGACTCGATATCGGATGAATTTGCGCGGGAATTTCGCGTTAAAAGCTTTTCCAAATTCGCCAAGAACAAAATTGTGGCGATGTACTTCCTGTCCAGGCTTCGCGTAAAATTACCTTGCTCGTTGGTTTTATTTTACGCTGCTGCGTTCGTATGCGTGATAAAATTTAGCTTGGATGATCTCCTAGATATGTCGTCAGTTGTCTTGGGCTCCTAGCAGTGACACCTAATGGCCGCCCAGAGCTCGTAACCGTTTTGCCAGTTTCTAGCATCTTCCATGCAAGTACATTTGCTGTCCAAAGACTGCGAAGAACGGGGATATGTCTGTCGCCTCATGCACCGAATTACGAATGGCCAATACAATTTCGGGCAGGTGTACATCCCATTCCCATGTGGTCGTCCTTCAAGTATGACCGAATCGAGTTGAGCACTGTACGATTCACTCGTTCAGCCGCGTTGCTCTGCGGAGAATGAACCGCCGTCCTCATATGGGTGACTCCGAACGTGTCGATTATATCCTGGAACGTCTTGGACTTGAATTGTGCTCCGTTACCTGAATGGTTGATCTTCGGCACTCCAAACTAGTAAAATACCTCATGAACGAGGAATTTTAGCACTTCGCCTACTGTTGCCAATCTCAGGGTTTTGAGGAAGGTGAATATTGAGAAGTGGTCGACAATAATAAATATCCACGCATGCCCGTTCTTTGATCGCAGATATTTGCCCAAGAAATCAATATAGAGTTTTTGGAACGTGCGCTCCGTGACCACTTCCAGTCTAATCCCCACATGCATTCGGTGATTCGGTGATTTCGACTCCTTGCAAACAGTACACAGTTGGATGTAATCGCGTACCTCTATCGCCATGCTCGGCCAGTAATACTGCCTGCGCAATAAATGCAACGTTTTTGCGATCCCACCGTGTGCGGCCTTGTTGTCAGCCTTATTATTCGGCCTTGTTAGCCTTGTTAGACCTTGTCAGTGAGCTTGGCACACACAATTTCCAAAAGGAACCCTCCAATTGATCGTCAAGCCACTCAAAGCGCATGCGTTTAAAAATTATGCCGTCGACTCTCTGGAGATCGGGTAGGGGACCTTGGTTCTCCGTGATCACCTCACTCCTCAGAGTCAAACTCCACCGTTTCGAACCCCAACACCCTGGATGTAATTCTTCGACGCTACGCGATAAGGTGTCGGCTACTACATTGTCGACACCTTTTCGGTGTTCTCTGCCGAAGTCGAACGCCTGCAGTTTGAGGGACCATCGAGCCAAGCGACCGTACCAGCCTGCTGTTCCCAGAAAGCTGCTTCATTTTTAATGATCCCCCTGCAATAAAGCCCAGGTATCTCATATTCTTGTAACAGAAGTGAGATATTCCCAACCCATTTGGTTAGTTCGTTGTTCGTAGACGCTCCGCAACTTGCGTAAGGATCTTAATGTGAGTTTCAAAGCCCTCTGCTATGATCAACAAATCGTCGAGGTACACATAAACATTTGATCGCATTTCCACTTTAATAACTCGGTCGACTAGTATGCATAGGCGCTGAGCAGCGTTGCACAGGCCAAAGGGCATCAGCTCGATTTGTCAAAAAGCAAACTTTAAATCAACGCTGGATATGTAGACCGTTTGATCGAGACGCAACAAAATCAACTCGACGCTACGTAGTGGATAAGCATCCTCAATGGTCAATTTGTTAAGTTTGCGGGCGTCGAGACGGAAACGATTTTTTTTTGGCCGTTGCACAACGGTAGTGTGGTTGCTCCACGGGCTATGACTGCTCTCGATAACCCCCAAGGCCAATATCTTCTCCACCTCCGCACACACCACGGCCTGCATCGCTGATGACAAGGGGTAGTGACGATCCTTTACTGGTTCGGCATCCTGCACTAACAGGATTTTGTGCGTCTCCATCGACGTCTTGCCCAATCCTACGGCCTCAAACGTTAGAAACTCTCCCTTCACCTTGTCCAACTCTGATCTCTGCTCCGGTGACAAAGCCCATTGTTCCTGCACAATCACTGCCTTAGGCTCTTCCACATAGTGATGTACTTGGTCGGCCAGCATTTCTTCAACAATTCTCCCTGACTCCCCGCCTGGAACTATATCCATTACCTCAGGAGCTAATGCAAATGATCGCAAAAAGTCTACGCCCAAGTAAATGTCCTGCTCTAGGAAAGGGAAAAAGAAAAATGTCATTCTCTTGTTCGCTCCCTTGTATTCAACTGGTAATTCTACTCGGTTTGAGCGATCTTCCCCATTTGCTACATTCACAATGGATGCGTATGGGCGAGCCTCAACACCCAGTTTCTTTCTTTCTTTCTTTCAACAATTCCTCGCCTCATCGGCCTAGCATGCTATGCGCCTGAATCCAACAGGCTGCTCACGGACTCGCCCAAAATTATAATGCTTGCACTGGGGGTCGTTTTGGCTATACTGCTGCATTGCTTCATTCACCTGCCTTCTTATAGATCGCCCCTGCTTAAACCGTGATATTGCTTTCTTCACGCGCCCCGAGAGTGCTCGTATACCATTAACCTGGAAGTCGCCAAATACTATATTTCGGGTTTCTACATAATTCCTCAGCCGTTTTTCATATGATAACTTTCTATTCCTAGCATGCATACAACATTTAATAGCGTTTGGATTGCGTTAGTCTTCGCGTTTCCCGCGCAATTCGGACATGTCGGATTGTATATGTCTGGCTTTCCACACCTGTATCAGAAGATACGCTATGCCGCCGCCAAGTAGTCTCTTAAGCCGTGGTCTGATTGCCCGCAATTCCAGCAAATCAGATTCTGATGAGTACGGCGTGTCAATTGGGCTTCTTCCACGAGTTCGGGTTCTACTTCACAACTGTGTCGTTTCTGCATAATCTCACTAACCCCGGTGCCTCGCTGATAGGTGTTGAATTTTGGTGTGCTCCGCCAAGCTGATCGGGTCTTCCTCTTTATGGCAGCCTCTACTTCCACAAATTCGTCTCGTACCTGATCCAAAGAGTACACACGTAACTCATAGACGATGCTAGAGATCTCGTCTATAAGTGCTTTCTTCACGATTTTTATCATCTCATTATCACATGGTGGTGTCTACAATCGTGATGGGAGCTTTCGCATATTGTGGAAGAGCTCTTTCACGCTCGTTCGGCCGCTGCACCCTTTCCCGGAGCTCTCTCATGCTATCAAACTCGGTAGTCGTGCCCCGGAACCGTGGTACTAAGTCCTCTTTCAGCACCATCCAATTGTCCACTTGATGATCCCGAACGTAGTGCCAGTATAATTCGCGAGCATGTCGAGTTACCAAGTGGTGAAATCCATTTAACACCTCTTCCCAATAGCATCTGCGACGCATGTGTGCCTAGCTCTTCACGCGGATACTGGCCTGCTCTCCTATTCTCGACTCTCCACTGATCTGACTGCCTACTTGTTGGGTTTCGCCAATTTCGCGCCTGATCTGCTCCACGGATGCGGTCGCCATTAAAGGTGACGAATGAGTTGTGTCCCCTCCATCCGTTCCATTTCGAGTCAAAAACGGTTTGGGCGGCACTCTTGTCGGCTCTGTTGCGCTTTCTTTTTGCGATCGCCCCTGCTCCTGATGCCCGTCGTTCCCAATCAGTGCATTCGTTTGTGGTGGTGGGTGCTGTCTATAGGGCTGAAGTACCTCATTGAGAGAACGCATCATCTCCATGAATCCGGTCCTTATCTCCTCTTGCAACACCCTGCTTATTGAGCTCGAATGCGCCAATGCCTCATTTGCAGCCGATAAGATCTGTGACTCGAGTGGGGTTGGAGTATCACCTCAAGCCGACTGTGCCGGATTCCTGATCTGACTTGAATCGGTATCCTAGGAAACCCACATCCTGTTAAACGTTCCCCTTCATCATAATTGTCCATCGTCCCAGCTCCCTCTATCCCTCTTATGTCGGCTGCATTCTGCGCGCTGGATCGCGTTTGATAGTACTGGTTGCCCCCTGCTTGTGACACCCCCACAGACCCACCCCAATACTGACGATGAATACTTAATAATTATCCCTCCTATCATACATATATGCGCGAACGCGTGTAGGTATATAAATTAATTACAACGAAACAACACGTAATACCAAAAATCCAACGGAAAAACCACTATGAACACAAAAAAATTTTAACAGCAATTCATACACAAAAAAAAAAAAAGGAAGAACATGTAACTAGCCGGGACCACGAACCGCTCCAGTTTCTGCTCTCCAACTTGACCATCTCTCTACAGATACGTTACGTGGACAAAGATAATTAGTGTGGATTGTATCCTTTCTAGTCATCACTGTGGGTGATGGCCGATAAATAAGATGCTTCACGATACGTTAGCTCACTTTGCTAGCGTTTTGCGCCAACTCTCCATCCATCTGTGGTGTCGTGCTAGTGGGTGCATCGCGAGTTGTCTTTGCCGATACCCGGGCCACCCACGCTCACAACGTTGCGATAGACAGTTGAGTTCGACCAAAATACGAAAGGGGCTGAATTTACTAGAAACAGTAGAGTTACTATTTCGAACAAATAATTGTCAAACCTATTCTAGTATCACATTTCATCACAGATTAATTCGTTATCACAGTCCACCAGCCAAAGTGTCCGTCGCTTACTACCCGTTCACTCATTAATGGTAGTGACTTACGTCCACCCGTGACATCGAGTCGTGACAAACTGAATATAATACCAGAATTCTTCTAAGTTGATTCGTCTATTTTTCCGTAACGTTCATCAATCCGCGCTATGTGGCTAAAAAAAAAAAAAAAGAATTATCGCAACTTTAAAAAAAAATTAGAATGGTGTTTTGGTTCATCCCGCGACACCGCATATGAGTTAATTTTACCCGGCTGATCAGCTGGTCGCTGCGTGGGAATTGTAGCAGCTTAAGAACTTATACTAAAGCACACAGGATTTTGTTGCAAACGATCAACAAGAAAAATCTTCTGGTTTCTGGCAGGGTCTAGTACCGACACGCATAGGTTTGTACTTGTGTACGCGGCCACCGCACGTATGGAACGGACTCACTTGATCATTTTCTCGGGTGACGACGACGACGTTGGTGAGGCCTAATCTTCAGAGCAAAACACTCCCTTTTTTTTTAAGAAAAAGTGTGTAAAAAATCTGGCCCGGCTTTAATCGATGTCCGCGCCAATCTGTCGAATTAATTTTTCACTGCTTAGCACTTTAACCATTCCCTTCTCATATCAAGTTTCACTTTTAATTTTTTCCACAAAATAGACTAGGAATTATATTATAAAATGGTGCTTTTCGGAAGACAAGCGTTTTTTTCCGATGTTTTCCCTTATTTATGGGCTCTGACCGCCTGCATATCATGACGACTACTTTACAGATCTTTTTCTATTTTCCTCTCTCGCTCTATGAGTCTATATACTTTGGAGCTTCGCCCTCTTTCGACAAATCGTGTTTTCCGCAGCCCTGGATTTTGAATTCGGTGCGAATTATCCGGGGCGATTCCCCTCCGTCCGGGTGTGAATGCAACAAATAATAACTTCTGTGTACTGTGAACGCGTATTACGCAGTTGGTTACGTCCGACAACAACGTTCTTACTTATTTTGCAACGTTCTTACTTGTTTTGTTATGTCTCTTATTGTCTTCTAGTTGTTTTCTTGCGTTGTTAGCAAAAAGTGAGCAAGCGCTTCTACGATTTCTGATATCTAATTACCTTGTTTATAACTTTTTTAGCTATTTGGATTGCCAAATGAATATCGCTTTAACTCGCTCCCAGGCTCTATCCACTAGTCTGTGTTTAAGTCTGTGGTTTAAGTATGGATTTATTCCCTTATCATTCCTGATCCACAAAACTGATAGCCCTGTAAGTCTAATTCGACTGAAAGGATGTTGATGGATGGACGGATATTTTATTTATGATACCTCCTCCATGGTAGACGCCAATTTTATTACTAAGTAGGTTATAGAAGTGCATTACCATTTTATTCAGGCGTACTTTTGTATGAGCCGACACTGCAACATTGGTGGGATGTGCTTATATCAAACATATACACGTATTCCGAAACTTCTTGAGCGTGATATTGCAAACTTGATAATAATATTTTAACAGGGTGACATAAATATGAAACATATGTGTCGAGATCATGTAGGCGTTGATATGAACTTTTATGCATTTTAGAAAATTTGTCAATTTTGTTGGAAAGAAAGATATGGTTTTCTTCCAATAGATAGAACGTTATAGACGAGGATTTGCAGAATTCATTCGATTTTGAAATATAATGAAAAAATCGTCAAACTGGTCAAAATGTCAACAACACTTCCGTTAACTCGAGCCAGCTCAACTTTGTTGGCAAAGTACTTTCCTTCTATAATACTACATAGGGGACAAAAAAGTCAAGATTTGTTTAACGTGGCGTGTACCCGGTAGGGGTTTACTACCACGGTACACGTTTATGACACATATGTGGCATATAGTACAGCAAGCCAAAGTAAGCGTCGGCTACCAATTTAATGCTTGCTGTCAGATATGACATTCCCCCTTGGTGAGGGGCGAGGCCCCGGTTGAACAGCACAACTCCAAACCGAGTCAGTACTCTACCCGCGTTTGTGTGTTAAGCCACAACCACCACGATATTCCGCCGCAACCAAAAACCTAGGACGGAAGTTCCGTGGGCTCGTGGTTACCCGTGGTTCCAAATTAACAGATTTGGTTGGCTGTTGGCAGCCAAGGCTGCTCCCCAATTTTGTTTAAGACAAACATGGAGTGGGTCATCCTTCGACTACCCCATGGGGCTCGTTTACCAGATTAACGAACCCTGGTCAGACCACGTGACATGACACAAGTGCCACACCACTACCAATAATTGCATAGCAAGGACCAGTACCAGATTTAAGTACTTTGGTCAGACGACGTGGCGTGGCACAAGTGCCACACCACTACTAATTTAGGCTTGGTGAGCCCTTCGTAGCCGAGACTACTACCAGATTTAAGTACTCTGGTCAGACCACGTGGCGTGGCACAAGTGCCACACCACTACCAATAATTGCATAGCAAGGACCAGTACCAGATTTAAGTACTTTGGTCAGACGACGTGGCGTGGCACAAGTGCCACACCACTACCAATTTAGGCTTGGTGCGCCCTTCGTAGCCGAGACTACAACCAGATGAAGGTGCTCAAGTTAACCCGCGTGACATGACACAAATACCACTACCAGTTTTGGCCTTCATCCTGTATTGCTGCTCTTTCATTCGTCCAGCGCCGCCGCCTAGTGAATGCCTCTCTCGCAAAGGTTTCCAGCATTTGAAGCCGCTGCGGTGTCCACAGGACCTGGGAGAATTCCCAGCGGACATCTACCGTCCTAACACCAAGTCCGTCGAGGTCTCGCAGATTTGCATAGCGTGGGCAGTCAACTAACAAATGCTGCCAGTCCTCGAACTCAGCACCAGATGAACACGTGGGCGTTGTACTCAGACATCTCTGGCACAATAATGCATTCAGTGACCCATGGCCCGTCAGCAGGTATCCAGCGTGAAGACTAAATCTGAAGTCATTCATGACTCTTTGGCAGGAAATGAGGCACTCCCAGGCCCTCGACTCTCTCCTTGCCACGGAATACCATACCGAGGCACCAACAAGTGCACAGGGCACCATGAGTCCGGCATATATGGTGCGTCTAGTTCGAGGACTGATACCCCAGTCGACCCACACAACCCAGCCCTCCACGACTCCAGCACGCTTGCCACGCACTCCTGCGATATGTGGCTGAAAATATTGTTTGACACAGGGTAGGCTTGCTCCTGCAAACCGTACCAGGGGCGTTCTGGAAGCGGTAAATCCCCTTTCAGCATCATCGTTGCCGTCTTGCTGGTTGAGATCGCGACTCCAACCTCAGCTCCCCCAGCTCCCAAGACGGACGTCAGATCGTCTGCTCGACACTCCAATTCGGCTCTTGATGTTCCCTCGACGAGAACCAACAGGTCAACGGCATATACGCTGAATGTGTATAGGCGCGCCAGGCGCTGAAGTAGGATATCCATCATGGTGTTCCAGATGAACGGCCCGCTGATGGATCCCTGTGGACACCCACGAGTGACTTCAAAATCTACATCGACGATCCTGCTGGACATTTTGGCTCTTCTGCCACAGAAGAAACTTCTCCATAAGTCAGCTTCTTAGCATACCGCGTCGATCAAGCGACGCATCACGGCACTCCACTCGATGTTGTCGAAGGCGCCTTTAAAGTACACGAAAAGACTGAGCACGTATACCGCCTTATTGGCGGTAACACTGGCATTAAGTGCTTCCAGGCAGTTATGATGTTGTGGTCGGTGAGATCCCACTCGTCCACACTCCAGTCATAAGCGGCCCACGTAGATGTTGCTTCGCTGACGATCGTTATATCGATATCGCTCTGACTGTGGCGATTATCAAACGTATATACCTCGCTGAATTGGTTGAGCACGCTTGCTCGGCTTCCGAGTATCCATTCATCCAGCTGTTCACCCCGCCATTAGTTCGGGTGTCCACGAAAGAATTGGTGGCACTTACTGAGCCACATGGGGGGCACAGCGTTCGTATATAGGCTACAGATGACCGGAATGCTGCTCGTCTGTAGCAGCACGACATCTATATACTCAAGACTCGAAGTCAATTCATCGTTTGCGTGGCGGTATATAGAGACCAGGTAAATTGAGCCATATTCTCTTGTGACCCTTACACATACTCCAGCGTCGGTGGTTAGCGACTCTTCTGGTAAGCAGATGGCATCCGAATCGTCGATGATGACAGCAGCATTCCTCCTGTATTCGACAACAGTGCGGCTTCCGAATATCCACATCCCGGCTGGGATTCCGGTTATCCGTCCGGCTCCAATGGCTCCTGCAGCATAGCAAACGGGTTGCCGAGGTCTCGCATGCGTACACCAATGTTGATGCACGCAGCGCGGCCCGGCCGCATTTGGCTTGTGTGAAGCTAAACATTAATGTCTAGCTTGCACCGCACCGTAAATCGGACACGCGCTCGAGACCATAAAATGCCCTGTCGGTAGCCCCTTCAAGCGGCAGTTTCGGCTTTTCTTACCTAACTGCAACGTGACCCACTTGACCGCACTGTCGGTATACGCCTGACACCTTGTGGTCAAAGCCAACGCATGAGAACCACTTGATGTAGACCCGTCCGGTCTTCTCAAGAATTGCCAAGAGCTTCTCGTCCAAGTCCTTGCAATTTTTGCTGCTGTCCACGTCGAACACGGTCACCTTCGGCCTTATACCCGCGCTTTGTTGGACTTTCAGCCCAACCGCCACGAACTTCTTGTTCGCGACCACGCGTTGCATCTCGCTCACAGATGGTGTGCGGATGACGGCTCGCACGCTTGAGCTCACGTAGTTCATGTACGCGCACTCCCAGGGTAGGTGCCACCTCCTTGATGACACGCTCGGCCACTTGCTTGTCTGACTTGCTCGGGTCCTGGCTCGTGAGCACCGCAGCCCACGTCTCAACTGGCGTGTTGATCCGTGGGGTGTGGGCCGGCAGACCGGGGACGGAGACAGGGGCAGCAGCGGTATAGCTTGCAGTGGGGTAGGCAAGAGGCTGGGCAGCAGGGCAACCGACGGTAGGGGCAGCAGTGAACTTACCACAAAAGCTTTCTAGCAGAACAATTCGTACTGCAAAAGATATCGCTAGTTCCTCTAGGCGCTTAATGGCCGCCGAAATTTCCCGCGCCGCTTTCGGCGCAACACCCACAATGGCGTTGTAAGTCCCTTCTCCTGCAGCGAGGATCGCTGGCGTCCCCTCCGCAACAATGCGCCATGCCTTGCATTACGGTATGGCAGGAGGGGCAGTTGAGGGGACTCCCGAAACGTCTGCAACGACGACGCCAGCATTCCGCTTCTTCTTCAGATGCCTCGTTCCTAGCTCTGCTGCCGACTCCGCTCGGGTCCTCGGCTTCCTGCCCTTCTTCGTGCTGCCACCCACCGAATTTACGGCGCTCAGAAGCGATTCCGCGTTCGATTCTGCACCGGACTCGACTGCACTCGAGATGTCGGCCATGTTCGCATCGCTTGCAGAACGGCTTCTGCCGTTTTTGGCGCGTGCCCAATTATTGTTTAAGTAAATGTGAATTATACTTTATTACTATCTACTTATTACATGTTCTGATGAAATTCATGTTATGTTAGTGCTGGTACTTCTTAAGCTTAATCGTCGATGTCTCGCGACCGATTTTATCGGGGCCAGGGCTGCCACAGTACTCCCCCTTATAGAAGTCACAGATTGTAGGGGCGAGTCCGTTGCTGCTTCAAATACGTACGAAGTGGTGGAGCTTGGATTTCTGACCTTCCTTCGGCATCGGCGGCAGCTTCCTCATTTGCTATAAACGCAGGTTTCAATCTGTCTATTGACAAAGCTGTTTCTTTGCCGTTTACAAGTATTACGAAAACCCGATCTGATGGCTTTTCTATAACCTGATACGACCCTGTATATGGAGGTTGCAGTGGCTGTTTCCCCGAGTCAGTCCTGACGAATACATGCGAGCAGTCGTGTATATCCTTGTGCTAGAAGAACTTCGGCTTGATATGATGCGACGCTGAAGTTGGTCTTATCGCTTGCATGCTGGTGCAGAATTGATTCCATAAACTGGCAAGGATCCGAGGGTACATCCAAATCGTTGAAATATTCGTTCGGGAGGCGAAGGGGGCACCCATACAGCTCGGCAGCCGATGCTTGCAGGTCTTGTTTAAAACATGTTCGGAGACCAAGCATAACAGTTGGAAGCGGTTTGGGCCATGGAGTGTCTGGGTTGTACATTAAAGCTGCTTTCATGGACCTATGCCAACGCTCGATCATCCCGTTTGATTGCGGGTGGTATGGTGTCGAGTGAATGTGTTTACCTCCCAATAGATTCCCCAGTGATTTAAAAAGTGCCGCTTCAAATTGATTGAATTGATCAGTTGTTATTACCAGTGGGCAGCCAAATCGTCATATCTAGCATGACACAAACTGCGTCGCATATCGTTTGCGCTGTCATGTCTTGCAGGCCAGCGGGAAAAACGATCAATTATCGTCAAATAATATCTGTACCAACCAACGGCATCACCACTATGTCGAGATGTATGTGATCAAATCTGTGATGCGGAACAGTGATTCTGGTTGGCAGCAAGGAGTTGTGTCTGTGTATTTTTGCCCTTTGACACGGTAAACAATTTCTCGACCATTCCAAAATATCCTTGCGCATAGACAACCACACGTATTTGCTAGAAATTTGTTTGAGCGTGGACCTGCCGCTTGGGTGCGATAATCTGTGGACATTTGAAAATAGCTGTATCTCAATGGTTGTGGGATATATGGTCTAACAGTCCCGGTTGACACGTCGCAGTATATCCGAGTTTGATCATCAGCTGGCATCAACTTTAGTTGTAGGGAAGTCTCATTGTTTAAGACGGAACTCAGCTCGCTGTCGGTTGCCTGTGCAGTTTCAATGCTTTTTTATCGCAAGATGTTGGCATGGCTATGGCATTTACTCTGGAGAGAGCGTCTGCGACAACGTTGTCACTGCCACTTACGTGTAGGATCGTTGTGGAGTACTGCGAGATAAATCCCAATTGGCGTAGTTGGCGCTCCGATGCTTTTTCAGGTTTTTGGGCAAATGCATATATTAGCGGTTTGTGGTCCGTTTTAATGATAAAAACCCTTGCTTCCAATATATGTTTGAAGTACTTAATTGCTTCATGGATTGCAAGCAGTTCCCTGTCGTAGGTGCTATACCTGCCTTCGGTTGCTCTGAGTTTTTTTTGAAAAGAACCCGAGTGGCTCCCATGTGCCTTTGTTGTCTTGCTCCAGAGCGGCGCCGATGGCTGTGTCGGAGGCATCACAAGTGAGGCTTAGATCTGCGTATGGGCTGGGATGAGCGAGAGTGGTCGCGTTTGCGATACTGCGTTTGCAATTCGAAAATGCCTCAATAGTAGCCGGCGTCCACTCCACTGGTCGTTTGTCATTATTTTTCATATTCCGAGTCAAGTCATTGAGCAGTGCTTGAGTGTTTGATGCATGGCGTATACAACGTCGGTAGTAATTTATTATACCCAGGAAACGACCCAATTCGCATATGGTTTTTGGCTGAGCATACTTAGTGATCACCCTCACTGCAGTATAGCTTAAAAACAAACCTTCCGTTTTTTCGAAATTAAATTTTTGGGTGTTGATTCTGAGACCGTGTGCTTGCTGGATGCGTAGGACCTTACGCACGTGCTGCTTATGCTCATCTACTGAGCTCGACATAATTAGGATGTCGTCGATGTAGCAGAATACATAGTCGATGCCTCGAAATATTTGATCCATGAAACGCTGGAAGGTTTGCGTTGCATTTTTGAGTCCGAACGGCATGTACACAAACTCAATCATTTGTTCATGTTTGCACATCAGCAATGATGAACGACCAGTTGAAAGTACGAGTTCTACGTCGAGATTGCCGTAGGCTTGTATTACGGTCTGGGGTGCCGCAAACAATTGTAGTTAGCTTTTTTGTAATTTGCAGGTGGTCTTGTACGGGGCACAACAGAGACCACGGATCCAGAATCAACGAGGAAGGTGTGTTGAGTGTTTAGATCCTTGACATGTAGACGGTAGTCTTGAGCTCCCGTCGCAAGGGCTGAATTGTTGCTGGTCGTAGAAATGCTGCCGCCCACCAGCTGACGAATCAGCAGCCGTTCTAGTTTAACTGTTGGTGGTAGCGACAACCTGGGAGGCACTTTCGTGCGTGATCACCGAATTTGCTGTGATAGAAGCAGGTCGATTTCTTGTCCGTTTCCTCGTCGTTATTTTTGGGCTTCTGTGGAGCATTTGACTGTTTTGAGGAACGCAGTTCGTCCTGCAGTTTATCAACTTTCTGCGAAAGAGTGTGCAACGCAGAAGCAATGGCTGACACGTTAAGACACTTGCTACTTACTGCGTCGACATTCTACTGATTTGCCTGAGCAAATTTGCCTGTAAATTGTCCTCCTTCCATGCAGCAATTAGAAGACGAATCGAGATTGGCATCTCGGCGATAACAGCTTCGCAACCTTGGACGAGTGCTAAACGACGCATGTGAGTGAGAATTTTCGATGGCTTTTTCCCAGTCGTATCGCGGCCTTGCAGCAGTCTCTTTAATTTGGAGTCCTCTGATTCTGCAAATATTTCGAAAAGCCGTTGTTTCATTGCGTCATATCTGTTTTGCAGAGGTGGCTGTGTGATGAGATCCTCGATGGTGAGGGCGCAATCCTCCTCCAAATGTACCGACACCAGATCGAATTTGTGATGGTCCGCCAAAATGTTATGCAAAAGGAACAGGCGCTCCAATTGTGCAAACCACAGTTGAGGGTTGCGTTTGTTAAATTTTGGGATGCCAATTTGTGTGCATTGCTGAAGATTTCCAGTTGATCGTTGTGAGGCTGACAATTGAAGTTGCTGGCGTTGCACTTTCAATTCTTGGAATTCTTCGTTGCGTCGAAAAATTCGTCAATCTCGCCGGTTGGGAGTACTTTGGACATGGACCGCAGAATATAGCGCTCGTTTTGCATGTGCTGTTCTATAAAAACGTCGGGGTCACCACTTTGGCGGGTAGCCAATTATTGTTAAAGTAAATGTGAATTATACTTTATTACTATCTACCTATTACATGTTCTGATGAAATTCATGTTATGTTAGTGCTGGTACTTCTTAAACTTAACCGTCGATGTCTCGCGACCGATTTTATCAGGGCCAGGGTAGGCACACGTTTTTATCGGTGGCGTCCTTTGTCGGCAAGTAGATTAAATTGCTTGCGGGTTGATCTTTTATGTTGAACTGCTTGCTCTGCTCAATATGCGTACTGCTTGCACTGCCTGCATTGCGTGCACTGCTTGTACAGCGTGCGATGCCTGTACTGTGTGTACTGCTTGTACTACTTATTATCATTATCATCCTATCTCAAACTCTGCGAATGCTCACTGCTGAAAACAAATTATTTTTTAAGTTTGGGTTTTACAATTAAAAAGCAATGAGTAATATCTTGAATATTCGAGGGAAGCCCTATTCCGATGAGAGTATAATAAAACAAGTAAAATCGTTGTAGTCGGAGCCAAGTGTCTGCGTAATACTCGTTATTTGGAAAAATATAACATTTTTAAATTTTGTAAGTGCGGGGGTGTTTGGTGCCTCTAGCTTTAAAATTGTGTGAATTATACTCTTGTTACCGATTTGATCTTTCAGGTATATCGATTACGGAGGGAGAGGGGAAGTGGCCAGAAAATTTATGTGAGGTTTGGGGGACCAGGGGCATTGAGGACCATTATAGTTGCTGTGGCCGGGATATCAAATTTTTAGGGAAGGCCACTAGCAGTCTACATACGAAATTTTGTGACTATAATTTTAATATTGTTGGAAATATTCGCCTCTTTATCGATTTTCGATTTGAGGTGTATCGACATGTTATCGATTTACCAGTCCCCGAGTGGACATGGCATACAATTTTTTACGCGCCGAAAAAAAATTGCGTTCATTCGGACAGACGGACGGACAACATGACGGACATTTCACAAAAAGAAATTTAAATTTCCAACAAAATTATTATCAGAAAGAGTCTCGACTGTTGAGTTCACCTACGAAATTTACAGAAGAAGCAGCGATTATTGTTATTGATGTTTCCCATAAGAATGAAACAATTAAAACAGGGCCAATTGATGTCTAGCATGAAAAATAGGGGGGTCGGGGTGATATTCTTCGAAAGCACGAGCCGTAGATTAACTTCAGCATGTCGTAGACGCAACCGTTTACTCTGATGTCGCTTATTGAACTGAACTTAAAAGTAAAAGTGGAAGCACAGCTTGCCTAAATTTATATAGGAGTGAAGCAAAACCAACTACCGTAATGGCAGTGTCAACATTTGGGTGGACCCGAATAAGTAAGTTATTACATTTCAAATACTCTTCAATTATTAAAGGGGCGTTTGCCCCAACATCCCGCCCCATTGAAAGACGCAGGCCTTTCAAGAGACTGGTAGCAGGGCGAGCTTGTGAATCGGTCGACGAGTGATTCCCATAGAGGTTCGAATATCCACTACTCGAATTCGCTGATCTCGTCCAGATCAGCCGTAACGCGTACCATAATCCACCTTTGCGAAAGCACATTGTCCTCGTGTATCAGAACCAAGTCGCAGACAGAAAGAAAGGAGGTGCGTGACATTTTGACCGGGTCCGCGCCATTTTGCCCGGGTCCGCGCGTTAACAACCTCGTGCTTGGTATCATTGGGCCACTTGATTGTACTGTTCGTTAGTACATCTACGTCCAATAGAATAAAAAAGAAGCGCACCCAAGTCACTCGGGTCATAGGAAAGTAGTGTAAGTGGGCGCGAGTTTAATATAGCTTTGATTGTGACAAGTTCTTCGAATGTCAGACGGGCATTCATTAAGATGCGATTCATGAGCCCCTTGGCGCACTCGACGGCCGCCTCGCATAGGCCTCCAAAATGCGGTGCCTATGGGGAATAAAACGAAAATTTATAAATTCGTTGACTCGCTTGTTTCAAAAAAAACTTAACGACTTTGCGGACCAAGTCTCTAGCATTCATGATCCTAAATTGTATACGAAGCAATGCAACAAGTGCCTTTGCGCCGGCGATGATGATGATGTAGAATAAACTCGTCTTTACTGGCGGGTAATATAGGATGCTTCTGTGCTTCTGAAACCTTTTCCAACTCCAGACGGTCACCAAACTTGAGTAGTAGATATCCATCGGTGAGCTGCAAGAATGGATTTAGAAATTTGAGGTGACTTAATTTGTCCTTGTTCTTGATTCGTGAATCTCGTCGGGAATGTATTGCTTATGTTTTGAAGTATGTCGTTTTCCATTAGCTATGGTCTTGAGTGCTAACTTGCATTTCTCCAGCTCTACTACTTCAGCATCCGGCTTACTTCGTGCGTCCATTGGCCAAGCGCTGCTATCGTGTGTCAAGTATACCGGCCCCAAAAATCTGACTGAATGCTCCAATTCCAAAAGGTGTGCAACCCCAGGATTTCAGATCAGCAGGATTGAATTGTGTTGGGACCTGTCTCCAATGACAGTCCACTGAATATTCTAGAATGTCTGAAATATGGTTTCTAACAAATATTGATAGCGTAGCAGAAAGTCGATTTATCCAATGCAGAACTACATGCGAATCGCTCCAAAGATACGTTGTGTGCTTTGTTGCAAAAATGTCCTTAACCTTGACGTAGAGCTGTGCTCGAAGGTGCGCTGCAGCTAATTCCAATTTTGGCAGTAACAGTTTCCGTGTTGCTGTTATTGTACGGGCGTAAATGCTGCATCCATATGCGCGAACGGATGCGCCGTCAAAGAATCCATGCAGCTGTAACTCCAGTGTGTTCGGCTGCAAATAGAACCGAGGTATAACCAACGACTCCAACAATTGAAGTGAGGCTCATCCCGCTGTAATTTAAGTAACAACAGTTCCTGTGGTATAATGTTGGCAGCTATGATGACAGGCGATAGCAGTCCTAATGGATCAAAGAGGGATGATGCTAGCGATAGGATTGTTTTTTTAGTAACGACGTAGAACGGGCGCTTAGACTTAAATGTAATAAGCAAAACATCTTGCCGTTGGTCCCAAGTCAATTGTAAAGCACTAGTGACCGAAACATCCTCCAAGCTTAAATTTTTCTTGGAGCTGTCGTCAACCAACTCTGGGTGGTTTGAGTGACATTTTGCCAGCTCAAACTTGCCCTTACCTAGAATTTCAATGACTTCTGCCTTGAGCTGTTGCAGACTTTCGTCTTGTGTCGTGTCCACACAGTAGCAGCGTGTATAGATCTGGCTGGTTGGTTAGTCGCACCATCAAAAAATCGTTAAGCGATCTTTGCGAGGATATTCGGCTCCAGGCATCAAACACCACCCTCAACTTTGTTGATATGCTGTTTAGCTTAAAGAAGCAGTGCTGAGCTATAGAATTGAGTGGCTCCTCCAACCTTGGTGTATATTCGAGGCTCATGTGTCTTAAATGCTTGTATTCGCTCAGAAACTCTACATAGGGTGCCTTTAATTCAGCGTTGCGATTCAAGCGGCTCTCCAAGGAATCGAGGAACCTAGGTAACTTGGATCGTCTTGAAAAAGCAGCCGCACGCCGAATCTTCCATCTGCTTGTTGACGAACTGCTGCTGAGGAGTGAGCTTATCAGCTGGCTTGTTCACATCCTCAATACGCCAAAATTTTTCAAAATTTCCGTTGATGAACTCGTTCAACGAAAGCGAGTAAGTGTCTAATTGACCTTTAAAGCCCTCATAACGTCCGGATACAGTCCATCGGAGTAGCATTTTTTGGAGTGTAGGCAACAACTTGATCTGTCCCACTACAAGAATTTCAAAAAATATTTCAGTTCCACTTAGAAGATCAATACAGCGTGTTTTTTTAAATTTGTTATCTGCCAATTTAAATTTATGTTAAATTTATTATCTTGATTTCAGAGAATTATAAAGGGCTGTAGAGTTGTCGACCAGATTGCGAAGTTGTTGACTGCTTGAGGTTGTGATATTTGGCAATTTGAACAGCGACGAGACATTGTCCAAAAACTTTAACGACAGTGAAAGTGGTTTAGGTATCGAAAAACAGATAACACTAGGTTACAAAATCTAATTTTTTTTTTTGTATTGCTTACCAAACCTAGTTTTTCTAATACATAAAGCGTTCCTAAGAACGAAAAATTACTCTAAAAATGCTTCTAGGTTTTTAAGCTATTTTTTAGAGATGAGCTTGCATTATTAATGATTACTCGACTATGTCGTAGCCGTTTTTGAAAAGCCTAACGATTACTGAAAGCTCATAAATATATCTATTAATCAGGCATACTCACTTTAAATTTAAATCATTGGTTTTGCAACTATAATTTTTGACTTAAGACAGCGATGATTTCTTGTGTGGTATTTTCCATGATTTTTATACTCGTTCACGAAGTGAAACTAGTATATTGGTTTTGTCCAATGTCCGTCATGCTGTCCGTCCGTCTGTCCGGATGAACGCAATATTTCTGGAATATATACTTGTAGCTATCTGCTTCAGACAAAGTGTTGAGATTTTTGTGCCACGCCCACTAGGAGGCTGACAAATCGATAACATATCGATATACCTCAAATCGCAAATCGATTAAAATTGAATATTTCAAAATATTAAAGTTAGGGTCACCAAATTTGGTATGTAGATTGCTAGTGACCTCCCCAAAAGATTGAGACCTTGATATCCCAGCTACGCCCACTGCAACGCCCCCCAGCGCCCCCGCCTTAAAAAATGGGAAATGGCTATATCTTCCAAAGTTTTTGAGCTAGAGTCACCAAATTTGAAAGGTAGATTTGTGGTCAGGTCCTTTATATAAGGGTATACAAATTTCCCGACAACGCCCACACCCGCCCTCTCCCGCCCCGCAAAGTGCGAAAGCCTATATCTCCCACAATTTTGAAGCTAAAGTCACCAAATTTCAAAGGTAGATGGCTGGTCACCCCCTTTAAAGATTCGTAAAAAATTTCCCGGCCACGCCCACTCACGCCCCTGCAAATCACGAAAAGTTATATCTCCCACAATTTTGGAGCTAGAGTCATAAAATTTGGCAGACGGTGTTTGGGTGACCTTCTCTTCAGATCGAGCCAAAAAATGTTGGCCACACCCACACCCCCGCCCCTACAATATATAAAAATTCAATATTTTTGCCAAAATAACAATAATAACTTCCGTGTACTGTGAACGACTATTACGCAGTCGGTTACGTCCGACTGCAACGTTCTTACTTGTTTGATTTGAAATTCGGGAAAAAGTCGAAAAAAAATTGTTCTCTGTTCGTCACCCATTTTTTTTTATATAGCTGCATTTATTGGTGTTATTTAATATATTGAAATTAAGAGAATGAGTTCGATGGAGAGACAGCGATATAACAACATTTTAAAGCTAAACACTTTTTTGTCGATATAGATGATTTCTTGGCGAAATCTCCTACGAAATGCGGACTTTAACATCTCATTAATGCTACCCCGAATTAATTTGTTGGTTGTTTGACTCTATTATCACAAATATATATTAATGGATTATCAGTTAATATATCATTCATTAAAATTAATGCAGAAACGTCCAGTTATCACAGAATAAACGATTTTCGGTGCTTTTGACAAGGATAGGGCCTTCAGTCTATAGAAAACTGGTCATAAAACAATCGGAAATGATATATATCAACAAATTTTTATTAAAAACACGATTTACTATTTGTTTCGCTGTTGTACTGGCACTCATTTTATGAGGTACATTTTATTTATAGCTCGTTTTCCGATTAATGTTAGAACAAGACGACCCTTAGTAAGGAAAAATTCGACATAAAGCAGGTTTGCTGAAATAATAATATCTCAGGCGTCTCAGCATCGATTTCAATGATTAATATCTTAAATGACGCTTAATTAATGCAGCTATATAAATAAATGGGTACCAACAAAATATTTTTGAAAAATACCGCACAAAATATCATGATTTTCTTAACTCAAAAATATAATTAAAACGAGTAAGAATGTTGCAGTCGGACGTAACCGACTGTGTAATAGTCGTTCACAGTACACGGAAGTTATTATTGTTATAGGGGCGGGGGTAAGTGTTGCCAATATTTTTCGGCTCGATCTTAAGAGAAGTTCACGCTAACACCGGCTGCCAAATTTTGTGACTCTCGCTCCAAAATTGCGGGAGATATAGCTTTTCGCGATTTACGGGGGCGGGAGTGGGCGTGGCCGGGGAATTGTTTACGAATCGTTAAAGGGGGTGACCAGCCATCTACGTTTAAAATTTTGTAGTTCTAGATCTAACAATGTGGGATATATAGGCTTTCGCACATTGCGGGGCGGGAGAGGGCGAGGCTGGGCGTTGCCGGGAAATTTGTAAACCCTTATTTAAAGAACCTGACCACGAATCTACCTTTCAAATTTGGTGACCCTACCTCTAAAACTTTGGAAGATATAGCAGGGCGCTGGGGGGGCGTTGCAGTGGGCATGGCCGGGATACCAAGGTTTCAATCTTTTGAGGAGATCACCAGCAATCTACATACCAAGTTTGGTGTCTCACCATAGATAAATGTTTAAGGTTGTTTTACGCCCAACCGACTGAGGGGCGCGCCTCATAACGTACGGTGGCGAAGAACGCGAACAGATGGACAGATGACAATGGACTAACGTTTTAAGGATAAGAAGAAAAGAAGCATTACATGGAAAAGATTATTATAAGTAGAACATAATTTACGAAATGAGTTATGAACAGCATAGGTAGTATGACACATTTGAAGGGAAAGAGGTAAAAAATTGATAATATTTCTGCTCGGAACCGCGAAAGTAATTTGGCTAATTAATTAGGTAGAATCCATTTCCCTATTGATTAGTTTGCGTAAGAAGATTACACTAAGCATGATTCGACAATTAGAAAACGAGGGAAGACTTATTAGTAATAGTCTACTAAGGTAAGAAGGCATGCGACAATAAGAATTCCAGTTAAGGAGGGCAAAAAGAAAAAATATTTTTTCTACACCTTACTGAAATCAGTGTAAATTACACCTGCTTGCATTTTATTTCGGAATTTGTTGATAACAAAAGACGTGAATCCCAATAAGTTAGTGGTAGTAGATCTATACTTCATAAACCCGTGCTGGGAGGGTGAAATTATAGATCTACAAGGATGTTGCAGTTGAGAAGCTATTAACTTCTCAAAAATATTAGGAATAGCAGACAGCTTAGAAGACCCTATACAGTTCTGAACATTGGACTTGTTTAATTTTTTAAGAAGAAGAATAATAAATGATTCTTTCAATTTACCAAAGCACGCAGACAGGTACTCCATCAGGTCTCGGTGAAAATACTGGCTTGGTGACCCTTAGATCATAGGCCCAAAAATGCAATTAAAAACATGTATATGGTAAGGATATGGCACAGCAGGAAGATAATTCCGAGATCTATATGCCGTTTGAAAAATTTTAGCAAATAAATCGACAATAGCCTGATGTGAGCCAGCTGTAGTTTTAATTGAATCACAAACTGGGACACATGTATCAAAAAGATGGTTTAAGTCAAAGTCGGTTTTCCGAAATTGGCTCTAGAGGTTTACTACTTGGATTTAGCATTCGGGCACCACTAAAGTGGGGTGATAAGGATCATCAGGACATGATATAGGCTCACTACCTGCTCAGAAGCAGATAAGTAAGCGTGATCCAAAACAAAAATAAGATAAAGTATTTTGTATAGCGAATTTGGGATAGCCCTGGAATCAGGACTAGAAATTCAAGTAGTTCCAGCAATATTGAAGTCACCAAGAACTACAAGAAAATCGCGAGAGAGTGTGAAGCAGAGAAATGTAAAGAATAGACAGAATTGAAGCTTGACATTTTTGAGCCCAAATCGAGATAATAATCGTCATCTAACACCAATTCATTCATAATTTCGGAATAACCACAAAATGGTTATAGAAAAAGCACGTAAGCTATTAAATAAGGGTTGAAATGCACAAAAGAGCATAAAATTGAAAGAATTGGCTCGCGCACGCTCAATTTGGCTTGCAATTCCCGTGTTCTCATTGTGACTTGAAAGAAAGGCAATGTACGCGAAATGTGCTAAGGTGGACGACAGATTCGCTGAACTATTTACAAGGTAAGTTTAAAAGGAAAAATATATTCACACACATATGTACAAATGTACATATGCCGTCGTCACGACATCATTCACACACAAACCTACATAATTATGACGAAATTAAATATATATGTGTGTACATACTTTTTACTTTTGTTAGTTTTCTGTGCAAGTGTAACAGAAGTCTTGCTCGGTTGTTGATTTCGAAGATGCCGTAGTCGCGACGCACGCGCAAACACAACACAATTGTTTGCGTTTACGGTTATTTGATCTCGAGGTCGCGTCTATTGTGCTGTCAGTTTCTGCGTGAAGTTAGTACGTTTTTTTTCATACTTTCAATATGCTTTGTATGTACAAGTACGTATGTATATACTATATGTGTGTATATATATACTGACATTTTTTTATCAGGAAGACGCATTAAGTCGATATTGCGAAATCATAAAATGCACAGCCATTTTGCATTATTAACTCGGCTCGGTTATTACGCTTGTTTATTCCATTCTTGTTTTTTTTTTTTTTATTTTAGAAGTAGATTGCATACAATATTCGCTCGACCGGAGGGTTAAATTCCGGGAGAAACTCTTTACTTGGAGAAAAATCTAGGTAATATTTTGTTTTTATACTCGTTCGCGAAGTAAAACTAGTATATTGGTTTTGTGCAATGTCCGTCATGCTGTTCGTCCGTCTGTCCGGATGAACGCAATATATTTCGGCGCTATTGAAGATAGAGATTTGAAACTTAGAATATATACTTGTAGTTATCTGCTTCAGACAAAGTGTTAAGATTTTTGTGCCACGCCCACTGGGAGGCTGGCAAATCGATAACATGTCGATATACCCCAAATCGCAAATCGATTAAAGTTGAATATTTCCCACAATATTACAGTTAGAGTGACCAAATTAAGTATGTAGATTGCTGGTGATCTCCTCCAACAAATTCCCTGCTTTCCCAGCCACGCCCCCAGCGCCCCGCCCTAAAAAATCGGAAATGGCAATATTTCCCACAGTTTTAGAGCTAGAGTCACAAAATTTTGAATATATATTACTTGTAAGGTCCCTCAAACATCACAGAACAAATTTTCCGGCCACGTCCCCTTCCTCCTCCGTAATCGATAAAATCGATATATTTGCAAGCTCAAAACGGTAACATGTGTATAATTTACACAATTTTAAAGGTAGAGACACCAAACTTGGTATGTAGATTGCTGGTGACCTCCTCAGGAGATGGAGACCTCCCGGCCACGCCCACTGGAGCGCCCCCCAGACACCCCGCCTTAAAAATTCGGAAATGGCTATATCTTCCAAAGTTTTAGAGCCAAATTCAAGAATTTGTTTTTTTACTGCACGCAACAAGCAACACGAAATATATACATATGTAAATACTAACAATATATAAATAAAAATATAAAACAAAAATTTAATTTAATACTCAATGAGTCTTATTTCGAATTTAAAATGGGATTCAACAAAAAATAATACAAGCTCATTTCAAGCTTACACTGGGATTCATTTAAGACAATGAATCTTGTGCTATTTATACTTGATTCGATACTATTCCGTTCTTTAAATAAGCTCATTTGGACTTAAAAACGTACCAACAAAGCTTGATTCATAATGAGAATTTTGGGCTTAATAGAAGAGAAATGCGTATTTTCGTACTTTTGAGCTTGTGCTCGAAATTCTTGATTTTTTCTTTCTGTGTACAGTCTATAATTACTATCTCTGAAATTAAGTCAGCATCAACAGCTATAAGTACACCACCACCAGCGCGACGAAAAATGCAATCTTTTCTATAAATAGAGAATTGGTAGATACGATTTCAGCAATTAGAATGTCAGGCCTTAACCATGTTGCGGAAAGGAAAGGCAAAAAGGAAAGGATAGACTATTAAGATAAAGATTACTAACTTTAATATAAAGACCTCTTACATTCTAATAGCCAAGGGAGAGGGAGGATGTTAGTTTTTTGTGCTATTAAAAAGAAGTTAATTTGGACTACCACCAGGTGGCGAAAGTGCAATCGGAGCATACGCAAATAATGAATATTTCAATATATGCAAAAATGTAAAAATTTGCAATTCAAATACTACGGACTTGGGCTTGGTTTGTACTTAGATTTCAATGCTCTTGTTAAGCCCTGAAAGTTTAATTAAGATCATACTGTTAGTTTAGAAGTCATACACGAATTTAGTTTCCATAGTGGGGCCGAAACGCAGCAGCTTTTCGCAGTGTGCAGCCTGCGTTTACATTTATGTATGTGTGCATAAATGCAAGGGGACTGAAATGTATGAAAACACAGGGTATTTCCCAGTCGGGCACTCCCGACTTGAGCCTTCTCACTTGTTTTCACCTACAAGGGTCACGATAGGAACCTCAGTACCTTCAAATAGAACAATAAACTTGGCTGATTGACCATTTGATTCGGCCGGTTTATTAGCACTAGAAAGTTGATCAGTGTGAACAGAGCTAATTAATTCCAAATGACAGTAATGTTCGTGATCAGATGTTGTTTTCGTCACTTCTGTCTTTCATTTGAGAAGAATGGGAAAGAGAAATTTAATAATTCTAAATTAGGAGCGGATTTAGTGGGCAATTTTGTGTAGGGACAGACAGTTAATTAGGACCAATAGACATCCTAAAATTGGCCTATTTACGCCTTAGAGATTCGTTCAAAAGCTTTATAACTTTGAACTCATTATCCAAGGCGAAGAAACAGTTGGACAGTTTTTTAATGGTCAAAGCCCCTCTTAGTCTACCTCAGAAATCCCATCATGTCCCAGTCAACATTACTACAGGATTCACAAGGTCACTTTAAACCTGAATTGGACTCAATCAGGTATCGACTATAGCTCAAAACTGTGGGAGATATAGATTTTCACGATTTGTGTGGGCACCGTTAATAAAGGGGATTTTTTGCACCATTAAAAAAAGGGATGACTACTACACCATATTTAATATTGCGTGACTCTACCCCTAAGAATATATGTGCTTTTGCAAGTCGTGAGGGCGGGGTGGCCGGGATATCAATCTCTTGGTGAAATTTAAGGTGTATCGACATGTTCTCGATATGCCACCGAGGGGCACAAAAATCGTAACATATTGTCTTAAGCAGATAACTACAAGTATATATTCAAAACTTCAAGTTCATAGCTTCAATACCAGAGAAAAACAGGCATTCATCCGGACAGACGGTGAGACGGACGGACAGAATGGTGGACATTGCAAAAAAACCAATATACTCTATAACTGTAGAGGAATGCAACGACTTTGAAGATGACGACACAGTATTCCACACGGAGGTAGACACGAAAGATCAATCAATTATAACTAAGAACGTTGCAGTCGGACGAAACCGATTGCGTAATACACGTTCACAGAACACGGAAATTATTATTGGTTTTTTGGAAAAATATAGAATTTTTATATTTCGTAGGGGCGGGGGTGAGTGCGGCCAACATTTTTCGGCTCGATCTTAAGAGAAGGTCACCCACACACTGTCTGCCAAATTTTGTGACTCTAGCTCCAAAATTCTGGGATATATACCTTTTCGTGATTTGCGTGGGCGGGAGTAGGAGGGAGTGGGCGGGAGTGGGCGTAGCCAGGAAATTTTCTACGAATCGTTAAAGGGGGTGACCAGCCATGTACGTTTAAAATTTGGTGCCGCTAGCTTCAAAATTTTGGGAGATATAGCTTTCCTCGATTTGCGGGGGCGGGAGAGGTTACCAGCAATCTACATACCAAGTTTGGTGTCACTAGCTTTAAAATTGTGTAAATTATACACGTATTACCGTTTTGAGCTTGCAAAAATATCGATTTTAAAGATTACGGAGGCGAAAGGGGTCGTGGAATATTTGTTCTGTGATGTTTGGGGGACCTTACCAGTATATATTCAAAATTTTGTGACTAGCTCTAAAACTGTGGGAGATATGGACATTTCAGATTTTTGGCACAAAAATCTTAACACTTTGTCTGATGCAGATAACTACAAGTATATATTCCAAGTTTCAAGTCTCTATCTTCAATAGCACCGAAAAATATTGCGTTCATGCGGACAGACGGACAGACATTGCACAAAACCAATATACTAGTTTCACTTTGTAAACGAGTATAATTATTACCACTACATTTATTCACGATGCTCTTGCTGCCCTCAACGTTTCGGATAATCTCATTAAAACAATTACGGATCTTTAAAGGGGGTGACCAGTAATAAACCTTTAAAATTTTTTCACTACTAATGTGAAAGATATAGGCGTTCGCGATTCGTGTGGTCGAAGTGGCTGAGGAGCATTCCAGTGGCCTTTGTTGGGATATCAAGGTCGCAATTTTTTGGGGAGGTCACCAGCAATCTACTTACCATGTTTGGTGTTTCTAGCTTCAAAATTGTTTTATTACTTAAAGAGGGGGACACGACATGAAAGCCAATCATGTAGAGTTTGAATTCAAATTGCGCTGCCTTTCAGCGCGATACAAGGATTTTGCAAATTTTGCAGCTATGTGGGCTACTATCTATCTAGTCAGACTATAAAAAGTTTCTCAATTCTATAGCATACTTCGTCCCGTTTGGCAGAAAAAACACACACACATGTTCGCATAACGGATCCGTCTCGTGCGTAAGCCCATAAAAGTAGGATTTAAAGCATCAATGTCTCGTCAGAAGCTGTATTAAGTAAAATTCGGTTTGTTCGTTCTTCCTAATCACCCACCGTCGTATGTTCGGGACTAAGCGCGTCGTCGTAGGGGTATCCCATCCCACCTACCATTTAGCCATGGTGGCTCCCCGATGTGTCGCACTAGTTCGTTCTTTTCCGACTAGTATGTCAAGAGCGCAGCGCGCATCGTCTGTATGACGGCCTGCACTCGTGACTGTACGATGCGATTTTTATGGCTGGCGCCCAGGCTGGTGCTGCAAGCATTATCATTCAGTACATTGAAGTGGCCCTACGATACCAAGCACGGGCTTGTTAACGCGCGGACCGAAGCAAAATGCCACCCACCTACCGCCCAACCGACCGAGGGGCGCGCCGCATAATTATGAATTATGAATAGAATAGTTACTATGTCACATTTCAAGAGATAGCGGTAAAAAATTCCTCGTATTTCTACTCGGAACCGCAAAACTAATTTGGCTGATTAATTCGGAAGAATCAATTTTCCCATTAATTAGTTTGTGTAAGAATATTACACCAAGCATGGTTCTACGATTAGAAAGCGAGGGAAGATTTATTAGTAAAAGTCTACTATGGTAGGAAGGCATACGAGAATTAGGATTCCAGCTAAGACCCCGGAGGACAAAAAGCAGAAATTCTTTTTGTACAGATTCTATTCTATCCTGATGAGCCTGATGAGATGAGTATTGGGGACACCATATACAAGACCCATATTTAAGAATTGGACGAACAAGTGAAGTATATAGAGTTTTAGTAACATAGGGATCGTCAAATTCTTTCGACCAGAGCTTTATGAATCGCACGATTCCACAAGCGCGATTTGCAGAAGTAGAAATATGCTTTTCAAAGTTAAGCTTGGGATCAAGAAGAATACCCAAATCATTAACGGACTCAATACGCTCAAGAGGTTTACCATTAAGGAAATAATTATTACAAAATGGCATTCGTCTATAGAAAGACATTAATTTACACTTACTGTAATTGAAATGTAGTAAATTTACTTGACACTAGGTTTGGAAACTGTGAAGGTGAGATTGCAAACTTTGGCCAGCTAGAGAATTAGTGGACGACAGGCAAAGTTTTACGTCATCGGCGTACATCAGTACCCGAGAGTGGTTTATTACAGAAGGAAGGTCATTTATGAATAAATTGAATAACAATGGACCAAGGTGACTTCTTTGTGGTACTCCGGAAGTAACTTGAACAGGTTTGGAGACAAGACCTTTGACGTAAACTTTTTGGGTTCTTAAGGATAAATAGTTAGATATCCAAATAATTAAGTTATTTGGAAATCCCAGAAGATGAAGCTTATGCAGTAAAAGCAAATGATTAAAAGAGTCAAACGCTTTACTGAAATCAGTTCAAAAAAAATCTGTTTTCATTTTACTTTGGAATCCCTTGATAACAAAAGACGTGAATTCCAATAAGTTAGTGGTAGTAGATCTATATTTCATAAACCCGTGCTGGCAGGGTGAAATAATAGATCTACAAAGATGTTGTAATTGAAAAGTTATTAACTTTTCAAAAATCTTAGGAATAGCAGACAATTTAAAAATACCTTTATAGTTCTGAACATTAGACTTGTTTCCTTTTTTAGGAGAGGAATAATAAATGACTCTTTCCAAATATTAGGAAAATAACTTAACTCCATGGACAAATTAAACAGTTTATACAAAGGCTTTAAGAGACCATCAGCACAGTACCAAAGCACGTAGAAAATACGCAAATAAATCGGCAATAGCCTGATCTGAGTCAGTAAACGTTTTTTTTAAAAATAGAGTTGATGGTAGTGTTGATGATTTACGCTTCGCATTAACGAAGTTATAGAACCGTTTAGGATCCCGCTGGAACTGTATCCTACAACTTTTCAAGTAATCCTTATAACATTGGTTATTGAGGACAGAGAAATTAGATCGAACTATCAGTTATCGCGTGTAAGTCAAGAAAGAGAGAGTTTCCTTGAACTTCTTGTACAGCCTTGATTTTCTATTCTTCAAATTGTTTAATTCCAGTGTAAACCAGAGAGGTTTGTTAGACCTAATTGAATCACAAGCCAGGACGCATAAATCGAATATATGGTTTATGGTGGCATAGAAAATCTCAATTGCACTATCCATGTCCCTACACATGTAAAGCCGAGACCAGTCAGTCTGGGATAAGAGCTGAGTTAGTTTGCTAAAGTCGGTTTTCCGAAATTGGCGAGCTCGCTCTGGAGGCTTACTACCCGGGCAGGTAAATCAATCAACACCTCTAAAGTGGTGTGATAGGAATCTTCCGGACATGAAATACGCTCAGTATGGGAAACAGACAAGAAAGATTGATCCAAAACAAAAACAAGGTTAAGCATTTTATTAAGAGAATTTGCGATAGCATTGATTTGACATAATGACATACCAAATAGACTGTCGAGAAAATCATTTTGGGTTGTTTAACTCAACACGTTAGAATCGGGACTAGAGATCCACATAGTTCCAGCCAAATTTAAATCACCCAGAACTACAAGAAAATCACGATCGGAAAGCATAGCGGAGACAGAATGTATAGCAGAAAAGTGCATCGAATAGACAGAATTATCTGAAGAAGGAGGAGTATAAGAACAAGTAATAAAAAGGCAGACACCGTTAATGCACAATTTGACTGCAGAAAATTCTATATCAATACTAAAGTTAGTTATTACTATCTCCGAGAATAAATCAGCATCAACAGAAATAAGCACACCACCACCATTCTATAGATAGAGAATTTGTTAGATAATATTTCAGAATTTAGGATGTCAGGCCTTAACCATGTCTCAGAGAAGGCTATGACATGAATGTGAAAAGATAGGCTAAGATAAAGATTACAAAGTTTGCTACAAAGACCTCTTACATTCTGGTAGCCAAGTAAGAGGGAGGTGGGTTTAGAGTAACAGCAAGAGGCGGAAGTGCGATCGGAGACCGATTTTTCTTTTTTGCTGTGTATTCTTTAATGATTAAGTGGTCTCTCCAGAACTCTTTACAGCAAATTTTGCTGAAATGTTCGGCCGGAACACTTAATTTAAATGAGGAAATTTCCCGAATGTATGAAAATTTGAATTTTTCCACAGTGATATTGGCCTTGAGCTTGGCCAGAATAAAGGCCTTGACATCATCAGATGTAGTCTCAGGTGCAAGCCTGGAAGCAAAGATTTGTTCTTTTAGTGGAACACCTACAAGGGTCACATTTGGAACCTCAGCAGTATCTTCCAATGGAGCTATTACCTTGGTTAATTGACCAGTAGATTCGGTAAGTTTATTAGCACTAGATCGCTGATCTGTGATAATACCTTCAGAATCTGAAAATGGTTCTGGGTCAGACGAAGCAACATCCATGAGTACGATATTGTTTTCGTCAATTGTATCTTTTATATCAGGAGAAGGGGAAGAAAAATTAATGAGTTCTAAATTAGGAGCGGATGTTGTGGGCAGTTGTGAAGGGACAGAAAGTTCGTTGGGACCAATAAACAGCCTAAAATTGGCCTTCTTACGCTTAGGAGATTCACTCAAAAACTTCATAGCTTTGAGTTCACTATCCAAAGCGGAGAAACCTTCAGACAGTTTTTTAAACTGGCTGAAAATATCTCCAAAGCCCTTTTTGGTCTGCCTCATAAAACCCAACAGAACCCTTTCCATGTCCCTACAGGATTCACAAGTCCTCTTTAAGCCTGATTTGGACTCAATCAGGTCGATGATGCGGTCGTTGAGGCCACCGCATTTTTCATGCGACATATTATCGCATAGCCAGCACTAAACAAAACCCATCTTGACGTTTGTACGCACCTGGTAATTTTTTTTAACAGACAAACATTACTCGGAGGGATAAACAAAAATATAAATTTAAAAGAAAAAGAAAACAGAAAACACAAGTAAAAAATAAGTGCACAATATACAAGTAATGTATTCAAAATAGTATAAACAAATTGAAGCTGATTTGTTCTACTTACAACAACAACGTTTGACAAATGTAAAACGGAGCGGGCGCGACGACCGAAACAAGCAACGGAATCAAAACAAACAGCGAAAACAACAAAATTAAGGTAAGCGCGGAGAATAGAGATCACGGGAGAGTTAAAGTGGCGTTAGAGAGCGCGCGAAGATATGAAATGCATGCAGAGAGCAAAAATACAAAAACAATGCAACTGCAAAAGACAAATAGTATGCTTGCGCTGCTGTTTGTTGTTGTATTAAAACTCAAATTAAAACAATTTAAATTAACTGACAATTAAAGTCAAAACTATGTAACAACAAAACCGATGTATCACACACAGCCAAAATAAGCGAGTTTGGGATAGATTTAATTCGGTTAAAATTATTTATTTCGAGGCGCAAGAAAGAAAACACGTCCGTTGCGAATGCGAAGCGGTAGGTATTTCACACCTATTGACTGAACTAAGTTGCATATTAACCGTCTGGTGCGCAGCCTGTTGTCTATGAACATGCCCAAGTATATTATGGCAGGCTGCGAGGTGATCTTCATGGCATGAATTTTGGCAGTCTCTACGATCTTTCTGTTGCTGATCAGAACCATCTCGTTTTTATGCGCTTCCAAGCTAAGGCCATTCTCCGCTAACCAGCGAATCAAGTAGCTTACAGTTAAGTTCCTTTTCTGCTGTGCTGTGCTATGATGGCAATGTCGTCGGCAATGGCTATGCTGCCGTGGTGGCGTATTAATTCGATGCACACCGTCGGACATCACGTCCACAGCAATGTCCCTAGTACAGAGCCTTGTGGTACGTCTCCGGAGATGGCTTGCCTGCGACGCCTGAAACCAAACTGGTGGTCGGGAGTCCTTGGCGAATATCTAGCTTATTCTCAAGTCAATTGCATAGTATTCCATCGAACAGTTTGCTAGTGACGTCTAGCACGCATAGTCGCCAGTATGCTTCGGAGTCACCCGGCATTGGGAAGAGCGCCAGCAAATGGAGCTTCCAGGCAGTCAGGAATATTCGTCCACGAATGCTTTGGTTGAATACTTCCGGGAATATGTTATGAAAGGCGCCGGCTAGAATCTTTAGGATCTTTCAGGACCTGTCGCTTTATCGTATTTCATACCTTTCACAGCAGCTGTTATCTCGGCAATGTTGAGAGAGGGAGCTGAGGTGCAGGTTGTACTCCAGTTTAGGTTGGTTGAGAACAGAGCCTCAACTATCTTCTTCAGATACTGCAGGTGCATCGGCATGGGGCTCATTGCTGGCTTTCCCATTACGATTTTGTTAGCGAGGCCGAAGGATTGTACGTTTGCATCATCGCATAGTTGCCTACAGCAGTTATTTCTGCTGCTTCGTCGCTGAGCACCAGACAGTCTGGCGCTAATTGCGAACTGGCCTGTTGGCTGTGAGATGATGAGAAGAAGTTCACCGGTGGCAGTGGCAGTGGCACTTTCTTGTGTATTCACAACGGTATTCACAACATATTTTAATATACACGGTTGTACATATATTAAGGTGACCAAGGATGGGAAACGTCGGAAACTTCAACGGCTACGCTCCTGCCTTCGTCAACATTTCTGCATCGAGTGAAAATTGGAAAGCACTCATTAAGAGACCCTCGTCGCCCCTCTATTTCGGCCACCAGGCGTGCAGTTCACGACCACAAAATTGAGGGTACCCACCGGGTTACCAGGAATTTCTCATGTACGTACCAATGTTTTGGGGGCTCTTGTGCACCGCTAATGTATTTTGGTTAAAAGGCCGTGGCGATTTCGAAGACTACAAAAGCTAAAGAGCTGAACTTAAACTTTCTACGTTCGTGTATACGCATATAAAGTTTATTTCAAATCATCGATAACTCGTCTCGTTTTCATACTATCAATAATCATCATTTTCTGACTCGGTTTTTTGAGCATATCTTAGAATAGAGCTAGAGACAGTTGGTTCAAAATGTTCACGTGAAGCACACGAAGTTAAGGTATATTTCGGATTAAGGAAGCTATTCACCTATTCACCCTATTCACCTCATATATGCAAAAATGTGAAAAAAAGCGCAATTCAAATACTACGGACTTAGGCTTTGATTTGTTCATTAGAAATTATTTAGTTTCCATAATGGAGGCCCATCGCAGCAGCTGTTTAATGTAGGTGAAGTCGGAAGCGCCTGTCTAGGGCCTTCTTACTTTTTTTATAATATTTGTGTACCTATATACAAACTAAAATGTATTTATTTTGCACAGGATGAAGTATATAAGTTGAAACTGGCCATGGTTATTAAATTTCCTTTGGTTATTTAGGATAGAGCAATCCAATTTCTCAATCTCAATCAATCAGATATCGTGTGTAATCCAAGAAAGAGCGGGTTTCCTTAAACAGCTTTGTTCTTGTTCTTGTACAGCCTTGACATCCTATTTGTATACTCGAAACGAAGTAAAACTGATATATTGGTTTTGTGCAATGTCCGTCATGCTGTCTGTCCGTCTGTCCGGGTGAACGCAATATTTTTCGGCGCTATTGAAGATAGAGACTGAAAGTTGGAATATATACTTGTAGTTATCTGCTTCAGACAGGGTTAAGATTTTTGTACCACGCCCACTGGAAGGCAGGCAAATCGATAACATGTCGATACACCTCAAATCGCCAATTGATCAAAGTTGAATATTTCCCACAATATTCAAGTTAGAGTCACCAAAATAAAAAATTTATAAAATAACAATAACTGTGTACTGTGAAAGAGTATTACGCAGTCGGTTTCCTCCGACTGCAACGTTTTAACATGTTTACGTTGAGTAATTCCCTTTTAAAGCTCATAGGTTTGTAATAATTATTATGATGAGACTATTACAAGCCTAAGAGGTTTATATTATCACTGAGCTAAACGCTGAATCAAAGGTATGTAACTTTTATTATTATAAGCTTTTTTTATTAGCATTATTATTATTGATATGACTCCGTGGAAATATCTTAAGGAGCAAACATCTAATATTAACAAACGCGATCCCGCAGCCAGAATAACGTTGACCTGATAGATATAGACGGAGCTGGGGCGATGGACATTAATGATGAAAAGGAACATTTACATAGTAGCGGGTTCCATATACCACCGGTTAAAATCAGCAGGAGAACCGTCATAGCCCGCCTTCACTTGAGTCATAACTCATATCAGCGATCAATGAAACGCTATATAGAGAAGCTCAGTCAGACTCAATAAGTCGCGTGATACAGGAGGAAATACGCAAGGGGTCTGTGGATATGATGGGTTCTCTCAATAAAGTATTCCAACACCATAAGCAACCGGCAACAATGCATTGATGAGGAATGATGATTACCAGACTCAACTAAAGCAAGTAGCGATTCCGAAAAGGAAAGCTTCCAACAGATGTGATATGGCCGCCATTCAAACCGTTTTTGGCGGAGATTTTGTAATTCGTCACAATTGGAATAGTTCTTTCAATTTTTAAGTTTGACAGACATATTTTTTCTACAGGTTATCCAAATTGTTGAGTCCTGGCAGTCCAAGGTAGCTACGGTACTAAAACTCTATATACCTATATACTGTACAAAAACAATTTCAGCTTTTTGCCCTGCGAGGTGTTAACTGTAATTCGAATGGTCGCATGCCTTCTTACGTTAGTGGCCTTCCCTCTTTTTCTAATCGTAGAACTATACTTGGTATAATCTACTTACACAAACTAATCAAGGAGGAAATTGAATTTTTCGAATTAATCAGCCAAATTATTTTCGCGGATCCGAGCAAAAATTTTAGAAATTTGTTACCGCTTTCCGTTCAAATATATCATTCTAACTATGCTTCTTCTTCTTTTGTTCCTATTCTTAAAATGTTAGTTCTTTATTATCTGTCCATTTGTTGGGCGGGACATGGGTGGCATATTGCCTAGGTCCGCACGCTTACAAGCCCGAGCTTGGTATCGTTGAGGCATTTGAACATACTGTTCATTAGTACATCTACGTCCATCTCTCAACGCGATAAAAGACACCACCATTTAAAAATGACATGAACAAAATTGTCAAATAGGCATTCATAGACGACACCGCTAGCTTCGTTTGTGGCTTACGGGTGTTATCCTTAGATCAGCTGCGAGACGAATGTGTGGAAATAGGGCCACCAGAAAGAGAAAGTATTGATCACCTTCCCATAATAGCCTGAAAGTCGCTAGCTACCAGCTTTGGCTGGACATTAACGAGCTCACACAGGAACAACTGAGTTGGTAGCAGGTGCAATTGACAAGTCCTGCTCATACAAAGTTGATCTGCTGGATCTGCAGGCAATCAATGGCTTCAGGGATTGCATAGTATGGAAAGGAGCCTCTTCTGGTACAGGTGTATAATAAGAAACACATACAGTCCAACCTGTCTAAATTGCGCGGGAAACGAGAGGCTGAGAGCCCTCAGAATTTGTGAAGAAAGCAGGATCACGCTTAAGCAAATAAAGGCAGGTGATCACGACAGTGCAACGATGTTGCAAAAACGATTCACGAAAAATTGTATTTCTTTTTGTACTGGGCGAGTCCTTTCGCGGACTGAGAAGTTGGGTGTTGAGGCGTGCCCATATGCCTCCATACTGAACGTATCAAACGGTGTAGATCGCACAGTCGCTGGACGAAAAAAATTCCCGGTTGGATACATGGGATAGGGCATGAATAACATTTTTCTTATAGCCTTTTTACATATATATATATATAAGTACATTTATTCTTGGTCAGCATCAATAGCTGAGTCGATCTAGCCCTGAATATCTGTCTGTTCTTCCGTCTATATGAACACTTCCTTCTCGGAGACTACAAGAACTAGAGAGTTGAAGTTGGGTTTGTTTAAGTTTATGTATACCGTACGCTTTTGTGTACGTATGTATTTCAAAGGGGTTGAAATGTATATAGGAGTAGCTCCTGAGGTATGGGAGCTAATCCCGGCGGGTAATCAGCAAGGTTGGCTGAGGAAGTAATGACAATCCAATTAGTTCATAATGTTCGAAGGGTCTGAGGAATAAATAGGTCAGGAAGATTGGGGGTAGGGAGATTTTTTGTCGTACGAGACTGTAGGTCTTGGCAAGATGTGAAGGATTCCAAGCTCGTAAAGGATCGTCATTACCGCACTATTCAGTTTCAGTTTCTCTGTCCGCATAGTCAAGAAATCTTCCATTAAGGATCCTATCCACTAACTAGAATCGAGCGGATCGTTTACGAAAAGCAAATTAAACAATTGTATTGGAAAAATGTAGTGTTTGATACCAGAGGATTTATTACCGGGGCGTGGACAAGTATTAGAGTCGCTTAAGGTTGCACTTTTGTTTGGTAGTGGCCTGCTGCTAGGGTTGTGTTGCAGCATGGCCAGGAAAATCTGATGGACCGCAGGGCTTTAAAAGGAGCGAACGATTTAATGCTCCACCTGACCTTGTCAGGGTCTTACACAGTAGCCGACAGACTGTGACTACGTCTAGCTTGTTGTTTAAAATCCGCATCGAAACAGGAATTGTCTGGGCTTATATTAAAATTAGAGAAGTGCACCTGAAGCAGTAGCTCTAGCGTTTCCCGTCGATCTCTTCTTTATAAGCACCCCACACCATAAGCTGGCCCTCTGGCTAATACCTTTTGAAATCTCGCTGCTTCCAGAAGTGACGGCACTTTTTCGCAGTAGGTGCGTCAGGAAGTGTGTTTGGTGCTCTTATTATACTCAGTAAAGGCGCATACAGATGCGTGCGATCCACGTATTTCTCTTTGATTAACCCTTGTTGAGGAGCCTTCCTTCCTTTGATTTGTCTTAGCGCTGCACTATCATAGTAGGACGATAAAAGTACATCTTGCGAAACCACTATGGCTTTCTACAAATCTCATTTGTCTTCGGTAGCTTAAAGGAGTTGAAAAGGAGTTTCGCTAAGACTGGGAGATCAAATCTTACGTGCTGGTGATTTGCGACGGCTGGCATCATCAGTAATCTGCCAATTTCCAATGAAATCGGATCTAACTAGCGCGAGGTCGGGTACCTCTCCCTGATTGTGTTTATAAAAGTGGGTTTGCATTCTATTTGCACTCATAGCCGACCGCAAGCTGTTTAATCGTCCCTCGAAATTAGTAGAAATCACGAGACGGTGCATCTTCATCCTCACTTGCGTTGTCGATGTCACTAGGCAAATATGCCAATGCCACTACGTTTTCCATCGCTTATTCTGTCGTATTCACTTCAATAGATAACGAAACTAGGACCTTATCCATAAGGGACGCCGATTTAAGGAGAAATCTGGTCCTGCCGAAGCAGTACCAGATTTTTCATCCACCATGAAGTCAATGTGTAGCAAAACACCACTTGTGGTTCCCTGTGGCTAGAGTTGAACTGAACTACCTGATTAGGCGGGTCCAAGGTATTCGTCATCTTATTAAAATCAACGTCTACCGCCGGTGGTCGAAAGTAAAACTGGAGGACGACAGGTATCCAGAAGTCACACACTAAAAACCGAGCACTTGGACTACGGTAATTTTCTGAAAGAGTTGTCTATTCTTAGCCCGCCAACTATTAGTCAGCACCTTTGTCAGAGATATGACCGTACCAACAGTCTGTTTCCAGCCGCCGTCACGTGGAGCGTATAGTTTTGCTCTTACAGAGCGTCATTAATTAGCATTTGAAATATGATCCAGGCAGATTTCAGAACGAATGATACCCGGCAGAGCTCGAACACATGTAAACGCAGTCTGCACGCGGTGAACAGCTGATGCGCTTTGCTCCCACTATGTGCGTAAATCCGGGTATAATGGTTTTGTGTAAATGTATGTAACAGGCAATAGGAAGCATCTCCGCTGCTGACGAGATTTGTTTGAAAAATTCTCAGAAATTGTCCAGCATCCATTGTATTTTCAATAAAGGTCAATTCTCCGACACCTTTGCTCGAAATGCAGCCCAATACCATCACTGAAAGTTTTCCGAACTCTACTGTTGGAATTATGTTGCGGTTTTCCAAGGCTGTTAATGGATTTCTCCAGACTCTGGATGGCCCATCAATGTAGTACAACATCATTTTGCTTTCGTCGCAGAATATGACGTCATTCCAGAACTCAACCTGCATATTTACGTGAGTTTGGGCGAAAGATAGCCGTTTTAACACATTGGCCGACGAAATCAGAGGTTTCTTTCTTGCGATTCGTGATGTTTAGTCATTGCTATTAAGCAGTTTTCTAATCGGTTCATGTGAAACGTCTACACGACTCTCTTCCTTGAGCTCCTGAGCGATATCCCCGAGCGACATTTGCGGGTTTTTCCTAATTTTTCTAAGATTTTTTCGTTCATTTCGATCCGAAATTTTGCAAGGACGACCACTTACCCGCTTTGCCTCTAGTTTACCTTCCTTATTGGCTCTCTTTAATATATTGTAGACAGTTGGTTTTGATAAACAAAACATATAAGCTAATTCTGAGACTTGACGTCCGATCTGATAGTTGTAGTATACCAGCTGAGCGACTTCAAATGTGGTTCTTTTTCCTGGCATTTTATTTTTCACAAAAATTAACCCAATCGTAACAAATTGCAACAGAAAATGACTAGAAAAGCCGAAGACAACAGAGAAGACAAAACATATGCGCTCAAATCTAACGGGATTGTCCAAAAGCGAAGTGCACGCCAATTTACCGTAGTTGTAAAAACACTTTCTTGACAGCATAAAATCTGAATGTTTTTAGTTTTTTATTTCTTTAAAATGTTTGAAGCAAGGTATATAAATTCCTGCGGCTTAGTTCTTAGAAAATCAGAAAAAAATAAGTCTGTAAGAAAACACTCAACTTTAAGTACATTTACTTGCAAAATAACTCAAAAAAAGTGTTTTTTTTTTTTTGCTAGTAAAAACACTTTATAGACATACTGTATATATATTCTTAATCAGCGTCACTAGATCGATCTAGCACTGTCGTCTCTGAAACTTTCGGAAACTACAAAAGCTGAACTTGGACTTTTTAAGTTCGTTTATACCATACGCAGATCAAGTTTATTTCAAATCATCGATAACTTATCTGATTTTCTTATAATCAGGTTTTTTACTCTGTTTTTTAAAGATATCTTAAAAACTATAAGAGCTAGAGCAGCCAAACTGTTCGCGTGAAGCATACGCAGGTGAGGAATATTTTGGTTTTGGATACCTCCCGCCATTGGCCCCATATATACAAAAATGCATCCGTAATCGCTTAAATCGATATATTTGCAAGGTCAAAACGGTAACATGTGTATAATTTACAATAAGCTAGAGACACCAAACCTAATATGTAGATTGCTTGTGACCTCCAGCGCCCCCGCCTTAAGAAATCGGAAATGGCTATATATCTTCCAAAGTTTAAGAGCTAGAGTCACCAAATTTTAAATGTAGATGGCTGGTCACCCTCATTAAAGATTCATAGAATAGTTTGCCGGCCACGCCCACTCCCGCCCCCGCAAATTGCGAAAAGCTATATCTCCCGGAATTTTGGAGCTAGAGTCACAAAATTTGGCAGACGCGCCCTACGAAATATAAAAATTCTATATTTTTCCAAAATAACAATAATAACTTCCGTGTACTGTGAACGAGTATTACGCAGTCGGTTACGTCCGACTGCAACGTTCTTTCTTGTTGTGTATGTGTGTATGCATGCAAGGGGGTTGATATGTATGTGAACACAGAGTTCAGAGTGTCTCGTAGTTCGGCGCTCCCGAGTACAGCCTCTTGTTATTACATGGATCAGGGTTTTTTGTTGTGCAAAATTTATACGTCGGGAAATTTCAACATCTTTTCGATTGATAAGTTTTAAATTTTTTGGCTCTTTTGAATAATTACTTTTTTCCGAGAAAAAAAGGCATTTAATATATTTAATTTCGAGTATTGTATGGCGTATTTTATATTAAAAACTTCTTCTTTAATTAATCTTTTTTGGGTTTGAATACTAATGGCAATTTCGTTACTAAATCTGTCACCCTTTTTTATGGTATTTGTTAGGCTGTACGTTATTTCAGTAAAACTATTTAGTCTCTGTTCTAATTACAGGTAGGTATTTATAATTACTTGCTTATAATTGGGTGAAATCGTTATGGTGTTGCCTGCTACGTATTTCCAAGCAGTTCCCAACATGTTTATGGCTCTAGTATTTCTTTTATTAAAATAAGAAGTTATGGTGTGAAAAGTCGAATAAGTCTGATTTATTTCATGGTGCAGGGTGTGATAGAGGCTAGTGAATTTCAAGTCTTGTTCTGTGTGGGATGTGATGTTTGTTTAATGCCTTAATGGTTTAAGTCTATAACGTGGATGATACTATTTATCGCAGTGCGTATTTTACCTATTTCTTGTTAAATTGTCACTGTTTAGCTTTCGTGTCGTTAGTTACATCCAGTGATTCGTTCGTCCCGATAATCGTCCATAATATCACATATCTGATATTAGATGCTTTTATTACTTTTATACAATGTTCTGCCTGCTTCTGGTGTTAATGTTGTGTTGTGGGTTGCTTTAACTATTGGTTTTTAAATGTGGCTGATAATTTGGATCCTAATCTTGTGTTGGTTTTGCCTAAAATTTCGTTGCCAGGTTTATATTTCTTCAAAGGTTTTCTACTCCTTAAATCTGCATTCTGTTTTTGTTTAAGTTGGTCAATATTGTTCAGGCCAGTGTTCTCGTATTGTTTTGGGTCAGAGAACACAGTTCTTCCAAAAAAATACCTGCAAATTCGAAACATCTGTGAATTTTATCTTTTTTTTATAACTCGCATTATTTCTGAAAGTGTACAATGAAATCTCTCAATCTATCCGTTAACTATGCTTTTGTAAGGTGGTGCTGTGAAAATTTCAATTTTAAGTTGGTCTACGAGCATGAATTTAATTGAAGCTGATTCAAAGATATTTCGTTATCTATGACGAAGTACTTAATCACGCCAAAATAAAGACCAGATTTCATAATGGTTTTTTTATATCCTCAATTCATTTTGATATTATAACTCTTCCCTGTGCCAGCTTTGAAAACTTATCGATGGTTGTTAAAACTAGTTTTGGTTCTGTTGTGTAGATATCTACTTGAAATATATTGCAGGGATATTCCGTAATCGGAGTTTCTTTAAGTTTAGGGTTTATCGGATGTCTGTCATATTTTTGTTCTTTACAAGTTGTGCTTTGTTTAACGAACCTGTCCATTTTTTGCTTCACTTTCGGGAAATAAACATTTTCAGACAATTGGAATTTGTTTTCTAAGGGGTTGCGGTGAGCGTGAAAGTGTGTCTTAAGAATTTCTTCGTTTTGGTGTGCTTTGTCTGTCAAATCTTCTACCATTCTTTGTGTAAAGCGGACTTTGAAATTGCTAAAATTTGTGAGGTAAATTGACTGAATTTTCCCCATTATATCTTTTGTTGTGTAAGTACCGTTAATAACAAAAATATTGAAGTAGTTTTTTTAAATCGTTTTAGTTCGTCATTGTCATAAGTTTGGCGATATATGTATGTCCATAAAACCTTACGGTATACTAAGTTTGTATTCAGTCTCAGTCTTCAGTGTAGGAAATTTTAGTTTTTAAGATAATTAATTGGAACTTCCATACTGGGAATTAAATTGTGGCTAGAACTTTCGTCACTATGCTGGATACTGACTGATTTTAATTCATTAGGGTTAACTATTTCAGTCGGGGCATCTGGTTCGTTGTTTTCCTGGATTGTATAACAATTCGTAGTCGTATTCTTTTAGATGAGCTGGTTAGTGAACATTTTCACTTTGACTCTGCCACACAAATAATTTATTAGTGCTTTAAGAGCCCATATTATGGCTAACATTTTTTATTGATGGCACCTATTGCAAGGTTAGATGCATCTGTAGCTGGATTCTTTATTCTTTACTCATTTCTGTACTTTATTTCTTCACAATTCTTTACTTAATTCGGGGTATTTTTATATTACTTCGGTCGATCTCAAGCATTTTTATTTATTTATTTTTCGAAATACTTCTGTTGCCCCTTGGTTGAAGTTAATGATCTTTGTCGAAGACGGTTTTTTACTAACATATCCGTGCTTGTCTCTTATCATTGAAATTAAGGCTTTTACAAGTTTTGCGTATTTTTTAATGAATCGTCTGTTGTAGCCTGAGAGGCCTAAGAAAGCTGTCAGTTCTCGGACTGTTTTCGGACATAGATACTTTGCTATTGCTAAAACTTTTGCTGGGTTAGTTTCTACCCCTTTGTCGGAAATGTCGAGGAAGTAGCTGTCGCTTTTATTACCCTGGGGTGAATAATTAATGATTTATGCCCCTACGTGACCCTCAATGTGTAGGTACGTGACCCTAATTAATATGTACGTTCCTGACCCTTTTTGTGGTAGGAGTGAGAAGAGCGATCCTTTAATGGCGCTATGTGAACCTTACTGCGGGGGTGAGGGTGAGGGGACCGATCGTTTTATGGGCCTTTTGTGGAGGGGGTGTTGAGGAAAGTGGCCGTATAATTTTATTGCCTGTCCCTTTTCGGAAGTGGCGTGGGTGCCCGAACATTCAAATTCGGATTAGAGGTGTGAGGACTTATGAGAACAAGTACATACAAGTGCACGCATCGACTTGTTTGACATCTTTTTCGGGGGTGGGATAAGGGACGATCATTAAAATTCCGATTTGGTAAGGGACCGATCATTAAAATTCGGATTCGAAGTGTGCGGGCAAAACGTGCGCACAAGTGCACGCATCGGCTTGTTCGACTACTTTTTCGGGGGTGGGATAAGGGTCCGATCAGGCACGTGCGCAGAATTATAGATATTTTATTTACTCTCCTTTTTCTGAAGAGTCGTAAAAGTTAATTTTTCTATACGGTGTGGGCTCCCAAGGGCGATCGTAAATTTCACGCCTGTAGACACATATTTTCAAGGGTGGGTATGTGTATGGCAAGGGTCAGGTATGTATACAGGTAATGTATGCATGGGATTCGGGATAAGTTTTCTCATAATTGTTATAGTTTTATGGCTTCTGGTTTACGTGTCAATTTTTAATAACTGGCTCAGAGATTTTTAGGGTGTCTCCTTTCTTGTTTACATTGCTTTGGTTGTTTTATGACTGTGAGCGTGCATAGTTTCTTTAAAAAGTGCACACACTTGTATTCTAGGTGCACCGGATCAACATTGCCTCGGGCAACTACGTTAACTTCAACTTGGATCGCAACCCCAACCCGAACCACAACTACTTGAACAATGTAGCTTATCGGGCCGCTGCCAACGAACTTACTACCACCGCTGGTAGGCCCACCGCCACCGCCAACGGACTTACCACCACCGGACCTACCGCTAACCCCACCGCTGCCGCTAACGGACTTACCGCCACCGGGCCTACCGCCACCACTGCCGCTAACCCTATCGCCATCGCCAACGTCACCGGACCTATCGTCAACGCCAAGAGACTTCTTACTACTACCACTGCCAAAGCAATCGCCACCGCCTACGTTACCGGGCCTTCCGCCCCCAAAAGGCGGCTTACTACCGCCACCGCCAACGCCTACGCGAGCGGACAATCCACCTCCAACGCCCACATTAATTTCAACTATAGTAACTACAATAACAACTATAACAACTCTAACAACGGATACAGTTACGCTACAGAATCATCCTCCTCAAACACCACCACCCCCAACGCCTATGTGAAAATATGCGTGAAAATATGGGTCTTATGAGCATTTGTACGCAGATGCATGCTCTATTTTGCCGTATGTGAGGTGACAGGTCCACCTCACATCTCAACGCTTACGGTATATTGCAACGCATGGAATTTGCATGTCGTTCAGGCAAAATAGAGCATGCATCTGCGTACAAATGCTCATAAGACCCATATTTTCACGCCCGAAAGCAATAATGCACAGCTAATCCTTTGCCAACACCAAGGAAGAAATGATGGTACTTGAGGAGTTTATGGCACATGGCACGGGCTTTACTCTCATTAATCAACAATATTTTACAATATAATACCTCCATGAAAGCAAACTTTGAGCTGTTCGCGGAATATGCAAAATATGTTGATGAGAAAGTTATCAAGTCTGTGAAGTCCCATCAGACTACAATTGGAGTGATAACAGGGGCAATGAGCCTTGAGAATGTATATACAGATAATGCTGCTCACATAAAGGCTAAACTTAATTTTTTCGAAGAGAGGGAGAGTGGCTGGAGCCTTTCAAAAATTATTCGACTGGAGTTGAATATTAATAAGTATACGCCTCTGAAAGTATCCAGCTCGCATTACCTAAAACTCTAATAGCAAAAAAGGCGACTGGTGCGCAAACAGGTAACAGCATATACGGAGGAGCTATTCTTTTGTGCTACCTGCCTCAACTATTCCCACACGCAGAAAGTGTACGATGAACAAAAACAGCAGTGTGGGAAAATGGTGTCGACCTTGCCAACGGAGGAAAAGGGAAGTGTTAGTTTAAAAATTTTAATCGTCGCTTAGATGTACCTTTTCTTGTGTACGCCGATTGTGAATGCATGCTTAGGTCCATAAACTCTAGGGTTAGCAAGAATATAGTGGCAACTAGCAAGCACGTTCCCATAGCGTTTTCCTATTTCACTAAATGCGCCTTTAATTCAGGCCTAAATAAATTTGTCCTAGAAACGGGAGATAACGCAGGAGTAAATTTCGTTACATCCCAAATAAGGGATAAGAAATTTCGTTAAATCTCTAATAAGAGATGTTAACGAGATTTACACCACTTATATCTCGATAAAGGCGTTCTCCCTCTGAAGAATTATACATTTTACTCTCCAAATACACACACATTGCATCCCACGACAAAAATCTTGAAATTAGATTTCTTGATACATTTCGTTAATGGCAACAAGTTTAGATGCACTAAGTGGTAACTTTAGTGTTGATAAGTCTAAATGTGTGGGGCGTTTCTTCCCCCTCGACAATGAATTTAATCTTGTCCGTAAAAAGGGGGTGTTCCCTTATGAATATTTAGATTCAGTAAGTCGTTTAAGCGAGAGCTCTTTACCTCCACGTAACAAGTTTTTCAAAAGCCTAACTAACTAACTAACTAAGTAGTGTATTCTACTACAGGTATATTATATATATATATATATATATTATATTACAGGTGTCGCCTACCTTGATGATCGATATGCGTGTGCATGGGCGAGTGCGGGGGCGCGTTGGGTTACTGTGTGTGTCTGATTTTGTGTGATGTTTTTCGCATGAAGTTTTTACGACTTCGTCGGTGGTGTTTTTTTGACCTTGTCGGGGTTGTTTGATTTTATTCACATCACCTCATTCTTGTTTATCCAGGAGTTGTGTTCATTGGGAAACCCCAGCCATTTAACAAAAACTCTCTCATTTTTTCGTTTTAAATATCTTTTCAACTAGATATATATTCGGGTAACGTGTTTTCCTTAGCTCTACTTTATAGAAACCGCCTTGAGCCGGTTCACCCCGATAGACTTCTAATAAATATGTAGTGGGGTGCGTCATTTGAACACGTTTAATTTTAAATATTTCTGTTGTCCAATTTGGCGAATATCCATTTTCAAATGTATGTTTGTGCTTACTTATATAAACGTAGTTACAAACACAAAATTTTGTCCTTTTAAAAATTTTTATATGATTGTAAACGGTATTTAGCAGTTTATCTTCATTTGATAAGGTCACTTTTATTGGTTCCATTTTAATAGTTCTATGATGTTTCCGATTATACTCATCAATTAATTTATTATACATTTCAATCCATTGAAATGTTCCTTTGAAGCTAAACTCACGCCACATCATTTCCTTCAGACTTCTATTAAAACGTTCAACAATAGACGCCTTTAACCCGCTGTACGTAGAATAGTGATTTATACTATTTTTTTTTTCACATACATTTTTGAAAGTGGCATTAAAGAACTCTTTCCCATCATCGGTTTGTAAGTTCTTGGGAATTAGTCGAATTTTAAAAATACTTGATAAAGCGGTAACAACTTCTTTAGCGGATTTTGATTTCAATGCAACACCCCATGCATATTTAGAGAATGCGTCGATAACAGTTAGAAGAAATTTGTACCCTTTATTTGATAAAGAGTACTTTCCCATTTCCACCAATTCTGCTTGCCAAAGGTCAGCAATTCCTTTTAAAATTACACGTCGACGTTTTAAGTTTTTACGGGCTGGTGCATGGAACTCATTAATTAAGCCCCTTTTAGTCATGTTTCTCAACAATTCCCTTTGTTATTGGCCCCCTCGGAAGAACATATACTTCGATTATTCTCGTTCTTTGTGATGTGAAATATTTAAATATGTAGTTTTCTATATTATTTATTTTTCCTGTTCTTAATGTCACCGTCACTTGTATTTTCAATGAGTCTTCCTAGAGTGGTTTTTAGTTTTTTATTTTCTGTAGTTATAAGTGTGTGCAAGTCTTGCGTCGTTTCTTTGATTCTCGTCTGTAGAAAGTTTTTGTTAACCGCGTCTTTTTCTTCCATTAGGTTACTGATGTTTTTAATTCGTCTGTTTTGTCTATCAATATTTTGCTCATTATCCATAAGCAAGTCCAGCAATTGGAGCTTATATTCCTTTTTGTTTCGCCTATTAGTGAAGTGACCGAACTTGTCGACGGCTATTAACTTCTAGTTTGCAAGTAGCAGCGTTACCTATAACGAAGTGTCGGGAGCTGAAAATAGCTCGCCCCTTTGAATTCGGTGTGTTTGTAAAAAATGAAAATATGTTAGCTTTTCGTGTATGCATTGTAGATATAACCTTTTGATTTTCAAGGGTATTTATATGCCTTAATGATGAAATTTCCGAGTTAACGTATTCTTTAAATAATCTTTCCACGTCTCGCGTTTCACTTTTATTTTCATTTAATTTATTGTGACAGGCCGATGCTATCTCACTCATTAGTTTCCCATATGATATAATTTGTTCAATTAAAAGTTTATCTTTGCTTCTCATCTTCTTTATTTTACGTTCTATAAATATTTTAGTGCACGCGTCATTGTCTTCTAAGGGGTCACCCACATTTTTAAGGCGTTTGTTTGAGAAAATTATGTTGTTTTCATGTCACTGCTGTGATTTGAAGTGTGGCTGGAGGAAAAGTGACCGAACTTGTCAAGGGGCATTTTAATATTGTTGATTTAATGCTAGAACATCCTGTTTTTTTTTGTTTGTTAAAAAAAAATTTCTTGCTTGTCGCATCTCTTCAATTATTGATAATATTTTGTTGTTGTGATTACTATGACCGGCTGATTGTGATGCAACTAGAAGTCACAGTCTATCAACGATCTCATTAGGATCATCCCAGTATAAATAATGAGGCTTGTTTGTATTAAGTGTCATTAGGTCTCCCTCATTCCGAAAACATTTTGTATGGCGGTTCGGCGTAGACATTGCGATAGGAGTATTTTTTTTCGGTAATAGTTTTTTTATGACCGTGAGATATTTTTTTTTAGAACGATTACCCTTGAGACCCTCGTTAGGCAGGTGTTGTCTTTTATGAGCATTTGTTTTTGTTAAAACTTCCTGAAATGCTACTAAATCCACTTCATCATAGCCTTGAGGGTTTTTTTAAGTAGATTAGAGAACAGAGCCCTGGCGTCAGATTCCATCTTTCACCGGTTTCTAATATTATTTCATTTTCATTTATATTTATTTTATTTCTTCTCAATAGCATTTCTCCGCTTTTCTTATAAGGACCAAATGCTTGATCAAGCTCACCCTTTCGCTCCAACTCACTCAAGTTGAAATTATAACTCTCTTTGCTTGTTGCAGTGGACTGGTTATTGCTTCCACTTGATACAAAAGGTTGAGAATAGAACTGATCGACCGTGGTTTCCTCGTCATAAGCAACATTTGATATATCACCATAGTCTTGATCTGCTTTTATTTTTCTTTTTATATGTTCTTTAGAAAGTAAATTACCATTAATCAATTTTTTGAAGGGGCTGTGTAATTGGTTTAAATGTTTCTTCTAATTGATAATCATTTTTTGCTTTCCCTAATTTTACACTCTGAAATTTTTGTTTTAATTCGTGTCTTGTCTTTGTCAATTGCTTTAAAAGATTTCTTTCATCATACTCGTTAACGAAGTGAAACTAGTATCTTGGTTTTGTGCAATGTCTGTCCGCCTGTCCGTATGAACGCAATATTTTTCGGCGGTATTGAAGATAGAGACTTGAAATTTGGAATATATACTTGTAGTTATCTACTTCAGACAAAATTTTAAAATTTTTGTGCCACGCCCACTGGGAGGCTGGCAAATCGATAACATGTCGATGCACCTCAAATCGCAAATCGATTAAAGTTAGACTGACCAAATTTGGCGTGTAGATTACTGGTGATCTCCTCCAAAAAATATGACCTTGATTTCCCGGCCGCGCCCACTATATCACCTCCAGCGCCCCAGCCCTAAAAAATCGGAATGGCAATATCTCCCACAGTTTTAGAGCCCGAGTCACCAAATTTTGGATATACATTACTGGTTAAGGTCCCCCAAACATCACAGAAAAAATTTTCCGGCCACACCCCTTTCAACAATAACAATAATAACTTCCGTGTTCTGTGAACGAGTTTTACGCAGTCGGTTATGTCCGACTGCAACGTTGTTACTTGTTTTTCCTGTTTTTGTGTGGTTTAGTGGTGTTGTTGTTGTTTATAGAGTGGTTTGGTGGTTGTTTCTAAGTGTTTTTTGTTGTTGTTTCTAAGTGGCTTAGTGGTTTTTTCGCTGTTTTTGACTGGCTTTGATCGAATAGTGTATGTCACACTATTGCTCTTTTTAGACTAACAAAAAATAAAGCATATTAATAGTTATATACCCCCGAAGCAATACAATTCCGTGTAAAAAATTCAAATTTAAAAATCTCTATTAAATAGATTTTTAAAAACAGATTAAAAGAATTTTTATGAGGCGGCTGTTTTTGCGAAATGCATTAATGGATACCCTAAACACAAGGGCCCACACTTAAAAGTGTCAAAACGTTGATCTTGGCCTTAAATATATTTAAAGTCCTCTCCTAAATATTTAATGAGCCCTAAAGGTGGTGGCAAATTCCCAAAACTATCACAATATCCACTTTCTTTTCCCGTTTTATAATATGGGCCTTTTGTGGAGGGGGTGTTGAGGAAAGTGGCCGTATAATTTTATTGCCTGTCCCTTTTCGGAAGTGGCGTGGGTGCCCGAACATTCAAATTCGGATTAGAGGTGTGAGGACTTATGAGAACAAGTACATACAAGTGCACGCATCGACTTGTTTGACATCTTTTTCGGGGGTGGGATAAGGGACGATCATTAAAATTCCGATTTGGTAAGGGACCGATCATTAAAATTCGGATTCGAAGTGTGCGGGCAAAACGTGCGCACAAGTGCACGCATCGGCTTGTTCGACTACTTTTTCGGGGGTGGGATAAGGGTCCGATCAGGCACGTGCGCAGAATTATAGATATTTTATTTACTCTCCTTTTTCTGAAGAGTCGTAAAAGTTAATTTTTCTATACGGTGTGGGCTCCCAAGGGCGATCGTAAATTTCACGCCTGTAGACACATATTTTCAAGGGTGGGTATGTGTATGGCAAGGGTCAGGTATGTATACAGGTAATGTATGCATGGGATTCGGGATAAGTTTTCTCATAATTGTTATAGTTTTATGGCTTCTGGTTTACGTGTCAATTTTTAATAACTGGCTCAGAGATTTTTAGGGTGTCTCCTTTCTTGTTTACATTGCTTTGGTTGTTTTATGACTGTGAGCGTGCATAGTTTCTTTAAAAAGTGCACACACTTGTATTCTAGGTGCACCGGATCAACATTGCCTCGGGCAACTACGTTAACTTCAACTTGGATCGCAACCCCAACCCGAACCACAACTACTTGAACAATGTAGCTTATCGGGCCGCTGCCAACGAACTTACTACCACCGCTGGTAGGCCCACCGCCACCGCCAACGGACTTACCACCACCGGACCTACCGCTAACCCCACCGCTGCCGCTAACGGACTTACCGCCACCGGGCCTACCGCCACCACTGCCGCTAACCCTATCGCCATCGCCAACGTCACCGGACCTATCGTCAACGCCAAGAGACTTCTTACTACTACCACTGCCAAAGCAATCGCCACCGCCTACGTTACCGGGCCTTCCGCCCCCAAAAGGCGGCTTACTACCGCCACCGCCAACGCCTACGCGAGCGGACAATCCACCTCCAACGCCCACATTAATTTCAACTATAGTAACTACAATAACAACTATAACAACTCTAACAACGGATACAGTTACGCTACAGAATCATCCTCCTCAAACACCACCACCCCCAACGCCTATGTGAAAATATGCGTGAAAATATGGGTCTTATGAGCATTTGTACGCAGATGCATGCTCTATTTTGCCGTATGTGAGGTGACAGGTCCACCTCACATCTCAACGCTTACGGTATATTGCAACGCATGGAATTTGCATGTCGTTCAGGCAAAATAGAGCATGCATCTGCGTACAAATGCTCATAAGACCCATATTTTCACGCCCGAAAGCAATAATGCACAGCTAATCCTTTGCCAACACCAAGGAAGAAATGATGGTACTTGAGGAGTTTATGGCACATGGCACGGGCTTTACTCTCATTAATCAACAATATTTTACAATATAATACCTCCATGAAAGCAAACTTTGAGCTGTTCGCGGAATATGCAAAATATGTTGATGAGAAAGTTATCAAGTCTGTGAAGTCCCATCAGACTACAATTGGAGTGATAACAGGGGCAATGAGCCTTGAGAATGTATATACAGATAATGCTGCTCACATAAAGGCTAAACTTAATTTTTTCGAAGAGAGGGAGAGTGGCTGGAGCCTTTCAAAAATTATTCGACTGGAGTTGAATATTAATAAGTATACGCCTCTGAAAGTATCCAGCTCGCATTACCTAAAACTCTAATAGCAAAAAAGGCGACTGGTGCGCAAACAGGTAACAGCATATACGGAGGAGCTATTCTTTTGTGCTACCTGCCTCAACTATTCCCACACGCAGAAAGTGTACGATGAACAAAAACAGCAGTGTGGGAAAATGGTGTCGACCTTGCCAACGGAGGAAAAGGGAAGTGTTAGTTTAAAAATTTTAATCGTCGCTTAGATGTACCTTTTCTTGTGTACGCCGATTGTGAATGCATGCTTAGGTCCATAAACTCTAGGGTTAGCAAGAATATAGTGGCAACTAGCAAGCACGTTCCCATAGCGTTTTCCTATTTCACTAAATGCGCCTTTAATTCAGGCCTAAATAAATTTGTCCTAGAAACGGGAGATAACGCAGGAGTAAATTTCGTTACATCCCAAATAAGGGATAAGAAATTTCGTTAAATCTCTAATAAGAGATGTTAACGAGATTTACACCACTTATATCTCGATAAAGGCGTTCTCCCTCTGAAGAATTATACATTTTACTCTCCAAATACACACACATTGCATCCCACGACAAAAATCTTGAAATTAGATTTCTTGATACATTTCGTTAATGGCAACAAGTTTAGATGCACTAAGTGGTAACTTTAGTGTTGATAAGTCTAAATGTGTGGGGCGTTTCTTCCCCCTCGACAATGAATTTAATCTTGTCCGTAAAAAGGGGGTGTTCCCTTATGAATATTTAGATTCAGTAAGTCGTTTAAGCGAGAGCTCTTTACCTCCACGTAACAAGTTTTTCAAAAGCCTAACTAACTAACTAACTAAGTAGTGTATTCTACTACAGGTATATTATATATATATATATATATATTATATTACAGGTGTCGCCTACCTTGATGATCGATATGCGTGTGCATGGGCGAGTGCGGGGGCGCGTTGGGTTACTGTGTGTGTCTGATTTTGTGTGATGTTTTTCGCATGAAGTTTTTACGACTTCGTCGGTGGTGTTTTTTTGACCTTGTCGGGGTTGTTTGATTTTATTCACATCACCTCATTCTTGTTTATCCAGGAGTTGTGTTCATTGGGAAACCCCAGCCATTTAACAAAAACTCTCTCATTTTTTCGTTTTAAATATCTTTTCAACTAGATATATATTCGGGTAACGTGTTTTCCTTAGCTCTACTTTATAGAAACCGCCTTGAGCCGGTTCACCCCGATAGACTTCTAATAAATATGTAGTGGGGTGCGTCATTTGAACACGTTTAATTTTAAATATTTCTGTTGTCCAATTTGGCGAATATCCATTTTCAAATGTATGTTTGTGCTTACTTATATAAACGTAGTTACAAACACAAAATTTTGTCCTTTTAAAAATTTTTATATGATTGTAAACGGTATTTAGCAGTTTATCTTCATTTGATAAGGTCACTTTTATTGGTTCCATTTTAATAGTTCTATGATGTTTCCGATTATACTCATCAATTAATTTATTATACATTTCAATCCATTGAAATGTTCCTTTGAAGCTAAACTCACGCCACATCATTTCCTTCAGACTTCTATTAAAACGTTCAACAATAGACGCCTTTAACCCGCTGTACGTAGAATAGTGATTTATACTATTTTTTTTTTCACATACATTTTTGAAAGTGGCATTAAAGAACTCTTTCCCATCATCGGTTTGTAAGTTCTTGGGAATTAGTCGAATTTTAAAAATACTTGATAAAGCGGTAACAACTTCTTTAGCGGATTTTGATTTCAATGCAACACCCCATGCATATTTAGAGAATGCGTCGATAACAGTTAGAAGAAATTTGTACCCTTTATTTGATAAAGAGTACTTTCCCATTTCCACCAATTCTGCTTGCCAAAGGTCAGCAATTCCTTTTAAAATTACACGTCGACGTTTTAAGTTTTTACGGGCTGGTGCATGGAACTCATTAATTAAGCCCCTTTTAGTCATGTTTCTCAACAATTCCCTTTGTTATTGGCCCCCTCGGAAGAACATATACTTCGATTATTCTCGTTCTTTGTGATGTGAAATATTTAAATATGTAGTTTTCTATATTATTTATTTTTCCTGTTCTTAATGTCACCGTCACTTGTATTTTCAATGAGTCTTCCTAGAGTGGTTTTTAGTTTTTTATTTTCTGTAGTTATAAGTGTGTGCAAGTCTTGCGTCGTTTCTTTGATTCTCGTCTGTAGAAAGTTTTTGTTAACCGCGTCTTTTTCTTCCATTAGGTTACTGATGTTTTTAATTCGTCTGTTTTGTCTATCAATATTTTGCTCATTATCCATAAGCAAGTCCAGCAATTGGAGCTTATATTCCTTTTTGTTTCGCCTATTAGTGAAGTGACCGAACTTGTCGACGGCTATTAACTTCTAGTTTGCAAGTAGCAGCGTTACCTATAACGAAGTGTCGGGAGCTGAAAATAGCTCGCCCCTTTGAATTCGGTGTGTTTGTAAAAAATGAAAATATGTTAGCTTTTCGTGTATGCATTGTAGATATAACCTTTTGATTTTCAAGGGTATTTATATGCCTTAATGATGAAATTTCCGAGTTAACGTATTCTTTAAATAATCTTTCCACGTCTCGCGTTTCACTTTTATTTTCATTTAATTTATTGTGACAGGCCGATGCTATCTCACTCATTAGTTTCCCATATGATATAATTTGTTCAATTAAAAGTTTATCTTTGCTTCTCATCTTCTTTATTTTACGTTCTATAAATATTTTAGTGCACGCGTCATTGTCTTCTAAGGGGTCACCCACATTTTTAAGGCGTTTGTTTGAGAAAATTATGTTGTTTTCATGTCACTGCTGTGATTTGAAGTGTGGCTGGAGGAAAAGTGACCGAACTTGTCAAGGGGCATTTTAATATTGTTGATTTAATGCTAGAACATCCTGTTTTTTTTTGTTTGTTAAAAAAAAATTTCTTGCTTGTCGCATCTCTTCAATTATTGATAATATTTTGTTGTTGTGATTACTATGACCGGCTGATTGTGATGCAACTAGAAGTCACAGTCTATCAACGATCTCATTAGGATCATCCCAGTATAAATAATGAGGCTTGTTTGTATTAAGTGTCATTAGGTCTCCCTCATTCCGAAAACATTTTGTATGGCGGTTCGGCGTAGACATTGCGATAGGAGTATTTTTTTTCGGTAATAGTTTTTTTATGACCGTGAGATATTTTTTTTTAGAACGATTACCCTTGAGACCCTCGTTAGGCAGGTGTTGTCTTTTATGAGCATTTGTTTTTGTTAAAACTTCCTGAAATGCTACTAAATCCACTTCATCATAGCCTTGAGGGTTTTTTTAAGTAGATTAGAGAACAGAGCCCTGGCGTCAGATTCCATCTTTCACCGGTTTCTAATATTATTTCATTTTCATTTATATTTATTTTATTTCTTCTCAATAGCATTTCTCCGCTTTTCTTATAAGGACCAAATGCTTGATCAAGCTCACCCTTTCGCTCCAACTCACTCAAGTTGAAATTATAACTCTCTTTGCTTGTTGCAGTGGACTGGTTATTGCTTCCACTTGATACAAAAGGTTGAGAATAGAACTGATCGACCGTGGTTTCCTCGTCATAAGCAACATTTGATATATCACCATAGTCTTGATCTGCTTTTATTTTTCTTTTTATATGTTCTTTAGAAAGTAAATTACCATTAATCAATTTTTTGAAGGGGCTGTGTAATTGGTTTAAATGTTTCTTCTAATTGATAATCATTTTTTGCTTTCCCTAATTTTACACTCTGAAATTTTTGTTTTAATTCGTGTCTTGTCTTTGTCAATTGCTTTAAAAGATTTCTTTCATCATACTCGTTAACGAAGTGAAACTAGTATCTTGGTTTTGTGCAATGTCTGTCCGCCTGTCCGTATGAACGCAATATTTTTCGGCGGTATTGAAGATAGAGACTTGAAATTTGGAATATATACTTGTAGTTATCTACTTCAGACAAAATTTTAAAATTTTTGTGCCACGCCCACTGGGAGGCTGGCAAATCGATAACATGTCGATGCACCTCAAATCGCAAATCGATTAAAGTTAGACTGACCAAATTTGGCGTGTAGATTACTGGTGATCTCCTCCAAAAAATATGACCTTGATTTCCCGGCCGCGCCCACTATATCACCTCCAGCGCCCCAGCCCTAAAAAATCGGAATGGCAATATCTCCCACAGTTTTAGAGCCCGAGTCACCAAATTTTGGATATACATTACTGGTTAAGGTCCCCCAAACATCACAGAAAAAATTTTCCGGCCACACCCCTTTCAACAATAACAATAATAACTTCCGTGTTCTGTGAACGAGTTTTACGCAGTCGGTTATGTCCGACTGCAACGTTGTTACTTGTTTTTCCTGTTTTTGTGTGGTTTAGTGGTGTTGTTGTTGTTTATAGAGTGGTTTGGTGGTTGTTTCTAAGTGTTTTTTGTTGTTGTTTCTAAGTGGCTTAGTGGTTTTTTCGCTGTTTTTGACTGGCTTTGATCGAATAGTGTATGTCACACTATTGCTCTTTTTAGACTAACAAAAAATAAAGCATATTAATAGTTATATACCCCCGAAGCAATACAATTCCGTGTAAAAAATTCAAATTTAAAAATCTCTATTAAATAGATTTTTAAAAACAGATTAAAAGAATTTTTATGAGGCGGCTGTTTTTGCGAAATGCATTAATGGATACCCTAAACACAAGGGCCCACACTTAAAAGTGTCAAAACGTTGATCTTGGCCTTAAATATATTTAAAGTCCTCTCCTAAATATTTAATGAGCCCTAAAGGTGGTGGCAAATTCCCAAAACTATCACAATATCCACTTTCTTTTCCCGTTTTATAATATGGGCCTTTTGTGGAGGGGGTGTTGAGGAAAGTGGCCGTATAATTTTATTGCCTGTCCCTTTTCGGAAGTGGCGTGGGTGCCCGAACATTCAAATTCGGATTAGAGGTGTGAGGACTTATGAGAACAAGTACATACAAGTGCACGCATCGACTTGTTTGACATCTTTTTCGGGGGTGGGATAAGGGACGATCATTAAAATTCCGATTTGGTAAGGGACCGATCATTAAAATTCGGATTCGAAGTGTGCGGGCAAAACGTGCGCACAAGTGCACGCATCGGCTTGTTCGACTACTTTTTCGGGGGTGGGATAAGGGTCCGATCAGGCACGTGCGCAGAATTATAGATATTTTATTTACTCTCCTTTTTCTGAAGAGTCGTAAAAGTTAATTTTTCTATACGGTGTGGGCTCCCAAGGGCGATCGTAAATTTCACGCCTGTAGACACATATTTTCAAGGGTGGGTATGTGTATGGCAAGGGTCAGGTATGTATACAGGTAATGTATGCATGGGATTCGGGATAAGTTTTCTCATAATTGTTATAGTTTTATGGCTTCTGGTTTACGTGTCAATTTTTAATAACTGGCTCAGAGATTTTTAGGGTGTCTCCTTTCTTGTTTACATTGCTTTGGTTGTTTTATGACTGTGAGCGTGCATAGTTTCTTTAAAAAGTGCACACACTTGTATTCTAGGTGCACCGGATCAACATTGCCTCGGGCAACTACGTTAACTTCAACTTGGATCGCAACCCCAACCCGAACCACAACTACTTGAACAATGTAGCTTATCGGGCCGCTGCCAACGAACTTACTACCACCGCTGGTAGGCCCACCGCCACCGCCAACGGACTTACCACCACCGGACCTACCGCTAACCCCACCGCTGCCGCTAACGGACTTACCGCCACCGGGCCTACCGCCACCACTGCCGCTAACCCTATCGCCATCGCCAACGTCACCGGACCTATCGTCAACGCCAAGAGATTTCTTACTACTACCACTGCCAAAGCAATCGCCACCGCCTACGTTACCGGGCCTTCCGCCCCCAAAAGGCGGCTTACTACCGCCACCGCCAACGCCTACGCGAGCGGACAATCCACCTCCAACGCCCACATTAATTTCAACTATAGTAACTACAATAACAACTATAACAACTCTAACAACGGATACAGTTACGCTACAGAATCATCCTCCTCAAACACCACCACCCCCAACGCCTATGTGAAAATATGCGTGAAAATATGGGTCTTATGAGCATTTGTACGCAGATGCATGCTCTATTTTGCCGTATGTGAGGTGACAGGTCCACCTCACATCTCAACGCTTACGGTATATTGCAACGCATGGAATTTGCATGTCGTTCAGGCAAAATAGAGCATGCATCTGCGTACAAATGCTCATAAGACCCATATTTTCACGCCCGAAAGCAATAATGCACAGCTAATCCTTTGCCAACACCAAGGAAGAAATGATGGTACTTGAGGAGTTTATGGCACATGGCACGGGCTTTACTCTCATTAATCAACAATATTTTACAATATAATACCTCCATGAAAGCAAACTTTGAGCTGTTCGCGGAATATGCAAAATATGTTGATGAGAAAGTTATCAAGTCTGTGAAGTCCCATCAGACTACAATTGGAGTGATAACAGGGGCAATGAGCCTTGAGAATGTATATACAGATAATGCTGCTCACATAAAGGCTAAACTTAATTTTTTCGAAGAGAGGGAGAGTGGCTGGAGCCTTTCAAAAATTATTCGACTGGAGTTGAATATTAATAAGTATACGCCTCTGAAAGTATCCAGCTCGCATTACCTAAAACTCTAATAGCAAAAAAGGCGACTGGTGCGCAAACAGGTAACAGCATATACGGAGGAGCTATTCTTTTGTGCTACCTGCCTCAACTATTCCCACACGCAGAAAGTGTACGATGAACAAAAACAGCAGTGTGGGAAAATGGTGTCGACCTTGCCAACGGAGGAAAAGGGAAGTGTTAGTTTAAAAATTTTAATCGTCGCTTAGATGTACCTTTTCTTGTGTACGCCGATTGTGAATGCATGCTTAGGTCCATAAACTCTAGGGTTAGCAAGAATATAGTGGCAACTAGCAAGCACGTTCCCATAGCGTTTTCCTATTTCACTAAATGCGCCTTTAATTCAGGCCTAAATAAATTTGTCCTAGAAACGGGAGATAACGCAGGAGTAAATTTCGTTACATCCCAAATAAGGGATAAGAAATTTCGTTAAATCTCTAATAAGAGATGTTAACGAGATTTACACCACTTATATCTCGATAAAGGCGTTCTCCCTCTGAAGAATTATACATTTTACTCTCCAAATACACACACATTGCATCCCACGACAAAAATCTTGAAATTAGATTTCTTGATACATTTCGTTAATGGCAACAAGTTTAGATGCACTAAGTGGTAACTTTAGTGTTGATAAGTCTAAATGTGTGGGGCGTTTCTTCCCCCTCGACAATGAATTTAATCTTGTCCGTAAAAAGGGGGTGTTCCCTTATGAATATTTAGATTCAGTAAGTCGTTTAAGCGAGAGCTCTTTACCTCCACGTAACAAGTTTTTCAAAAGCCTAACTAACTAACTAACTAAGTAGTGTATTCTACTACAGGTATATTATATATATATATATATATATTATATTACAGGTGTCGCCTACCTTGATGATCGATATGCGTGTGCATGGGCGAGTGCGGGGGCGCGTTGGGTTACTGTGTGTGTCTGATTTTGTGTGATGTTTTTCGCATGAAGTTTTTACGACTTCGTCGGTGGTGTTTTTTTGACCTTGTCGGGGTTGTTTGATTTTATTCACATCACCTCATTCTTGTTTATCCAGGAGTTGTGTTCATTGGGAAACCCCAGCCATTTAACAAAAACTCTCTCATTTTTTCGTTTTAAATATCTTTTCAACTAGATATATATTCGGGTAACGTGTTTTCCTTAGCTCTACTTTATAGAAACCGCCTTGAGCCGGTTCACCCCGATAGACTTCTAATAAATATGTAGTGGGGTGCGTCATTTGAACACGTTTAATTTTAAATATTTCTGTTGTCCAATTTGGCGAATATCCATTTTCAAATGTATGTTTGTGCTTACTTATATAAACGTAGTTACAAACACAAAATTTTGTCCTTTTAAAAATTTTTATATGATTGTAAACGGTATTTAGCAGTTTATCTTCATTTGATAAGGTCACTTTTATTGGTTCCATTTTAATAGTTCTATGATGTTTCCGATTATACTCATCAATTAATTTATTATACATTTCAATCCATTGAAATGTTCCTTTGAAGCTAAACTCACGCCACATCATTTCCTTCAGACTTCTATTAAAACGTTCAACAATAGACGCCTTTAACCCGCTGTACGTAGAATAGTGATTTATACTATTTTTTTTTCACATACATTTTTGAAAGTGGCATTAAAGAACTCTTTCCCATCATCGGTTTGTAAGTTCTTGGGAATTAGTCGAATTTTAAAAATACTTGATAAAGCGGTAACAACTTCTTTAGCGGATTTTGATTTCAATGCAACACCCCATGCATATTTAGAGAATGCGTCGATAACAGTTAGAAGAAATTTGTACCCTTTATTTGATAAAGAGTACTTTCCCATTTCCACCAATTCTGCTTGCCAAAGGTCAGCAATTCCTTTTAAAATTACACGTCGACGTTTTAAGTTTTTACGGGCTGGTGCATGGAACTCATTAATTAAGCCCCTTTTAGTCATGTTTCTCAACAATTCCCTTTGTTATTGGCCCCCTCGGAAGAACATATACTTCGATTATTCTCGTTCTTTGTGATGTGAAATATTTAAATATGTAGTTTTCTATATTATTTATTTTTCCTGTTCTTAATGTCACCGTCACTTGTATTTTCAATGAGTCTTCCTAGAGTGGTTTTTAGTTTTTTATTTTCTGTAGTTATAAGTGTGTGCAAGTCTTGCGTCGTTTCTTTGATTCTCGTCTGTAGAAAGTTTTTGTTAACCGCGTCTTTTTCTTCCATTAGGTTACTGATGTTTTTAATTCGTCTGTTTTGTCTATCAATATTTTGCTCATTATCCATAAGCAAGTCCAGCAATTGGAGCTTATATTCCTTTTTGTTTCGCCTATTAGTGAAGTGACCGAACTTGTCGACGGCTATTAACTTCTAGTTTGCAAGTAGCAGCGTTACCTATAACGAAGTGTCGGGAGCTGAAAATAGCTCGCCCCTTTGAATTCGGTGTGTTTGTAAAAAATGAAAATATGTTAGCTTTTCGTGTATGCATTGTAGATATAACCTTTTGATTTTCAAGGGTATTTATATGCCTTAATGATGAAATTTCCGAGTTAACGTATTCTTTAAATAATCTTTCCACGTCTCGCGTTTCACTTTTATTTTCATTTAATTTATTGTGACAGGCCGATGCTATCTCACTCATTAGTTTCCCATATGATATAATTTGTTCAATTAAAAGTTTATCTTTGCTTCTCATCTTCTTTATTTTACGTTCTATAAATATTTTAGTGCACGCGTCATTGTCTTCTAAGGGGTCACCCACATTTTTAAGGCGTTTGTTTGAGAAAATTATGTTGTTTTCATGTCACTGCTGTGATTTGAAGTGTGGCTGGAGGAAAAGTGACCGAACTTGTCAAGGGGCATTTTAATATTGTTGATTTAATGCTAGAACATCCTGTTTTTTTTTGTTTGTTAAAAAAAAATTTCTTGCTTGTCGCATCTCTTCAATTATTGATAATATTTTGTTGTTGTGATTACTATGACCGGCTGATTGTGATGCAACTAGAAGTCACAGTCTATCAACGATCTCATTAGGATCATCCCAGTATAAATAATGAGGCTTGTTTGTATTAAGTGTCATTAGGTCTCCCTCATTCCGAAAACATTTTGTATGGCGGTTCGGCGTAGACATTGCGATAGGAGTATTTTTTTTCGGTAATAGTTTTTTTATGACCGTGAGATATTTTTTTTTAGAACGATTACCCTTGAGACCCTCGTTAGGCAGGTGTTGTCTTTTATGAGCATTTGTTTTTGTTAAAACTTCCTGAAATGCTACTAAATCCACTTCATCATAGCCTTGAGGGTTTTTTTTAAGTAGATTAGAGAACAGAGCCCTGGCGTCAGATTCCATCTTTCACCGGTTTCTAATATTATTTCATTTTCATTTATATTTATTTTATTTCTTCTCAATAGCATTTCTCCGCTTTTCTTATAAGGACCAAATGCTTGATCAAGCTCACCCTTTCGCTCCAACTCACTCAAGTTGAAATTATAACTCTCTTTGCTTGTTGCAGTGGACTGGTTATTGCTTCCACTTGATACAAAAGGTTGAGAATAGAACTGATCGACCGTGGTTTCCTCGTCATAAGCAACATTTGATATATCACCATAGTCTTGATCTGCTTTTATTTTTCTTTTTATATGTTCTTTAGAAAGTAAATTACCATTAATCAATTTTTTGAAGGGGCTGTGTAATTGGTTTAAATGTTTCTTCTAATTGATAATCATTTTTTGCTTTCCCTAATTTTACACTCTGAAATTTTTGTTTTAATTCGTGTCTTGTCTTTGTCAATTGCTTTAAAAGATTTCTTTCATCATACTCGTTAACGAAGTGAAACTAGTATCTTGGTTTTGTGCAATGTCTGTCCGCCTGTCCGTATGAACGCAATATTTTTCGGCGGTATTGAAGATAGAGACTTGAAATTTGGAATATATACTTGTAGTTATCTACTTCAGACAAAATTTTAAAATTTTTGTGCCACGCCCACTGGGAGGCTGGCAAATCGATAACATGTCGATGCACCTCAAATCGCAAATCGATTAAAGTTAGACTGACCAAATTTGGCGTGTAGATTACTGGTGATCTCCTCCAAAAAATATGACCTTGATTTCCCGGCCGCGCCCACTATATCACCTCCAGCGCCCCAGCCCTAAAAAATCGGAATGGCAATATCTCCCACAGTTTTAGAGCCCGAGTCACCAAATTTTGGATATACATTACTGGTTAAGGTCCCCCAAACATCACAGAAAAAATTTTCCGGCCACACCCCTTTCAACAATAACAATAATAACTTCCGTGTTCTGTGAACGAGTTTTACGCAGTCGGTTATGTCCGACTGCAACGTTGTTACTTGTTTTTCCTGTTTTTGTGTGGTTTAGTGGTGTTGTTGTTGTTTATAGAGTGGTTTGGTGGTTGTTTCTAAGTGTTTTTTGTTGTTGTTTCTAAGTGGCTTAGTGGTTTTTTCGCTGTTTTTGACTGGCTTTGATCGAATAGTGTATGTCACACTATTGCTCTTTTTAGACTAACAAAAAATAAAGCATATTAATAGTTATATACCCCCGAAGCAATACAATTCCGTGTAAAAAATTCAAATTTAAAAATCTCTATTAAATAGATTTTTAAAAACAGATTAAAAGAATTTTTATGAGGCGGCTGTTTTTGCGAAATGCATTAATGGATACCCTAAACACAAGGGCCCACACTTAAAAGTGTCAAAACGTTGATCTTGGCCTTAAATATATTTAATGTCCTCTCCTAAATATTTAATGAGCCCTAAAGGTGGTGGCAAATTCCCAAAACTATCACAATATCCACTTTCTTTTCCCGTTTTATAATAAGCTGATATCACTTTTGGTATGGATTGAGATACAGATCAGAGAGCTGCAACGGGTAAGACATTTTCGATCATACTCGAACATTATCTCGTACTCGTTATGATTTTTCCACTTTCGTTCAGCGGCGAGCAATGATCGTTTGAGCACAAGCTCAAAGCGTACATTCTGTTGCAATCACATAATCTTCAATCATACATGATCGTTTATGATCGTGAGGTTTTGCCGAGTAGCGAGTAATGATCGAACATTCTATTCCCAATCATGCCATATGATCGAACTCGCTTGTGTTCGGGTGTCACACGAGCTACGATCGAGCTATTCGTGCACTTGTACGAAATTAATTTTTATTTATAATTTTTTAGTGTAAGACATTTTGAAACTTCAGGTTCTTTTTTATTTAATAATATTTAATATTTAAGCCTAAAATTAGCAGTTAGTAGAAATAAATTAATAAATATACATATATGTATGTATGTATATTGTTAATTCTCCGACTCAATTTCTTTTGGTGTTACATACTTATGTACTATGTATAAATTATTATATGTGGGTGCGACGCGGGAGGGGTGGTTGGCTGCTCGCGCCGTCGCACTAGCTTAGGGGATGCGGGGAGAGCGATGTTCACAATTTTGCCCCCCTGATGAGTTCTGCACCACCGGCTTGTGGATGCGAGAGGGGCGACCGTGGCTGACCGCACTATTTCGCCGAACTGTAGAGATGAAGCTAGAGACTCGTCACGAGACTGTCCCGCCAATAGGTTGCCGCTCAGGCTATTAATGGCCGTATTGGTACTTGCTGCCTCCCGCGCAGCAGCCTTGTTAGATTAGCAAATCCAACTGAAGTTGTTGTCCAAATACTAATTTATGACGATTATGATGGAAGGTTGACTTCCCTTCTTCACCCGCTGGCCTAGAGACTCAGACAGGGTATGTTGATAATAATTCAGTAACGGCAGATTGCCGGAGTAATGTTCATGAGCAGTATGCTCTTTATTCAATCAAATGTGAAATAGAACTGAACTTAAAATTTTGACTTAAAGCTAACAGAACTCATAGCGGCCACGCAAAAGTGCTGTGTTTACCGGCTATGCACAAGCATCCAGTCAAATGCTGTGTCAGCGATTTGGCTGGTGCATGGTCTTCGGACAGCCGGTCACTGACTCTGTCCGGTTGACTTTAGTTAACTATTCCCCCCTCATGTTTGAGGCCGCCCTCGGCCGACCCTATTCCGGCAATCACCTCCCTTAGTTGGATCGCTGATCTTCTGGCCCTGGTGAGTCGCCGATAGGTGAGGCCGACACAAATCAAAGCGCAAAATATTGCTTCTGCAATTAGCGCTACCATGTGTGTTCGATTGGTATTGATTTCTTCTCTGAACTTCTGAATGTATTCCAGATTACGTTCACTCAAACGGTGAAGGTAGGGAAGGCTCAGAGTGCTTCGACTGATGGTGATATTTAGGGAGGGCGAATTGGCTACGCCCGCAGTTCTCTTCTGGGCATCAAAAGTAACAAGGTGCGTTCCATGTATCCAGATGTGGGTTCCGTTGTCCACATGCACCTGTGCTGACCGGTCGTTGATGATGATCCTCGTCGACGTAGGTGATCGGTTGTAGATCGCTTGGCTGAGACTCACAGTGCGCTATTCCACCTGCATGCAGCTCTCTTGCGCACGAGCTCTCAGCCGCTAGTCGACAAAAGGTGACTCCTGGTGCCACCGAGCAGTTCCTAATCGAGTGTATTTCTCCGTTACACTCAGCTACTATGTTATCAACTATTCGTAACATCACATTGTGGTGTGCTACGGGAAAAATTGTGATTTTCTTACATGCTAGTCTGACCTTAGGAAATTTAATAATGAAGTGTAACATGTTAACGGATTGAAGAACTTTTACGGACGCAACAGACAAGATTTCCCTGCGAGTGTCTTACGAATGCGTATTCTTCCCACACCAGGATTCGACCATCAATGATGGGAATATATTTCGCCTGGGAGTAGTCGGTTATGTGGGTCGACGCCGTAGCCAGAGAAAAAATGAAGAGGACGATTCTGAACCTGTGAAGTGAATTCAAAGCTATACTTTGGTTCATGATAAGGTTGCCCACCACCAACGGAAATTAGTTTACACTTAAAAAATATTTTATGAGCTATGCCTATAACTATTAAAAGTTGTGCCAAGTGGCTATGAAAAGAAATTAAAAATGTGTGCCAATTGGCTAAAATATAAAATTAAGGATTTGCGCCAAGTGGCTAAACAGAAATCAAAGACATTATTTTTCCTGGCTGGTTGAATTACTTCAGATTGTCTTTGTGGACCACCCTCCCCTTAGTGAGGACTGTGGTCCCCATGTCCGCTTCCATAGTTTTCTCCTCGCATAATGTTGAAAGCTTGTTGGCTAGTCTCCTGTTGGATTTTACTAGGAGTTTGTCGCCAACTTTGAACACCCTATTTTGCCTGGAAGCATTTTCCCTAGTTCTCAGCTTATCTTGGGCCTGCCTTATCTTATCCTGTATTTCGTACTGTGGATCACTTGATTGTGTTACAACCACGTCGGCTGGCCTCTTGTCGATGACCGAATGGATAGACTTGTTGTATTTGGCAGTGGCCAGCAAAATTAGCTCCATGGTGTCGCTGATGCCTTTGTCGATTTTAAGGCATCTGGCAAGCTCTACCAGAGTGCTGTGGAAGCGTTCCACTTGTCCGTTCGAGTCGCTGTGGAGGGGCGGTGCATTTGAGATGCTAACGCCGAAGTGATTTTCAAGCATGGCCAAAATAGTGTGCGAGTTCAATGACGGCTCATTGTCGCAATAGATGACTCTGGCTTTGGGGAAGACGTTCAGTAGTTGTAATAGAGCCGGTTTAAGATCCTCTATGGTTCTAGAGGGAATTGGCTGGACCATGGCAAACTTTGAAAATTTGTCAATGCATGTAAAAAAGTATTTTTTATATGTGGAGAAAATGTCTATGTGCAGCATTTCTCCCACCTGAGATGGAACTGGCGTTTCGCCGAGCTCGTGCTTCTTTGGATCTCGGTCGTATTTTGCCTTAGCGCAGGTTTTAAAGTTAGTGACGATTTCACTCGCTAACTTGGTAATTTTTGGAAAGTAGTACTCTGAAAGTACTTGCTTAACATTTTCCTGCGCTGACCTGTGAGCTCTATTGTGCTCGGCTGTGAGGACTTCTCGTCTCTCATCGACTGCAAAAATATCCGTAACACGGTTCTTGCAATGTCAGAATTTGGTGGCTGGGAATTGCCGGACCAATTCATCCTGAATCATCGCTAGCGTGTGAAGATCGCAGTGAATGGCGTTTACGCCTTTTGGGACGATCACGTCCGCGAGCTCCTCAAGCAACGACTCCTTGCATGTGAAGTCAATGCTATGCCGTCTCTTGTTCCCGAAGAGCACGAAGCTGGGTTTAGAGGAAAAGCGTGCTTCCTCCAGAGTTATCTGGTTTTGAAAGCAGTTTAATGGCTTATCCGTGGTTTCAATGGTGTGCGTGAGCGACATTTCACTGTGAATAGTGGCCGCACACGAATAAGCTTCTTCCTCTTCCACAACGTCAAGTTGCTGTCTGGAGAGAGCATCTGCGACGAGGTTATCCTTGCCGGGCTTATAAAAAATTTTAGCGCCGGATTCGTCGATGCGAGCTTTCCACCGATTGATTTTCGCATTCGGATTAGACTCCGACACTGCGAAGGTCAATGGTTGGTGATCAGTAAAGATATTTATATCTTTGACTGCATATAAATAATGACGCAATTTGGCTAGTGCCCAAACTATGGCTAACAGCTTCCTTTCGTTGGTAGCATAATTAACTTCTCGGTCCTTTAAGGTTCTCGAGATCATAGTAATAGGCCGTCCCTCTTGGGATAGTACCGCGCCGATCCCATATGCCGAGGCATCCGTCGTTAGATCATATGCCTTTTTATAGTCGGGATATCTGAGGATGACATCCTCTGAAGCCAGAATGTTACGCAATTTTTGAAAAGACAGCCGTTGCTGTTCGCTAAATTGCACCTGAATATTTTTTTATCTGTGCCTGCTGACACTTCCGTGTTCTCCCTTAAGAATGTCAGAAATGGGCCTAGCTATTGATGCAAAATCTTTAATAAAGCATCGATAATAGCTAGCCAGACCCAGAAACGATCTGACCTCGAATATATTTTTAGGCTCAGGGAATTCCTGAATGGCCTTGATTTTTTCTGGGTCGGTAGTGGCACCATTGTTGGTGACAATGAAACCTAAAAAGCTAACGCTTTTTTTGAAAAATCGCGATTTCTGTGTTGACACCCTCATGTTGGCATCGTGCAGGCTTTTGAGAACCCAATCCACATGCCGTATGTGGGAGTTTTTGTCTTCTGAAAAAACGATAACATCATCGACATAAACATAGCAGAATTTGCCAATCTGCTCTCGTAGTATATCGTCGATGGTTCTTTGGAAGATGCTGGCAGCATTCTTTAACCCAAATGGAAGTCGGCGAAACTCGTATTTTCCTCCATTAACGGAAAAGGAAGTTTTTTCTCGGTCACGCTCAGCCAGTGTGATCTGGTGATAGCCAGATTTCAAGTCTAGCGTAGTGAAATATTTGGCCCTGCCCAAGTTTCCTAGTATCATCGAAATGTTGGGCATAGGGTAGCGATCAGGTATTGTCCTTTCGTTCAATTTGCGAAAGTCCAACACTAGCCGCATTTTTCGGTTCCCATCTTCATCGACTCCCTTTTTATCCACCACTCATATCGGGTTGTTGTAAGGGGAAACCGATTTCTGGATTATCCCGTTCTTAAGCAGATCGTCAATCTCTTTGTTGACAAAATCTGCTGCCCCCATGGGGTAAGGGTATAATTTTGTGTAAATAGGCACTTCATCGAGAGTCCTGATGGTAGCTACCACCGACGTATTATAGGGGAGGGCTTCATTGGGATCGGCAAAGGATTTTTTTCTGTCCTTTAGCATTTTCAGGAACGCTCCCTTTACTAAAGGAGGTGCATCTGAGCAATCCACCTTAGTGAAATTGACATCTGGGCAGGTGTGGAATGAAATCTGTTCTACTTCCGTGCCCCATTTAAGCTGACCTGAAGCCAAGCATAGCGATGCCCCTGCCTTTTTTAACAGGTCGAGGCCTACTATTCCGTCAACGGTAGCTAAATCCGGTAAAATAAAGAATGTGGCATTTGTGTTAAACAGTGACACAAAGCATTTCTCTGTAATTATGGTCTCGCCGTGAATGGAATGAACTGAGAACTGCGATTCTACCGGGCGAACGCCTTTCAACCCTTTATGTGGTCGAATGAAATTTTTGGACGCGCCCGTGTCGATGAGGAACTTCATGCTTACCCCCGCTACTCTGCGTCTGATGACGGGTAGCAGGGATTTTCCCCTAAAAAATTGATTGTGTCTGAGTCATACTCGTAAATGGAGTCATCGTTGATTTCTGCGGTTGCGACGGAGGCAGCATTGACATATGCTTTTTCAACGTGTTCGTCGCTTTGAACGACGTGGTTGACCCTCTGTTGTTTTTTTGGGTTACCTGTGCGCTCGGAAGTCGCAGGTCTTCTGTTCTGGTAAGCAGGGGCTTGGGCGGGATGAACTACCTTAGAAACAGATGGATCCAAATCCATGGGCTCCTGTGTGTTCTGAAAATTACTGTTGCGCGGCTCACTATGGACCTGCGCTTTGAATGTTTCACTATAGTGCGGGTTTTTACCGGCACTGGACTGTGGTTCCGTCTGTGCGGGTGTCTTGTCCTGTTGACGATTTTGTGTCTTCGGGCTTGCCTTTCGTTCCCTTTCTTCTTGGTTTCTTGCGAACGTGGTCGCGAATTGATACCGTTCGTGGTTTGATTCCACCTCTTGTGCCAGGGCTAGGGCCGATGGCATATCCTTCGGCTTTGCCGAGAAAAGCACGTCAGTGAGACTGCGTTTCAGGCCCGATATAAATACCCTTAGCTCGTCGTCACGGAATTTTTCACACAGAATTTTCGCCATACTTTGTTCGTAGGACATGTTAACTTTGTTGGTCAATAGGGTAAGTTTTTTCTCAACAACATCGTAGTATTGTAATAGAGTTAGGCTACCCTGCCTGAGGGTGCTTAGCTCCTGTTCGATGACGTGCATCGGTCTTTTGTCGCTGTAAGTAAAATCAAGACAACTTACGATCGCGTCGAAATTCAACACAGTGCCAAATGAGGACAGTACTGCGTCGGCAGGTCCCTTAATTTTGCTTCTGATAATAATGACCGCCTGATAGTGGCGTGAACTGGTGTTCATCATATCGTCTGAATATGTGATATGCGGCCGTGGCCGCCTGTCTCCAAGAAACATATGCTTCTTGCGCCCCCGCGAATTCGGGTAGGCATTTGACGGCATCGAGGGGCTCGTTACATTGAACGTCATCCCTGATTTGTATGGCCGCGTAAATTTTAATTTCTGGGGCCGGCGCCGGGGCTTGGGCTGTGGCGGGTGCTACGCGTAACTCTGCCATCTCGCCGGCCAGTGAATTAATAGTCTGTCTTAGCTGTTCTTCCCTTTGCTGATTTAAAGCGGCCTGTTCTGCCAATGCATTATCGATGGCTGCCTGCACTACCTGCTTAACCTGTTCAGGATCCATACCTCTACCTGTTGGGGGGTCTATTCCCGCGTCTGTTGGAGTTGAAGCTCGAAAGAGTTCTTCACTATCGGAATCTGAAACACTAGGGTACCGGTCAGCGTTTCTATACTGATGGAATGGTGAGCTCATAGGCTTAGATACACAAACGATTAGATGCGAACGCAAGCATTAAACAAAACAATCAATAAAGACAAAAAGACAAAGAGGAATGCGGTGTCATATTTCTTCAAGACGGCGAGCGGGTGATTACGTTCAGCTAAATGCAAAGCTAGCGAATATAGTGCTGTTACATAAAGGGTAGTGTGAAAATAGTAATAACAATAAGAATAATAAATTATTATGAATTATGTGAGATATAGCGTAAAGAAGAGCGATGCGTTACATAACCCTTATTTAGAAAAAATTTAACTGCAATACCTATATCGTCAACCAAATTCTAAGTTCGTTTTAACTTTTTTATTTCTTATTTATTAAAGTATTCATCTTTAACATGGAGTTGCAGAAGTTAGTTTTCCAAAATATATATATTCTTTCTTTAATTGTTTATAACTTTACGCAGATTTGTTTAGAAAATATTTAAAAGAGGGGCTTACTTACATCATTTTTGCTGTGTGTGTGTGCGGTGTTCCCTCAAATTTATTTTCCATTATAATAAATTTACAAACTCTTCTGCGAAGTCGATCGGGTTTATCTATCTTTGGGCGCCAATTATTATATGTGGGTGCGTCGCGGGAGGGGTGGTTGGCTGCTCGCACCGTCGCACTAGCTTAGGGGATGCGGGGAGAGCGATGTTCACAATGTTGCCCCGCTGATGAGTTCTGCACCACCGGCTTGTGGATGCGAGAGGGGCGACCGTGGCTGACCGCACTATTTCGCCGAACTGTAGAGATGAAGCTAGAGACTCGTCACGAGACTGTCCCGCCAATAGGTTGCCGCTCAGGCTATTAATGGCCGTATTGGTACTTGCTGCCTCCCGCGCAGCAGTCTTGTTAGATTAGCAAATCCAACTGAAGTTGTTGTCCAAATACTAATTTATGACGATTATGATGGAAGGTTGACTTCCCTTCATCACCCGCTGGCCTAGAGACTCAGACAGGGTATGTTGATAATAATTCAGAAACGGCAGATTGCCGGAGTAATGTTCATGAGCAGTATGCTCTTTATTCAATCAAATGTGAAACAGAACTGAACTTAAAATGTTGACTTAAAGCTAACAGAACTCATTGCGGGTACGCAAAAGTGCTGTGTTTGCCGGCTATGCACGAGCATCCGGTCAAATGCTGTGTCAGCGATTTGGCTGGTGCATGGTCTTCGGACAGCCGGTCACTGACTCTGTCCGGTTGACTTTAGTTAACTTATACATGTATTTTATTATAATCAAAATTACGTACATATGTATGTAGTATTTGAAAGTCAACGTCTAACGCGTAGCGGCCGGCAATTCTGATCATCTGGTCTGTAAGCTAACAGTTGTCAATCGGATTTTAACAGAACTAAATCGAACATCGAAAAAGAGTCGTTATTCTCGTGAGCTTGGCATTAGACGTATAAAGCGAAACGGAGTATAAAGCAGATTTTGTATTAAGATAATTGTTGTCAAACGGTCTTATTCCTTATAATAAATAAATACTAATATAAATCCCATCAAGGATTGTTATAATCTACAAATTGGGGGCTCGTCCGAGAATAAGCCCACGACAACAACAATAACGACATACATAAATTGTGTTTTATGTGCAAGTATTGAACTGCTACAGGAAAGAGTTGCTGGAGAGAAAAAGTGGCCTGTGTTAAATTGTTTAAAACCCTTTTGCATTAACAAAAGGTAAAGTACTGTAAAAAGATCAATGCAGGAACGGCGCTTCGAAGAAAATTAACGTAACGGAGCTAGCAAGCAGAAAGAACGAACTTCAAGGTCGTGCAGGCGAAGCACGGCACAAAGAAAATTGTGTGTATCATCTTCGAGTTCTACGAAGCGGCATCGAGGAAAAGCAGAGAGAAGACAAAGCACGAGAATTACGTGCGGCGAGAAAGAGAGTGTTGGAAAACGATCTGGACGACGACTCGCAAGGGAGATAGCAACGCAGTGAGAGCAAAGCAGAGGCAAGAAAACGGCAGGCGCAACATTGGTAGACAAGGCAAGTGTGCAGAATCTACGTGTTGGCAAATGCGTTAGGCTTGGGGTGCTGGAAGACTCAGAATCGACGGCGTGTGTTATAACAGTGCGGCGACAATAGCAGAACGTTAACAGCAGCAAGATACATCAACAGCAGTGGGAGCAAAGCAGAGGCAAGGCAAGGCAAGTGTGCAAAACCTGCATGTTGGCGAATGCGTTGCAGAATTGTAGCGACGGCGTAGACGAACAGAAGAGCAACAAATTACAGAGACCAATGCTAACTGAGGCGATAGCATAAAAAGGAATTCCAATTGGATTTTGACTGGTGTGATTGGATTATGTTGGATTTCTGAACTAACATTTATATATTAATAAGTTTAATTCATATATTAACAATTACAGGTTACAAGTTACTGACAGAAAAGTGCAGTAAATATCAACAGTTTTGAAATATTTGTAAACAGTCACAATGCAAGTTCACGAGATAATGGTACTGCGTGTTGTACAATTGCGACAAAAATTAGGAGAGCTTAATTTGCAGACGTCCGGTGTTAAACGCGACTTACAAAATAGATTGTTAGCTTATTATGGCCACCATGATGAAGAAGACGAAGAAGATCAGGAGTCAGTTGCTACAGCGCTAGATGTTTCAATACAGAACGAAATTCTAACCAATCAAGGTCCAACAGCAAATAGGTCTTGGTTTACATTGAAAGACGTTGAGGGAAGTGTCTCGCAATTCTCCGGCTCGGGGAGCCCGGACATTAATCAATGGGTTGTTGAATTGGAAGAGTGTGCGGTAACAGTGCAGTGGGACAAGCTACAGCTTTTTATATATAGTAAACAGTTGCTGATAGGTGCTGCAAAATCATTTGTACGTAGTTTACGCGAGGTAAGGAATTGGGATGCATTGAAAGACGCTTTACTTGAGGAATTTACTGTGAAGTTATCGTCAGCAGAGATACACAGAACTCTACAGAAGCGGCGACAAAAGAAGGGAGAGTCAATACACGAATTTTTGTATGCGTTGATGGAAATCGCTAGGCCAATTAAGTTAGATGACTCTAGTCTAATCGAATACTTCGTGGAGGGTATTCCTGACTCTAGGATAAATAAAGCCATGTTATACCAGGCAGGAAATATAAAAGAACTGAAATTTCAAATCGAGGCTTACAAGAAATCTCGCGGTGACTCAGAGCAAAAGAATAAGAGTTGTTCTCAGCAGGATAGAAGCGATCGTAGAAATGGAGAACCAGCTTTGGGAAAATTCAGAAAGTGTTACAGGTGCGGGGATGAAAATCATTTAATGAAGGATTGCACTAAAAGTAAGTTTACTTGTTTCAAGTGCGGACAGCCAGGACATCGTGCAGTAGATTGCAAACAAAAGGTCGAGATCAAAAGGGAAAATTCCTCTAATACACACGTTGTACAAGTCCAGAGAACTGTTTCGAAGCCGACAAGCATTTTCACTGCTTCAGGACTCGAACTCAAAGGGATTAGATCTTTAGGCATAAATTTCAACGGTCTTGTTGATACCGGTGCTGATGTGTGTTTGCTGCGTAGGAGCGTATTTCTAAAGTTCAAAAACATCAAGCTGAGTGGTAGAGAAAAATGTTTAACTGGCATCGGTGAGTGTCAAGTTTTAACTTTTGGAAGCCTGATTATACCAGTAACAGTCGACAATATTGAAATGTTAGTAGAATTTCATGTAGTTCCAGATGAGGATATCACCTTTGACGCGATTTTGGGAAGAACGATACTTGAGCATGTTGATATGCAGGTTACTAAAAACGGTACATACTTTAAACAACGGACGGTTAATATGGACAGTAAGAGAGAAGTAGATAATCTGCAGAATGATCCGCTAATAGAGTCTTCATGCGCGGAGTTGTTGGATGAATTTAAAGGAGTTTGCATGCTAGCAACAGATAATGTAGAAACTGACATTGGTGTTGATTTGTCTCATCTAAATGAAGATAATGCTAGGGAGGTTAGAAATATGGTGCGAAATTATCAACCTCAAAGGAATGTAGATGCACCTGTAAAAATGAAAATAATACTAACTACTAAGAGGAGGTAATAAAGTGTTTAGAATGGCAAGCGACAAGTTTTGGGAACCCTTTGAGAATACTTTCGGATAGAGGTTCTGCATTTACTTCCAATTTGTTCCGTGACTATTGCGAAACTCGGAATATACAACATTTAATGATTACCACAGGCGTTCAACGTGGGAATGGCCAGGTAGAGCGCATGCACAAAATAATTATACCAATGTTGTCAAAGATGAGTATTGGAAATGGAGGTACTTGGTATAAACATTTGAGTAAAGTTCAGCAGATTATCAATTGTGTAGAGCCGCGAAGTACTAAAATATCACCATTTAAGATTTTAACTGTGTTGGACATGCGTATACCAAATAACCCGAACTTAGAAGATCTTATCCAACAGTCAATCATTGAAGAGCTAGATGATGAGCGCGAGAAAATTCGACAGGAAGCTAGAGAAAATATTAAAGCAATTCAGGAAGAAAATAAAACGGCTTTTGATTTAAAAAGAAAAGAAGACAGAAAGTACCAGGTTAACGATATGGTAGCTATAAAACGGACCCAATACGGGACAGGGTTGAAACTTAAGGGAAAGTATCTAGGGCCGTACAAAGTGGTCAAGGTGGGAAATCACGGAAGGTACGAGGTAATAAGAATGGATAAAACTGAAGGACCGTATAAAACTGCATCAGTTGCGGAATTCATGAAACCATGGATAGACCTATCCGGGACGGATGGTCCGTCAGGACAGCCGAATGTATTATTTGAAAGTCAACGTCTAACGCGTAGCGGCCGGCAATTCTGATCATCTGGTCTGTAAGCTAACAGTTGTCAATCGGATTTTAACAGAACTAAATCGAACATCGAAAAAGAGTCGTTATTCTCGTGAGCTTGGCATTAGACGTATAAAGCGAAACGGAGTATAAAGCAGATTTTGTATTAAGATAATTGTTGTCAAACGGTCTTATTCCTTATAATAAATAAATACTAATATAAATCCCATCAAGGATTGTTATAATCTACATGTATGTATGTATGTATGCAGATATGTACATACACAATGTAAGTTAGCCAAACTTTTTTAGTGACTATACCACATTGTGCTACGCACTTTTCAGCAGCCAGCTAAAAATATGAGTACAGTTTTGGTTGCATACATGTCTAGCTGTCTAGTACGAACATATTTGCATACATTCAAACATACATACATACATACATACATACATATATGCACATTTTATTTTACTTCAGTTGAGCAGATTCGAGCCTGGCTCGAGTTCCTTTGCTTCAATCAATTTTGATCATGCTCTGTTCGGGTCGATGGTCTCGTTCGAAACATTCATTCATAGAGCATCATTCCCGAAACTAGCAATCACTCATCGGTTCGTAAAAAAAAGCAATCATGTCAGCTGCTCGATCGCAAACATTGCAGCCAGGCTCTTGCATGCTCGATCACAAAATATTTATATTACTCGATCAAACATGATGTTGCTGAGAGTTGAGTTGATGTGATTGAATTTTTAGCAAAGGCGATCGAACAGGGTCGATCATACTCGATGCAGCTCTCTGATACAGACCATTGCCTAAAGCAATGCTTCTATTTTTCTGTTGTGTCGCTTATTCTCTTCTAGTTGTTTTCTTGCGTTTTAGCACTGTTAATGGTTTTAACAATTGCTGAGCCACCGGATGCAAGTCCTCCTAACGCTCCAAGCACAGTTAAAATCGGTACAAACGCCAAGAAACCACCCACTTTTGGAACACAAATTATAATTAGGATAATTATCCGTGGATTTATTTGGTTATATTTGGATTGCCGAGTAAATATCATATGCTTTTTTCTTTTTTAAAACACTCGAAGCCTGCATACATTTTTTTTTTATATTCACATGGTTTCGGTTTAGAGTTCTTTTTCTTTTGACTGCTTCCCATGCCGATTTTTTTTTTTCTTTTCTTGCGTTAGTTACGAAATATGCTGCAACTTTTCCTCCAACACTGCTGTCAGAAGCTTCAACTCGCCCCAGCGCTCTTTCCACCAAAAATGCATCGGCTATGTGACGTTTTTTTACGTTTTTATACTCGTTCACGAAGTGAAACTAGTATATTGGTTTTGTGCAATGTCCGTCATGCTGTACGTCCGTCTGTCCGTCTGTCCGTTTGAACGCAATATTTTTCGACGCTATTGAAGATAGAGACTTGAAACTTGGCATATATACTTGTAGTTATCTACTTCAGACAAAGTGTTAAGATTTTTGTGCCACGCCCACTGGGAGGCTGGCAAATCGATAACATGTCGGTACACCTCAAATCGCAAATCGATTAAAGTTGAATATTTCCCACAATATTAAAGTTAGAGTCACAAAATTTGGAATGTAGATAGCTGGTGATCGCCTCCAAAATATGCGGACCTGATTTCCCGGCCACGCCCACTAGAACACCCCCCAGCGCCCCCGCCCTAAAAAATCGGAAATGGCTCTATCTCCCACAGTTTTAGAGCTAGAGTCACCAAATTTTAAAGGCAGATGGCTGGTCACCCCCTTTAACGATTCGTAAAAAATTTCCCGGCAACGCCCACTCCCGCCCCCGCAAATCGCGAAAAGCTATATCTTTCACAATTTTGGAGCTAGTCACCAAATTTTCAACGTAGATGGCTGGTCACCCCTTTTAAAGCTCGGTAAGAAAATTTCTCGGCCATGCCCACTTCCGCCCACTCCCACCAACTCCCGCCCCCGCAAATCGGGAAAGCTATACCACCGACAATTTTGGAGCTAGAAAGTGTTTGTGTGACCTTCTCTTAATATTAGCCACGCCCACCCCCGCCCCTACGAAATATAAAAATTCTAAATTTTTTTCAAAATAACAATAATAATTTCCGTGTACTGTGAACGAGTATTACGCAGTCGGTTACGTCCGACTGCAACTTTCTTACTTGTTCTGATTTGAGTATGCTATGGCATGCTCTCCGCAGGCGGAGTCTAGAGGATTTATTCCCTTATCACCGCGCTCTAAACGTGACTGCAGTTTCGTACCTGGGCCTCAAATCTGGTAGCCTGGTATGTGTAGTTCGACTATTAGGAAATTGATTACTTTATTTATGATACCTCCTCCGTGGTAGACGTTAATTTTATTACTAATTGGTTTATAAAAGTGCATTACCATTTTAATAGGTCATTATTCTTCAAACAGTTGTTAACGAGTGATGTACTTTTGAGAAAACCCATATCTAATATGCGTATAATAAAACCGAAAACAAATATAGAAGTGAGAAATTTCGACATAAAAAATAACGAACAACAAACGATCAAACACAGTAGCTTATTACCCAACTCAATTAGAGCCCTAATTGTGGGGCCTCCTAATTGTGGGAAAACAAATGTCATGATTAGTTTGATTGAGAGTCTTAATGGACTAAAATTCGAGAATATTTACTTGTATTCAAAATCGTTATTTCACCTAAATACGAATATTTAAAAAAACTCGTGAGTCCAATAAAGGGTATGGGGTATTTTATATATTCTGAAAGGGAAAGTGTAATAGCTCCAGAGAAGGCCAAAAAGAACTCGATAATGATATTTGATGATGTAGCGAGTGAGAAACAAAATAATATACGTGCGTACTTTTGTATGGGGCGACATAGCAACATTGATACGTTTTATTTATGTCAAACATATACACGCATTTCGAAGCATCTTGTTCGTGATAATGCAAACCAGATTATTATAAACTAAGGTAAAAATGAAACATGTGTATCGAGACCATGTGGGCATTGATATAAATTTTAATTCAACTCGATTCCAAATGTGGACCACGATAATAATTTATTCCATATTGGAGAGCACATATTCGAGATTCCCGTGGCATCCTATGAGTTAAATGACAAACGTAACGTCATTTTTAATAAAATGAAGGAAGTAGAACCCAATAAATTAAATCACCCTCTTATCGAGAGCAACAACAACACGCTGCAGGTCGTAATTTTAACAAAGGCACATCCCGTGTATTTTAATAGAGAGCGCACCATTGGTCAATTATTTGAATTTCATAAAAGGGAATTACAGCCAAATACCGTGCACACCTCAGATCAACCAGTTGATATATTAAAATTGTATACAATTCGCTTGGAGTGAAATATTGTGAGGGGTTCATATGTAAATGAAGTATCGAGTCATTCATTGCATGAATTTGTTCTCAACGTTTCACCAGGCTATAAAATGAGTGAGAGGCCTATTAACCTAATTTACTTGTCGGTGAACACGAGAGAGATACAGACATTAATATTACGGATTGTTGATCAAGACGGAAATTTAGTTAATTTGGGTGAAGAGAGCATCACAGTTTGCTTAAATTTAAGACCGCGGCAATGATAATGAATATTTACAATAAATATGCGTGTAATCACCCTATTACAAACACTTTGAGTTCTAGCATAGAAGTAACAAGATTAGCAAGGGGGACGCTCACAATTATTTTTAAAGTCTTTGGGTTTAACAATCAGAAAGCAATGAAAGTAATATCTTGAATGTTCGAGAGAAGCCCTATTCCGAAGAGTATAATAAAAAAAAAATATCACAGTTACTCGCCGTATCTTCAGCCAATTAAGAGCAACGATTACCGTACCGACAACACATCTACTAACGAGGGTAAATTAAAAAACAATTGTATGGGTTATTTATTTGACGAAATTCATTATGAACTGAATGGAATTTAGGTCGACCGCACGCGATTTGTTGGTACAAGAACTACCATAAAAAACTACATTTCAATAAATAAGAACGAGAGCCACATGCTGAGTAATTCTGGTTGGTTCAAGGGATCGGATAGACAGTTAGCAAGCAATGGAAATGGTAATTGGTCTATTCCTCATAAATTCTTACTTGGATTTGGAGAAGACTATGATAAAGTCTTGTTAAATTGTAAACTTGAGCTTATACTACTCATGACTAAAAGTATGGAAGATGTATTTCATTTAAAAATTGGTGCTATTAAGTTTAAATTGAATATTTCAAACATGACATGGAAAATACGACATGTAACACTTAGCGATGAGAAGAACTTGAGCATGTTTAGCTTGACTAAGAATGGTGGTTCACTACCAATAGCATTTCGTAGCTGGGACTGTTATCTTACTTCCGCACTGACAGAGGGCTCCCACCATATATGTAAAGCTGCTGCCAATCGGGAATGCCCTCGTTTTGCGATAATAGCCTTTACACTAAATTGAGCACTAATTCAAAATGAATTAAGAAACCTAAAATCGTACTTGAATTCTGATGTACGATGATATGAATGTTAATTTTAAGCGAGAACGTTTCGCCAGCCTGTACGACATATACATAAATTTCCAACAGAGTTATTATATAAGGGTCTGGACACTTGTTCTCCCTTACAGAATTTATAGAAAAGGTACTAATTATCGTTATTGATCTTTCTCATCAGAATGAGACAGTTAAAACAGGGCCAATTGATGTAAGAGTTTCTATCGAGCTGGAGAATGCAAGTTCTAGGAACACCAAAATATATAGTTTGCTTATGCATGATCGATTAGTTGAGTATTTACCGTTGACCCCCCCATACGATCTTCTTAAATTATCAAAGAAGGCTTGAAAAACAGCACTCTGCCTGACCAAAAATCACCTTCAGCTTTGTTGGAATGATGGGAGAGCTAACTTTATTGAAGTGAGGAATTATCTTCGTCAAAGATATAAATGTCATCACAAATGGCGATCAAAGGATCTGATGCTCGATTTGTAATGGACTTTTTTTTAAGCTTTTAATGATCCTCGTTTTAATGTACCACATTACACCTAATATTTTTAATGAGGATATAAAATTAAACAGTTCATTTAAAATTAAAAAAAAAATTTGCATTTTTATTTTTCATGTATTTTTAAATTTCACTATTCCATAATTACAAAAATTGTAAATAAATTATTAAGCGCGCATTGGTTTGAGGATTTTTGTGTATTCTACAATTTGGAAAATAGCTGGGGAAGTGTATTAAACTTTCTTCAAGGTCCAAATCAGTTATGTTTGTAGTCAAATATTTGCTTAAACATTGTTTCTTAGCTTCACCCCTTACAATGACTGAAGTGAAACTGTTTAATGGTGTTAAAATATCGTCCAGGCTTAGATATAAAATATCTCCATCGGAACACTCCAATCCATCTACGTATTCTTTGGCTATGCAATTTGTCCTTTTAGATACTTCATCTAATTTCTTTATTTTGTAGGGTGGTTTGAAGTGAAAATAATTTGGTATGACCGAACCACCTTGCATGAATGCCAGCTTCTTAACAAAAACCTGATTACCGTTTTCAAAAACATATTAAAAGTCGCGCAAAATGCAGGAGTTCCTGTCTACTTTCAACATCGTGCCTCCACTTTATGTAGCATACTAATAAGATTGATTGAGAGTCTCTGCATTAAAAGGCGAGCGTACATTAGTCTAACGTTAGTTTGATCCAGTTGTCAATCAAAATGGTCACGCAGCAGTTATAACAAGCGAGAAAGTGTAGAAAGCTACAAGTCCATGAAATAATTTACGGGTTTGAATATTATGCAGATCTTAAGCTAAAGTGAAACCCACTCAACTACAAGATGTTTCACGCCCATGAGCTGGATGCAGCAATATAAACTGTTAATATATAGGGAATATATCCAGTTAAGGCTGGAACGGTTTGAGCTCTTAATGCTAGATACATTAGTTCATGAGACAGTAAGGTGTCATTTTATGTATACAAAAACAGATAATCAATTCATTCTAGTTTGAAATCAGTATGGTAATAAAATTGAGTTCGATGGTGAACTATGGAAATCGGTTATACGATTGCGAAAATGTGATATACGGTCTGATTTAAATGTAAATTATAGAAACGACGAAGAAAAAGATTTAACTCGTTTATGCTTTGAAATTTCATAAAAATATAAGCCCACCTTTTGCAGTCTCTGTTAGCACAAAAAAATAAACATCCTCCGTCTTACTTGGCTATCAGAACGTAAGAGGTCTTTGTAGCAAACTTAGTACTCTTTATCTTAATAGCCTATCCTTTCCTTTTCATGTCATTGCCTTCTCTGAGACATGGTTAAGGCCTGACATCTTAGATTCTGAAATTCTATCTAACAAGTTTTCTATCTATGGAAAAGATCGCACTTCTCGTCTTGGTGGTAGTGTGCTTATTGCTGTCGATGCTGATTTATATTCAGAGATTATAATAACTAACTTTAGTAGAGATATAGAATTTGTTGCCGTCAAATTGTGTATTAACGGTGTCTGCCTTTTTATTACTTGTTCGTATATTTCTCCCTCTTCAGATAAATATGTCTATTCAATGCACTTCTGTGCTATACATTCTGCCTCTGCTATGCTTTCCGATCGTGATTTTCTCATTGTTCTCGGCGACTTCAATATTGTTGGAATGTCTTGGATTTCTAGTCCTGATTCTAGCGTGATGTCTTCGACGACTCAAAATAACTTTCTTGATCATTTATTTGGGATGTCATTGTGTCAAATCAATGCTATCCCAAATCCACTGTATAAAATGCTTGACCTTATTTTTGTTTCGGAACAATCTTTCTTGTCTCTTTCGCGTACTGAGCCTATATCATGTCCGAAAGATCCTATAGCCCACTTTAGAGGTCTTGATTTGCCCAGGTGCAAAACCCTAGTAGTAAACCACCTGAGCGAGCTCGCCAATTTCGGAAAACCGACTTAAGCAAACTAACTCAGCTCTTATTCCAGACTGACTGGTCTTGGCTTTACATGTGTAGGTAAATGGGTAGTGCAATCGAGATTTTCTATTCCACTATAAGCCATCTATTTGATTTATGCGTCCTGGCTTGTGATTCAATTAGGTTTAACAAACCTCTTTGATTTACACGAGAATTAAACAATTTGAAGAATAGAAAGTCACGGATGTACAAGAAATTCAAGCAAACTGGCTTTTTCTTGGCTTACACTCGATATCTGATAGCTCGATGTAATTTCTCTGTCCTCAATAACCAATGTTATAAAGATTACTTGAAAAGTTGTAGGATACAGTTCCAGCGGGATCCTAAACGGTTCCATAACTTCGTTAATGCGAAGCGTAAATTATCAACACTACCATCAACTCTATTTTTTGAAGAAACGTCTCACATCAGGCTATTGCCGATTTAATCGCAAAATTTTTTCAAACTAGTTATGCGGCGCGCACGTCGGTCGGTTGGGCGGGAGGTGGGTGGCATTTTGCCTGGCTCCGGGCGTTAACAAGCCCGTGCTTGGTATCGTTGGGCCACTTGAATGTACTGCTCGTTAGTACATCTACGTCCAAAAATATATTAATAAGTGCCCCTGGTCATCAAGCGAGACAACAGCTGGTTGTGACACCTGTGCATGCCACTTTTATATTATACGTAAAGAAAAACTAGAAAGTCTTTTATCACAGTACACTAAATTAACAAATAAAATGGTAAATAAAACTACTGAAACCCAAGCTAGAAAATTTAAATAAAATGTAAACATGAAGAAAACACAAAATAAATCGATCAAAAAAAACCTTGTAAAATAAAAACCGGTTGTCTCTATTATTATATGTAATTGTGAGCTATTAAAGGGTATGTACTTTTTAAAGAAACTATGCATGCTCAAAGTCATAAAACAACCAAAACAATGTAACGAAGAAAGCAGACACCCAAAAAATCTCTGGGCCTGTGATTAAAAATTGACAAATCCAGAATCCCATGTATACATTACCTGCATACATGATTACTTCTTGACCCTTGCCAAACACATACCCACCCTTGAAAGTATGTGTCAATGTGCCTGAAATTTACGATCGCTCTTGGGTTCCGACACCATATAGAAAAATGAGCCGTCAACACTCTTCAGAAAAGGGAGAGTAAATAATATATTTATAATTCTGCGCACGTGCCTGATCGGACCATTATCCCACCCCCGAAAAAGTAGCCGAACAAGCCGGTGCGTGCACTTGTGCGCACGTGCTCTCATTAGCCCTCACACTTCAAATCCGAATTTTAATGATCCATCCCTTAATAAATCAGAATTTTAATGATCGTCCCGTACCACACCACTGGAAAAGATGTCAAACAAGTCGATGCGTGCATTTGTGTGCACTTGTTCTCATAAGCCCTCACACCTCTCATCCGAATTTGAATGGTCTGGCAGCCACGCCACTTCCGAAAAGGGACAGGCAATAAAATTGAACGGCCATTTCCTCAACTCCCCTTTCCACAAAAGGTCATATAGGCCCATAAAATGATCGGTTCCCTCACCCCCACTCCCGCAAAAAGTGCTATTAAATGGTCGCACCCCCTCACTCCCACCACAAGAAGGATCAGAAACCTACATATTAATTAATTATTCACCCCAGGGTAATAAAAATGACAGCTACTTCCTGTCACAGAACATACAGTTCCCATTTGTTTAACTTTTTATACTCGTTCACAAAATGAAACTAGTATATTGGTTTTGTGCAATGTCCGTCATGCTGTCCGTCCGTCTGTCCGTCTGACCGTATGTCCGTCTGTCCGTATGAACGCAATATTTTTCGACGCTATTGAAGATAGAGACTTGAAACTTGGCATATATACTTGTAGTTATCTGCTTCAGACAAAGTGTTAAGATTTTTGTGCCAAGCCCACTGGGACCCTGGCAAATCGATAACATGTCGATACACCTCAAATCGCAAATCGATTAAAGTTGATTATTTCCCAGAATATTAAAGTTAGAGTCACAAAATTTGGAATGTAGATAGCTGGTGATCTCCTCCAAAATATGCGGACCTGATATTCCGGCCACGCCCACTAAAAGTATGGAAGATGTATTTCATTCAAAAATTGGTGCTATTAAGTTTAAATTGAATATTTCAAACATGACATGGAAAATACGACATGTAACACTTAGCGATGAGAAGGACTTGAGCATGTTTAGCTTGACTTCACTACCAATAGCATTTCGTAGCTGGGACTGTTATCTTACTTCCGCACTGACAGAGGGCTCCCACCATATATGTAAAGCTGCTGCCAATCGGGAATGCCCTCGTTTTGCGATAATAGCCTTTACACTAAATTGAGCACTAATTCAAAATGAATTAAGAAACCTAAAATCGTACTTGAATTCTGATGTACGATGATATGAATGTTAATTTTAAGCGAGAACGTTTCGCCAGCCTGTATGACATGTACATAAATTTCCAACAGAGTTATTATATAAGGGTCTGGACACTTGTTTTCCCCTACGGAACTTATAGAAAAGGTACTAATTATCGTTATTGATCTTTCTCATCAGAATGAGACAGTTAAAACAGGGCCAATTGATGTAAGAGTTCCTATCGAGCTGGAGAATGCAAGTTCTAGGAACACCAAAATATATTGTTTGCTTATGCATGATCGATTAGTTGAGTATTTACCGTTGACCCCCCCATACGATTTTCTTAAATTATCAAAAAAGGCTTGAAAAACAGCACTCTGCCTGACCAAAAATCACCTTCAGCTTTGTTGGAATGATGGGAGAGCTAACTTTATTGAAGTGAGGAATTATCTTCGTCGACGACTCAAAATAACTTTCTTGATCATTTATTTGGGATGTCATTGTGTCAAATCAATGCTATCCCAAATCCACTGTATAAAATGCTTGACCTTATTTTTGTTTCGGAACAATCTTTCTTGTCTCTTTCGCTTACTGTGCCTATATCATGTCCGAAAGATCCTAAAGCCCACTTTAGAGGTCTTGATTTGCCCAGGTGCAAAACCCTAGTAGTAAACCACCTGAGCGAGCTCGCCAATTTCGGAAAACCGACTTAAGCAAACTAACTCAGCTCTTATTCCGGACTGACTGGTCTTGGCTTTACATGTGTAGGTAAATGGGTAGTGCAATCGAGATTTTCTATTCCACTATAAGCCATCTATTTGATTTATGCGTCCTGGCTTGTGATTCAATTAGGTTTAACAAACCTCTTTGATTTACACGAGAATTAAACAATTTGAAGAATAGAAAGTCACGGATGTACAAGAAATTGAAGCAAACTGGCTTTTTCTTGGCTTACACTCGATATCTGATAGCTCGATGTAATTTCTCTGTCCTCAATAACCAATGTTATAAAGATTACTTGAAAAGTTGTAGGATACAGTTCCAGCGGGATCCTAAACGGTTCCATAACTTCGTTAATGCGAAGCGTAAATTATCAACACTACCATCAACTCTATTTTTTGAAGAAACGTCTCACATCAGGCTATTGCCGATTTAATCGCAAAATTTTTTCAAACTAGTTATGCGGCGCGCACGTCGGTCGGTTGGGCGGGAGGTGGGTGGCATTTTGCCTGGCTCCGGGCGTTAACAAGCCCGTGCTTGGTATCGTTGGGCCACTTGAATGTACTGCTCGTTAGTACATCTACGTCCAAAAATATATTAATAAGTGCCCCTGGTCATCAAGCGAGACAACAGCTGGTTGTGACACCTGTGCATGCCACTTTTATATTATACGTAAAGAAAAACTAGAAAGTCTTTTATCACAGTACACTAAATTAACAAATAAAATGGTAAATAAAACTACTGAAACCCAAGCTAGAAAATTTAAATAAAATGTAAACATGAAGAAAACACAAAATAAATCGATCAAAAAAAAACCTTGTAAAATAAAAACCGGTTGTCTCTATTATTATATGTAATTGTGAGCTATTCAAGGGTATGTACTTTTTAAAGAAACTATGCACGCTCAAAGTCATAAAACAACCAAAACAATGTAACGAAGAAAGCAGACACCCAAAAAATCTCTGGGCCTGTGATTAAAAATTGACAAATCCAGAATCCCATGTATACATTACCTGCATACATGATTACTTCTTGACCCTTGCCAAACACATACCCACCCTTGAAAGTATGTGTCAATGTGCCTGAAATTTACGATCGCTCTTGGGTTCCGACACCATATAGAAAAATGAGCCGTCAACACTCTTCAGAAAAGGGAGAGTAAATAATATATTTATAATTCTGCGCACGTGCCTGATCGGACCATTATCCCACCCCCGAAAAAGTAGCCGAACAAGCCGGTGCGTGCACTTGTGCGCACGTGCTCTCATTAGCCCTCACACTTCAAATCCGAATTTTAATGATCGATCCCTTAATAAATCAGAATTTTAATGATCGTCCCGTACCACACCACTGGAAAAGATGTCAAACAAGTCGATGCGTGCATTTGTGTGCACTTGTTCTCATAAGCCCTCACACCTCTCATCCGAATTTGAATGGTCTGGCAGCCACGCCACTTCCGAAAAGGGACAGGCAATAAAATTGAACGGCCATTTCCTCAACTCCCCTTTCCACAAAAGGTCATATAGGCCCATAAAATGATCGGTTCCCTCACCCCCACTCCCGCAAAAAGTGCTATTAAATGGTCGCACCCCCTCACTCCCACCACAAGAAGGATCAGAAACCTACATATTAATTAATTATTCACCCCAGGGTAATAAAAATGACAGCTACTTCCTGTCACAGAACATACAGTTCCCATTTGTTTAACTTTTTATACTCGTTCACAAAATGAAACTAGTATATTGGTTTTGTGCAATGTCCGTCATGCTGTCCGTCCGTCTGTCCGTCTGACCGTATGTCCGTCTGTCCGTATGAACGCAATATTTTTCGACGCTATTGAAGATAGAGACTTGAAACTTGGCATATATACTTGTAGTTATCTGCTTCAGACAAAGTGTTAAGATTTTTGTGCCAAGCCCACTGGGACCCTGGCAAATCGATAACATGTCGATACACCTCAAATCGCAAATCGATTAAAGTTGATTATTTCCCAGAATATTAAAGTTAGAGTCACAAATTTGGAATGTAGATAGCTGGTGATCTCCTCCAAAATATGCGGACCTGATATTCCGGCCACGCCCACTAAAAGTATGGAAGATGTATTTCATTCAAAAATTGGTGCTATTAAGTTTAAATTGAATATTTCAAACATGACATGGAAAATACGACATGTAACACTTAGCGATGAGAAGGACTTGAGCATGTTTAGCTTGACTTCACTACCAATAGCATTTCGTAGCTGGGACTGTTATCTTACTTCCGCACTGACAGAGGGCTCCCACCATATATGTAAAGCTGCTGCCAATCGGGAATGCCCTCGTTTTGCGATAATAGCCTTTACACTAAATTGAGCACTAATTCAAAATGAATTAAGAAACCTAAAATCGTACTTGAATTCTGATGTACGATGATATGAATGTTAATTTTAAGCGAGAACGTTTCGCCAGCCTGTATGACATGTACATAAATTTCCAACAGAGTTATTATATAAGGGTCTGGACACTTGTTTTCCCCTACGGAACTTATAGAAAAGGTACTAATTATCGTTATTGATCTTTCTCATCAGAATGAGACAGTTAAAACAGGGCCAATTGATGTAAGAGTTTCTATCGAGCTGGAGAATGCAAGTTCTAGGAACACCAAAATATATTGTTTGCTTATGCATGATCGATTAGTTGAGTATTTACCGTTGACCCCCCCATACGATTTTCTTAAATTATCAAAAAAGGCTTGAAAAACAGCACTCTGCCTGACCAAAAATCACCTTCAGCTTTGTTGGAATGATGGGAGAGCTAACTTTATTGAAGTGAGGAATTATCTTCGTCGACGACTCAAAATAACTTTCTTGATCATTTATTTGGGATGTCATTGTGTCAAATCAATGCTATCCCAAATCCACTGTATAAAATGCTTGACCTTATTTTTGTTTCGGAACAATCTTTCTTGTCTCTTTCGCTTACTGTGCCTATATCATGTCCGAAAGATCCTAAAGCCCACTTTAGAGGTCTTGATTTGCCCAGGTGCAAAACCCTAGTAGTAAACCACCTGAGCGAGCTCGCCAATTTCGGAAAACCGACTTAAGCAAACTAACTCAGCTCTTATTCCGGACTGACTGGTCTTGGCTTTACATGTGTAGGTAAATGGGTAGTGCAATCGAGATTTTCTATTCCACTATAAGCCATCTATTTGATTTATGCGTCCTGGCTTGTGATTCAATTAGGTTTAACAAACCTCTTTGATTTACACGAGAATTAAACAATTTGAAGAATAGAAAGTCACGGATGTACAAGAAATTCAAGCAAACTGGCTTTTTCTTGGCTTACACTCGATATCTGATAGCTCGATGTAATTTCTCTGTCCTCAATAACCAATGTTATAAAGATTACTTGAAAAGTTGTAGGATACAGTTCCAGCGGGATCCTAAACGGTTCCATAACTTCGTTAATGCGAAGCGTAAATTATCAACACTACCATCAACTCTATTTTTTGAAGAAACGTCTCACATCAGGCTATTGCCGATTTAATCGCAAAATTTTTTCAAACTAGTTATGCGGCGCGCACGTCGGTCGGTTGGGCGGGAGGTGGGTGGCATTTTGCCTGGCTCCGGGCGTTAACAAGCCCGTGCTTGGTATCGTTGGGCCACTTGAATGTACTGCTCGTTAGTACATCTACGTCCAAAAATATATTAATAAGTGCCCCTGGTCATCAAGCGAGACAACAGCTGGTTGTGACACCTGTGCATGCCACTTTTATATTATACGTAAAGAAAAACTAGAAAGTCTTTTATCACAGTACACTAAATTAACAAATAAAATGGTAAATAAAACTACTGAAACCCAAGCTAGAAAATTTAAATAAAATGTAAACATGAAGAAAACACAAAATAAATCGATCAAAAAAAAACCTTGTAAAATAAAAACCGGTTGTCTCTATTATTATATGTAATTGTGAGCTATTCAAGGGTATGTACTTTTTAAAGAAACTATGCACGCTCAAAGTCATAAAACAACCAAAACAATGTAACGAAGAAAGCAGACACCCAAAAAATCTCTGGGCCTGTGATTAAAAATTGACAAATCCAGAATCCCATGTATACATTACCTGCATACATGATTACTTCTTGACCCTTGCCAAACACATACCCACCCTTGAAAGTATGTGTCAATGTGCCTGAAATTTACGATCGCTCTTGGGTTCCGACACCATATAGAAAAATGAGCCGTCAACACTCTTCAGAAAAGGGAGAGTAAATAATATATTTATAATTCTGCGCACGTGCCTGATCGGACCATTATCCCACCCCCGAAAAAGTAGCCGAACAAGCCGGTGCGTGCACTTGTGCGCACGTGCTCTCATTAGCCCTCACACTTCAAATCCGAATTTTAATGATCGATCCCTTAATAAATCAGAATTTTAATGATCGTCCCGTACCACACCACTGGAAAAGATGTCAAACAAGTCGATGCGTGCATTTGTGTGCACTTGTTCTCATAAGCCCTCACACCTCTCATCCGAATTTGAATGCTCTGGCAGCCACGCCACTTCCGAAAAGGGACAGGCAATAAAATTGAACGGCCATTTCCTCAACTCCCCTTTCCACAAAAGGTCATATAGGCCCATAAAATGATCGGTTCCCTCACCCCCACTCCCGCAAAAAGGTAGTGCTATTAAATGGTCGCACCCCCTCACTCCCACCACAAGAAGGATCAGAAACCTACATATTAATTAATTATTCACCCCAGGGTAATAAAAATGACAGCTACTTCCTGTCACAGAACATACAGTTCCCATATGTTTAACTTTTTATACTCGTTCACAAAGTGAAACTAGTATATTGGTTTTGTGCAATGTCCGTCATGCTGTCCGTCCGTCTGTCCGTCTGACCGTATGTCCGTCTGTCCGTATGAACGCAATATTTTTCGACGCTATTGAAGATAGAGACTTGAAACTTGGCATATATACTTGTAGTTATCTGCTTCAGACAAAGTGTTAAGATTTTTGTGCCACGCCCACTGGGACCCTGGCAAATCGATAACATGTCGATACACCTCAAATCGCAAATCGATTAAAGTTGATTATTTCCCAGAATATTAAAGTTAGAGTCACAAAATTTGGAATGTATATAGCTGGTTATCTCCTCCAAAATATGCGGACCTGATATTCCGGCCACGCCCACTAAAAGTATAGAAGATGTATTTCATTCAAAAATTGGTGCTATTAAGTTTAAATTGAATATTTCAAACATGACATGGAAAATACGACATGTAACACTTAGCGATGAGAAGGACTTGAGCATGTTTAGCTTGACTTCACTACCAATAGCATTTCGTAGCTGGGACTGTTATCTTACTTCCGCACTGACAGAGGGCTCCCACCATATATGTAAAGCTGCTGCCAATCGGGAATGCCCTCGTTTTGCGATAATAGCCTTTACACTAAATTGAGCACTAATTCAAAATGAATTAAGAAACCTAAAATCGTACTTGAATTCTGATGTACGATGATATGAATGTTAATTTTAAGCGAGAACGTTTCGCCAGCCTGTATGACATGTACATCAATTTCCAACAGAGTTATTATATAAGGGTCTGGACACTTGTTTTCCCCTACGGAATTTATAGAAAAGGTACTAATTATCGTTATTGATCTTTCTCATCAGAATGAGACAGTTAAAACAGGGCCAATTGATGTAAGAGTTTCTATCGAGCTGGAGAATGCAAGTTCTAGGAACACCAAAATATATTGTTTGCTTATGCATGATCGATTAGTTGAGTATTTACCGTTGACCCCCCCATACGATTTTCTTAAATTATCAAAGAAGGCTTGAAAAACAGCACTCTGCCTGACCAAAAATCACCTTCAGCTTTGTTGGAATGATGGGAGAGCTAACTTTATTGAAGTGAGGAATTATCTTCGTCAAAGATATAAATGTCATCACAAATGGCGATCAAAGGATCTGATGCTCGATTTGTAATGGACTTTTTTTTAAGCTTTTAATGATCCTCGTTTTAATGTACCACATTACACCTAATATTTTTAATGAGGATATAAAATTAAACAGTTCATTTAAAATTAAAAAAAAAATTTGCATTTTTATTTTTCGTGTATTTTTAAATTTCACTATTCCATAATTACAAAAATTGTAAATAAATTATTAAGCGCGCATTGGTTTGAGGATTTTTGTGTATTCTACAATTTGGAAAATAGCTGGGGAAGTGTATTAAACTTTCTTCAAGGTCCAAATCAGTTATGTTTGTAGTCAAATATTTGCTTAAACATTGTTTCTTAGCTTCACCCCTTACAATGACTGAAGTGAAACTGTTTAATGGTGTTAAAATATCGTCCAGGCTTAGATATAAAATATCTCTATCGGAACACTCCAATCCATCTACGTATTCTTTGGCTATGGAATTTGTCCTTTTAGATACTTCATCTAATTTCTTTATTTTGTGAAGTGAAAATAATTTGGTATGACCGAACCACCTTGCATGAATGCCAGCTTCTTAACAAAAACCTGATTACCGTTTTCAATAACATATTAAAAGTCGCGCAAAATGCAGGAGTTCCTGTCTACTTTCAACATCGTGCCTCCACTTTATGTAGCATACTAATAAGATTGATTGAGAGTCTCTGCATTAAAAGGCGAGCGTACATTATTCTAACGTTAGTTTGATCCAGTTGTCAATCAAAATGGTCACGCAGCAGTTATAACAAGCGAGAAAGTGTAGAAAGCTACAAGTCCATGAAATAATTTACGGGTTTGAATATTATGCAGATCTTAAGCTAAAGTGAAACCCACTCAACTACAAGATGTTTCACGCCCATGAGCTGGATGCAGCAATATAAACTGTTAATATATAGGGAATATATCCAGTTAAGGCTGGAACGGTTTGAGCTCTTAATGCTAGATACATTAGTTCATGAGACAGTAAGGTGTCATTTTATGTATACAAAAACAGATAATCAATTCATTCTAGTTTGAAATCAGTATGGTAATAAAATTGAGTTCGATGGTGAACTATGGAAATCGTTTATACGATTGCGAAAATGTGATATACGGTCTGATTTAAATGTAAATTATAGAAACGACGAAGAAAAAGATTTAACTCGTTTATGCTTTGAAATTTCATAAAAATCTAAGCCCACCTTTTGCAGTCTTTGTTAGCACAAAAAAATAAACATCCTCCGTCTTACTTGGCTATCAGAACGTAAGAGGTCTTTGTAGCAAACTTAGTACTCTTTATCTTAATAGCCTATCCTTTCCTTTTCATGTCATTGCCTTCTCTGAGACATGGTTAAGGCCTGACATCTTAGATTCTGAAATTCTATCTAACAAGTTTTCTATCTATGGAAAAGATCGCACTTCTCGTCTTGGTGGTAGTGTGCTTATTGCTGTCGATGCTGATTTATATTCAGAGATTATAATAACTAACTTTAGTAGAGATATAGAATTTGTTGCCGTCAAATTGTGTATTAACGGTGTCTGCCTTTTTATTACTTGTTCGTATATTTCTCCCTCTTCAGATAAATATGTCTATTCAATGCACTTCTGTGCTATACATTCTGCCTCTGCTATGCTTTCCGATCGTGATTTTCTCATTGTTCTCGGCGACTTCAATATTGTTGGAATGTCTTGGATTTCTAGTCCTGATTCTAGCGTGATGTCTTCGACGACTCAAAATAACTTTCTTGATCATTTATTTGGGATGTCATTGTGTCAAATCAATGCTATCCCAAATCCACTGTATAAAATGCTTGACCTTATTTTTGTTTCGGAACAATCTTTCTTGTCTCTTTCGCGTACTGAGCCTATACCAGACTGACTGGTCTTGGCTTTACATGTGTAGGTAAATGGGTAGTGCAATCGAGATTTTCTATTCCACTATAAGCCATCTATTTGATTTATGCGTCCTGGCTTGTGATTCAATTAGGTTTAACAAACCTCTTTGATTTACACGAGAATTAAACAATTTGAAGAATAGAAAGTCACGGATGTACAAGAAATTCAAGCAAACTGGCTTTTTCTTGGCTTACACTCGATATCTGATAGCTCGATGTAATTTCTCTGTCCTCAATAACCAATGTTATAAAGATTACTTGAAAAGTTGTAGGATACAGTTCCAGCGGGATCCTAAACGGTTCCATAACTTCGTTAATGCGAAGCGTAAATTATCAACACTACCATCAACTCTATTTTTTGAAGAAACGTCTCACATCAGGCTATTGCCGATTTAATCGCAAAATTTTTTCAAACTAGTTATGCGGCGCGCACGTCGGTCGGTTGGGCGGGAGGTGGGTGGCATTTTGCCTGGCTCCGGGCGTTAACAAGCCCGTGCTTGGTATCGTTGGGCCACTTGAATGTACTGCTCGTTAGTACATCTACGTCCAAAAATATATTAATAAGTGCCCCTGGTCATCAAGCGAGTCAACAGCTGGTTGTGACACCTGTGCATGCCACTTTTATATTATACGTAAAGAAAAACTAGAAAGTCTTTTATCACAGTACACTAAATTAACAAATAAAATGGTAAATAAAACTACTGAAACCCAAGCTAGAAAATTTAAATAAAATGTAAACATGAAGAAAACACAAAATAAATCGATCAAAAAAACCTTGTAAAATAAAAACCGGTTGTATCTATTATTATATGTAATTGTGAGCTATTAAATGGTATGCACTTTTTAAAGAAACTATGCACGCTCAAAGTCATAAAACAACCAAAACAATGTAACGAAGAAAGCAGACACCCAAAAAATCTCTGGACCTGTGATTAAAAATTGACAAATCCAGAATCCCATGTATGCATTACCTGCATACATGATTACTTCTTGACCCTTGCCAAACACATACCCACCCTTGAAAGTATGTGTCAATGTGCCTGAAACTTACGATCGCTCTTGGGTTCCGACACCGTATAGAAAAATGAGCCGTCAACACTCTTCAGAAAAGGGAGAGTAAATAATATATTTATAATTCTGCGCACGTGCCTGATCGGACCATTATCCCACCCCCGAAAAAGTAGCCGAACAAGCTGGTGCGTGCACTTGTGCGCACGTGCTCTCATTAGCCCTCACACCTCTCATCCGAATTTGAATGCTCTGGCAGCCACGCCACTTCCGAAAAGGGACAGGCAATAAAATTGAACGGCCATTTCCTCAACTCCCCTTTCCACAAAAGGTCATATAGGCCCATAAAATGATCGGTTCCCTCACCCCCACTCCCGCAAAAAGGTAGTGCTATTAAATGGTCGCACCCCCTCACTCCCCCCACAAGAAGGATCAGAAACCTACATATTAATTAATTATTCACCCCAGGGTAATAAAAATGACAGCTACTTCCTGTCACAGAACATACAGTTCCCATTTGTTTAACTTTTTATACTCGTTCACGAAGTGAAACTAGTATATTGGGTTTGTGCAATGTCCGTCATGCTGTCCGTCCGTCTGACCGTATGTCCGTCTGTTCGTATGAACGCAATATTTTTCGACGCTATTGAAGATAGAGACTTGAAACTTGGCATATATACTTGTAGTTATCTGCTTCAGACAAAGTGTTAAGATTTTTGTGCCACGCACTGGGAGGCTGGCAAATCGATAACATGTCGATACACCTCAAATCGCAAATCGATTAAAGTTGAATGTTTCCCACAATATTAAAGTTAGAGTCACAAAAATTGGAATGTAGATAGCTGGTGATCTCCTCCAAAATATGCGGACCTGATATTCCGGCCACGCCCACTAAAACGCCCCCCAGCGCCCCCGCCCTAAAAAAATCGGAAATGGCTCTTTCTCCCACGGTAAACGGTAACACGTGTATAATTAACACAATTTTGAGGCTAGAGATACCAAACGTGGTATGTAGATTGCTGGTGACCTCCCCAAAAGATTAAGACCTTGATATCCCGGCCACGCCCACTAGAACGCCCCCCAGACACAATTTTGGAGCTAGAGTCACCGAATTTTAAAAGTAGATGGCTGGTCACTCCCTTTAATGATGCGTAAAAAATTTCCCGGCCACGCCCACTCCCGCCCCCGCAAATCGCGAAAAGCTATATCTCCCACAATTTTGGAGCTAGAGTCACCAAATTTTAAACGTAGATGGCTGGTCACCCCTTTTAAAACTCGGTAAGAAAATTTCCCGGCCATGCCCACTCCCACCTACTCCCGTCCCCGCAAATCGGGAAAGCAATACCTCCGACAATTTTGGAGTTAGAGGCACAAAATTTGGCAGAAAGTGTTTGTGTGACCTTCTCTTAATATAAAAATTCTATATTTTTTTCAAAAAAAAACAATAATAATTTCCGTGTACTGTGAGCGACTATTACGCAGTCGGTTACGTCCGACTGCAACGTTCTTACTTGTTTATTTTTATTTTTTTTATTTTTATTTTATTTTGTTACAGGCTTATAGGCTTCTTTTAGGCTTGTAGCTTTTAATTGTTATATTTATATATAGGTGTGTGTGTGCGACCAACGTTTAATAAACGCAAGTACACCCTTAGCCTCGTTTACAATAGTATGAATGTTCACATCATCAGCGTACATTATAGAAGGGAGGTCATTAATAAAAAGAGTAAGGAGTAAAGGTCCAAGATGACCACCTTGGGTACGCCTAAGGTAGCATGAACTTGTTTGGAGGCTGTGGATCTAATACACTTTGGGTTCTTCCCGTTAAAGAAGACGAAATCCAAGCCAGGAGAGAGGAAGGATAATAATAATTTAAGGTGTATAGAGTCAAATGCTTTACTGAAGTCGGTGTAAATGACATCAGTTTGCTATTTTGTCAGAAAAACATCACTTATCAACGAGGTAAATTCAAGCAAGTTGGTCGTAGATGACCGACTCTTTACAAAACCATGTTGAACAGGTGACAAAATTGATTTGCAGAGAAGTTGCAAAATGGACGTAATTATTCTTTCAAATAATTTAGGAATAGCAGGCAGTTTGGCAATGCCCTTATAGTTTGATACATCAGACCTACCACCTTTTTTGTGGAGAGGAATGATAAACGATTCTTTCACGGATTCAAGGGAGAGATTAAAGAGCTTTAGCAAAGAGCGAAGAAGAGAAGCACTTCGCTCTTTGAGTAGGCAACTAGGTGTCAGGCCCAGTAGAGCAGAAAGAAGAGAGGTTTCAGAAATGATAAGCACACAGACAGAATTGGAAGAAGCAAGGTTGTAAGGATAAGCCATATTAATAGAAGAAACAGAGGAATAAAAAAGTAAGGGTCTTATAACAAAATTTAATAGCATTATCTATATCAACCGCGTCGAATAGAAAAGACCAATCGGTTGCATAAATAAGTTTATTAAGCATGGTCAAGTTTCCTTTACGAAAACAGCGTCGGGTCTTAATAGGCGTTATGGAATTTAAATTCTGGGATTTAAAAACGGACAGAGCTACTTCAAGAGTAGGATGATATATATCCTCAGAAATAGATAGAGGGGATGACCTATAGACGTCAGCAATACGATGATCGTTGATAAAGACAAGATCAACTGTTATATTCACTTGATTAGAAATGGAATTGATCTGGAACAACGAGAGGTCAAGCATACCATCTAATAAGTCATGACAGCTAGATGACATAAGGTAATTTGTCGCTGTGCATATTGACCATGAAATGTTCGGTATATTAAAATCGTTCAACACAACAAAAGTCCTGATTAATTCAGGCAAGTTTTTGCAAATAAACCTCAAAATTTGAAGAAGTGGTTATATACGAGATTATATATTATATATATATATATTATAAATTATAAAAATAGCAGTATAGTAGGCGCAGTGAAATGAAAAAGTTCAGACTGGAGTGAGGATTTAACTGCAATTAATATCCCACCACCACGATGATTTGGACGATCGTGCCTATACACCGTAAAATTATAGGCGAACACTTTACAGTCAGATATGGTAGAATTTAACCAAGTTTCTGAAAAAGCAATAATGTCCAAAAGAAGAAAAATGCTACCCATAAAAAGAGTTTTGAGATGGGATAGAAGACCTCTGACATTCTGATATAGAATTAAAAAATTGTTAAAAAAAGATATTAGTTTTTTGATCCTAAACAATTAGATGCTTGCAAGGTGGACACTTGAAGGGAAACAGGCGAAGGCTCATTTCTTTTTTTGGGTTTAAACTCATGAACGGTGGCCAAAATTTAGGGTCGCATATGATTGTAAAAGAATCCTGAGGTACCTTAATTTTAAATTGTGAAATTTCTCAAGGAGTGAAGAAATTGAATTTGGTTATTGTAACTTTAGCAGCGGATTTGCTCGCAATATAAGCAATATATAATATATTTACGAGGCGGAACAACAGTTAAAGTCGAAACTGAGGGTGAAGAAAGGACAACAGCCGGTTCAACAGATGGAATTATGGGCGGTTCTTCAGGAGAAGCTAGAGGAGTAATATCCGGACAATCACTTGGAGATGGCGAAAGTGATAACATCGGCGATGTATCGAAAGGTTGAGGTGTACCCAATACAGGAGAAAGAGCTTGGATAGGTTTAGACGGAGATGAACAGGGTACAGTTAAAAATTGAGACTCTAACTGGCGATTAAGAGGAGTCTCAAATTAAAAATTGCTAAGCAGCTGTATACTCGAGTCAAAATCACCCGAAAGCTGCTTAACAACGTTATTAAGTTTGAAAAATTGATTTATCATAGAATTTTAGAAATCAATTTGAATTTCAATGCAGACTGGGCACGACCAGCGAAGTCCGCCGCAGTCTTTTTTAAGATTAGCGGATAATTTGTCGTTATCACACCCAGTAAGACATACACATTTCGCATGCATCATATTCTCACACAACCAGCTATTTACAAATTGACAAATTACAACAGGAGTCAAACGATTTCAAATTATGTGCAAGAGCGGAAAACAGACAAACAACGGAAAACGAGAATAGCGCAAGCAAACGCTGAAAAAAAGAAAGTTTTATACAAACAATTCTTGTAACGGACAACAATGTAGCAATGTTTGCGTGAGGGTGATCCACATGAAAACGCACACACACACACAATGCAATGTAAAGCATCGAATAGAGATAACCAAAACAGATACTAACAACAAAACAGCGTTAGTTAAAATTTAATAAGTTTATTAAAAAGACTTACAACGCACAACAGAAAATAAAGGGTTTCAAATAAACTTTAATATGGAATAAAAGGCAGTTTATTACGCAAAGATAAATAAAAGTTGTGAAGAACAAATAAAGCACGTCAATAACACTCAAGCTGAGATCTCTCATTTGCCATTTAATGCTAGCGTTTTGCAAGGTGTCGAATATGGTTTGGATATTTTTGACGTGGGATATTTCATCGTTACTAAAAATCATGTGTATAGATGTAGCAAATTTTACCTATGTGATCGCAAAGGATGTCATCTAAGGCACGTGGGAAGATAGAAGGGGCGTTTTTCAACCAAAAGGGTAATAGAAAATGCAGTTTTCACGATATCGAAGTGTTTCAATTTTATTTGGTGGAAACCACTCTTAAGATCGAGTACAGAGAAAATCTTATTATTACCCAGTCGAGCAAGTACGTCATTTATCTCGGAAATAGGGTATTTGTCGGCCACTGTTGCTTTATTAAGTTTCCTATAATCGATACCCTGTATTTTTTTTTTGCGGCGTCTAACGCTTTAGGTACTCCAACACGGTCGAGATCTAGAAAGCCAAATACTACCGCCCTCTAGTAATCGGGAAATTGGCTTATTGACTTCGTCCTTAAAGGACATAGGGTATTGATAAAAATTGGAGTAAACAGGGATTTCTGAATTTGTTCGTATTTCTGCAGTAAAATTAGTGGGATAGTGAGTTTATCTTCTGGGTTGGCAAATAGTTGTGAATGTTTGTAGAGTAAATTCTGAAATATTTGTTTTTGTTTTTCGATCAGACAGTCTATACGTGGGCTTATATTATATGCAGCTTCTATCCATTTCTCTTTTATTGGATTAATAACTTGGTTGTTAACTAATATAAAATTTTTATCGGTGTAGATAACCCTCTTTAATTGTTTTAGACTATCGTTGCCTAAAATATCATCTAATGATTTCAATGTAGGGAGTAGGGAAAATTTTATTGGGACATCAGACATATTGAATTAGTTTGCTATTTTATGATGCATAATTTTTATATTACCACCCACGGATATAGATTCGAGGGGTTTAGTATTTGGGATCGGATTTGAAATTAAATCTCAGTTCATATAATTATGGTTAGATCCGGTGTCAATGAAAATTTTTAAGACTTTCCGCCGCTTACTTTTGCTTCAAAATAGGTTAGCGAGGAGCTAGTTACCCTAAAAAATGTACGTCAATATATTCTACTTATGGGGTGTCGTTAGTATAGTCATAGTTGATCCATAATAACCTTGAACAGGTTTGTTCGATTCTAATACAGTACTGTCTTGACCGTTATCTTTGTTTTCGTTGCTCTTAATGCACAGTGCAGTGTGGTTGCGTCCATAGGCCAAAAATAAACAAGTAAGAACGTTGCAGTCGGACGTAACCGACTGCGTAATACTCATTCACAGTGCACGGAAATTATTATTGTTTTTTTTTTAAAAATATAGAATTTTTATATTTCGTAGGGGTGGGGGTTGGCGTGGCCAATATTAAGAGAAGGTCACACAAACACTTTCTGCCAAATTTTGTGCCTCTAACTCCAAAATTGTCGGAGGTATTGCTTTCCCGATTTGCGGGGACGGGAGTAGGTGGGAGTGGGCATGGCCGTAAAGTTTTCTTACCGAGTTTTAAAAGGGGTGACCAGCCATCTACGTTTAGAATTTGGTGACTCTAGCTCCAAAATTGTGGGAGATATAGGCTTTCGCACTTTGCGGTGCGGGAGAGGGCGGGGGTGGATGTGAGCGGTAAATTTTTGCCCTTATTTAGAGGAGCTGACCACTAATCTACCTTCAAAATTTGGTGACTCTAGCTCTAATACTTTGGAAGATATAGCCATTTCCGATTTTTTAAGGCGGGGTATCTGGGGGGCGTTCTAGTGGGCGTGGCCGGGATATCAAGGTCTTAATCTTTTGGGGAGGTCAGCAATCTACATACCGAGTTTGGTATCTCTAGCTTCAAAATTGTGTTAATTATACACGTGTTACCGTTTTGAGCTTGTAAATATATCGATTTTAGCGATTACGGAGGCGGAAGGAGGCGTGGCTAGAAAATTTTCTGTGATGTTTGCGGGACCTCACCAGTAATATATATTCAAAATTTGGTGACCATAGCTCTAAAACTGTGGGAGATATAGCCATTTCCCATTTTTTAGGGCGGGGGCGCTGGGGGGCGTTCTAGTGGGCGTGGCCGGGAAATCAGGTCCGCATATTTTGGAGGAGATCACCAGCTATCTACATTCCAAATTTTGTGACTCTAACTTTAATATTGTGGGAACTACAAGTATATATGCCAAGTTTCAAGTCTCTATCTTCAATAGCGCCGAAAAATATTGCGTTCATACGGACAGACGGACATACGGTCAGACGGACGGACAGCATGACGGACATTGCACAAAACCAATATACTAGTTTCACTTCGTGAACGAGTATAACTAGTTTCAATTCGTGAACGAGTATAAAAAATCGATCACTGAATATTTAGACAAAATGTAACTTAATGTCCTACCTAAATGACAAACCGGTTTTTTTTTAAATCGAACGGGATTTCCGAAAAATAGCTTTGAAAGAATGAACAAGTGTTCATTTTGGCAACGCAGCATCGCTTAGTTGTTTTTTTTGTTTTTTTTTTTCAAAACATAATTGTAATTTAAAGAAGACAAACGCTTGCTAGAGTTCTCTGGAGTAAATTAGTAAGAATGATTTTTGAAGTTAAAGGTATTTATTTGAATAAATTCTTCTTGTGAGATTAATTAGATCAAATACATTTTTTTTGCGTATTTCAGATCGATTACATTTTTTTTGTGTGTTTTGTGAACGTCTTCTCTATGTTTACTTAAAGTTGACTTAAATTTAATGTTATAAGATAATAAAAATGTTAAGTTTAGCTGATGAAAGTTGCTGATTAACGTATATTCATAAATAAACTAAAGCCGTTTTACTGTTTTTCAAAGTCAAATTTGCGACGCAATCAGCTGCTCATCCTTTGTTTTTGTAATGTTGCTTTTGTTTTCGTCATTGGCGTTTGTATACAATTTCGCATATTAATTTTTATAATTTGTATCTTCTTTGTGCATTTCGCTTTTGAATTTGTTTTTTAGGCGCTTCTTATATCTGTATGCTTTCACGCATGCGTATCTTTGATCTTGGTGCACAGAAGAGGTCTACAGAAAAAACTCAGAGCTTGATTAATTTTGTAGAACTAAACATTACAAACAAGGACTACGCATTCGAGTTGAGTAAACTTAAGAAATGTATTGCTTATATTTGCAAGAAAAAAATTGCATATTGGATATTGGAGCAAACGTATTATGTTCAGTTGTACAATATCAATCCAATTGTTTGAACACTAAGAGAATTATTATACTGAAGCCAACTTGTGTTCCTCAACAAATGGATACAAGTGCTGTTTGTGGACGCCGCAAAATTGATTGATAGGAAATTCTAAACCTAGGCATTAGATACGGCCAAACAGTTAATCAAAACATATCCATGGTACTATCTTCCAGCAACAGTGCATAAAATTTTAATTCATGGACCGAAGGTGATAGCACACGCTGTGTTGATTGGAGAGCTCTCAGAGGAAACTACAGAGTCAAAAAATAAAGAAATAAAAAAGTGCCTGCAGCAACATATTCGGAAGATATCTCGCATATTGATAAATACAGATTTGATTAAAACACTGAGATCAGGCCCTTTTATAACAGGTCAAAGAAAACTACCAAAGATAGGCAAATCGACATTTCGACGATCGTCTACATATGATTTATCAGAAGATCAAATATCTTCAAAATCTATCAAAATAAACCGTCTTATTAAACATTGTTTGTTACCCCTATATATACTGAATATATCTTGGAGGCTTATTATTAAAAATTTTCCCGATCTTTTCTATGGGAGTTATAAAATTCATAACGATATCACCACTAGAAGTATTTATGGCCGCGGCTCCATACAAGCCCAACCACTGTGCAATGTTAAAATTTCATTGTCTCTTATCGGTGTTTGCATATTACCTGGAAGTCGTTTGCCTATCTCGAAATTTGGTCTGTTCATGCAATTAATCTGTTTAGTCCTAATACTGTGATCCATGTCTATTGGTTCTGGTCGTGGTTGCGATTTTGGTGCCGAAGGGCGATGTGGTGCAACTGGTTGTTGTTGATAATTAGGTCTGTTTTATATAAACTAATCATATAGATAAAAATAAATGATAAGTGGTTGATAGCTATGGCTGCCAAGGCCTTCAGCTAGATAATAATTAAATTTGAGGTGTTTACATTAGTTTACTTAATATGTAAGGTTATAAACTCTAATTTTGTTTATTTACATTTTTGGGTTCTTGTATTTACATTTTTGATTGTTTGCTAATTTTTTTAAAATTAGATAACGTGATTAATTTGGGATTTATTAAGGAATTTTATAATTTTACAAGTATATTTAACGGGTTATCTTGATTGAAAAACTCTTTTCTAATGTTGGTTAGGGATGAGCAGAATTCTAGTATATGTTTTAGTTTAGTGTGGCCTATCGTAGACGAATTATTTTAGTTTGGTCAAGTCGATTTATGTTACTGGGAGAAAGAGAAAGATAGTAGTCGAGGCTGTTTATATTTGCAATAGAGTCTAAGGCAGACATAGAGTCGGGGCATATAATAAACGTTCTTGGCTAGTTTAAGGGCTTTCAAAATTTCAACTATTTCGGCGGTTAGTACTGTCGAGTAGTATGGTTTATTGCCTTACTTTTGTGTGGGTTTCTTTTATGATTGCATACCCTGTAATGTTATTTGGTTGGGAACCATCGGTGAAGATAAATGCGTGTGCCTTATGTTGGTTTTTAATTTTGAGGAAGTGTTGTCTGAAGATGTTTGATGTAGTGTTTTGTTTTCAATGTATTCTTAGTGAAGTGTCTACTGTGTTTTTTGGTGAAAACCATGAGGGTTCTAGATTTTGGATTTTGTTAGGTGTGTATGGAAGATTATTTAATGTTGATCAACTTATTGAGCTTTCAATTGATGAGATCAATTTTGTCTTTCTAGATGGCTTATGGTGTTTTATGAGATGTGCCATTGGGGTCTCTGTAGATGTTATAAGATTTTTGACAAGCTTTGATATTAGAAAGTTTTTGATATTATTGATATTAGAAAATTATTGTTGAAATGTTTGCTTCTTGAAGAATGTTGTTGATTGGTATTGAAAGAAAGGCTCCGAGGGACATTCGAGTTGCTGCGGTAAAAGGTGTTTTTAGTTTATTTAATAATGATTTGTATAACTGTGGCTTTTGCAACTGAGAGTAGGGTTAATAATACCTAGGACTAGCGAGACATTTTTAAAACTTTTAGATAAAGATGTTTTGAGATTGCTGATGTGGCAATTCCAACTCTATTTACTGTTTACTGTTAATCCTAAAATTGTAATTGAAGTGACTGTTGGTATTTGGATATTGTTGCAGGATTTATTACAGATGCAATTTTGCTTTCTGCATATGTGGAGGTGTTGACATTTATTGATTGAAATAGCGGCCGCGGAATAGGAGCACCAGCTTTGAATGGTCTCTAATAATGTATCAAGACTGTAGTTAATATTTTTTTCTTTGTTGAAGGGAAGGGTGAGAAAGAAGTCATCAGAATCGGCACTGAATTTAAGGGTTTTTTGCATGGGTATTATATTGGCTAGCTTATTGTATGCCATGAGAAATAATATGACTAATAATGGTGATCCAAGGGGTATACCGTTGCTCAACAGTAGGATATTGGATGTTTGTCATACAACTCTTACAACGAATTTTTTTTAAGAAATAAAGTTGTCCTGCTTTTCATTATATGAGTTGGTTTACTAATGTGTGTACACCAATTCTATCAAAGGCCTTTGAAAAGTCAAGGGTTATGATTGATGTATGTTGTTTCTTGTTTAGGGTCTTTGTTAAGGAAGTCAGCATAGGGTACACTCTCTGTGACTGATTTTCCTCTTTTAAACCCAAATTGATATTGCTGTAAAAGTTTATTTTGAGTAACGAACCACTAGAGCTAATGTTTTGTCCATTGTTTTAGCTATACAACAGTTTAATAATATAGGTCAATATGATGATGTTTGTGGTTTATTTGAATGTGGTTTTAGAATGGGAATGATTAAACTGGTTTTGTATGCTTGCGGTACGCGGGTATTTAAAATTTTATTGAAGCGTCGTATAATTCTGCATTTAACTGTATGAGAGCTATTTTTTATCATAGGATAAGATATCCTGTTGAGACCGGGCGTTGACTTTTTTAGAGATTGAATTCTGGCTTCAAATTTTCATACATTCGGGAGATTTCGTCTTTTAAATTAAGTGTTCCGGCCGAACATTTCAGCAAAATTTGCTGTAAAGAGTTCTGGCCAGACCACTTAATCATTAAAGAATACACTGCGAAAAAGAAAAATCGGTCTCCGATTGCACTTCCGCCTCCTGCTGTCAATCTAAGCCCACCTCTTGCAGTCTCTGTTAGTACAAAAAACTAACATCCTCCCTCTCACTTGGCTACCAGAATGTAAGAGGTCTTTGTAGCAAACTTTGTAATCTTTATCTTAGTAGCCTATCTTTTCATTTTCATGTCATAGCCTTCTCTGAGATATGGTTAAGGCCTGACATCCTAAATTCTGAAATACTATCTAACAAATTCTCTATCTATAGAAAAGACCGCACTTCTCGTCGTGGTGGTGGTGTGCTTATTGCTGTTGATGCTGATTTATTCTCGGAGATAGTAATAACTAACTTTTGTACAGATATAGAATTTGTTGCCGTCAAATTGTGCATTAATGGTGTCTGCCTTTTTATTACTTGTTCCTATATTCCTCCTTCCTCAGATAATTCTGTCTACTCGATGCACTTTTCTGCTATACATTCTGTCTCTGCTATGCTTTCCGATCGTGATTTTCTTGTAGCTCTGGGTGATTTCAATATTGCTGGAACTACGTGGATCTCTAGTCCTGATTCTAACGTCTTGAGCTCCACGACCCAAAATGATTTTCTCGATAAATTATTTGGGATGTCATTATGTCAAATCAATGCTATGCCAAATTCTCTTAATAAAATGCTTGATCTTGTTTTTGTTTTGGATCAATGTTTCTTGTCTGTTTCCCGTACTGAGCCTATATCATGTCCGGAAGATCCCTATCACCCCACTTCAGAGGTGTTGATTGATTTACCTGCCCGGGTAGTAAGCCTCCAGACCGAGCTCGCCAAGAACCCAAAAAGTTTACTTCAAAGGTCTTGTCTCTAAACCTGTTCAAGTTACTTCCGGAGTACCACAAGGAAGTCACTTTGGTCCGTTATTATTCACCTTATTCATAAATGACCTTCCTTCTGTAATAAACCACTCTCGGGTACTGATGTACGCCGATGACGTAAAACTTTGCCTGTCGTCTACCAATTCTCTAGCTGCCCAAAGTTTGCAATCCGACCTAGACAGTTTGAAAATCAAGTAAATTTATTAAATCTTAATTACAGTAAGTGTAAATTTATGTCCTTCTATAGACGAATGCCATTTTTCAATAATTATTTCCTTAATGGTAAGCCCCTTGAGCGTATTGAGTCCGTTAACGATTTGGGTATTCTTCTTGATCCCAAGCTTAAGTTTAACAAGCATATTTCTTCTGTTGCAAATCGAGCTTTTGGAGTCCTGGGATTCATAAAGCGCTGGTCGAAAGAATTTGACGATCCCTATGTTACTAAAACTCTATATACTTCACTTGTTCGTCCAATTCTTGAATATGGTTCTTGTATATGGTGTCCCCAATACAAGGTTCATCAAGATAGAATTGAGTCTGTACAAAAACAATTTCTGCTTTTTGCCCTCCGGGGTCTTAACTGGAATACTAATTATCGCATGCCTTCCTACCATAGTAGACTTTTACTAATAAATCTTCCCTTGCTTTCTAATCGTAGAACCATGCTTGGTGTAATATTCTTACACAAACTAATTAATGGGGAAATTGATTCTTCCGAATTAATCAGCCAAATTAGTTTTGCGGTTCCGAGTAGAAATACGAGGAATTTTCTACCGCTATCTCTTGAAATGTGTCATAGTAACTATTATATTCATAATCCTTTTCGTATCTTGTGCTCTAATTATAATAATCGTTTCCGAATAATAAGTAAAGCTACTTCTATTCCTATCCTTAAAACTTTAATCCTTTGTCATCTGTCAATTTGTTCGCGATCTTCGTCACCGCACGTTATGCGGGGCGCCCCTCGGTCGGTTGGGCGGGAGGTGGGGGGCATTTTGCCTGGGTCCGCGCGTTAACAAGCCCGTGCTTGGTATCGTTGGGCCACTTGAATGTACTGCTCGTTAGTACATCTACGTCCAAATATTAAATATTAAAATATTAAATTCTATAAATGTAATAAAGTCCGTCCAGAAGCAATTTCTGCTCTTTGCCTTACGTGGATTAAACTGGTATCCCAATCTTTGTCTACCTTCATATTCCAGCAGGCTTTTACTTCTCAATCTCGCTTCTCTAACCAACCGTAGGATAATCCTTGGTGTTGTTTTTCTACAAAAGTTGATCAATGGCGACATTGATTTCGCCTTTTTTTAGGTCGCCTGAACTTCTCAGTTCCGTTTAGACCTACTAGAAATTATCTCCCCCTATTGCTTCCTACATGCACGAAAGACTACGCTTTGCATACGAATTATTTCTTTTCAAATCTTATGCCTACGCTATAATAGCCTCTACCACGTGTTCTCCTCTGATCTCTTTCTTCTCCTAATAAAGTCATTTCTTTCAGGATATCTTCGGGAAATCATTGACCACCGTCAGCTGTAAGCAGGGGCACAGCTTACCGAACGGGCTAAATTTCTCCCCAATGATCAATGATTTCCGTCTCTGTCTCTTTCCTCTAATCTAACTATATAATTCTAATTATTAGTATTACTAACTACTAAGACTGTTTCCTTCTCTTTCTTTACTATTTTGTTTATTTATAAGATTAGGTTTATATTTTAGAATTTACGCTTATTACTAACAACATTCTCTTTAGCTGTAGGTTTTCTTAACGTCCCTGACAACAATCATTTGTGATTGGGAGCATATCTAGCCGGACAGGCAAATCAAATACCCCAATCGTGTCGGTGATGTTATGAGAATTGTTTATAATTCTTTTAGGTTTTAGCTTTTAATTTTTATATTTATATACATATATTTCTTTGTGCTTTATACATTCTACTTAGGTTGACACTCGATTTGTCAACTTATGAAATAAATAAATGTTGTTGATTCAAAGTTTGTTCAGTTTTGTGTAATTTTGGTTATGTTAGCTGCTTCTTCATTGATGTTTAAACTAATTGGTACATTTTTGTGTATTAGCAGCAGAATGTTGGGTAAAAGTGTTGTGTATTGTGTAATGTGTAGGTGACTTGTCATTTAATATAATATATTGTGATTGATGGATAAACCACTTCTGTTGTTTTGTGGGGAGCCCCAGTTATTATGCCAACTGTTAAAATCTCCGGTTATTATTGAAAGGGTATTGTGGTTGTAAAAGGTGTTTTCGAGGCTATTACGAGAGAAATGTTTATTTGGAGGAACATAGGTGGAAAATATTGATAGTTTTTGTTTTGATTCTATTTCTATGGCAACAGTTTCAATTGTATTGAGTTATGTACTAAGATGGCTGCTCCACCGAATATGTTGGATGCGGTGCAAGTTAGAAGTTTGTAATTTATGGGGTTTAGAAGGTTGTTGTTGTCAAGTATATGTGTTTCTTGGATTGTAAGAATGTGTGGTTTATGCTCTTTAATTATTATAAATAGCTCACTGTATTTGTTAACGTATCATTTGATGTTCCATTGCAGAATTTTTAAAATCTTTTTTATATTATTAAGTTATTTAAAACACTGTTTAAGAATTAATATTTTGTGAGCTAGGTTATGTGTTGTAGAGAATGATCTTGGTTGGACTGACGGAGGGGGAGCTAACCAAATTTTCCCCGCCCGTCAGCTGAGATTTAAATTTAAACTAAATTAATATAAGGTTTTATTTATTATGTTGTCGTCGGCTGACATAGATTCGTCTGAATCGGAGCTATGATTTGTATTCTTGTTAGTCGCCTTAAGTTGACGAAGGGTGCGCTTTGGTGTATTTCTGGGAGCGATTTTGATTTTTTTGCTTATAATGATGAACGCCATATTTTTCGGTGCTATTGAATATAGAGACTTGAAACTTGGCTATATATTTGTAGTTATCTGCTTCAGGCAAAGTGTTAAGATTTTTCTGCCAAAAATCTGAGTCACCAAATTTAGAATTTATATTACTGGTAAGGTCTTCCAAACATCATAGAAAACATTTTCCGGCCACGCCTCCATAATCGCTAAAATCTATATATTTGCAAGCTCAAAACGGTAATACGTGTATAATTTACACAATTTTAAAGCTAGAGACACCAATCTTGGTATGTAGATTGCTGGTGACCTCCTTAAAAGATTGAGAATTCGATATCCCGGCCACGCCCACTGGAACGCCCGCAGACACCCCGCCTTAAAAAATCAGAAATGGCTATATCTTTCAAAGTTTTAGAGCTAGAGTCACCAAATTTGAAAGGTAGATTTGTGGGCAGCTCCTTTAAATAAGGGTACAAAAATGTCTATATTCTATATTTTTCCAAAATACCAATAATAACTTGCGTGTTCTGTGAACAGGTATTAAGCAGTTGGTTACGTCCGACTGCAACGTTCTTACTTGTTTTTTTTTTTTTTTGTATATTGTCGATTTGGGATAAGTTGATGATGTCCTGTAGGTCTTCGTAGTTGGTGATACTACATTGCATGGTTTTCGGTGGAATTGTTGGTGTGCTAAGGTTATTTGTTGGTTTAGGTGGTGCTTTTGTTATGGGGTGCGGTGAATTTTGTTAACAGCTACTGCAAATGTTGTGTTTTGATTTGTACATAGCGTGGGCTGGGTGATTAGTGTCTAAGCTTTTCTCACTGCAGTTAACACAGTGTGGTTGGTTTGAACACTTGTACATTTCCTCAGACTCGCAGGTTGGGTCTGTTGACTGGCAAATCTTCAGAGTATGTCCAAAGCGTAGGCACTTTTTGCAGCGCATGAAAAGTAGAATGTAGCTACGAACATTGGTTTTTTGGTATCCTATGAGAATGTTTTCGGGAAGATTGTGGAATGCAAATGTAAGAATAATAAGTCCAGTTTCGATGCGTTTGTTACCCTTCCTTTTTGTTATTTTTCTAACTTCAGAAACGTTTTGAGAGCGCAGCTTGTTCTTCTTTTTTCTTTCTGAAATCGATCTAAGGACGTTGCAGTAGATGGCGCCTTTGCAACCGTTAAGGGTTGAATTTTCGGTTACTTTAACTGTTATTTCTGGAGATAACGTTGTTAATATCAATAGTTTGGTGGCTTCTTTGTATTCTTTTGTTTTGATTAGGATGGTACCATTTTTATTTTTTTCCATACATTTACTGAGCCGTTGCATGTATGGTCTATCATTTTTTATACCCTGAACCCATTGAAAATGGGTAAATCATGGTATAATGGTTGTGTGTAAATGTATGTAACAGGCAGAAGGAAGCACTCTGACCCCACAATGTATATATATTCTTGATTAGCGACACTAGCCAAGTCGATCTAGCCCTGTTCGTCTGTATGAACGCGGCGATTTGGGAGACTACAGAAGCTATACAGCTGAACTTGGAGTCTTTTAGTTCGTGTATACCATACGCAGACAAAGTTTATTTCAAATCATTGATAACTCATATCGTTTTCCTATTATCGATAATTATCGTTTTCTTACTCTGTGTTTTGAAGATTTCTCAAAAATCATAAGAGCTAGAGAAGCCAAACTTAGTTTAAACTGTTCGCGTGATGCATATGCAGGTGAGGAATTGATTTTAGATACCTCCCCACACTTGCCCCCTATATGCAAAAATGTAAAAAAAAAACGCAATTCAAATACTACTACTACTACTAATACTAAGATCATACTCTTAGTTTAGGAGTTATACACGAATTTAGTTTCCATAGTGGGACCCAAGCGCAGCTGTTAACAGCGTGCAGCCTGCGTTTACATGTGCATGCGTGTGTGTGTTTATGTGTAATTCTGTGTATGGGTGTATCAATGCAAGCGGACTGAAATGTATGAAAACACAGGGTTCAGGGTATACCCCAGTCGGGCGTTCCCAACTTCCCGCCTTCTCACTTGTTTTATTAAGAATGGAGAGACCTTCTCAAGGGATTCGATCTTGCTCTCATTGTTTTTGGTTAGTAATGTTTAGGTGCGGGTGTAAATTCAATAGTTGACTTAGCAATGTTGTTTGACTTTGGTAGGTCAGGTGGGTCTGGTGGTTGTCCCATTGTAGTGTGCATTGGTTACGCTTAGCGTTCTGCAATATTTTGATTTGATGAAGGCAACAGTGACTTGTGTTTTTTCTGTCACTCTTAAATGGTTGATTTTTTGTTTTTCTGTTTTACTATCGTGCAAAACACTAAGGCGTTAAAGTATTGTTTCGATAGTGGTAACTATCGTGTACAACACTAAGGTCTTGATTGACAAATCTTTTGGCTGATATAGTCTAATGTTTGGTTCTGTGTGTTTTTTGTTAACTTTTTGTTTTTAGCCTGAACAAACGCTCGCCTGCGCTCTATTAGATTTATGCCACTTATGTGTGCACTTATCTTTGCTGTGTTTATTTTTAATGTGAAAGCACTTTGATAGGTGATTCTCCGCAAGCACGTCTGTTTCCGATGAAATCTGACATTGAACTGAGGTCTGTTATATTGTTGAGTTGCGACACATTGTTGCTGTGAGTTTTGGTAGATTTGAGGATTCCTGGTGAATTGTTGTTGAATTGGCTCGAAAACCGATAGGCTGTGCCCTGGTGGTTTCATGATAAGATCTGAAAGTTTAAAGTTAAGTGACAAGTGCAAAGTTTGGGGCAGATCAACTGGTTCTTTCATACCTAGCAGGCTGGGGGAGGTCACCTCTGAGTCCTCGAACAAAAGTGTGCACAGCTTTAACACGATAATGCTTAGTCATCAATTGTTCTGATTCTCCCGATAACTCCATACACTCAATTTTGTTTAAAATGAATGACAAATGTTTATAAATTACTTGATGGAATTCCTCTACCGATTGGTTGCTCGTTTGCACGATAGTTGCAATTTGATACTCTAAATTACTTAGATCGCGTTTGTTTGCATAGTGGCATAGTGGCAGAGTTAGGCATTTTGAAATGGCACTCCAGCTTAAAGGAGCATTGTATGATTTTAAGGCTATGTCAGCATTACCAATTATTTTGTTTTGAATGGTGTTTAGAATACCGAAATATTTTGGGGTACCTTGTAGAGACGCATAGTTTCCTGGGAATGGTCTCCTGAAAATTAGCGAAGACTACGTCTGGCACTCTGTCTACGTCGGCTAAGCTCGTTCGCTGTTCTACGTTAATTACTTGATAAAGTACACATTTAGTTTGGGGTCTTAATTTGCCTAACTAAATTCGGTACCTATTCATTAATTGCCTGAGTAAAAACACCTGCAATGAGGGCTAATAATACGTCTCGATTATCCATATTTCTATGTTGTTAAAATTCTTGTTGTCTTTGTAATTGTCTTTGTGGTCAATGTCGTGCACCTCTTCTTCTAAATTAATTACAATTGGTAACAGCCAAATTGCATAGATTACCAAACCTAGCTTTCCTGATAAATATGGGGCAGCATATGATGAAAAAGCACTATAAAAATGTTTCTATGGTGAGACTTTTTTAAATGTTCAAAATATGGTATTTTAGGTAGCGGTTTTCTCAGAGGTGAACTTGCATTACTGATCATTACTTGAGACTGTCGTAACCGATTTTGAAAAACTTACCGATTAGTGAAAGCTAATGAATAAATTTATATAAATATATCTATAAATATATTAATCAGACTGGTTTTGTAACTATATATTTTTGAATAAAGAAAGTTATGATTGCTTGTGCGGTATTTTTCACGATTTTTTTACTTTAAAAAGTCGAAAAAACTATATATTTTGTTCGTTACCAATTCGCTTATATAGCTATAGATTAATATATTAATCATTGAAGTCGATGGAGAGACTGCTGAGATATTATTACTTCAGCAACCTGTTTTAGGTCGCATTTTTCAATTTCGCTCATATAAGTCATGGGTCAAGTGGACCGTCCACATGCGTTTGTGTCCACAAACTTAACTCGGATCGGCCTGATGGCTTGGCGTTACTGAGGATGTTTTGTTTTTCTTCTTTTCGCCGAGGATGCTGGCATGATCTACCTACTCCAGCGATAGTCTCCCATCTACTAGTATCGGCCGGTGACCGGAGAAGCAACCCATACCCCTAACTATTACTGGTACCTGAGGAAAACTACCTGTTGCAAGTATCGGTCTGCACATTAGTGCACCAGTACACTTGGCTGACCATGTTTGCAACCGAAACTACTACCTGACAGAATTCGGACCAAACAAACACCAAGGAATAATGTTGACCACAGGTAATATCGACACGTTAACACTTTCTGCCCAATTTGGAATATTGATATAAAGCTGCCTTCCAGAATTACCGGTGCTCAGTCTAGCTGTGACATTAATCGAAATACAAGCTAAAACGAAAATATGCCGTATAAAATAAATAACATTGTGCGCAAATTTTCGTACCGGTACAACCCCCATTCATTCTGCTACATAAGTGACAACTACATAGCCAATACGAACTCTAAAATAACATTCAATGAAAGATTACAAAGTTAAATATTTTTTTTGGAATTCAACCCAAAAATTTTAAATAAGATTGCGCTTCAACTTTTATTTGCATTTCGCGCCAAGCACGACATTTATAACGTAAATAATTATTGGCTTGTTCAGACCTGCATTGATGTCGGATCAATAGATTTGGCAACTATCTAACACTAAAATTGCAATCGATTAAGTAAACTTGGCACAGTCAACTTGAAGTGAGTCCTCAGCGGACTTTCTTTCCTATCGAGCAGTCAAAGACTGCGCATGAGCCGAAATTTTCTACGACCTAAATCGTCTGCATCTGGCCCATGCAAAATATTTAAGGCTATCCAAAAATACGTCTAACTTGCTGGTTTTATAATTATTTCTTAAATAAGTATCCATTTAGCCATGTTGGATGTATGTCAATTTAACCATACAATAGCAAGTCTGCATTAGCTTTGGCTAGTGTCGTTATATTCTCTACAAGGAGTACCCCGGAATAGAAGTTGTGTTAAGCAGCACAGACTCTGCAGGCGACACGGCTTCTGTAAGCGCTGCAGTCCGTGATTCCAACAGATCAGCTTTTTGGCGGGATATATCCATAAAATTCGATCGAAGAATTCTAAATGGAATCATAAAGCTATTCGCCACAATTATGCACTTTATAATGACCACAGTAAAAAGTTCGGAGTAACGTGTTGCTGCTGCTAGAAAAGTATGTAGATTGCTGGTGACCTCCTTAAAAGATTGAGAATTCGATATCCCGGCCACGCCCACTGGAACGCCCGCAGACACCCCGCCTTAAAAAATCAGAAATGGCTATATCTTTCAAAGTTTTAGAGCTAGAGTCACCAAATTTGAAAGGTAGATTTGTGGGCAGCTCCTTTAAATAAGGGTACAAAAATGTCTATATTCTATATTTTTCCAAAATACCAATAATAACTTGCGTGTTCTGTGAACAGGTATTAAGCAGTTGGTTACGTCCGACTGCAACGTTCTTACTTGTTTTTTTTTTTTTTGTATATTGTCGATTTGGGATAAGTTGATGATGTCCTGTAGGTCTTCGTAGTTGGTGATACTACATTGCATGGTTTTCGGTGGAATTGTTGGTGTGCTAAGGTTATTTGTTGGTTTAGGTGGTGCTTTTGTTATGGGGTGCGGTGAATTTTGTTAACAGCTACTGCAAATGTTGTGTTTTGATTTGTACATAGCGTGGGCTGGGTGATTAGTGTCTAAGCTTTTCTCACTGCAGTTAACACAGTGTGGTTGGTTTGAACACTTGTACATTTCCTCAGACTCGCAGGTTGGGTCTGTTGACTGGCAAATCTTCAGAGTATGTCCAAAGCGTAGGCACTTTTTGCAGCGCATGAAAAGTAGAATGTAGCTACGAACATTGGTTTTTTGGTATCCTATGAGAATGTTTTCGGGAAGATTGTGGAATGCAAATGTAAGAATAATAAGTCCAGTTTCGATGCGTTTGTTACCCTTCCTTTTTGTTATTTTTCTAACTTCAGAAACGTTTTGAGAGCGCAGCTTGTTCTTCTTTTTTCTTTCTGAAATCGATCTAAGGACGTTGCAGTAGATGGCGCCTTTGCAACCGTTAAGGGTTGAATTTTCGGTTACTTTAACTGTTATTTCTGGAGATAACGTTGTTAATATCAATAGTTTGGTGGCTTCTTTGTATTCTTTTGTTTTGATTAGGATGGTACCATTTTTATTTTTTTGCATACATTTACTGAGCCGTTGCATGTATGGTCTATCATTTTTTATACCCTGAACCCATTGAAAATGGGTAAATCATGGTATAATGGTTGTGTGTAAATGTATGTAACAGGCAGAAGGAAGCACTCTGACCCCACAATGTATATATATTCTTGATTAGCGACACTAGCCAAGTCGATCTAGCCCTGTCCGTCTGTATGAACGCGGCGATTTGGGAGACTACAGAAGCTATACAGCTGAACTTGGAGTCTTTTAGTTCGTGTATACCATACGCAGACAAAGTTTATTTCAAATCATTGATAACTCATATCGTTTTCCTATTATCGATAATTATCGTTTTCTTACTCTGTGTTTTGAAGATTTCTCAAAAATCATAAGAGCTAGAGAAGCCAAACTTAGTTTAAACTGTTCGCGTGATGCATATGCAGGTGAGGAATTGATTTTAGATACCTCCCCACACTTGCCCCCTATATGCAAAAATGTAAAAAAAAAACGCAATTCAAATACTACTACTACTAATACTAAGATCATACTCTTAGTTTAGGAGTTATACACGAATTTAGTTTCCATAGTGGGACCCAAGCGCAGCTGTTAACAGCGTGCAGCCTGCGTTTACATGTGCATGCGTGTGTGTGTTTATGTGTAATTCTGTGTATGGGTGTATCAATGCAAGCGGACTGAAATGTATGAAAACACAGGGTTCAGGGTATACCCCAGTCGGGCGTTCCCAACTTCCCGCCTTCTCACTTGTTTTATTAAGAATGGAGAGACCTTCTCAAGGGATTCGATCTTGCTCTCATTGTTTTTGGTTAGTAATGTTTAGGTGCGGGTGTAAATTCAATAGTTGACTTAGCAATGTTGTTTGACTTTGGTAGGTCAGGTGGGTCTGGTGGTTGTCCCATTGTAGTGTGCATTGGTTACGCTTAGCGTTCTGCAATATTTTGATTTGATGAAGGCAACAGTGACTTGTGTTTTTTCTGTCACTCTTAAATGGTTGATTTTTTGTTTTTCTGTTTTACTATCGTGCAAAACACTAAGGCGTTAAAGTATTGTTTCGATAGTGGTAACTATCGTGTACAACACTAAGGTCTTGATTGACAAATCTTTTGGCTGATATAGTCTAATGTTTGGTTCTGTGTGTTTTTTGTTAACTTTTTGTTTTTAGCCTGAACAAACGCTCGCCTGCGCTCTATTAGATTTATGCCACTTATGTGTGCACTTATCTTTGCTGTGTTTATTTTTAATGTGAAAGCACTTTGATAGGTGATTCTCCGCAAGCACGTCTGTTTCCGATGAAATCTGACATTGAACTGAGGTCTGTTATATTGTTGAGTTGCGACACATTGTTGCTGTGAGTTTTGGTAGATTTGAGGATTCCTGGTGAATTGTTGTTGAATTGGCTCGAAAACCGATAGGCTGTGCCCTGGTGGTTTCATGATAAGATCTGAAAGTTTAAAGTTAAGTGACAAGTGCAAAGTTTGGGGCAGATCAACTGGTTCTTTCATACCTAGCAGGCTGGGGGAGGTCACCTCTGAGTCCTCGAACAAAAGTGTGCACAGCTTTAACACGATAATGCTTAGTCATCAATTGTTCTGATTCTCCCGATAACTCCATACACTCAATTTTGTTTAAAATGAATGACAAATGTTTATAAATTACTTGATGGAATTCCTCTACCGATTGGTTGCTCGTTTGCACGATAGTTGCAATTTGATACTCTAAATTACTTAGATCGCGTTTGTTTGCATAGTGGCATAGTGGCAGAGTTAGGCATTTTGAAATGGCACTCCAGCTTAAAGGAGCATTGTATGATTTTAAGGCTATGTCAGCATTACCAATTATTTTGTTTTGAATGGTGTTTAGAATACCGAAATATTTTGGGGTACCTTGTAGAGACGCATAGTTTCCTGGGAATGGTCTCCTGAAAATTAGCGAAGACTACGTCTGGCACTCTGTCTACGTCGGCTAAGCTCGTTCGCTGTTCTACGTTAATTACTTGATAAAGTACACATTTAGTTTGGGGTCTTAATTTGCCTAACTAAATTCGGTACCTATTCATTAATTGCCTGAGTAAAAACACCTGCAATGAGGGCTAATAATACGTCTCGATTATCCATATTTCTATGTTGTTAAAATTCTTGTTGTCTTTGTAATTGTCTTTGTGGTCAATGTCGTGCACCTCTTCTTCTAAATTAATTACAATTGGTAACAGCCAAATTGCATAGATTACCAAACCTAGCTTTCCTGATAAATATGGGGCAGCATATGATGAAAAAGCACTATAAAAATGTTTCTATGGTGAGACTTTTTTAAATGTTCAAAATATGGTATTTTAGGTAGCGGTTTTCTCAGAGGTGAACTTGCATTACTGATCATTACTTGAGACTGTCGTAACCGATTTTGAAAAACTTACCGATTAGTGAAAGCTAATGAATAAATTTATATAAATATATCTATAAATATATTAATCAGACTGGTTTTGTAACTATATATTTTTGAATAAAGAAAGTTATGATTGCTTGTGCGGTATTTTTCACGATTTTTTTACTTTAAAAAGTCGAAAAAACTATATATTTTGTTCGTTACCAATTCGCTTATATAGCTATAGATTAATATATTAATCATTGAAGTCGATGGAGAGACTGCTGAGATATTATTACTTCAGCAACCTGTTTTAGGTCGCATTTTTCAATTTCGCTCATATAAGTCATGGGTCAAGTGGACCGTCCACATGCGTTTGTGTCCACAAACTTAACTCGGATCGGCCTGATGGCTTGGCGTTACTGAGGATGTTTTGTTTTTCTTCTTTTCGCCGAGGATGCTGGCATGATCTACCTACTCCAGCGATAGTCTCCCATCTACTAGTATCGGCCGGTGACCGGAGAAGCAACCCATACCCCTAACTATTACTGGTACCTGAGGAAAACTACCTGTTGCAAGTATCGGTCTGCACATTAGTGCACCAGTACACTTGGCTGACCATGTTTGCAACCGAAACTACTACCTGACAGAATTCGGACCAAACAAACACCAAGGAATAATGTTGACCACAGGTAATATCGACACGTTAACACTTTCTGCCCAATTTGGAATATTGATATAAAGCTGCCTTCCAGAATTACCGGTGCTCAGTCTAGCTGTGACATTAATCGAAATACAAGCTAAAACGAAAATATGCCGTATAAAATAAATAACATTGTGCGCAAATTTTCGTACCGGTACAACCCCCATTCATTCTGCTACATAAGTGACAACTACATAGCCAATACGAACTCTAAAATAACATTCAATGAAAGATTACAAAGTTAAATATTTTTTTTGGAATTCAACCCAAAAATTTTAAATAAGATTGCGCTTCAACTTTTATTTGCATTTCGCGCCAAGCACGACATTTATAACGTAAATAATTATTGGCTTGTTCAGACCTGCATTGATGTCGGATCAATAGATTTGGCAACTATCTAACACTAAAATTGCAATCGATTAAGTAAACTTGGCACAGTCAACTTGAAGTGAGTCCTCAGCGGACTTTCTTTCCTATCGAGCAGTCAAAGACTGCGCATGAGCCGAAATTTTCTACGACCTAAATCGTCTGCATCTGGCCCATGCAAAATATTTAAGGCTATCCAAAAATACGTCTAACTTGCTGGTTTTATAATTATTTCTTAAATAAGTATCCATTTAGCCATGTTGGATGTATGTCAATTTAACCATACAATAGCAAGTCTGCATTAGCTTTGGCTAGTGTCGTTATATTCTCTACAAGGAGTACCCCGGAATAGAAGTTGTGTTAAGCAGCACAGACTCTGCAGGCGACACGGCTTCTGTAAGCGCTGCAGTCCGTGATTCCAACAGATCAGCTTTTTGGCGGGATATATCCATAAAATTCGATCGAAGAATTCTAAATGGAATCATAAAGCTATTCGCCACAATTATGCACTTTATAATGACCACAGTAAAAAGTTCGGAGTAACGTGTTGCTGCTGCTAGAAAATAAAGCTCGGAAACAAGGAACTTCATAGCTATGAAAATCTTATTATTTCTTTGACAATAGTGTCATACTCTAAAGGCAAGATTGAGTCTTGCAATGCAAATCGATAGCTAAAATGTTAAAACAGTAAGTACTAGTGAAATAAAGTTTCAATAAACCACATAGCTGTGCAAGTCATGTAATAATAATAATTGTTTTGAAAGGTATTTAAAAGTGCACAGAACATCTATAAAACTATCACCAGCTTTCGCATTATCATCATCTTTAATAATGAAATCATCTTCATCGCTCATTCTCGTTTGTACTTCTTGGAAATCGGACGCGATTTTGAGCCCTCTCGTGTGTTTGTGTGTGTATTTGTTGCACCACCGGCAACTGGCAGAAACACATAGTGACACTACTTAAGCCCGCCCCAGGGCAACGAAATTAAATACCACCTTTAGTGGGTGTTCTAAACACAAGAGCTGGCTCTGGCAGCCAGTAAAAAAAAATAATAAATAACACTTTACACTCTTGTGGAAACAAAAACAAATAAACTACCACGTGCAGTACAAGTGAGGAAGCTTTTACAAAGCTTAAGCAGCGCTCAGCTGATCTCCGTAAAGCATCCCAAGTGTGCGTGTGCGCGAATGGAACCAAGCTTTCGCGAGAGAGCTTTCACCAAAGCTCACCCACACAAAAGCAGCCAAACAACATCAGCACAACCAGTGCTGGCACTTAGTCACTTTTGTCGTGATCTTGTCACAGCTTGTGATGAATCACTTTTACGTAAATACGTGATATTTTTGTAATTAAGTGAAGTAAAACCTCCATTCTAAATAAAATTCGATCTTATTCGTTTTTTTTTTTTTTAAAACGTTATTTCGTCAAATAATCCACCACGAAACGGTGAATATCCTCTATCACCGATTTACATGCCACCGGAACTGCTGAGCAGCTCAACAACACGTGATGACTTGGCTATGAATGTCGATCAACCTGCTGAGAATAGGTCATTGGAGGACTTCAACCGCTACTACGATGACCAGATGAAAAACGAATTGCAAACCGTAGCAATGTTGATGGTGCATTTGGTGCTGCAAGCAGCACCACAACAACGACTACAATAACAACATCGTCAACAAGCGGAAATTACAGGATTTCAGCTGCTGTTCGCGGCCTGTATGTTGCCTCTGATGCAGCGTCGTCAAGCGGCAGCGCCACAAACACACAAAAGGTGAGCATGGCCATAGACCCAAGTACGAGCAAGAAGCAACTCCCCACAACACCTGTGCCTGGGGACCAAAACCTCGGCTCTAGCCCTGTCCTGCCCAAACTCAAAAAGACTGCTAAAACGCCAGATCACCAACAACCAGCGGTTACATGGCAAAACGTAACCACAAAAAAGCGACGTGCGAGAACGAACTCCTTGAACGCCGCCACAAAAGGGAAACTACAAAAAAAGAATCTCCCTAGCCCCCTCACTACTGTCAGCCCCTCGTCATAGAGTGGCAACAGATTTGCTGCCCTAGCCCAACAAATGAGCAAAAAAGAGGCAGACGACGCCCACATGGATCCCACGGATGACGAAGACAATGAACCCGAAGAGAGGCAGCAACCCAACGCTCCAGCGATAACTCCTAACGTTGAAGCTGCGCAACCAGATAAAAAACCTTCAAGGCCCCGGCCGATAACCGTACCTGGAGTCACCGACATCGAGGTCATGGAGCAAACTTTGCTTCGGGCAGTACCTCAGGACTCATCCGAGTTTAAAATTGCCCCATCTGGTATCCTGCGAGTCCACGCCAAGGACTCAGACACTCACAGGTCTATCACTCGCAAACTTACGGAGGTCAGGGTGCAATTCACCCATTTCTGCCTTAAGGAGGACCGCCCTTTCCGCATCGCAGTGCGCAATCTGATCAGATCGAAAATGCTTTTTCGTCACAGAGCCATCTTACGACCAACATGTTTAACCCCAGGTCAAGGATGCGCAAGAAAACCAGCATCTCTGCTGACCCTACTGATGCGCCACGCCAAAACATCTGGTTTGTTGACCTCAAACAAGCCGCAAATAACAAAGAAAGGCTCCAAATCATTAGAGTGGGACGTCAACGAGTCGCGGTAGAGCTCCCGCAAAACACTCAAGCTTGCTCAGCCTCCTTCAAAGGCTGCAGTTCTTACCAAAAGCGACTGCGCTCAAACCGAACAGCCCTCAATGCGGCTCCCCTCGTACACAATGGACATCCTCAGCCCATGCGTAGCATCAAGCAATCCCATGTCCCCGCTGCGCTGGTCCAGAAAGGTCTCTCGCATGCTGACGCCTTCCGTAATAAAAAAGAGAATACAAACTCGAAACAGACGGTCTCCGATAACTATCAGCCCTATCACCGCAAACAGTAAGGAACCGCCCCCCGCAGCAACAATTGGCTTCATCGAAGCACGTACCAGCCTGCGACATTTCTCCAACAGTGCTCTACGGTCAGCAAATCGGCCCCCGCGCAACCCCAACACCCACAAGGTCAGGATGCATCTTTGGGAAGCATTCTACAAAGTCTGAACGCTCAAGTTCACTACATCCTCGCCAGCATAGACGAGAGTCGCCTCGGATCATGGAACGCTCGCAGCATTATTCCAAATACTAACCAGCTCAAACTTTTTCTCCAAAAACATGAGATTGACTTCATGCTCGTCTCGGAAATCTTCCTGCATCCAGAGCTGTACCTTTCCATCGACGGCTATACGTGTCATGGAGCGGACCAACCATGTGGGCAAGCTAGAGACGGCGCAGCTGTCCTGGTTAAACAGGATATAGTACACTACCGACTGCACTCCATCTCAATACACACTATCCAGTTAGCTACAATAATGGTCCAAACAACCATTGGCGAGATACTCGTTGGCGCTGCCTATCTACCTCCAACGCTTACATGGAGCACCCAGGACTTTGACGCTCTACTAGGACAACTGGGCAAAAAATTTATAATTGGCGGTGACTACAATGCAAAACACAGGTTATGGGGAAACTATAGGTCAAACTTTAGAGGCCACGCTCTTCACGAGGCAATCACAAATAACTCCACCCAGGTACTTGCCACAGGTAGTCCGACAGATTACCCATATAATACGAGAAGCGCCCCCTCATGCCTGGACTTCTACTTATACAAAGGTATCCCCAAAAACCTCCTTTCCCCGGTATCCAACGCTTCAAACGTGACCTAAATGGGTCTCTCAACCTAAACACCGAGATTGAGTCTGCGGAAGACATTGATGATGCTATCCAAATTCTTTTGTATAAATTGCAAGCGGTGGCCTTAAATGCTGCGCCCTCGCACACGAGTCCAAAGTGCTTCCAACAAAACTCACTGAGACTCACGTTAGCACTTAACGGTCTCCTCGCCCTCAAGAAGCGTCTCAGGAGGGAGTATATCCGCACAAACGATCCTTGTATTGATCGAATTTACCGCAGATTACCGCAAATTACCGCCAATCGGAAAAGAGAGGCGACTGACAGACTCCTTGAGGAAGCAACGCCCGATGAAACGTCGAATTTTACGCTTTGGAAGCTCACTAGACGCTTCAAACAACATGAGTCTTTTGCTGAGTCTTTTGCAGCAAACCTGGAGGAGCGCTTCCAGCCGTTCGAAACAGCCTCGCCAAGGAGAGTCCAAATCGTCTCCGAAAGCCTTGACGCTCCGCTCCAAATGTCACGTCCTGTGGCGCCAATTACGCTGCAAGAAGTTAAGCAGGAGATACAAACTCTGCGCAACAACAAGGCTCCTGGGGAGGACCATGTAGACAATCGCTCCATCAAACTGCTCCCCCACACTTTTTGGTGCTGATATTTAATGCTGCACTACGCCTTGGCTACTTTCCTGACGCTTGGAAAAAGGCTAAAATAATAGTGCTGCACAAAAACGGAAAACCCCCAGAAAACCTCGAGAGCTATAGACCCATCAGCCTTCTCCCAGCATTTGGAAAACTATTTGAACGCTGCATACTAAAAAGAATCCTTGACGCCCCAGCTTTTTAGCGAGCCATATCCGAGTTTCAGTTCGGATTTCGCCTCAGACATGGAACACCTGAACAGCTCCACCGAGTTGTAAACCTCACCCTAGACGGTTTTCAAGGCAAAGAATATGTTGGGGCCGTTTACTTAGACATACAGCAAGCATTCGACAGAGCGTGGCATGAGGGCTTGCTGTATAAAATAAAAGGAATGCGTAACCCGCAACTCTACCACATCGTCCGGAGCTTCTTAACTGATAGATCCTTCCAGGTCACCCAGAATGGATGCGCATCCGAAACCAAACAAATTCTTGATGGAGTGCCACACGGCAGTGTTCTGGGGCTAACACTCTATAGCCTGTATACCGCCTCCGACATCCCCATCGAGGATCAGCAGGAGCTCCTAGTTGCCACATTCGCTGACGACACGACTGTCCTAGCCAGGAAGACATGCGTGTATGAGGCAACGCACATGCTGCAGGAATATTTGAGCAGATTCGAAAACTGGGCCTGCAGATGGAATATAGCGATCAACCCAGAGAAGTGCGCTACGGTCACCTACACACTTAGAAAAGAAACCTGCCCTGGACTGTTCCTCCACGATGAGCTACTGGAGCTAAGACAAAATTAGAAATACCTCGGTGTCACACTGGATAGGAGGCTCACCTTTAAGAAATATGTTTCGATAGTAGCAATAAGCCCCAACGCCAATATAGCACGACTGAGCTGGCTACTAAAACATCAAAACAAACTGTCCTTTAAAAACAAAGTCCAGATCTACAAAGCGATCCTTGCTCCCGTTACGGCGTGTAAGTCTACGGAGTTGCTACCAAGTCGCATATGCCCAAAATCCACGTCATCCAGGCTAAATACCTAAGAAGGGTGACAGGCGCAGAGTGGTATATAATAATCGATGACACCATAAATAAACAAGCATCCAACCACGTTAACAAACTCACCCAAACAGGCTGGCCAGAAATCTCCTCAGGGTGCGCAGGAAAAGAGGAGTTAGGGTCAAACGGCGACTCCAGAGGATTCACCCAACCGATCTCCCAGATCGCAACTTAAAAAAAAATACCATACACACAAAACAATGAACTTAAACACAATTACTAGAAAATATCATGTCACGTAACACCAAACCTTAGTATTGCTGTCTATATGTATATATGTAACTACTTGAAAAGCAAAAGTTAATAAAAATGAAATTTGTTTACCCATTAGTATAAGTTGCTAAAATAGTAACAGTAAGCTAATCAATCAAATTAATCATGAATAAAAAGATATTATGATTTAAAAAAATATATATATATCTTCATCGCTCTACATAACATACACACTTGCATAGTGAAAATATCATTTTCTATAGATCATATATACATATAACATTGATCATCGAAGGCCTTCGACGGATCAGATTGGTAAGTTATTTTAACCAAATACATAAATGTATGCATTTAAAGTGAATTTCCCGCCATGCAGAGTAAATTGAAAGCCCCACAAGGATAATAATAATAATATTGAAATGTGAGTGCAATATGAAACTAGTGCAGTGTTAAGCAATCGTTACAATATTGTGCATTCCGAATAAATACGAGAGCTTATATAAACATAGATTCTCACTCGCGAACATAGCTTACAGATTGCCCCTGCTTTTCTTTTGCTTAACTAAATTAATTTTGTTAACGCAACTATAACTCTTAGTAAATGATGGTTTGATCATTTATCTAGCTCTATAGTTAACTAATTTGTTAGAGTGATATGTTTTTAACTGCACTTAATAGTGCTACCTTAAGGTACTGAACATGGAATTCATTTCTTTACAATGAACATGTAATACTTTTAATATTTCCTTCGAGTAAGACCTTCGATGTGAACATGCCGGAAAATCATAGTTAGGGTGGCTATAGTAGCGAAGCCACTTATAACATCTTAATAGCTCAAGCAGGTCCAACGTTCATATACAAGAACGTGAACATTTCAGTTTATCTTTCTCTATTTCTTATCCCTGATTTCTCTATTGACTTTCGCTCAGAAAATTACCCTCTTAAACAATTAAACTTATAGGGATTCTTTAATTTACTTTATGGTGTATGTGTGATCGTGTCCGAATCAAAGAACCCTCCCCAAGGCTAATAGCTAGCTGTTATAAGGATCCCAATCGCCTAGTACCGTAACGTAATAAAGCTAGACGTGAGCTGGTCCAACCGGAACAAGCAAAGCTAGAATTCACGCAGGCTCTAAAAGACCGAGTTCACATATATATATTAATACCTAATATGGGGATGTACATTACACTTTTCAAAATCGGTTATGACATTCTCGAGTAATGCTCAATAATTATTTTCTCATTATAATGAGAGCTCAACTCTGACCCATTCATATTTTCCCATTGATTCAAATTTTCTGAAAATTAAACTCAACTCAGAAAGTTTCTCATACAGACCTTATATCATGCCCTGAAGGTCTTTATCACCCCACTTTTGATGTGTTGACTGATTTACCTGCCCTCGTCCTAAGCCCAGGTAGTATCATGAATAGTGGAATCACGATTTTTTCTTCCACTTTAAACCATCTATTTGATATATGCGTCCCGGTTCGTGATTCGATTAGATCTAACAAACCTTATTGGTTTACACGGGAATTAATCAATTGGAAGAATAGAAAATCAAGGATGTATAAGCAGTTCAAGGAATCTGGCTCTTTCTTGTAGGATACAGTTCCAACGGGATCATAAACGGTTCTATAACTTCGTTAATGCGAAGCACAAAACATTAACTCTACCATCAGCTGTATTTTTTGAAGAAACGACTGCTGACTCAGATCAGCCTATTACAGGAGTACCAGGCTGCGTGCTTAGATACTGTGCTGAAGGTCTCTCAAAGCCTTTGTATAAAATATTTAATTTGTCCGTGGTTCTTTTTTTTCTTTTCCTAATATTTCGAAAGAATCATTTATTAATACTCTCCTTAAAAAAGGAAACATGTCTAATGTTCAGAACTATAGAGATATTTCTAAGTTGTCTGCTATTCCTAAGGTTTTTCAGAAGTTCATAACTTTTCAATTATAGCATCTTTATAGATCTATAATTTCACCTTGCCAGCATGGGCTTATGAAATATGGATCTATTACCACTAACTTATTGGAATTCACGTATTTTGTTGTTAAGAGATTCCAAAAAAATTGAAACAGATGTCATTTACACTGATTTCAATAAAGCGTTTGACTCTCTTAATCTTTCGCTTTTACTGCAAAAGCTTAATTTTCTGGGATTTTCAAATAGCTTAATTATTTGGATATCTAACTATTTATCTTTAAGAACCCAAAAAGTTTATTTTAAAGGCCTTGTCTCTAAACCAGTGTAAGTTGCTTCCGGAGTACCACAAGGAAGTCACCTTGGTCCGTTGTTATTCACTTTCTTTATAAATTACCTTCCCTCTGTGATAATCTACTCTCGGGTACTGATGTACGCGGATGACGTAAAACTTTGCCTGTCTTCTACTAATTTTCTGTCTGGCCAAAGGTTGCAATCCGATCTTGACAGTTTCCAAAGCTAGTGTCAAGTAAATTTATTAAATCTTAATTACAGTAATTAGTATTGAGTCCGTTAATTATTTTGGTATTCTTCTTGATCCCAAGCTTATGTTTGACAAGCATATTTATACTGTTGCTAATCGAGCTTTTGGAGTCCTGGGATTCATAAAGCGCTGGTCGAAAGATGTTGACGATCCCTATGTCAGTAATACTCTATATACTTCACTTGTTCGTCCAATTCTTGAATATGGTTCTTGTATATGGTGTCCCCAATACAAGGTTCATCAGGATAGAATTGAATCTGTACAAAACCCCTCCGGGGTCTTCACTGGAATCCTAATTCTCGCATGCCTTCTTAGCTTAGTAGACTAATACTAATAAATCTTCCCTATAATTTTAATCGTAGAGGCTTGGTATACAAACTAAATCATGTGTGCTTCCGACTTAATGAGCCAAATCAGTTTTGCCAAATACCAGAAATTTTTGACCGTTTTCTCTTGAAATGTGTCTTAGTAACTATGCTATTCATAATCAATTTTAATTATAATAATCTTATAATAACTAATGCTACTTCTAGTTCTATTCTTAAAACTTTAATGTTATATCATCTGTCTATTTATTCGGGATCTTTGGCTCCGTACGTTATGCGGCGCCACCCTCGGTTGGTTGGGTAGGACGTGGGTGGCATTTTGCCTGTGTCCGCGCGTTAACAAGCCCGTGTTTGGCCACCTGAATGTACTGTTAGTTAGTACATCTACGTCCAATGAAATGTATTGAAGTTAAACCCAGGAAGATATATAGATTTTATCAAATAGATTAAATATATTAATAATATAAATACAAATATTAATATAAATATATTAAATAGATTAAAATTGTTAGCACTTTATCTGACTGCTTCCTTAAATTTAACAAAAAGAGAGTAAACAGCTTCTTGTTGAAATTAGTTGCTTGACGTTTTAGCAGATTAAAGTCTTTGAAAATGTTTGTGTCAAATTGTATGAAAAGCATATAAGCTTGTTTTTTTCACTTGAACATATTCTAAAAACCAACAAGTTTAGAAATTCATAGTGGGATACAAATTTTTTTTCAAACTGCTGCGCATCGCCTTCAAAACAAATACAAAACAAATTTAAAAGAGATTATCTAATTATAAAATAAGCAAATGTAAATTAATCAATTGATTTTAGTTCAAACAAGACAGTACGTTGCAGTCGTTATATTAACTAAAATATGCAGTCTAGCATTATGCTGTCTTGAACCTGGGACCTGCCGCAAAATTAACACCTAAATTGAGTGTTAGACTTCAGGGCCACCAATAATTTAGTTTTCATTATGACAAAATTCAAGTTAAGTTATCTGTTTGATTACCCTGCTTGGGCTCCGTAATATCTCTAATTGCTCGCTCAAATTTTGATTTACACATATAACTATGTTGTCTTACTCTGCACAGCAACTACTTAAGTAACTATTACACGTCTTGTGATTTCTATGGGGAAACTTCAGCTAGCTCAGTGCTCCCAGAGGTGGGTAACCTCAACCCTGCCCCTACACGTTGTAGCATTTGACCTTTTTAACTCATGTTGTAATCGACTCATTTGCATTATATAAAAGTCAACTTCATTGGAGTGAGCTTCACTTGAGCGAGCTTTATCTGAATGAGCTTGTTACACTAAATTTTTCTGCACAAAATTGCAGCTGCCTTGCGGCAGCAGTCAGTCTCTCGAAATTGATCACGGAGCAATAAACATATAAATCGACATACCGGTGTCGAAATATTTAAGGGAAACATTTCTTATTGTAAATTTCGGCGAAAGGTAGCACAAAATAGTGATTCCTCTACACAGCAACCCTGGGGAGAAATTCCTCATTGGGAAACGTTAGCAGTGTTCACATATTCCGCAGGTGGGCGGTGCCGAGCTTATAAGACACACAGAGAGAGAGTGAGAGAGAGGGAGAGAGAGAGAGACAGAGAGAGAGATAGAGAGAGAGAAGGGGAGAGAGAGAGAGAGAGAGAGAGAGAGAGAGAGGGAGAGCGAGAGAGAGAGAGAGAGAGAGAGAGAGAGAGAGAGAAAGTGCTTTTGCCAATTTGCTGGCAGGTTTCGAACGCTAGTAAAGACGATTATTTACGACCAAAAACTAGATTTTGAGCATCATCTCCATCAACGTCTTACCAATAAACGCATGCTCGAACGCAAATAACATTATTTTCACTTTCTCCAAGACTTCTTTTTGCTTATATGACAATTCCCAGTTTTCCTAAACTTTATGCTTCGTTCATTATGGAAGCATATGGGCGACCCTCACCACCCAGCTTCTCTCGCAACCTTGGCCTAGCATGCTATGTGTCGCACTTTCATCTAACAAGCCTCGCACTGATTTGACCAGTATTAGAAGAACTACGAATAGCCGTTGATCGTTTTTGCTAGACCGCTGCCTCGATCACTACCTTCCTTAATCTTGCTTAATTCACACTTACCGCAGTCCTTGGATACCAGTAAGTCAACAGATATTATATTCCGGGCTTTCACATTATTTATTTATAACATAAATACTATTGGATTGCTCCCCTTCTCGCGTCACCCATGCATTCAGTACCTAAGGTCTTAGGCAATCGCCCACAGATCAAGTTCTGATGAGCACGACATGTTAAATGCACCTGCTCTTCGAGTTCATCTTCCACCTCACAACGCAGGGGCTCCTACGTAATATTGATAATGCCCACACTTCCCTGAAAACTGGTAACTTTTGGGGTGCTACAACAAGATGATCGAGACTTTTATATTCTGGTTGTCTATTTTCACACATTCGTCTCTTAGCTGATCTAAGGGGTTCAGTCGTGGGCCATAAACGAAGCTAGCGATCTCGTCTATGAGTAGCTTTTTTTGACCGTGTCATTTTCAAATAGTGGTTTCTCCAATCGAGGTGCGAGGCACGAAAGAACTCCTTGTTACTTTTGTTTCGCCCTTTTTCAGAACTCTCTTTTTCGGTCGAACTTTTAAACCGTGCCTCAGAAACTTGCTACCTTTAACGTCTTCCAACTGTCCACGCGATGATCCCGAACGTAAAGTCAGTACCATTCCCTTAAGCACCTTCTCCCAGGAACATTGGCGTTGGGGCTGCACGAAATAAATACGGAAATCGATATCTTCCATTCTGTTGCCTACATCTACATCTACATCAAAAGTGACATCTGTGAGGTTGGTCGTAGCCACGCCCTCTCATATTATTTTTATACTCGTTCACGAAGTGAAACTAGTATATTGGTCTGTCCGTCTCTCCGGATGAACGCAATATTTATCGGCGCTATTGAAGATAGAGACTTGAAACTTGGAATATATTCCTGTAGTTATCGGCTTTAGACAAAGTGTTAAGATTTTTGTGCCACGCCCACTAAGAGGCTGGCAATTAGATAACATGTCGATACACCTTAAATCGCAAATCGAGTAAAGTTGAATATGTCCTACAATATTAAAGTTAGAATGACCAAATTTTGTATGTAGATTGCTGGTGATCTCCTCCAAAAAATGCGGCCTTGATTTTCCGGCCACGCCGACTAGAACGCCCCCCAGCGCCCCCGCCCTAAAAAAAAAGGAAATGGCTATATCTCCCACAGTTTTAGAGCTAGAGTCACCAAATTTTGAATATATATTACTGGTAAGGTCCCCCAAACACCGGCCGCGTATCCTTCCGCCTCCGTAATTTGTAACATGTGTATAATTAACACAAGATTAAAGCTAGGGACACCAAACTTGGTATGTAGATTCCTGGTGACCTCCCCAAAAGATTGAGACCTCGATATCACGGCCACGCCCATTGCAACACCCCCAGCGCCCCCGCCTTAAAAAATCGGAAATGGTTATATCTTCCAAAGTTTTAGAGCTAGATCACCAAATTTTGAAGATAGATTAGTGGTCAGCTCCTCTAAATAAGGGTACAAAAATTTACCGCCCACGCCCACCCCCGCCCACCCCCGCCCCCGTAAAGTGCGAAAGCCTGTATCTCCCACAATTTTGGAGCTAGAGTCACAAAATTTGGCAGATGGTGTTAGGGAGACCTTCTCTTAAGATCGAGCCACAAAATGTTAGCCACACTCACCCTGCCGCTACGAAATATAAAAATTTTATTTTTTCCAAAATAACAATAATAATTTCCGTGTACTGTGAACGAGTATTACGCAGTCGGTTACGTCCGACTGCAACGTTATTACTTGTTTATTTTATTATTAATATTATTACTCTTCCTACTGTTAGTCTTTAAAAAAATTTGCAATCGCTTGCACTAAGCTCACGTCACAAGTGCCATTTGTTAATAAAGATAGAAAAGGGATACATATCGGCTATACGCCGCCCTTAGAAACGTGGACATTATCTATGCGCAGCTCCGTATCCCCTTTTTTTTCTCTCGTCCACTAAAACGCGCCCCAGCGCACCCTTCTTAAAAAAACGGAAATGGCTATATTTTCTACAGTTTTTCAGTTAGAGGAATATATATTACTCGAAAGCTTTCCCAAACATTATAGAAAAAATTTGGTGTCCACGATCGCTCCCGCTAAAACCGATATATTTGAAAGCTCACAACGGTACATGTATATAATTTAAACAATATCAAAGCTAGAGTTACCACACTTGGCATGTAGATTGCAGGTGGCCTCACCAAAAGATTGCGACCTTGATATCCCGACCACGCCCACTAGAACGCCCCCCAACCACCTTAAAAAATTGGAAATGGCTATATTTCAATCACCAAAATTTAAGGGTACATTGGTGGTCACACCTACCACCGCCCACTCCCGCCTATTTGTATGTTCTGGTTAACGCCTCAATATTTCACGAATTTATTTTCCATAGCGGGGCCAATCAATCGCAGCAGCTGTTCACAGCGTACAGCGTGTGTTTACACATGAGTGTGTGTATGTGTGATTCTGTGTATGTGTATATGAATGCAAGGGCATTAAATTGTATGAAAAAACGGGGTTCAAGGTACCCCCTATTCCGGAACTCCCGACTAGAGTCATCTCACTTATTTTTATATGGGGCGAGTGGGGAGGCATCCAGAAAGCGAAATACATGAGGCCTGCTGCTGCTGTATGCTTCGCGAGCACAAATTGAACTAATTAACTTGAATTTTGTTGGCTCTAGCTCTAACAGTCTCTGAGATATACTAAGAAACCCAGGTCTTTAAAAAGATTCGATAATAATAAAACGGGACAAGAAAAAAATTACGAACTTGCTCTGTCTGGCTTAGGAGAATCTAAAGTCAAAATGTTTGGATTTCTAGTTTTTGTAGTTTCCGAGATCGCTGCGTTTATGCTGACTTTCAGATGAAAAGAGAGACAATCGACTCGTCGTCCCAATCAAAAATATATATACTTTATGGGACCGGAGATACTTCGATCTGCCTGTTACATACAATTGCAAAAAACCATTTTTGCCTTTTTACCTATTTTTAATGGGCTCAGAGTATAAACACACGGATGCAGTGGATGCTTTTCTGGGCCAGGCTGCCGAATAATTGGAGCATTGGGCACTGTGTTTCACGTTAGTATTTTTATTTTACTCACATCACAAAAAATTAAATATTTTACTACACAATATTGCAGCTACTGCACGAATTTTACCAACATTCACGTTTTTGCAACTTGGTTCTTTTGCCCACGTTAACTGCTGACCGCTGAATAGCTTCACCCGACCCTCGCTAGATGGCATTCTCCCGTAAACCTTAATTTTGAATAATGGCGCCTGCTGGTTGATGCGTTGTCATCTCGGTCATCTCGGCAACAGCACCACGACTATATTAATTATCCAACATTCACAGATCCTTAGTGTGGGTAGTTTTAATAAAAAGCCCGTTGAGATCCTTCAGAGCGAACGCGTTGTTTTCCCCTGGCATGACTGGGTATCGAATGAACTTAAATGAACGCTAAATTGGTATTGAATGACTTTCCAAAGTCGCTAAGCACAAACTACGAGGATATGTGTTCTGCCCAAAATTCGCAAAAAACTGCCGAGAAGTGGTCAACAACAATAAATATCCGGTTTCGATATAGAGTTTCTGGAACGGGCAGGGTCATGACAAAATAGACAGCCTGAAGCTAAAGAGACCATCGAGCCAAGACACCATTTGGGCTTTTTAGCGTTATAAGTCATTTAAACTTTGGCACTTAGCGACAGCTTATAAATGTACCCGCAGCGGTGCACCTAAGTCAATTCAATAGCTGTTTTAGATATCTCTTCCGCCGTTCCTTCTTCTTCACTAATTAGTGATTATATTCACTGATTATAATCAGTCAGTTAGTCTGGCGAAACTCAATTATAGATAGATTAAATTTATGAAAGATAATTATTATAGGTATGTTTATTTAATTAATGTGGTTCATAGGTCAAAGTAAAGAGTGTCTAAAATACAGTTAATTAATACCGATCTAACAAGTTTTAAGGATTCTCTGCTCTTTACCGCGACTTATCGATAGATTTCATATATGTTAATGTTAAGTAACATGATAGTGATAACTCCTTGATGCCTCTGCCTTTTACATTCGGCCCTCCTGTTCCTCCTTATCTGTCCCAGACGATAATATATCTCATCGTTCTCTGATACAAAACGCCACAACTCATAATTGCGCTTGCCGAATTTTTGCATCTGCTAGATGTTGTGTTTCACTTGGTTACGCAGGCTCTGGCGCTCGTCGTTAAAATGCGTAACCAATTCGCAGTGTTTCAGCCGTAACGTCTACTTTCTGTAGTCTAGGAAGAAACTAAGTGTACCATACTTTTTTTAAACGATGACAACTTTGCTCGATAAATTTAAAGACAGCTTTCGCAGTGTTTCAGCCGTAACGTCTACATTAAAGCATCCAATAGGCCATAGATGTGCTTTAAGAAGTTCAACGTTTATCAAGCTCTTCATAACACACTCTTTTAACATCAGTCATCTTCAGCGTCATTTATTTGAAATTGTTTAATGCGACTGCGATTATCAATGACGTGAACTTTATCTGCTCTAGAGCCTTTGCGTCTTCTTTTTAAGCTTTAAAGGGTTTACAGTGGTACATTGCACACTCGTATTTCTATTTTATATTTACAACATGACTTATGACAGGAGCGTCTTCAACATAGCCGACTGCTGCTACTTTTTTCATACTCGTGCAGCGTCTTATTGTTTTTCTCCTTTCTATCTTGCAGCTGTTGATGAATGTTCGCACTATATAAGTTCTTCGAATAACACGCTCTTCCAGAAACAGTTTAGCTGCTCGTGTCATCTTTTCCCTGGTATGCACACATTTTTGCTCACACAAACTATTTAATGGTTTAACAGATGCATTTGTTTAATTTTTGCACCAATACTGCTTTCCTCATTGTTATCATTGTTTTCATTACTCATGTCAGATTTATTCCATCTCATGTGCACCCAACTTTACTTTTTTCGCATTCTGCTCCTTTATCGGCATTTTCTTCATCTTGTGCGTTCCTTTCTGTATATATCACACAAGTAACGTTTTATACCAAAAGTGACGGCAACGCTGTATCGACTTTGAATTTCACAACTGCTTAACAGATCCACAGATAACCACGATCGATTTATATAAAGCGAGTTTCCTGCAATGCTCACAGAATTCTAATATTTATATTTATTAAAGCAATGTTTATTTAATTATTGTGGTTCTTAATACAAAGTAAAAAGCGTCAAATATACAGTTTATTAATACCGACGACAACTTTTAATATTACATCTTATCGATGCTGCTGATAAAAACCGACTTCTTTTCTCGACGACTCACGACCACTGAATCTCTTCTCTTTGCAGGATAGTGGTAACTCATTAATGCCTCTCTCTATTACATTTATATTATATAATAGTTTAGCAATAACATTTATCAAGGTGACCCACAGTGGAGTTTTGCCAGCGTCGCCTGTAGTTGGTCTCCCTTCCTGTATACTTTTACCTGGCATCGCCCATACTTAGTTTACGCTCTCGCACGTTTAACCTGCATCTGGTCGAAGCGGGGTTGAAGTAAAATACAATCCATAACTGAACAAGTAAGGGAGAGTTATCGACAATTTTATTAACTTGATCTGCGTTTGGTATACACCAACTTAAAAAACCAAAGTTCAACTCTGTAGCATCATACAGGCAGGACTAAATCGGGGGTTCAAGATTCTTTCTTCTACCAGTTTCATACATTTGCACAAAATAAGGAGAGTAAGCGGTCAACTTCAGGCAAATAAAATAGAGAGGAGGTATTGACTCTGAAAATAGCCTAAGATATCTTCAACGCACCGGTGATAACCTATCTCCTATACAACGTATGTAAAAGAAAGCTTTGACAGCTTATAGTTTCAAAGGAAGACAGGAAGTAGGAAGCATTTTAATGAACATACTTATAATCTCTCCTTTTTGAAGGAGCTTGAAAAAGGCGAAATTTGGTACGACATTGACCGCGACGGGCAAAGCCCCGTGATGGCATGATATTGGCTACAATTTAAAAAGGGATCTAATTAGGGTGTACTAAAATTAGGCACCGGAGTATAAGTTGTACATGATACATGATTTCGAATCTCTAACCCAGCCTATACCGTTACCGGACCGACGCGGAGAAGCAACCAATCGGATGATTGCCCAGAAGATCGGACAAGCGATCAATGTGCGGCGCACTTGCTCTCAATGTGCGTAGCTATGCGGATCCAGGTAGTGGCAACCTATGGTTAAGGACGGGACGATTACAGGAACGGTAACGCGTCCTGAATACCAGTGGGAGTAATCGAAGTATGGGACAGCCATCAGCAAGGTTAATGAGACGAGGTGCCCTCTGAGAGTATCCCGCATCAAAAGTAAAGAACTGGAACAAACCAATGTCTCGAAGACGTCTAGCAAAAGGAATCGCCGTGAATCTTATACACTATCGGAAGACAGATAAACTGATCTGTTCGTCTGTATGAACGCGTCGATTTCGGAGACTACTAAAGCCAGAAAACTGAACCTGGACTTTTTAAGTTCGTGTATACCATACACAGATCAAGTTGATTTCAAATCATCGAAAAGTCATCTCGTTTTCTTATTATCGATAATTATCGGTTTTTTGACTCGGTTTTTTGGGGATACCATAGAAGCTATAAGCGCTAAAGCCAAATTTCGTTCAAAATTATCGCGTGAAGCATTCGCAGGTAACGAATATTTTGAATTGAGGATACCTCCCCCATTCACTAAATATGCAAAAATATAGGAAAAAGGAACGCAATTCAAATACTACGAAATAGCGCTTTGGTGTGTACATAGATTTCAATGATCTTTTCAAGTAAATTTAATCAAGAACATGTTCTCAGTTTAGAAGTTATTCAAGAATTTAGTTTTCATTGTGGGGCCAAGAAGCAGCAGCTGCTCACATTTCTCAAAAAAAAAAAAAAAAAAAGGAGTAAGTACCACATTACATATTATAAAGCCAATTAATATTTAAAAAAAATACTAACAATTTTTTTTTTTTTTTTGTATACTTTTAAATTTTCATAACCTATGCTATGGCAAAATACCGATTCTCCTGATTCTGACTGTTACTTCTGCGCATTTGAAAAAATTAGTTTTGAGAAGAATATGAAATGTATTTATCCGCAATTATCTACTCGTGGCTTTCAGCTTCCTGGGATCTCAGTTATACAACTGCAAACACAAGAAAAATCGTCTTCATCACACGAAACTACAACTCCGGGCTCTGACTTTTCAGGAGAAAATAAACGTGCCAAGCTTTTCACAGAATGAATTAAATGTTTTTTGAAGGGAACTGTACCTTACTAAAGAACATGCTGAGACGTTAGCATCGCGGTTAATGGAGCGAAATCTTCTGAAAGAAAGCTTCAACGGAACTTTTTATTAACACCGACATCTGTCTTTCGCTCAATACTACTCGATGAAGGATGGTATGTGCATTTGTCAATGACATTTTCGGACCATTTTCTGAAATTTGCGAAATCCCAAAGGATTGGAAGTTATTTGTGGATAGCAGCAAGGATAGTCTAAAAGTCCCCATCGCCCATGCTGTTAATATGAAAGAATCGTATGGAACAATGGCTGAACTGTTTGAATGCACCAAGTATAAGGAGCATCAATGGCAGGTCTGCTGCGATTTAAAAGTTATTGCCATGTTATCCGAAATGCAAGGTGGTTATGCAAAGTATTGCAGCTTTCTATGTCTCTGGGATAGTCGAGCTCGTCATGAGCATTACTCTAGGACGGATTGGCCAAAATGAAACAAAATGATTTTACTGGACGTAGATGTACTTACGAGCAGTACTTTCAAATGGACAGATGACAATGGACTAAAGTTTTAAGGATAGGAATAGAAGTAGCACTACTTATTATACAGAAAAGATTATTATAATTAGAGCATAAGATACGAAATGGATTATGAATAGAATAGTTACTATGACTCATTACAAGAGATGGCGGTAAAAAATTCCTCGTATATCTACTCGGAACCGCTAAACTATTTTGGCTGATTAATTCGGAAGAATCAATTTCCCCATTAATTAGTTTGTGTAAGAATATTACACCAAGCATGGTTCTACGATTCTACGATAGAAAGCGAGGGAGGATTTATTGGTAAAAGTCTACTATGGTAGGAAGGTATGCGATAATTAGTATTCCATTGAAGACCCCGGAGGCCAAAAAGCAGAAATTGTTTTTGAACAGATTCAATTCTATCCTGATGAATCTTGTATTGGGGACAAGTGAAGTATATAAAGTTTTAGTAACATAGGGATCGTCAAATTCTTTCGACCAGCGCTTTATGAATCCCAGGACTCCAAAGGCTCGATTTGCAGCAGAAGAAATATGCTTGTTAAACTTAAGCTTGGGATCAAGAAGAATACCCAAATCGTTAACGAACTCAATACGCTCAAGGAAATAATTATTGAAAAATGGCATTCGTCTATAGAACGACATAAATTTACACTTACTGTAATTAAGATTTAATAAATTTACTTGACACCAGGTTTTCAAACTGTCAAGGTCGGATTGCAAACTTTGGCCAGCTAGAGAATTAGTAGACGACAGGCAAAGTTTTACGCCATCGGCGTACCCGAGAGTGGTTTATTACAGAAGGGAGATAATTTATGAATAAGGGATACTTTGGGATATGATATTATTCCAAATGCACCTCTAGTGAACGCCGATGACATAATATTGCCACCATTGTACATCAATCTAGGACTGATCAAAAACTTTGTAATGGCATTGGATACGGAAGGTGAAGCATTAGAGTATCTAAAGACTGTTTTTCCACTTCTTTTAATGGCAAGAATTAAAGAAGAGATTTTCGACAGCCCAAATATTGGAAAGCTATTGGAAATTTAACGCCATTTTCACATCAGATGAAAAAGCGGCGTGAAACTCATTCTGACAAGTCACTGCATTGACAGTTTTGGTCAATAACAAAAGTGCGGATTATATTGGCATCGTCAACAAATTGATAAAAGATTATTAAAAAATTTTAGCAAATATGTCACTAACAATTCATTTCCTGCATTCTCACCTGGACTATTTTCCGAACAACTTGGGTGAGCTCAGCGATGAACACGAAGAAAGATTTCATCAACAATAAAAATCCATAGAGCGACGTTATCAGGGATTGTGGAATCAGAATATGATGGGCGATAATGTGTGGGGTCTCATACGAGAATCTGATTTTAATACCGTACGCAGAAAGACACGGTACATGAAACATTTTTAATATATTTGAAAATTCAAATAACACGTAATGGCTTAAGAAACAAATAGTTAATCGTGTTATTAAAAAACATTTGTTGATTTATATTATATTATTATTATTTATATATTATTTCTGATTATTTTATACTAATTTACCTATAGATTGGGGATCTTATCTTGATCAATAGCACCGAAATTAGTTTCTTCTGTGAGTAGAACATCATATAAATTAGTCGTTTTTGCATTCATTTTAATGAATGATCTTAATTGATGATCCATTAATATTTTTATAATATAATAATATATATAATAATATATTGTAAAGTCAAACAGCCAACAAATTAGTTCGCGGCGGCATTCCTCAGACATTAAAGTCCGAATTTCGCAGAAGATTTCGCCAAGAAATCATTTATATCGACAAAAAAGTGTCTAGCTTTAAAATGTTGCTATGCCGCCGTCTCGCCATCGATTTGAATGATTAATATCCTAAACAACGCCCAATTAATGTACCTATACAAATAAGTGAGTGACGAACAGATTATATTTTTTTTTCGACCTTTTCCCTGTTGCGCTACTGAGCTTTTTCAATAGCTTTCGATTTCAAATGTATATAACACAATTTTGTTTTTCTTTTCATTAAATTATAATATAAGTATATTTAATTCAGTTTAAGTTTTATATTTTGATTAAGGCAGGCGGACCCGAATTGGTACGTGCCAGCTTCAAACGACGAATTTTGTATTTTACAATGTTAAGCGAAAGTGCAGGTGGCTATTGAGTACCAAATGCACGAAACAAACGAATCGAACTAACAAGTTCACTGCGCAGCAGCGATCACGAAGCCAAGACCGAATGTCAAGGCAAAAGGTTAAGGCAATATAAGAGAGCGCAGTAGTATTAGTTGCTTCGCAGAGCAACGAAAAGCAATGTAGTGTTCTGAGTGAACAATTCACAAAAATGTACTCCAGCTGTTTGGGTTGCGTAGCCAAACACTCTCCCCCGTTGGAAGGCATGAGCTTTCAACCGAGTCCTTGATAATGAGCAGGCACAGCTTGTTTACGGTTCTCTTCATCGCTCCTGTTAAGGTGTAACTCTGACGAGTGGCTACCTGAGGGATGGAAGAGAACGAGAACGACATCGTTGACGCATAGGCCCGGTTTGGAAGTACGCCATTTGGAGCGCAGCTGCAAAGAGTCAAGTACTCTTTTCGCCAACGAGTCCAGAACACCTGTTGCAAGTATGTTACGCGCTGCCAGTCATCCAGACGAGGCCAGAGGTCTCCAAAATGTGGTGATCGAGGGGGAATGAATTTCCAATCTATGGTATCCGCCAAGCAGAAGTTTGACGCTGCGTCCATATGATTTCGGCTAAGAAATAGTCGTTCCAACTCTAGTAGCTCGTTCTTCGCACCAACAAAATTCATAGCGTTGTCCGACCAGATCTTGAGTGGTTTGCCGCGAGTGGAGAAGAATCTCTTTAACGCGTTCAAGAACGAAGCCGTAGATTAATCCTTTACCAACTCCAGATGCACTGCCTTTGTTGCGAAGCAAACATATATTACTGGTAAGGTCCCCCAAACACCGGCCGCGTATCCTTCCGCCTCCGTAATTTGTAACATGTGTATAATTAACACAAGATTAAAGCTAGGGACACCAAACTTGGTATGTAGATTCCTGGTGACCTCCCCAAAAGATTGAGACCTCGATATCACGGCCACGCCCATTGCAACACCCCCAGCGCCCCCGCCTTAAAAAATCGGAAATGGTTATATCTTCCAAAGTTTTAGAGCTAGATCACCAAATTTTGAAGATAGATTAGTGGTCAGCTCCTCTAAATAAGGGTACAAAAATTTACCGCCCACGCCCACCCCCGCCCACCCCCGCCCCCGTAAAGTGCGAAAGCCTGTATCTCCCACAATTTTGGAGCTAGAGTCACAAAATTTGGCAGATGGTGTTAGGGAGACCTTCTCTTAAGATCGAGCCACAAAATGTTAGCCACACTCACCCTGCCGCTACGAAATATAAAAATTTTATTTTTTCCAAAATAACAATAATAATTTCCGTGTACTGTGAACGAGTATTACGCAGTCGGTTACGTCCGACTGCAACGTTATTACTTGTTTATTTTATTATTAATATTATTACTCTTCCTACTGTTAGTCTTTAAAAAATTTGCAATCGCTTGCACTAAGCTCACGTCACAAGTGCCATTTGTTAATAAAGATAGAAAAGGGATACATATCGGCTATACGCCGCCCTTAGAAACGTGGACATTATCTATGCGCAGCTCCGTATCCCCTTTTTTTTCTCTCGTCCACTAAAACGCGCCCCAGCGCACCCTTCTTAAAAAAACGGAAATGGCTATATTTTCTACAGTTTTTCAGTTAGAGGAATATATATTACTCGAAAGCTTTCCCAAACATTATAGAAAAAATTTGGTGTCCACGATCGCTCCCGCTAAAACCGATATATTTGAAAGCTCACAACGGTACATGTATATAATTTAAACAATATCAAAGCTAGAGTTACCACACTTGGCATGTAGATTGCAGGTGGCCTCACCAAAAGATTGCGACCTTGATATCCCGACCACGCCCACTAGAACGCCCCCCAACCACCTTAAAAAATTGGAAATGGCTATATTTCAATCACCAAAATTTAAGGGTACATTGGTGGTCACACCTACCACCGCCCACTCCCGCCTATTTGTATGTTCTGGTTAACGCCTCAATATTTCACGAATTTATTTTCCATAGCGGGGCCAATCAATCGCAGCAGCTGTTCACAGCGTACAGCGTGTGTTTACACATGAGTGTGTGTATGTGTGATTCTGTGTATGTGTATATGAATGCAAGGGCATTAAATTGTATGAAAAAACGGGGTTCAAGGTACCCCCTATTCCGGAACTCCCGACTAGAGTCATCTCACTTATTTTTATATGGGGCGAGTGGGGAGGCATCCAGAAAGCGAAATACATGAGGCCTGCTGCTGCTGTATGCTTCGCGAGCACAAATTGAACTAATTAACTTGAATTTTGTTGGCTCTAGCTCTAACAGTCTCTGAGATATACTAAGAAACCCAGGTCTTTAAAAAGATTCGATAATAATAAAACGGGACAAGAAAAAAATTACGAACTTGCTCTGTCTGGCTTAGGAGAATCTAAAGTCAAAATGTTTGGATTTCTAGTTTTTGTAGTTTCCGAGATCGCTGCGTTTATGCTGACTTTCAGATGAAAAGAGAGACAATCGACTCGTCGTCCCAATCAAAAATATATATACTTTATGGGACCGGAGATACTTCGATCTGCCTGTTACATACAATTGCAAAAAACCATTTTTGCCTTTTTACCTATTTTTAATGGGCTCAGAGTATAAACACACGGATGCAGTGGATGCTTTTCTGGGCCAGGCTGCCGAATAATTGGAGCATTGGGCACTGTGTTTCACGTTAGTATTTTTATTTTACTCACATCACAAAAAATTAAATATTTTACTACACAATATTGCAGCTACTGCACGAATTTTACCAACATTCACGTTTTTGCAACTTGGTTCTTTTGCCCACGTTAACTGCTGACCGCTGAATAGCTTCACCCGACCCTCGCTAGATGGCATTCTCCCGTAAACCTTAATTTTGAATAATGGCGCCTGCTGGTTGATGCGTTGTCATCTCGGTCATCTCGGCAACAGCACCACGACTATATTAATTATCCAACATTCACAGATCCTTAGTGTGGGTAGTTTTAATAAAAAGCCCGTTGAGATCCTTCAGAGCGAACGCGTTGTTTTCCCCTGGCATGACTGGGTATCGAATGAACTTAAATGAACGCTAAATTGGTATTGAATGACTTTCCAAAGTCGCTAAGCACAAACTACGAGGATATGTGTTCTGCCCAAAATTCGCAAAAAACTGCCGAGAAGTGGTCAACAACAATAAATATCCGGTTTCGATATAGAGTTTCTGGAACGGGCAGGGTCATGACAAAATAGACAGCCTGAAGCTAAAGAGACCATCGAGCCAAGACACCATTTGGGCTTTTTAGCGTTATAAGTCATTTAAACTTTGGCACTTAGCGACAGCTTATAAATGTACCCGCAGCGGTGCACCTAAGTCAATTCAATAGCTGTTTTAGATATCTCTTCCGCCGTTCCTTCTTCTTCACTAATTAGTGATTATATTCACTGATTATAATCAGTCAGTTAGTCTGGCGAAACTCAATTATAGATAGATTAAATTTATGAAAGATAATTATTATAGGTATGTTTATTTAATTAATGTGGTTCATAGGTCAAAGTAAAGAGTGTCTAAAATACAGTTAATTAATACCGATCTAACAAGTTTTAAGGATTCTCTGCTCTTTACCGCGACTTATCGATAGATTTCATATATGTTAATGTTAAGTAACATGATAGTGATAACTCCTTGATGCCTCTGCCTTTTACATTCGGCCCTCCTGTTCCTCCTTATCTGTCCCAGACGATAATATATCTCATTGTTCTCTGATACAAAACGCCACAACTCATAATTGCGCTTGCCGAATTTTTGCATCTGCTAGATGTTGTGTTTCACTTGGTTACGCAGGCTCTGGCGCTCGTCGTTAAAATGCGTAACCAATTCGCAGTGTTTCAGCCGTAACGTCTACTTTCTGTAGTCTAGGAAGAAACTAAGTGTACCATACTTTTTTTAAACGATGACAACTTTGCTCGATAAATTTAAAGACAGCTTTCGCAGTGTTTCAGCCGTAACGTCTACATTAAAGCATCCAATAGGCCATAGATGTGCTTTAAGAAGTTCAACGTTTATCAAGCTCTTCATAACACACTCTTTTAACATCAGTCATCTTCAGCGTCATTTATTTGAAATTGTTTAATGCGACTGCGATTATCAATGACGTGAACTTTATCTGCTCTAGAGCCTTTGCGTCTTCTTTTTAAGCTTTAAAGGGTTTACAGTGGTACATTGCACACTCGTATTTCTATTTTATATTTACAACATGACTTATGACAGGAGCGTCTTCAACATAGCCGACTGCTGCTACTTTTTTCATACTCGTGCAGCGTCTTATTGTTTTTCTCCTTTCTATCTTGCAGCTGTTGATGAATGTTCGCACTATATAAGTTCTTCGAATAACACGCTCTTCCAGAAACAGTTTAGCTGCTCGTGTCATCTTTTCCCTGGTATGCACACATTTTTGCTCACACAAACTATTTAATGGTTTAACAGATGCATTTGTTTAATTTTTGCACCAATACTGCTTTCCTCATTGTTATCATTGTTTTCATTACTCATGTCAGATTTATTCCATCTCATGTGCACCCAACTTTACTTTTTTCGCATTCTGCTCCTTTATCGGCATTTTCTTCATCTTGTGCGTTCCTTTCTGTATATATCACACAAGTAACGTTTTATACCAAAAGTGACGGCAACGCTGTATCGACTTTGAATTTCACAACTGCTTAACAGATCCACAGATAACCACGATCGATTTATATAAAGCGAGTTTCCTGCAATGCTCACAGAATTCTAATATTTATATTTATTAAAGCAATGTTTATTTAATTATTGTGGTTCTTAATACAAAGTAAAAAGCGTCAAATATACAGTTTATTAATACCGACGACAACTTTTAATATTACATCTTATCGATGCTGCTGATAAAAACCGACTTCTTTTCTCGACGACTCACGACCACTGAATCTCTTCTCTTTGCAGGATAGTGGTAACTCATTAATGCCTCTCTCTATTACATTTATATTATATAATAGTTTAGCAATAACATTTATCAAGGTGACCCACAGTGGAGTTTTGCCAGCGTCGCCTGTAGTTGGTCTCCCTTCCTGTATACTTTTACCTGGCATCGCCCATACTTAGTTTACGCTCTCGCACGTTTAACCTGCATCTGGTCGAAGCGGGGTTGAAGTAAAATACAATCCATAACTGAACAAGTAAGGGAGAGTTATCGACAATTTTATTAACTTGATCTGCGTTTGGTATACACCAACTTAAAAAACCAAAGTTCAACTCTGTAGCATCATACAGGCAGGACTAAATCGGGGGTTCAAGATTCTTTCTTCTACCAGTTTCATACATTTGCACAAAATAAGGAGAGTAAGCGGTCAACTTCAGGCAAATAAAATAGAGAGGAGGTATTGACTCTGAAAATAGCCTAAGATATCTTCAACGCACCGGTGATAACCTATCTCCTATACAACGTATGTAAAAGAAAGCTTTGACAGCTTATAGTTTCAAAGGAAGACAGGAAGTAGGAAGCATTTTAATGAACATACTTATAATCTCTCCTTTTTGAAGGAGCTTGAAAAAGGCGAAATTTGGTACGACATTGACCGCGACGGGCAAAGCCCCGTGATGGCATGATATTGGCTACAATTTAAAAAGGGATCTAATTAGGGTGTACTAAAATTAGGCACCGGAGTATAAGTTGTACATGATACATGATTTCGAATCTCTAACCCAGCCTATACCGTTACCGGACCGACGCGGAGAAGCAACCAATCGGATGATTGCCCAGAAGATCGGACAAGCGATCAATGTGCGGCGCACTTGCTCTCAATGTGCGTAGCTATGCGGATCCAGGTAGTGGCAACCTATGGTTAAGGACGGGACGATTACAGGAACGGTAACGCGTCCTGAATACCAGTGGGAGTAATCGAAGTATGGGACAGCCATCAGCAAGGTTAATGAGACGAGGTGCCCTCTGAGAGTATCCCGCATCAAAAGTAAAGAACTGGAACAAACCAATGTCTCGAAGACGTCTAGCAAAAGGAATCGCCGTGAATCTTATACACTATCGGAAGACAGATAAACTGATCTGTTCGTCTGTATGAACGCGTCGATTTCGGAGACTACTAAAGCCAGAAAACTGAACCTGGACTTTTTAAGTTCGTGTATACCATACACAGATCAAGTTGATTTCAAATCATCGAAAAGTCATCTCGTTTTCTTATTATCGATAATTATCGGTTTTTTGACTCGGTTTTTTGGGGATACCATAGAAGCTATAAGCGCTAAAGCCAAATTTCGTTCAAAATTATCGCGTGAAGCATTCGCAGGTAACGAATATTTTGAATTGAGGATACCTCCCCCATTCACTAAATATGCAAAAATATAGGAAAAAGGAACGCAATTCAAATACTACGAAATAGCGCTTTGGTGTGTACATAGATTTCAATGATCTTTTCAAGTAAATTTAATCAAGAACATGTTCTCAGTTTAGAAGTTATTCAAGAATTTAGTTTTCATTGTGGGGCCAAGAAGCAGCAGCTGCTCACATTTCTCAAAAAAAAAAAAAAAAAAAGGAGTAAGTACCACATTACATATTATAAAGCCAATTAATATTTAAAAAAAATACTAACAATTTTTTTTTTTTTTTGTATACTTTTAAATTTTCATAACCTATGCTATGGCAAAATACCGATTCTCCTGATTCTGACTGTTACTTCTGCGCATTTGAAAAAATTAGTTTTGAGAAGAATATGAAATGTATTTATCCGCAATTATCTACTCGTGGCTTTCAGCTTCCTGGGATCTCAGTTATACAACTGCAAACACAAGAAAAATCGTCTTCATCACACGAAACTACAACTCCGGGCTCTGACTTTTCAGGAGAAAATAAACGTGCCAAGCTTTTCACAGAATGAATTAAATGTTTTTTGAAGGGAACTGTACCTTACTAAAGAACATGCTGAGACGTTAGCATCGCGGTTAATGGAGCGAAATCTTCTGAAAGAAAGCTTCAACGGAACTTTTTATTAACACCGACATCTGTCTTTCGCTCAATACTACTCGATGAAGGATGGTATGTGCATTTGTCAATGACATTTTCGGACCATTTTCTGAAATTTGCGAAATCCCAAAGGATTGGAAGTTATTTGTGGATAGCAGCAAGGATAGTCTAAAAGTCCCCATCGCCCATGCTGTTAATATGAAAGAATCGTATGGAACAATGGCTGAACTGTTTGAATGCACCAAGTATAAGGAGCATCAATGGCAGGTCTGCTGCGATTTAAAAGTTATTGCCATGTTATCCGAAATGCAAGGTGGTTATGCAAAGTATTGCAGCTTTCTATGTCTCTGGGATAGTCGAGCTCGTCATGAGCATTACTCTAGGACGGATTGGCCAAAATGAAACAAAATGATTTTACTGGACGTAGATGTACTTACGAGCAGTACTTTCAAATGGACAGATGACAATGGACTAAAGTTTTAAGGATAGGAATAGAAGTAGCACTACTTATTATACAGAAAAGATTATTATAATTAGAGCATAAGATACGAAATGGATTATGAATAGAATAGTTACTATGACTCATTACAAGAGATGGCGGTAAAAAATTCCTCGTATATCTACTCGGAACCGCTAAACTATTTTGGCTGATTAATTCGGAAGAATCAATTTCCCCATTAATTAGTTTGTGTAAGAATATTACACCAAGCATGGTTCTACGATTCTACGATAGAAAGCGAGGGAGGATTTATTGGTAAAAGTCTACTATGGTAGGAAGGTATGCGATAATTAGTATTCCATTGAAGACCCCGGAGGCCAAAAAGCAGAAATTGTTTTTGAACAGATTCAATTCTATCCTGATGAATCTTGTATTGGGGACAAGTGAAGTATATAAAGTTTTAGTAACATAGGGATCGTCAAATTCTTTCGACCAGCGCTTTATGAATCCCAGGACTCCAAAGGCTCGATTTGCAGCAGAAGAAATATGCTTGTTAAACTTAAGCTTGGGATCAAGAAGAATACCCAAATCGTTAACGAACTCAATACGCTCAAGGAAATAATTATTGAAAAATGGCATTCGTCTATAGAACGACATAAATTTACACTTACTGTAATTAAGATTTAATAAATTTACTTGACACCAGGTTTTCAAACTGTCAAGGTCGGATTGCAAACTTTGGCCAGCTAGAGAATTAGTAGACGACAGGCAAAGTTTTACGCCATCGGCGTACCCGAGAGTGGTTTATTACAGAAGGGAGATAATTTATGAATAAGGGATACTTTGGGATATGATATTATTCCAAATGCACCTCTAGTGAACGCCGATGACATAATATTGCCACCATTGTACATCAATCTAGGACTGATCAAAAACTTTGTAATGGCATTGGATACGGAAGGTGAAGCATTAGAGTATCTAAAGACTGTTTTTCCACTTCTTTTAATGGCAAGAATTAAAGAAGAGATTTTCGACAGCCCAAATATTGGAAAGCTATTGGAAATTTAACGCCATTTTCACATCAGATGAAAAAGCGGCGTGAAACTCATTCTGACAAGTCACTGCATTGACAGTTTTGGTCAATAACAAAAGTGCGGATTATATTGGCATCGTCAACAAATTGATAAAAGATTATTAAAAAATTTTAGCAAATATGTCACTAACAATTCATTTCCTGCATTCTCACCTGGACTATTTTCCGAACAACTTGGGTGAGCTCAGCGATGAACACGAAGAAAGATTTCATCAACAATAAAAATCCATAGAGCGACGTTATCAGGGATTGTGGAATCAGAATATGATGGGCGATAATGTGTGGGGTCTCATACGAGAATCTGATTTTAATACCGTACGCAGAAAGACACGGTACATGAAACATTTTTAATATATTTGAAAATTCAAATAACACGTAATGGCTTAAGAAACAAATAGTTAATCGTGTTATTAAAAAACATTTGTTGATTTATATTATATTATTATTATTTATATATTATTTCTGATTATTTTATACTAATTTACCTATAGATTGGGGATCTTATCTTGATCAATAGCACCGAAATTAGTTTCTTCTGTGAGTAGAACATCATATAAATTAGTCGTTTTTGCATTCATTTTAATGAATGATCTTAATTGATGATCCATTAATATTTTTATAATATAATAATATATATAATAATATATTGTAAAGTCAAACAGCCAACAAATTAGTTCGCGGCGGCATTCCTCAGACATTAAAGTCCGAATTTCGCAGAAGATTTCGCCAAGAAATCATTTATATCGACAAAAAAGTGTCTAGCTTTAAAATGTTGCTATGCCGCCGTCTCGCCATCGATTTGAATGATTAATATCCTAAACAACGCCCAATTAATGTACCTATACAAATAAGTGAGTGACGAACAGATTATATTTTTTTTTCGACCTTTTCCCTGTTGCGCTACTGAGCTTTTTCAATAGCTTTCGATTTCAAATGTATATAACACAATTTTGTTTTTCTTTTCATTAAATTATAATATAAGTATATTTAATTCAGTTTAAGTTTTATATTTTGATTAAGGCAGGCGGACCCGAATTGGTACGTGCCAGCTTCAAACGACGAATTTTGTATTTTACAATGTTAAGCGAAAGTGCAGGTGGCTATTGAGTACCAAATGCACGAAACAAACGAATCGAACTAACAAGTTCACTGCGCAGCAGCGATCACGAAGCCAAGACCGAATGTCAAGGCAAAAGGTTAAGGCAATATAAGAGAGCGCAGTAGTATTAGTTGCTTCGCAGAGCAACGAAAAGCAATGTAGTGTTCTGAGTGAACAATTCACAAAAATGTACTCCAGCTGTTTGGGTTGCGTAGCCAAACACTCTCCCCCCGTTGGAAGGCATGAGCTTTCAACCGAGTCCTTGATAATGAGCAGGCACAGCTTGTTTACGGTTCTCTTCATCGCTCCTGTTAAGGTGTAACTCTGACGAGTGGCTACCTGAGGGATGGAAGAGAACGAGAACGACATCGTTGACGCATAGGCCCGGTTTGGAAGTACGCCATTTGGAGCGCAGCTGCAAAGAGTCAAGTACTCTTTTCGCCAACGAGTCCAGAACACCTGTTGCAAGTATGTTACGCGCTGCCAGTCATCCAGACGAGGCCAGAGGTCTCCAAAATGTGGTGATCGAGGGGGAATGAATTTCCAATCTATGGTATCCGCCAAGCAGAAGTTTGACGCTGCGTCCATATGATTTCGGCTAAGAAATAGTCGTTCCAACTCTAGTAGCTCGTTCTTCGCACCAACAAAATTCATAGCGTTGTCCGACCAGATCTTGAGTGGTTTGCCGCGAGTGGAGAAGAATCTCTTTAACGCGTTCAAGAACGAAGCCGTAGATTAATCCTTTACCAACTCCAGATGCACTGCCTTTGTTGCGAAGCAAACGAAAACGATCATATAGCATTTGACTGGAGCCTTATTTCGAACGTCTGGTTTGTAGAAAAATGGTCTGCAATAATCAACACCTGTGACTTCAAAAGCTCGGCAGCCACTCAAGCGTTCTTTGGGAAGATCAGCTGTGATGTGCTCTACTTAATGAAGCTTGGCCCGAAAGCAGCTGACACATTTTCCAACCACTCTGGATGCAGTCTTCCTTCCGAATCTTCCGAATTAGCAATTGGATGCTGCCTTGAAGGAATTATTGGATGACGTGTTTCGAAGTCCAGCGCGGAGTTTTTTAAACCATCAACTCGGAGAAGGTCAAAATCATCCAAGAATGGGTTCAGAGACAATAGATGGCTGGATGACCTAACAGATCTATTTGCTTTTAGCGTTTTAATCTCTTCTGCTAAGTGTGCACTCTGGACGAGACGTAATAAGAGGCGACTACCATGTTGCATGTCACGCACTGTTAATCTGACTCTATGTGTGAATTTATAGAAAATATGCGAATATACGCTGAATTGTATTAAAAGAGTTGGCGTATTTACAAGTGGAAGATATGTCGACTAAGGGAGATGCACCAAGAAGGACGCTTTTCCTTAATTCGAGCTGTGGTTTTTCTGGCAGACAAGAAGCCGGCCAGTCCGATTTGTTTCCACAATGGAATTGAGGGCCGTTAAACCAGAGTGACGAGTTATATAGTTCATGTGGTGTAGCTCCTCTAAAGAGTATGTCCGCCGCATTGGGAGAAGTGTGAAGTTGGCGCCATTCCATGCCATGGGTTAGCTCTTGAATGGCGGAAACTCGATTAGCTACAAAACGGTTTAAATTCGATGGTTCTGTGTTTATCCATGAAAGGCATACGGATGAATCTGACCAACAATAAAATTTTCTTCCAAAGAGATTGATCCTTGATATTTCATGCATAAGATTAGCTAATAGAACGGCACCGCAGATTGGAACTGTAATTGTTTTCAAGGGAGCTACTTGAGACTTGGAGCATAACAGCTGACCACTAAGATGCCGTCGAGAAATTATATAAATGCAGGCTCCATACGCTTCGATGCTGGCGTCGCCGAAACCATGCACTTCTACCTCTGCCGAAGGTATTAACACAAGACGAGGGAATTTAAACAACTGCGCCTTATCAAAACTGCTAATGATCATGGCCGGCTCCCGTCCCAATTGACCATTTCCTTCCAAATCCGGCCCTATAAGTCAAAGTGGGTCGTATAAACGGGGTACAGTCGAGAGAAGAGATCTCTTAGATGGTTTTGATCTTGGCTGAATGAATGAAAAAGAGAAAAACTGCTGATCAGGGGCAAGTCCGAGAGTTTTGATTATGTCGCTCCCATCATCGAACTTAAGAAAAGATACCCTATCTTCCTTTGCTATACCATGTAGTACAGCAGAATAGCTAGAGCACCATTTCCGCAGCTTAAACCCTTCGCCAAAATGCCAGACGTCTGATTAAGATATCCGATTGCCTCTTGAATCGACTCTCCACCAGAAATGAGGTCGTCCACATAGCAATCGCGCCTTAGAATACGAGATCCAATGGGAAACGCATTTTCTTCACCGATGGACAGTTGATACATGTCACGAACAGATAGAAACGATGCTGGTTTTGTGCCATATGTAACTGTATCCAATTTGAAAATCTTGTTGTAACGCGTACGCAGCGATACATTTTTCCGATGTCACCTGTTAAGGCAACATAAAATGTACGAAAACAAAGGATATGAAATAATGAGCTTTGAATGACAGGTCCAGCCATTTATAATTCATTTAATGAATATCCTGATAAGGTGGCTGCGGAACCGTCAAACACGACTCTCAACTTTGTCCTAGAACTGTCCTCTTTAAACACACAATGGTGCGGCAGAAAATATTTGCAGAGTCCCAGGGACTCTGGAGCGACGGGCGACATATGAGCAAGATCTAAATATTCTTTTAAAAATTGTGCATATTGAATCTTGAGATCAGGACGATTTTTTAGTTTTCTTCCAAGAGCCAGAAAACGACGAAAAGCTTGTTGATACGAGTTCCCTAATAGCTCCAAACTTCGCTTAACGGGAAAACGCACCGAGTATTGACCAATAGGTAATCTGGAGAATGTGCTAACGAAATGTTCTTCACAGTCATTTTCTTCCTTCGAGTTAGTAGGTATAGTGTCCAAGCAACCTTCTATCTCCCAAAATCGTCGCACTATGTCCTCTATGCGATTTTCAGAAATTGACTTCATATCGGCGGTAGTCTGTTTTGCGATCAACGTGGAGCCACCTAACTGAGGTCCACCTCCTGACACTGCCCAACCAAGTCTAGTCTTCTGAATGCATGGCAGCCCTGGAAGAAGCTTTATCTGACTAACACAGAGAAGTTCATAAAATAGGCTGGCTCCTATGAACAATGAATCTGCGAGTCTTATGTTGGCGGGAATGTTCCAATTTGCGGTATTAATTGCGAAACTTGGTTGGCTATCAGCATATTAGGTGTTACCACAGCGGTGAGGCGTGTCGAATACTCTGAGACTTGGGATTGAAGAGGGATACTGACCGTGGTGCCTTCTGTGGCAAAACGAGAATCTCCAAGATCAGAGATATTGGCTGATGATTTATTCTATCGTAATTGAAATTGCTGAGCGAGACGAGAAGTTATCAGATGAAGCTGAGAGCCAAAGTCCAAAAGGGCATGACACGGTATTAATGTGCCGGATCAGTTTTTTGCAAGCACCATAGCAGTGGCTAACAGGACAACATCACTGGGTACTGGGCAACAAGAGAGGTGGATGCAGATGGCAACGAATTAGATAAAGAGGAATGGGTATCGACAGCTGAAGTAGGCTGTCCCGAAGACGAGGAAGATTGTTTATGTGGAGCAACGAATGATGTTTGGCTCCACATGTCGTACAACATCCAGAGTTGCATGATCGCAATCCATGACCTTTCTTTAAGTAATTCAAACATAATGCAAGGCGCTTAGCTTCCCTGAGTCATAGTGCAGAGGCCAAGCTTCTTGCGTTTTGCTAATTCACCTTTAATCTCCGTTTCAAGGCACACTACTAATTCGTCAAAATCTTTCCGCATTTGGCTACTAATGTCATCTAAATCCAGTTAGAGTTGAAGTTTAGTTTTTTAATTGATAAAAGTATAAAAGCATTGATAAAAACTCATTCTTGGATGTATAGCCTTGCGCTTTCGTTTAGGTAATTTGAATGACATATGTCTTTGAACTGTGAAAGTTATACAAAGATCGAGCAATAAGCACCAAATGTATTCAAGTGTGAAAACTTGGTGCATGGTGTGAACGATAAAAATACTAAAATGAATGACTCCCTTACATTTAAATGCTAGACAACACTTTTAGTGTTGCCTTTCAGTTTTCAAGCGCCACGCAAGCCGATTGCCGTTTCGCTAACCAAAAGCCACACGATCAAATGCCGAAGTCATTGGTGCTATGCTGGTCAATGCAACTTCGCGTCGTTAGATTTTTAAAATATGTACATTGAGCGAAGAGCTTTGTACGTTTAATCGACATTTTGCTCTTTTGTAAATTTATTTCCTAGTTGGTATTGTTAAATTGTATAAGAAGATTATTAAATAATGTAATATATTTTAAAATGCCTCCCTTAGCAAAAATATGGGCAATACCATTGCCCATAAAAATACATTTTAATTTTATTTTGGAACAGTATATGCTGGGAGAAGCACTTGTCTCAGAAAAAAGACAAAAAAAACCGGCTTGTGATCGGATTCGAATGAAGTTGTGGCAATATTGTTGTTAATTATTGAAAAAATTAGGCAAAATGAAACTACTAGCAGAAAGTAGTGGGTGCATTTATAAAATACAAAAAATAAGCTGAAAAGCACAGCGAAAGAAGAAATAACGGGCCAATTTTATTTTATGTTTACCTTTGCTTTGGTTTAGTTTTTATTTTTTGCTTCACTTGGTGTGTGTTGCTCTATAAAAAAACTAGGCAATTATCGACAACGGCGCTGGTTCGAAAACGTTTTGTGTTATCCGGTGTGTTGTATTTTCGACAACCACAACCATAATACTACAAAGCAACAAGTAAGAACGTTGCAGTCGGACGTCACCGACTGCGTAATACTCGTTCACAGTACACGGAAATTATTATTGTTATTTTGAAAAAAATATAGAATTTTTATATTTCGTAGGGGTTGGGGTGGGCGTGGCCAACATTAAGAGAAGGTCACACAAACACTTTCTACCAAATTTTGTGCGTCTAGCTCCAAAATTGTCGGAGGTATAGTTTTCCCGATTTGCGGGGCGGGAGTAGGTGGGAGTGGTCGGGAGTGGGCATGGCCGGGAAATTTTCTTACCGAGCTTTAAAAGAGGTGAGCAGCCATCTACGTTTAAAATTTGGGGACTCTAGCTCCAAAATTGTGGGAGATATAGCTTTTCGCGATTTGCGGGGGCGGGAGTGGGCGTGGTCGGGAAATTTTTTACAAATCGTTAAAGGGGGCCATCTACCTTTAAAATTTTGTGACTAGCTCCAAAATTGTGGGGGATATAGGCTTTCGCACTTTGCGGGGGCGGGGGTGGACGTGAACGGTAAATTTTACCCTTATTCAGAGGAGCTGACCACTAATCTACCTTCCAAATTTGGTGACTCTAGCTCTAATACTTTGGAAGATATAGCTATTTCCGAATTTTTAAGGCGGGGTGTCTGGGGGCGTTCTAGTGGGCTTGGCCGGGATATCAAGGTCTCAATCTTTTGGGGAGGTCACCAGCAATCCACATACCAAGTTTGGTGTCTCTAGCTTTAAAATTGTGTTAATTATACACATGTTACCGTTTTGAGCTTGTAAAGATATCGATTTTAGCGATTACGGAGGCGGAAGGGGGCGTGGCCGGAAAATTTTTTCTGTTATGTTTGGGGGACCTTAGAACACTAGAACACCCCCCAGCGCCCCCGCCCCAAAAAATCGGAAATGGCTATATCTCCCACAGTTTTAGAGCTAGAGCCACCAAATTTTGAATTTTTTCTGGTCAGCTCCTCTTAATAAGGGTACATATTTTGGAGCTAGAGTCACCAAATTTTAAAGGTAGATGGCTGGTCACCCCCTTTAGCGATTCGTAAAAAAATTTCTCGGCCACGCCCACTCTCACCCACGCAAATCCCGAAATGCTATATCTTCCACGATTTTGGAGCTAGAGGCACCAAATTTTAAACGTAGATGACTGGTCACCCCCTTTAACGATTCGTAAAAAAATTTCCGGCCACGCCCACTCTCACCCACGCAAATCGCGAAAAGCTATATCTCCCACAATTTTGGAGCTAGAGTCCCCAAATTTTAAACGTAGATGGCTGCTCACCCCTTTTAAAGCTCGGTAAGAAAATTTCCCGGCCATGCCCACTCCCGACCACTCCCACCTACTCCCGCCCCGCAAATCGGGAAAACTATACCTCCGACAATTTTGGAGCTAGACGCACAGAATTTGGTAGAAAGTGTTTGTGTGACCTTCTCTTAATTTTGGCCACGCCCACCCCCGCCCCTACGAAATATAAAAATTCTATATTTTTTTCAAAATAACAATAATAATTTCCGTGTGTGAACGAGTATTACGCAGTCGGTTACGTCCGACTGCAACGTTCTTACTTGTTGCTTATTCCTTCTGTACCATACATTTATTGCATTTCCCTTTATCATTATATTTCATTGGAGTTGTGTTCAAAACGCATTTAGAAAACGAACGAGCACAATATTCCGTTATTTGTAATCAATTGCCAGAAGCAAAGAATTTTTAGAGAGAAATAAGTATAGCAGCTTATTTTGTTTTACGCTTGAGTGAGAACATGGAAATTTAATTTATTTAACCCATAAGAAATGTCAAACTGATGAATACCGGAGAAAAATAGTGATATTCCGCGAGATTTTCATGTCACAATGGAAAATAACAGAAATATGTCGCAAAACAAATTTACAATAGGAAAATTTCTGAAAGTCCCCCAAAACCACAAAAACCATACTTGTGGATGGCTGCCATTCGTAGATTCTCGCGATATTTGAAGAATTAAAGTTCTTACTGTCAACCAGAACATCAGTGCATCGCAAGTTCGTGAAAATTGTGGGGGCGGGAGTGGGCGTGGCCGGGAAATCAATGTTTTGGGAAGGTCACCAGCAATCCACATACCAAGTTTGGTGACTCCAACTTTAATATTGTCGGAAATATTCACGTTTAATCGATTTGCGATTTGAGGTGTATCGAAATGTTATCATTGTGTGTTTTGTGTTTGCTCGTCGAGCCATAAATACACTTATTTATGCAATTATTCAATAAAATGTTTATACAAAAGATATTTTCAATAATACTTTCAGTTTTAACTCAGACAATGGGAAGATACATTTTTCCCGGATACTGATTTAACATTTTAGTTAGAAGTTTTAGATTCTGTTTTAACAGCACTGTGAAAAAGTGGAAGGGAAAGAGTGTACAAGTCCAACCAATATAATAAGATGACGTGTGTTTGTGACTTTGCAAAGCACAATAATAGTAGATGAGCGAATTGACAATTGGGCGTTGAGTTTGCATTTTGTGTTAGCGAGCTGACTGGCTAGCCTGAACCATTCTGAGTAAAAGCTCGTGATCAGGAATTCTGCTCTTTCTTCTTATAGCTCTATGGGTCTGCAGAATACAGTTTTTCGTTCAAAGCTTTAAGATTTTTCGACACACCTCTTCTGCATAGCTAAATCGGTCTGGCACCAGAAAGCTTTAACTCCAATCGATCTTAATTATAACTAACTCTATGTTAGTTATTTCTTTATTATACTTGCAATAAACCCACTGTATCAGATTTTTAAATGGAAGTTTTGGTTCAAAACACACTGCTTAAACGCTATCTCGACAAATATCAACCAAGAAGTCAATAAGCAAATGTACAACTTTGTACAATTCCAGGAATTTAGTTCTGTTACTCCTAAGCAAGTGAAAAGGCTCTAGTCGGAAGCTCCCGACTTGGGGTTAGCCTGAACCCTGTGTTTTTATACATTTCAGTCCCATTCATATACACATACACAGAATCACACATACACATACATTCACACACATGTAAACACATGCCGTACGCTGTGAACAGCTGCTGCTCTTGGCCCTCACTATGGAAACTAAATTCGTAAATTATTTCTAAATTAAGAGCATGATCTTAATAAAATTGTCAGTGCTTGACAAGAGCATTGAAAAATATATGCAAACCACAGCGCAAGTCCGTAAAAAACGAAAGGTATCCAAAATCCAAAATATTCTTAACCTGCGTATGCTTCACGCGAACATAAGTTTTGTGGCTCTAGCTCATGTAGTTTTTGAGATATGATCAAACAACCGGGCCAAAAAACCAAGAATTATCGATATAAAAACACATGTTATCGATGATTTGAAATAAACTTGATCTGCGTATTGTACACAAAAACTTAAAAAGTCCAAGTTCAGCTCTACCTTTTGTACTCTCTGAAATCAACGCGTTTATAGACGGACGGATGGATAGACAGACGGAGATGCCTCCTTCTGGATGTTACATACATACAAAAAAACATTATACCCATTTTCAATGAGTTCAGGATATGTAAAATGTTTCTAATTTTTTTTACAGCTAAATATGAATTTTAACTATTTTTGTTTTGTTCTTTAGTTTAAACAATACTTGTCTTAATAATAAAATTAAAAAGATATTTCCATATAAAATATGACATTTAAATTTTGTCTTTTAATTTTGCAAACAATTGTTTTTGACAGAAATATGGTTAGAATCCCCGATAGTGCCCGTTTTTGAACAATATATATATATACTATTATATACTATTATTATGATCATTTTAGAGACCGATCATATGATATATATATATATATATATATATATATATATATATATATATATATATATATAGATATATATATATATATATCTATATATATATATATGATATATATATATATATATATATAGATATATATATATATATATATATATATATAACATAGATCTTATTATGATCGTTTTAGAGACCGGAAGTGCTTAGCTTTAAATTACTTAGCCCAGCATTAATTGGAATGATAAAGTACGTACATACATATGCAAATGTATAAATTTATACCAGTACTTACATATGGGCCATCATGGGAAAGTACCGACTATTCGGCCCAAATACCAATGCAAATTGCGTATCACATTTTTGGGTGGATTTCAATTTATTGCTCTAAATACCTACATGCGTCAAAAACATGAAAAATCCTCTTTCTGTCCATCAATGACCATACTAACTTAAACAACGCTCAAGCTGCTAGTAGGATCCACATTTACTTAACGAAATCAATAGTCTTACACTGTTCGAAAATGCTGAATTTACGAACTCAACATCAGTTATACATATTTATGTAAGCAAAATGTATTTTTGTGTTTTAATGTAATTTTAACATGAACATGTATTTTTCGTTTCGATATCTATTTGTTTATTGATAATACCATAAGCATTTGGTTATTGGGTTACTTTTTTTGTTGATGAATTCAGCTAATTACAGACATTAATTTTATTTATTACTTTTGATTTTGGTTAAATTGTACATAAAAAATCATAATAAAAGTACAATATTGTACGTATGCATGTGTGATTTTGTGGCAAATACATATAAACGTAAGTAAGAATGTATTGCATGTATATAAGTATATTTAAATTTATATATAAACATATAAATATGTATGTATAAAGATTCTGAAATTAACATAATTTTAATGGTCTCTAGTAATGCGTTTATATTAACCAAAAAACATTGAAACTAGCTTTGTCGTAAAGCATTATCCTAAAATTTTACGCATAATAAAAATTTGACGTATCAAATTTGAATCATATTAACACTTTTTGTTTTTTTTTGTGAACGTAAATTGATTTTATGAACATTATGAACTGGTATACATATAAAAATGATGTAAATACTTCACACAATCCCACTTCTGGGACTTTATATTTACCAAATTATCAATTTTTAAATTATCTTTTGACTCCTATGAACAAAATTGAACTGTGATACGTAAGAAAGTAAAGGCAAGGACAGTAAAATCTTTATTTCTCGGAATATCTTGAGTTCTTGCCAATAAACAGAATTTACCTAATTTTTTGTATGATTGTAAAATGTTATTTTAAACTCGCTGTACGGCGTCACAATTTAATATTAAAAATCAACGTAAAGATTCTGTTTCTTTAGCATTTTTATTCAAAGGTTCTTTGTTTTTTTGGTAATACTTGTGGGACCAGTTCTTAATATTCAATAAAGCGTAGCAATGTGTATATGTCGACGTGCAAGCTTTTTCCGTTCCAGCTATATTTAAGAAAAATAAATATAGAATTTAGTAAGTATAAAAGTGGAGTGCTCTTTTATTGACGCATTAATCTATCCTCATTGAGCGTTATAGTTATGAATGGCTCTTTAGTTGGCTTAACGGGTATTGAATGTTTGTATAAACTTAATACAGTTGAAATTTAACGCTTCATTTAGAAGCTATTACGTGCTTTATGATCAAACAAAAGGTAAACTACATATTCAATTGCAATTCTTTTCACTTGTGGTAAAGCTTAGTATGAAGAACTCTTGAATACACTTATCCTGTAACAATTGATAAAGTTAATGTGCCGGTCACAAGGTCTGAATAATTATACACGTTTTTGCTACTAGTTATGCATGTGAGTGTTGTACTTTCACGATCGTTACTGCTGTTAGTCTATATGTTAAGATTTCGTTAAACATTTATAAATTTTTTTTTTGTTTTATAGTTAATTTTTTCTTTTATTGTTGTAGCTTATATGGCCTTCAATTATGTATGTAAATAGTATTTTTTTTTTTTACTAATAAATATGTTATTTAAATCATTCTTATTTTTGTTTGTATATAAATTAAGGACTTAAACGTTATAAGAAAAATGTTTTATAAAGGGTATTGTTTACTGATTTTTTTTCATTCCATTTCATTAAATTTTGCAATTTATTTAATTTAATATATATATATATATATATATATATATATATATATATATATATATATATATATATATATATATATATATATATATATATATATATATATATATATATATATATATATATATATATATATTGTTTACATATATATTTTTTCCATTCTACCTGGTGATTTATTTTGTTTTCTTTTTTGTAAATGCTTGAATTTTATTTGACTTTGCTTCTTAAGACCAACTTTTTGTCGTGTTTGTAGTCATGTAAGGATTCTGTCTTTGATGTCTGGCAAGACTGACGCGTCACCCGTTATTCATACACATATGTACGGATATTACAGTATAATTACCATAAATATCGTGCTTGTGCTACAATAGTAATCAACATAGTGCACACTCAATTTGTTATTACTATATAGCGAACGCCGCTGCCCATAAATGACTTTTATACGATTTGAACTAACTTTACGTACTTTAAACTGTAGCTGTTACCGGATTTTTGACTAAACAACTGACTATCAGCGACAGTTCATTATAGGATCTGCTTCGAATTTTTCATTTACACTAATAATATACTTGTATGCGTGTATGTCTAGTTGTATGTTGCTGTGTATGTCTGTGTTTTGGTTTGTTGTATAAGTATAAGTATATAGCAATATAAATAATTTGTATATAAAGTTCTTGTTTATGCTGTGGTCTACGTTGCAGTCAACGCCGTTTTAATCCTCATAATCGCTGTTGTTTTTTAATACGTCAAGCGTTTGAACATACTGTCCCTGTTTAGCCTAATAACAGTAACATGGAACGATTGACATCAGAGCACAAAAATTATATTGGTACGACATATGAATGCATCTTCACCAATATTTGAGGGGATGTCGTTTTTGTTGCTGCTGTTGTTATTGTCGCTGCTGCTAAACGCTGACTGCGCGCAACCACCGCCACGTTGACCCTACCCCACCCTTTTATACGAATTGTGTACGACACTTAGTTCCACACGCGCAAGAACGAGTCCCACGATCCTGTTGCTACTGCCATGCCATTTTCAGTGACCCCCAAACATGACACACGGTTATCGTGTCCGGCTAGAATTCCCGAGCGTTCTGCTTTCATTGTATCCCATACATTACAATTAAAATCGTCATATCCCGCCAATAGCAGACGGCCGCTTTTTGAGAACGCAACAGAGGTGATACCACAAATAATGTTGTCATGCGAATACATAGCCAATTCCTGATCGGCTCGTATATCAAAAAGTCGACAGGTTGCGTCGTCAGATCCTGTCGCAAAGGCTTGTCCATTAGGGAAGAAGGTGACTGCATTGATATCAGATTCATGCCCCGGAAACGTTTGTTTGCAAAGACCTTCACGTATGTCCCACAACTTAGCTGACGCGTCGCATGCACCTGATACAAAAGTTTTGCATTGCGGTGCCAGAGAAAGGGCCATAACATCTCCCGTATGACCAAGAAAAGAGGTTACCTGCAAACCAGTTTCGATGTCCCATAGACCGCACGACATATCACCTGAGCTTGTCACAATTTGATTGTCGTCCAGGAACCGGCAGCATGATAGATAGCCACCATGGCCCGGCAGCTCACGGGACACACGCACGTTACCTTCGCGTGTCTTTAGGTTATAGATTGAACACATGTTGTCAAGACCACCGCAAGCAACATAGCTTCCGGATGGAGCGTATGCACAGGTCATCACCCACGAGGAACGTAGCGGTATGGCGTGCACTTTGTTCGTAGTGTGCGAGTCCCAGACAATCAGTTTACCATCTTGTGAGGCTGATACAAGGTTTCTGGAGTCATTACCCCAATGCATGGCATAAATTTTGGCCAAGTGGCCGCGCAGAGTACGTCGCGTGCGCATTTGTATACGTCCAATTGGTTCTAGCAAAGCGGCAGCCTGCAACAGAGAGGTATCGCAAGCAGCTTTTCGTGCATCTCGAATAGCATTCTTTAAAGACTCAGCTTCTTGTCTTAGACTATCTAGTTCATTCATCTTGTCTTTCTTAAAAGTTTTGCTTTTCTTTTAAATGGTTTTCTCTTTAGCACACGAAGTCAAGGCTTGTCAACACGTTAGCAACTGGACTGATTGACTTGCTGAATTTCTTGCTTTAACGCTAAATATGTTCTTTGAATTAGTTTAATATATATTGTTATAAAAACACCAACAGCAACTCACGTTTTTATATATTTTGATTGCAGTTTTTGTCAGCGGTGCCTGTTGATTTTTCTTTGCTTGCGTGCCGTCGCTTCCAAGTACGCCTTCATACAAGCAATGTTATTCACTGGACATTTACCGGTAATATGATTGTTTTTAAATGAAGATGTTTTGTCTTCAAGGTCCAAAGAAACAATATTGTTGTTTTACACTTGAAATGTTCAGTACACAGCGATTATCCGTGGTTTCCTATTTAACTTACATTAATTCTTGCATAAACACTTGCATGCCTTCGCCGACTGTAATTAAGTTTATGTATGTATTAAATAAAAGTTCGTTTTCAATCCGCGTGAAAGAACACACATTTGATGAACCAAGACTGTGTACCTAAATAACGATTTTTGTTAGCCCTATAGTAGTCCGGTTCACAAATCTTTACGTCGTGCGCCAATTGCCTTTTATCTGTCCTTTTAGTTATATTTAACCTCCTTGCTTCGCTCTATAATTAACAATGAATATATATATTTAATGGATTCAAAGGCAATGGATGAAAGTTGCTCACAAAGTTCCTTTGGTCTGCTTGTTATGTGTAATTTTTCTTTTAATTTAAGCAGCACATATTCCATACATATCTACTGTACTCAGTTAATTTCAGATATGCGTTTACACTTCTGAAATATTTAACTATAAATTTAACTGTCCCGACCAAAAAATATTTTATTCTTTTACCGTTAGCCGCTCGATTGGTCCGCCTGTTTTACCCGTGCTGCTGCCTTCTCCTGGTTTCTCGATTCGCTTTTTTGGTACACCAAAATTGCAATTTTTGCACCACCGCTGTCGTTAGCGATCAAAGTTATTGGAGCAAGCAGTACAGCCAGTGTTTCAAAGTGGCAAGTATAGGTAGCGCAAGCAGGTTGAAATGTAACCACACAATGTCGGCGCGACAAGCATAGTTTAATGAAAGTGAGCATTTATCCCATTCGCACCAACAGGAAATGTGATTTCATGAAATTGACAGAGCGAGAAAGAAATACAAGAGAAAAAATCAATTTTAAATACTAAAATATTTTATATCACAATTATTTATAATAGAATATTTGAAATAACCTAATATATATTACTTTTATATCTACACATTATCTTCTATATAAATCACATCACATGTAACATTTCAGCATTTTATAAAATGTGCACAATGAAAAAATGTTAGCTGTAGCATACATACATACATATATATGTAGTATATCAGTCATTGAGCTATAAAAACTATTTCAAAAGTGAACACACACCTGGCTACCTCAGTCGCGGTCTTCAACAAGTAACTTTTTAAGTAACTACTGATCCGTAAAGGTTACGAGATTATCTATACAACAATCTGCTTAACAGCTGTATGGATTTTACTTCGTATGTAGATATTTAAACCTGTAAACTAATCGCCTGTACCTCCGACTTTTCACAGTATATCAATCTTAACACAACTCTTCTTTGCACTTTACAATTGGCAGCCAACACCTAGAACTAAAACAGGGCTGCACCGTATATATCGATGGTTTCAGTCAATCGATGGAACAAACAGCATCGCCGATAGCTCCAACGTTTACACGAGTCAATATATTTATTATATATATATTAGTTTTATATTTATAATTTTATTTTATTTTTATTATATTTATATATAGCTGAAAGTTAGAAAAAAATTATATATAAATATATATATATATATATATATATATATATTAAGCCGTGTAAAAAATTTACACACATACATATTTATATATATAATATATATATAATTTTATAATATATAATTTTCTAACTTTAAGCTATATATAAATATAATATAAATAAATATATATATATATATGTGTGTATATTGTTTACACGTCTTAATATATATTAAGCCGTGTAAAAAATATACACACATACATATTTATTTACAATTTTTTTCTAACTTTGAGCTTAATTTTAACATTTTTTTTTATGAAAGGTGGAGTTAAAAATTTTTGATAGAATCAGTAATCCATTTAATTATTTTATATAAAATCAAAAGCAAAATGGTATTATTCAAATAACCTGATTATCATTCGTATGCGTATCTATGCAAGTAGTCGAGCTATGAATTTCGATGGAACGGACATAGAAACCTACATATACAAAACTAATGTTTGAACTGACTGGCTGCATCAAGGTCAATGTTTGTTCGTTGTTGACCCACATAACTTAAGCCTAAGTGAGCACTAGGCATACAATACATAAAGCAATTAAGTCGAAAAAAAGTAGTTGCAACAATTTTCGAGATCGTATAACTCCACCTAAAGATTGCTCTCATTTATTTACGATCGGAGAGAGTAAGATCACTAAGAGCGCGAGCTAAATTCCTGCAATAATACTAAGCTCTTTGTTGTCTCACTGAACCCTGTATAGTGCGTCGCGCTCACACTGTATGGTGCTGTTTGAAATCTCGAGGAACCCCGTGCATTTGTATGTATGCATGTCAACACAAGCTGAACCAAGAGATGTTTGTATTCACAAGCTACTCTTAATGATCACCAAGCGGCTAACAGTGTCCCTTCATTCCAATTTTCTTAAATTAAAATTACCCAAGTTTAGTGGAAAACATGCAGATTTAGGTCGTTCGTTATCAAACATTGAGAAGTTCAAACATATTTTATCGTGTTTGTCAAATGCGGCGCTGTGATCTATTAAAGCTTTCCAGGTCTTAAACTTCCCAAAAGTCTAGGTCAGTCTAAAACGCATGTATGACAACATAGCATAGTTGTTCCACATTGCGCCATTGAGGAAACCAATTATCGTCTCGGTTTCAGCCATTTACGAGACTTTAATGTCCATAGGTAATAAAAAGGACTTGCGAACGCTGTACTCATCCACTTTGTCATGTCAAAAGATGATCCTGCCACTAAATTTTATATTCATATTAAATTAAATTGCTAAGAATTTGCAGCAATGTTTGTCTCAGATCAGTTCAACGTCGCCAAGGCAAAGCAATTATGCACAAATTACTTACAGCCAGGACCCAGAATGTAAAATTGCACTGCGTCGGAGTATACATTCTGTTTTCGAGCTCAAAATATTTTCCTTAACAAGTACGCAATCTCTGATTCAGGCGTATGACATTCTTCTGCAATACCACATATGTCGCTCATATAAACTATGTAGCGAGCGAAGTTGAACAAGTCATCCTAGCAACCGCTGTTGTCAAAATTCGTTACAAGTTCGGGAAAGTTCACTTCGCTAGTGCTCTACTAGGTTCTGGTTCTCAAGTTAACTTCATGACAGTAGCTTGCTCAAGCATTAAGACTTAACTAAATAACAAGTGCTTAACAGTTACGTCGATCGGGAAAGCCAGCTTGATAGCGAAAAATTAAGTATCAACAATCATTTCTTCTCGTATAAATGTGCATGAGTTTAACGCCGATTTCTGGGTTCTCGCTTCAATTTCAAGCAGGCAGCCAGATTATTTTTTCCCAATAAATAGTTGGACAATCCCAGCATTTTTTCGACCATTTATGCACTGGGCAAATTAGATTGTCAGAAAATGGACCTTCGCTGCAAAAAACTTTGCTAGGTTGGGTAGCATCAGGACGTTGTAAGAAATTACAAACGCAAAGTCCTTTATGTTGTGCACTTAGGGAACAATCCCCTCTAGAGGCCCTTGTAGAGCGGTTCTGAGGACTAGAAACAGTTCCCGCATCATATAGCGCAGCAAAATACTCATCAGAGCAACTTGCATGCGAGCAGAGCTTTACAAATAGTGTTCGAAATTGGCTATCGGGGCGTTTTGAAGTAAGTTTGCCCTTCAAAACGGACCCGCAGGTCTTATGTTCTTCGTTTGAAATAGCTAACAGACTTTGGCACAATAGTTCCACCAGGACCACATTATTTCATACTGATAGTAGCTCCCCCAAACTACAAGTAGTGTTTGACGCGACTTGTAAGACGACAACGACAGAATCACGCAACGACCTTCTAATAATGGGCTCAAATATTTAAATTTAACACATCTTCGTATTTGTCTGAATCGATAAGCCCTTACGGCAGATATTGCAAATATGTATCGGCAAGTAAACATTTTTGAAGATGATCCTTAAATCCTTGATCACTTGAACACGGTCATATATGGCACTGTGTAAACACAAGCATTCAAGTGCATGAATTCACGAATGCATTCAGTGTATCTTATGGCTGTTGCCTATATATACGAGCTAACTACTGTAACTAGATAGCTTGCAGATAATAATCCGTCAAAGCCAAGGCCGCGCACACGAGTTGGCCAAAGATGTGTCTTGGCAACATGTGCCGTCATTGTTGAACCCAGCTAATTTTGCATCACGCGTTTGCAACGTCCATGAACTTCTATTTGACTAGAACAACCACTGTTTCTCCTTGAAGACATAGTGTCCTCAGAATCCACACTTTTCGCTATCACTAGAATTAATTAAGTAAGAACGTTGCAATCGACTGTATTGTTATTTTGGACAAATACAGAATTTTTGTATTTCGAAGGGGCGGGGAGTAGGTGTAGCAAACGTATTTGGCTCAATCTTAAGAGGAAGTCACCCAAACACTGTCTGCCAAATTTGTTGACTCTAGCTCCAAAATTGTGGAAAATATAGGTTTTCACGGTTTGTAACGGCGGGAGTGAGCGAGGCCGGTTAATTTTCTTACCGAGCGGCGATGATCAACCATCTACCTATAAGGTTTGATGAATCTAGGTCAAAAATTATTGTTTTTTAGGGCGGGATGGCTCGGGGCGTTCTAGTAGGCGTAACCGGGATATCAAGGTCGCAATCTCTTCGTGAGGTTACCAGCAATCTACATGCCAAGTTTGGTGGCTATAGCTTTCAAATTGCGTGAACTATGCACATGTTACCGCTTTGAGCTTTCAGGTATATCGGTTTTACCAATTATGGAAGTACGAGGGGTGCGTGGCCGGAAAATTTTTATTTGGTGTTTGGGGGACCTTTTCAGTAATATATATTTCAAATATGGAGCCTGTAACTCAAAAACAGTGACAGATAACTATAAGTCTAAATCCAAAATTTCAAGTCTCTATCTTCAATACCGCCGAAAAAAGTTTCGTTCAGCCGGACAGATGGACGCACAGCATGACGGACATTGCTCAAAACCAATATGTTCTTTTCACTTCGTGAGCGAGTATGAGAATAGTGAATATAAGAAATCAGCCCTGACTCTCTCTAACCTCGTTTCAGTTCAGTGTTTGGGTATATGTATCGCTTTATATCTGGCACAAAAGCAGAAGAGCTTACAGACATGATCAGCCCAAAAAAGTTGAACTTTGCTTTTTTTAAATTATTTGAAGTTGTTCAAACACGACATCAATAGATTGAACAAGTAAGAAACCTCCTGCCGGGAGAGCTCGACCCTTAGCCCTGTGTTTTCATATGAAATTTTCAGGCATATAATTCTAAATTCCAATGCCCAAGTCCGTAGTATTTGAATTGCATTTTTTCACATCTTTGCATATATAGTCGCCCTATATATTTATATTGGGAGGTATCCAAAATCCAAAATAAAAATATTCTGTTGTATTACATGCTTTGCGCAAATATTTTGAACCGCTTTTGATTGCTCTAGCTCTAATGGTTTTTAAGATATAAAGTCAGCTTTCTAGTTTCATTAGTTTCCGAAATTGACACGTGCATACAGACGGACAGATAGACGGTCAGATGGACAGACAGACAGGGCTAGATCAATTCGGCTAGTGGTTCCGATTAAGAATATATATACTTTATGGGGTCGGAGACGCCTCCTTCTGCTTGTTACATACATTTCCACAATACCATTATACCCTGATTTACCCATTTTCAGTGCGTTCAGGGTATAAAAAGAATCAATGTGTACAACCAAATTTCCAATCACCCAATTAGTTCGAAAATAAGTGCGTTAGCTACAATTGCAACTTTCGTAATGTCGCACGTGGCAGCTGCTGTCCTTGCTCAGAGGTCTCTGCTGGCAAGGGTGGTCCACGGATTGCATTTACAACCTTCAACCTGGCGGTAAGGGAGAGTAGAGCAGCCCAACTTGAAGATCGGAATGCTCTTAGTCATCCAAGCGGACAATACACCACCACAGCGCTGGAAAACAGCCAGAAGGTCCAGGTCGAAGTCGCACATGTAGGGAACAGTCGACTCAGGGTGGCCTACGTAAAAACGGCCTTGTGTGTGTATCGAAGCCCAATCCATAAACTGACCGAATAAATTAAAATTGGAATTGGCATTATATTAGATTACACATCGAATCGGGTCTATTGAATTGCACTAAAGTGTTATATTGAGTCCCTTTCTCTCTTATACAAAATCATGTGAAACACTCAAACGGCTCAAACTCAGACAGCTGTCGGTGAGCAGACTTTGTTATCGATTGACAAGACTTCGTTTTTGATCATCCAACTTACGCATTATACGCAACTCTTTGCTGCAGTCCGACATATTAACTAAATTGTGTTTAATTTGAATTACCTATAGTAGTAGCAATTTTTTAAGCATTTCTCGATTTTTCATTGATATAATAACGTACAAATATTATCTAATATATATAAAAAGGAAATTTGTAGTGTTTTTTATTCTTATACATATATTCATAACTATTTTATTTGATCAATAATTGACCTTAATATTAAGTTGCTTTAATCACTGAGCGACTACTGCATTTATATATTGAAACACTACACAGTAACAATTGGTCAAAAGCCATAATTTTCCAAAAAAAAAAAACGAAAATGGTTTTTATCATATCTTAACTAAAAAGGTAGTTACCTTTTGCGTTCACTCAGTATAATTACGGTCAACATACATACATACATACATATGTATGTGCATATCTATCAATATAAAGTACCCTTACCTTTAATATGTCTTTTAGCTGTTGTGGGAGCCAGTCGTTTCAAAAGTATTTATTGCCTAATTTATAATTGTTTGTGATTCAAGAATTCAGGATTTTTTAACATTTGTCTTGCAACGGGCGTAAAAGTGTTTTACGGGCAGCATATGTACGATATATATCAGTGGGGGCGATGGCAGCGGACCAATCCCGATAGAGACGAGAATTTCAGGAGAAGAAAATAGGAGCAAAAAGAATAAACTGACCATGTGAGGAAAATCGAAAAAAAAGGTGGAAACCACGAGGCACTCCCAGAGCCACACCGACCACGTGACAGTGGCTAGTTTCGAACATCGCAGTCCGAATCAAAAGACACCAAAAGTTGGCAACTGCTCGAACAGCAGCTCTATGAATCCGGGAAAAGGATAGAGAGAAGGAAAGAGGCGACCCACGGAGAGGAGACGACCCCTGCCCTGATTGTGAGCTCACGGACTTCGCCGACCAACGGCCAGCCAGCAGTGAAGCAGCCAAGCGGATGCTCGGGATCAGGAGGAGGATTGGCCACCGCTTCACGTTTATATAGCCGACACGGCCCGTCTTGCCAAACGCAAAACGTACGACGTGCAGCGTGGTCCGGCGCCGATTGGCACAATTCTGTGCTGCAGAATTTATATAAAACTAGTACAATCGAGAGTAGTGTTGCTTATTTCCTTATTATTCACATTCACACATACATACAAGCACACAATTTTCATACACACATGAACAAGCTACACACGAAGTAAAAACAACAACTTCATAAAATTAAACCCCACTGCACCCGTAACTAATTAATAATTTTAAAAAATCTTTCCGCATATTAAAAGCATCCACTCTTTTTATATACGACTTAATAACATATAATTTTCGCCTGCACTCAAATATTTAAATTAACCTAAAATATATATTCATCTAGATTAATGTATTTATTTAATTGTTTAAAAAAAAAACTTAAATCTAAACTTAATTTTTAATTAATTTTAAAAACTGTTCTTAAATATTCGAGTGGCCCGCGCCAACTAATCATTTTTTAGACCCGTTTGTTGCTTGCTGTACTAATTTCACTACCGGTAAAGATGTTTGTTAATAGGCCAATAAATGTTTATTTCTAAACATTTATCTGAAAAATAATGATGTAAGTTTTTCTCTGTTGGGTGAGACAAACAAGTTGCGGATGCATAAAAAAGTTTGCGAGGTGGTCGGTCCTCATATGGTCAACTCAAGGTGGGGAGGGCCTCATCCAGGTAAATGACAACAGCTGTTTTCCTAAGGATTTAAGGTTAAGGCATCACCGAATACTTCAAGACGATGATGAGATTGCGCTCACGACTGGCGACTCCGTTCACGGACTATGACTTCATTAAAGAAATAAAAATGAATGTGAAGGATGCAGTCTCGCGGATCATATATCCCATGCACATCACCGGCCTAAAAAAGATTCAGGAGGAGTTCCATGATGCCGAGAGGATGCTGAAAACGCGATGAATGCCGTTCAATACAGCAGGACCGGTCCGACAATTCCCGAACCGACACCACGTTAACGAGGTATATGCGTCGGAATCAGAGGAACAGAGAGAGGTGCAGGAAGAGCAAGTCGACGCTCTATATCTATATCGGGACGGTGGCGGCGAGAAGCAACGCTTGACCTGCTGGCATTGCGCGCAACGCGGTCACACGTTCTACGAATACGAGTCGGAGATACGCAGCATCTATTGTTATAAAAGCGGTCCACCGGGGTTAGTATTGCCCAAACGCCCTAAATGCCAGACGGGAAACCAGCCGAGCGGCCTGACGAAAACGGAAGAGTCGCGCTCCAGTCCAGCCCCATCGAAGTTCGAGCAACCGAGTATGAGAGAGTCCTACTTCGCATCTTTGGTAAAGAGCATGATACGAGATCTGACTGCGGAGACAGCACCTCCGGCCTGGTCGTCCGCTATACCAATTCCGCATGATGCCGTTTGGACTGTGCAATGCCGCACAACGATTGCAGATTGGTGGACCGAGAAATACCCCAACGTTTGCGAAGCAAAGTTTTCGTGTATTTGGATGACCCACTCATCATCTCCAGGACCTATGAAGCTCACTTGGAATTATTGGCAGAAATGGCCAGGTGTCTGAAGGCGGCTAATCTCACCGTAGGCTTGCAGAAATCCAAATTCTGCTTCAAATATTTTCGTCTCGTATAAATGTGCATGACTGTAAAACCGATTTCTGGGTTCTTACATCAATTTCAAGCAGGCAGCCAGATTGTGTTTTCCCAATAAATAGTTGGAAAATCCCAGTAAACGTAGAATTGGCTGACCCTGAGTTCCATAAGTCCCGAAATGATCTGCTACTAGGAGTAGACTCATTTTTCGACCATTTATGCACTGGGCAAATTAGATTGTCAGAAAATGAACCTTCGGTACAAAAAACTTTGCTAGGTTGGGTAGCATCAGGACGTTGTAAGAAATTACAAACGCAAAGTCCTTTATGTTGTGCACTTAGGGAACAATCCCCTCTAGAGGCCCTTGTAGAGCGGTTCTGAGAACTCATATAGCGCAGCAAAATACTCATCAGAGCAACTTGCATGCGAGCAGAGCTTTACAAATAGTGTTCGAAATTGGCCATCGGGGCGTTTTGAAGTAAGTTTGCCCTTCAAGACGGACCCGCAGGTCTTAGGTTCTTCGTTTGAAATAGCTAACAGACGATTTTAGTCCTTAGAACGGAGAGTATCCAAAGATCCGGAAATTGTACGTACAGTTCATGAAAGAGTAATTAGATCTTAGCCATATGTCAGACTTTGGCTCAATAGTTCCACCAGGACCACATTATTTCATACCCGCATCAGTGCGGCCTGAGGCCTGATAGTAGCTCCCCCAACCTAGAAGTTGTGTTTGACGCGTCTTGTAAGACGACAACGACAGAATCACGCAACGACCTTCTAATAATGGGCTAAAATTTAACACATCTTCGTTTTTGTCTGAATCGATAAGCCCTTACGGCAGATATTGCAAATATGTATCGGCAAGTAAACATTTTTTAAGATGATCCACACTTTCAGATCATTGTGTGGCGTCCCATCGGATGAGCTTAGCATTTTTCGCTTGAATACGGTCACATATGGCACTGTGTAAACATAAGCATTCAAGTACATGGATTCACGAATGCATTCAGTGTAGCTTATGGCTGTTGCCTATATATAGGAGCTAACTACTGTAACAAGATAGCTTGCAGATAATTATCCGTCAAAGCCAAGTCCGCGCACACGAGTTGGCGAAAGATGTGTCTTGGCAACATGTGCCGTCATTGTTGAACCCAGCTAATTTTGCATCGCGCGTTTGCAACGTTCATGAACTTCTACAATTTGACTAGAACAACCACTGTTTCTCCTTGAAGACATATTGTCCTCAGAATCCACACTTTTCGCTATCACCAGAATTAAATAAGTAAGAACGTTGCAATCGACTGTAATCGACTGCGTCATACTCGTTCGCAGTACACGAAAGTTATTGTTATTTTGGACAAGTATTTCATTTTTTTGCTTCGAAGGGGCGGGGGGTGGGTGTGGCAAACGTATTTGGCTCAATCTTAAGAGGAGGTCACCCAAACACTGTCTGCCAAATTTGTTGACTCTAGCTCCAAAATTGTGGAAAATATAGGTTTTCACGGTTTGTAGCGGTGGGAGTGAGCGAGGCCGGCTAATTTTCTTACCGATCGGCGATGATCAACCATCTACCTAGAAAATTTTTATTTGGTGTTTGGGGGACATTTTCAGTAATATATATTTCAAATATGGAGAATGTAGCTCAAAAGCAGTGACAGATAACTATAAGTCTAAATCCAAAATTTCAAGTCTCTTTCTTCAATACCGCCGAAAAAAGTTTCGTTCAGCCGAAGAGATGGACGCACAGCATGACGGACATTGCTCAAAACCAATATGTTCTTTTCACTTCGTGAGCGAGTATAAGAATAGTGAATATAAGAAATCAGCCCTGACCCTCTCTAACCTCGTTTCAGTTCAGTGTTTGGGTATATGTATCGCTTTATATCTGGCACAAAAGCAGAAGAGCTTACAGACATGATCAGCCCAAAAAAGTTGAATTTTGCGTTTTTGAAATTATTTGAAGTTGTTCAAACACGACTTCAATAGATTCAACAAGTAAGAAACCTCCTGCCGGGAGAGCTCAACCCTGAACCCTGTGTTTTCATATGAAATTTTCAGGCATATAATTCTAAATTCCAATGCCCGTAGTATTTGAATTGCATTTTTTCACATCTTTGCATATTTAGGGCGAATATTGGGAGGTATCCAAAATCCAAAATCAAAAATATTCTGTTGTATTACATGCTTTGCGCAAATATTTTGAACCGCTTTTGATTGCTCTAGCTCTTATGGTTTTTAAGATATGCTCAAATAACCAAGTCAAAAAACGATAATTATCAATAAAAAGAAAATGAGATGGGTTATCGAAACTTGATCTGCGTATGGTATACACGAACTTAAAAAGTCAGCTTTCTAGTTTCATTAGTCTCCGAAATCGACACGTGCATACAGACGGACAGATAGACGGTCAGATGGACAGACAGACAGACAGCGCTAGATCGACTCGGCTAGTGGTTCCGATTAAAAATATATACTTTATGGGGTCGGAGACGCCTCCTTTTGCCTGTTACATACATTTCCACAATACCATTAGACCCTGATTTACCCATTTTCACTGCGTTCGGGGTATAAAAAGAATCAATGGGTACAACCAAATCTCCAATCACCCAATTAGTTCGAAAATGTGTGCATTAGCTACAATTGCAACTTTCGTGATGTCGCACGTGGCAGTTGCTGTCCTTGCTCAAAGGTCGCTGCTGGCAAGGGTGGTCCAGAGTAGAGCAGCCCAACTTGAAGATCGGAATGCTCTTGGTCATCCACGCGGACAATACACCACCACAGCGCTGGAAAACAGGCAGAAGGTCCAGGTCGAAGTCGCACATGTAGGGAACAGTCGACTCAGGGTGGCCGACGTGAAAACGGCCTTGTGTGTATCGAAGCCCAATCCTAAAATTGGAATTGGAATTGCCACTATATTAGATTACACATCGAATCGGGCCTATTGAAATGCACTAAAGTGTTATTGTTACCGCCAAAATCTCTAATTTGAATTTGAAACGTATTTTATAAATTATGTTAATAATTTCTGCTACTTTGAAATATGTTGGCAAGTTGACATCACTAATGTATTTAAAAATTATCTTTTTATAAGTTATCGATATAAAATGAAAAAAGGATCGATGCTCGATACCCACGCCAGTCGGTATTTTAACAGCGGGAAGAAAAGCACAAAAGTTTTTTAAGCTTCTCACACTCTGACTTTGTACTTTCGCACTACTAACATACACACATATATAATCTTTTAGGAAATAAACTTTATTATTAAACTATAAGTTGTGTGGTTCTAATGTTGGTTTTGCCGTTGGAGTAAAGCTGTACGCAATTTGTGTCCGCCGCCGACAACATTCTTAAAAACTTTTTTCTAAACGAATTCGTAAGCCGTACGAATTCGTGGAAACTTGTTTGCTGACATTCGTGTGCGTACACATACACACACAAAAGGCTTTTTTTTGGAACTGTACTTCATTCGCGACGTCACCAGCTTCCAATTGCAAAATATGGTGAAATTCTGAGATTGCATTCACTGAGAAATATACATTGAATACAAGAGGCGCAAGAAGACATCCTTATACTTGCTAATACGCACTATAAGAATTCGTAGATAAAGCAAATTGCAGTACACAAATTATATGTACATAATTGTATCGTCGAACGTCTAAATATAAAAAATCACGAGACAACCCAAAAATCCAAGGGTTTTCTTTGGCATACTCGCATACGCAACGTATGTACGCAATCGCACATATACTTGATTGATTAGCCAAAACATCAACGCAGAATATGGTTAGCGACGCGTGTAAAATTTGCAGAAAGAAACTTACGGACGATGATCCAGACGATTGGGTTCAGTGTGACGTCTGTGAAAATTGGTATCACTTCCAGTGCGCCGGCGTTGACGAAAGCGTGAATAACACACGTTGGGCTTGCGCATTATGTATCACAAGTAGCATCAGTACAGGAATACAATACCCTGTAACAACTGGAATGCAACGATCACCAATGGGAACTGCCCGCGGCAGCTAATTACCAGAACGCGTAAGAGAGGCAACAGCCGCGCCACCAAAGGATTCGTCGAGCAGCCAAGCTCTTATAGACATGACGAATTTGAAGCTATCTGAATCCCTGAAGACTCCCGTAACTACGTCTACAACAAACGTTAGCCACAGTCAGGTGTTAAACATGCTAGAGGAAAAGAGAGTCGCAGAGCAGAGATTCATCGAGCCTTCAGTTTGGCTCAACTGAAAAGGTGCTAGGTATGTATTGGGAGCCATCCAATGACATGTTTAGATTTATATGCAGATTCCCGAGACTTCGCCGTGACGTACTGAATGAACACACGGTCCCAACCAAAAGGGAGGTACTTCAAGTCCTTATGTCAAACTTCGATCCCCTGGGACTGCTGGCGTGCCATACTGTCGGCTTAAAGATCATGCTGCAGCGCGTATGGCGCGCAAATATTGACTGGGACCAAAAGCTGCCAGACTCGCTAATGGGAGACTGGCGCCAATGGAAACAACTACTGCCACAGGTAGCTGCCGTTCAAATTCAAAGATGCTACTCAGAGAGGCTGTCCAGAGCAAGAGGTGTCGAGCTACACACATTCGTCGACGTAAGCGAGCACGCATACGCGGCTGCTTGCTACCTACGAGTGTCGCAGGATAATACCGTCGATGTTGTGTTATTGGCCGCAAAGAGCAAGGTTGTACCACTGAAGCCTCTATCAATTCCACGCCTGGAACTGCAGGCAGCTGTAGTGGGCGCACGCTTAGCGCAAAAAATCATCAACGTACAAAAACTCCGTACCGACAGCGTTACGTACTGGTCGGATTCAAAAACCGTCCTCCAGAGGCTAATTATGGATCCACGTAACTTTCAACAGTTCGTGATGCACAGAGCCGGAGAAATATTAGAGCTCTCCGGTGCTGAACAATGGCGATGGGTTCCAACAAAAATGAACGTCGCTGACGAGACTACAAAAATGAGTAGCAATCCACAGTTAGCGCAATGGCTAAGTGGACCTGACTTCCTAAGGACCCCGAGCAAAAATTGGCCACAAGCACCCCAACGAACTGAAGCAATCGACATAAAAGAAAGCTTTTATATTCCACGTCTACGAATTGTATATAAATCCGTACGGAAGAAATGCCAAAAATGATAAGTAAACGGAGCCACTCCAGAGCCGCCGCAAATGGCTCCTATACCCAGAGCCAGATTGGGCAGTTTCGAAAAGCCTTTTACGTACACAGTAGTAGACTACTTCGGCCCTATGCTCGTCAACTTTGGCAGACGCAAAGAGAATGATGGATCGCACTCTTCACTTGTCTAACATTGCGTGCAGTCCACTTTGAGATTGCACACAGCCTAGATACGAGCTCATGTATTATGTGCCTCGGCAACTTCATGGCACTGCGCGGGACCCCGAGGGAAATATACTCCGATAACGGGACCAATTTCAAAGCGACAGAGAAGGTCGTACGCGAAGAGCTCGTCAAGATCGACTTCGACAAAATAATTGTCAAGTACGATAGTATCAAATGGCGATTCAACCCACCAGCCGCACCTGCCCGAACTACTCTTTCAACGACGAAAGCTTGAGAAGTGCACTGATGGAAGCACAGTTCATAATGAATTCACGCCCGCTAACTTTCGTTAGCCTGGACACGATCGACGACATCGCACTCACTCCAAACCATTTCTTTTTGGGCGCGGCAAATGGCTACAAACCATTTTCAACGACAAGCACAGACTTGAGACGACGCTGGTACCAATTACAGACCTTTGGAGATCGTTTTTGGCAACGTTGGATGAAGGAATATACACCAGTGCTGACTAGACGCACTAAATGGTTCCAGAAATGTCCGCCAATAAAAGTTGGCAGCATTGTTATCATCGTAGACGACACTCTGCCCAGATATTTCTGGCCGAAAGGGCGCGTCATCAACACCGTCAAAGCAAAGGATGGACAAGTTTGCCGTGTGACCATTCAGACTCAGCACGGTATTATGGAACGGCCAGCAACGAAAGTGGCGGTTCTAGATGTTGGCTTAGAAGATGGCAACTGATCCTGAGGATCAATTACGAAGGGGGGAATGTTACCGCCAAAATCTATAATTCGAATTTGAAACGTGTTTTATAAATTATGTTAATAATTTCTGCTACTTTGAAATATGTTGTCAACTTGACATCATTGATATATTTAAAAATTATCTTTTTATAAGTTATCGATACCAAAAATGAAAAAAGGATAGATGCTCGATACCCGCGCCCGTCGGTTTTTTAACAGTGGGAAAAAAGCACAAAAGTTTTTTAAGCCTCTCACACTCTGACTTTTTACTTTCGCACTACCAACATACACACATATATAATCTTTTAGGAAATAAACTTTATTATTAAACTATAAGTTGTGTGGTCTTAATGTTGGTTTTGCCGTTGGAGTAAAGCTGTACGAAATTTGTGTCCGCCGCCGACAGCAGTTATATTAAGTCCCTTTCTCTCTTATACAAAATCATGTGAAACACTCAAACGGCTCAAACTCAGACAGCTGTCGGTGAGCAGACTTTGTTATCGATTGACAAGACTTCGTTTTTGATCATCCAACTTACGCATTATACGCAACTCTTTGCTGCAGTCCGACATAATAACTAAATTGTGTTTAATTTGAATTACCTATAGTAGTGTAAATATTACCTAATACATATAAAAAGGAAATTTGCAGTGTTTTTTATTCTTATACATATATTCCTAACTATTTTATTTGATCAATAATTGACCTTAATATTAAGTTGCTTTAATCACTGAGCGACTACTGCATTAATATATTGAAACACTACACAGTAACAATTGGTCAAAAGCCATAATTTTCCAAAAAAAAAAAGGAAAACGGTTTTCATCATATCTTAACTAAAAAGGTAACTGTTCACTCAGTATAATTACGGTCAACATACATACATATGTATGTATGTGCATATCTATCGATATAAAGAACCTAAGGATTTTTAAGACAAGGCCTAAACAAATTGTTTGTGATTCAAGGTAGGATTTTTTAACATTTGTATTGCAACGGGCGTAAACGGGTCTTACGGGCAGCATATGTACGATATATATCAGTGGGGGCGATGGCAGCGGACCAATCCCGATAGAGACGAGAATTTCAGGAGAAGAAAAAAGGAGCAAAAAGAATAAACTGAGCACGTGAGGAAAATCGAGAAAAAAGGTAGAAACCACGAGGCACTCCCAGAGCCACACCGACCACATAACAGTGGCTAGTTTCGAACATCGCAGTCCGAATCAAAAGACACCAAAAGTTGGCAACTGCTCGAACAGCAGCTCTGTGAATCCGGAAAAAGGATAGAGAGAAGGAAAGAGGTGACCCACGGAGAGGAGACGACCCCTGCCCTGACTGTGAGCTCACGGACTTCGCCGACCAACAGCCAGCCAGCAGTGAAGCAGCCAAGCGGATGCTCGGGATCAGGAGGAGGATTGGCCACCGCTTCACGTTTATATAGCCGACACGGTCCATCTTGCCAAACGCAAAACGTACGACGTGCAGCGTGGTCCGACGCCGATTGGCACAATTCTGTGCTGCAGAATTTATATAAAACTAGTACAATCGAGAGTAGTGTTGCTTATTTCCTTATTATTCACATTCACACATACATACAATCACACAATTTTCATACACACATTAGCTACACACAAAGTAAAAATAATAACTTCATAAAATTAAACCTCACTGCACCCGTAACTAATTAATAATTAAAAAAAACCTTTCCGCATACTAAAAGCATCCACTCTTTTTATATACAACTTAATTACATATAATTTTCGCCTGCACTCAAATATTTAAATTAACCTAAAATATATATTCATCTAGATTAATGTATTTATTTAATTGTTTAAGAAAAACTTAAATCTAAACTTAACTTTTCATTAATTTTAAAAACTGTTCTCGAATGTTCCAGTGGCCCGCGCAAGTGATTTCAACTAATCATTTTTTAGACCCGTTTGTGGACTTGCTGTACTAATTTCACTACCGGTAAAGATGTTTGTTAATAGGCCAATAGATGTTTATTTTTGAGCATTTTTCTGAAAAATAATGATGTAAGTTTTTCTCTGTTGGGTGAGACAAACAAGTTGCGGATGCATAAAAAAGTTTGCGAGGTGGTCGGTCCTCATATGGTCAACTCAAGGTGGGGAGGGCATCATTCAGGTAAACGACAACAGCTGTTTTCCTAAGGATTTAAGGTTAAGGCATCACCGAATACTTCCAGACGATGATGAGATTGCGCTCACGACTGGCGACTCCGTTCACGGACTATGACTTCATTAAAGAAATAAAAATGAATGTGAAGGATGCAGTCTCGCGGATCATATATCCCATGCACATCACCGGCCTAAAAAAGATTCAGGAGGAGTCCCATGATGCCGAGAGGATGCTGAAAACGCGATGAATGCCGTCCAATACAGTAGGACCGGTCCGACAATTCCCGAACCGACACCACGTTAACGAGGTATATGCGTCGGAATCAGAGGAACAGAGAGAGATGCAGGAAGAGCAAGTCGACGCTCTATATCTATATCGGGACGGTGGCGGCGAGAAGCAACGCTTGACCTGCTGGCATTGCGCGCAACGCGGTCACACGTTCTACGAATACGAGTCGGAGATACGCAGCATCTATTGTTATAAATGCGGTCCACCGGGGTTAGTATTGCCCAAACGCCCTAAATGCCAGACGGGAAACCAGACGAGGGGCCTGACGAAAACGGAAGAGTCGCGCTCCAGGCCAGCAGTCCAGCCCCATCGAAGTTCGAGCAACCGAGTATGAGAGAGTCCGAGCTCGTATCTTTGGTAAAGAGCATGTTACGAGATCTGACTGTGGAGACAGCACCTCCAGGGTTAAGCAAGCGCTCTCCCGTTTTCTTCGAAGACAGCAGGAACGAAGGTTAGTATGCGCCGCGATAAAAACCACGATGAAGACGGATCACCACGGAGAAGTCCAGATCCAGGAGCACTCTCTAATTGGACTGCTCGATACGGGGACATCCGTTAGCTTACTAGGGGTAGGTAACCTTGAACTGATAGAGGATCTCGGGGTATAGCTAAGCCCATCCTAAACGACAGTTTGAGCAGCTGGTGACACCGTACATTCAATTTTGGGGAAGGTAGAGGTGTTAGTCGAATACAAGGAGGCGGAACACTCACTCACGCTATATGTGTGCCCCTCAGTTCGACAGTCATTCTACCTAGGTATCGACTTTTGGCGCAAGTTTGGCTTGGCACCTGATATTGTAGGTATAGAGGAGATCAAGCTGGAGGAGTCAGAGTTCGTCACGCGAAGCGAGCCTTTCGAACCACACATACTAAACAGCAAGTATTTGTCGAATGAACGATACAATACAGCTAGTCGAAGGCGCAGTACCAATCAAAGAGCGTTTCTTTCCGGTATCTCCAGCCATTCAGCACTGATTATTTGCAGAAGTAGATGAAATGTTGCGACCCCAAGACGGACTTGGAGTGAGAGTGGAACAATCGGATGAAGTAGGTGCGTAAATCTGGGATAAATCGGCTATGCTTAAAAGCACGGAAACTCAATACGATGACGCGTACCCGATCCAAAACATCGCGTCCATCTTGAGCAAGATAGATGATACTATTTTCATCATTAGCTTCGAGCGAAAGCATGCGTTCTGGCAAATCAAGCTGGAGCCGAAAAGCAGGGAGTATACCACGTTCACCGTCCCTGGTCGTCCGCTATACCAATTCCGCATGATGCCGTTTGGACTGTGCAATGCCGCACAACGATTGCAGATTGGTGGACCGAGAAGTACCCCAACGTTTGCGAAGCAAAGTTTTCGTGTATTTGGATGACCCACTCATCATCTCCAGGACCTATGAAGCTCACTTGGAATTATTGGCAGAAATGGCCAATGAATGAAGGTGGCTAATCTCACCGTAGGCTTGCAGAAATCCAAATTCTGCTTCAAATATTTAAGATATAATTTCTTCTCGTGTAAATGTACATGAGTTTAACGCTGATTTTTGGGTTCTTACATCAATTTCAAGCAGGCAGCCAGATTGTGTTTTCCCAATAAATAGTTGGAAAATCCCAGTAAACGTAGAATTGGCTGTCCCTGAGTTCCATAAGCCCCGAAATGATCTGCTACTAGGAGTAGACTCATTTTTCGACCATTTATGCACTGGGCAAATTAGATTGTCAGAAAATGAACCTTCGGTACAAAAAACTTTGCTGGGTTGGGTAGCATCAGGACGTTGTAAGAAATTACAAACGCAAAGTCCTTTATGTTGTGCACTTATACACCTTAGGGAAGAATCCCCTCTAGAGGCCCTTATAGAGCGGTTCTGAGAACTTGAAACAGTTCCCGCATCATATAGCGCAGCAAAATACTCATCAGAGCAACTTGCATGCGAGCAGAGCTTTCCAAATAGTGTTCGAAATTGGCCATCGGGGCGTTTTGAAGTAAGTTTGCCCTTCAAGACGGACCCGCAGGTCTTAGGTTCTTCGTTTGAAATAATAGACGATTTTAGTCCTTAGAACGGAGAGTATTCAAAGATCCGGAAATTGTACGTACAGTTCATGAAAGAGTAATTAGATCTTAGCCATATGTCAGACTTTTGCACAATAGTTCCACCAGGACCACATTATTTCATACCGCATCAGTGCGGCCTGAGGCCTGATAGTAGCTCCCCCAAACTACAAGTAGTGTGCCAAAGATGTGTTTTGGCAACATGTACCGTCATTGTTGAACCCAGCTAATTTTGCATCGCGCGTTTGCGACGTTCATCAACTTCTACAATCTATTTGACTAGAAGAACCACTGTTTCTCCTTGAAGACATATTATCCTCAGAATCCGCACTTTTCGCTATCACCAGAATTAAATAAGTAAAAACGTTGCAATTGACTATAACCGACCGCGTCATAATCGTTCGCAGTAGACGAAAGTTATTATTGTTATTTTGGACAAGTATTTGTAGTAGGATAAATATATAATCACACATACCCACACATAACAACAGCTATCCAGTCAGTGGGTCCCTCGTTCTTTCTCGTTAGAATCAACCATCTAACGAGAAAAGCTAGACGAGCACGAAGAATGTCGCGCTCACACATAAACGCACACTCTTACAATTGTACTTTAGTCGGTAAGCAGAAAACGAACGTCGAGTCAGTCTTGATCGTGCCTGTGAATAAAGAGAACGTCTTGTGCAAACTTCTTCGTTGTCTATTCACGGGACATCATTTCTCCTTCCACAAATTCAGAAGTGGTTCGACTGCACGCAATGGAAAAATCAAATCTGAGCACATTTTCGGTAACGCAGCTCAAAAACTGGTTAGCTGCAGTAGGAGCACCTACGACGGGAACCAAAAATGAGCTAATAGCTCGTCTAAGCAATCTTCTGCCAGACGTGCGTGGTTCTACGTCAGGCCATGACATCGACAGCAGCGACCTGCTAAGCCTGTTAGATCTCGGAGCACAGGGAGAGCAGTCAGGAAATTCAATTGGCAACGTAGTGGAACAACAGCGGTCAAATCCAACATGTAATGTACAAGTGACACCAAATAGCGAAATCAGCGCAAGGTCATCAGAATTATCCACTGACACGCAGAACATTTTGCAAATTGGCGAAATTCTGAAGGTCATAAAAAATTTGCAAGCTGAAATCAATGCAAACAATATTGCAACGGTAAATAACGGCGCCAGCAACAGCAACTTCAACGGTATCGACAGCGCCGGCTTCACAGCCAACGACAGCGACATTAGAGGCAGCGGCGACACAGACAACGGCGACACGGGCAGCGGCGACACAGGCGCCAGCAACATCGACGACATTGGCAACACCAACAACGGCGGCAACATGGACGGCGTCGGCAACATTGACAACGTCGGCAACATCGAGAACGTCGGCAACATTGACAACGTCGGCAATATTGACAACGTCGGCAACATCAACGACAGTATCAACGTGGACCAAGACGAACTTCTGGAGCAAATAATAGACGGAGTACCATCACAGACCCTATGTGACCAGGCCCATATGCAACGGTTTGAGAACTCTGAGCAAATGCGAGAAGCGTTTGCCAACATAGAGTTTCCGGGACAAAAGAAGGAAGGTAGCATGAAAAACGACTGTTGAAACTGTTATTGAAGAGCAATCGTTAGTTGAGACAACTGTTAGTGAAGAGCAACTATTAAATGATAAGACTGTTAGTGATGAGCGACTGTTAAAACTGTTACTGAAGAGCAATCGTTAGTTGGGACAACTGTTAGTGAAGAGCAACTGTTAAATGATAAAACTGTTAGTGATGAGCGACTGTTAAAACTGTTAATGAAGAGCAATCGTTAGTTGAGGCAAATATTAATGACCAGCAACCGTTAATAAGGAGTGAAATGAGAATATCGTTAGAAAAATGTAAACCATTTAGTTATTCACCCAAACAACTGTCATACACATATATATAATCATAAGGAAAATTAATTTGTAAACTAATAGAAAACCATTAAGTTATTATATAAGTAAATTGTCATAAACACAATAAGATCAGGGGATCCAGCTCACAGGATGGCCGAGTTGTAGTAGGATAAATATGTAAACACACATACATACACATAACAACAGCTATCCAGTCAGCGGGTCCCTTACCTAAGCTTAAGATGTGCTCTCGTTCTTTCTCGTTAGAATCAACCATCTAGACGAGCACAAAGAATGTCGCGCTCACACATAAACGCACACTCTTACAATTGTACATTAGTCGGTAAGCAGAAAACGAACGTCGAGTCAGTCTTGATCGTGCCTGTGAATAAAGAGAACGTCTTGTGCAAACTTCTTCGTCGTCTATTCACGGGACATCATTTCTCTTTCCACATATTGAATTTTTTCGTTTCGAAGGGGCGGGGGGTGTGTGTGGCAAACGTTTTTGGCTCAAACTTAAGTGGAGGTCACCCAAACACTCTCTGCCAAATTTGTTGACTCTAGCTCCAAAATTGTGGAAAATATAGGTTTTCACGTTTTGTAGCGGCGGGAGTGAGCGAGGCCGGCTAATTTTCTTACCGATCGGCGATGATCAGCCATATGTTTTTTAGGGCGGGATGGCTCGGGGCGTTCTAGTAGGTATATCCGGGATATCAAGGTCGCAATCTCTTCGTGAGGTCACCAGCAATCTACATGCCAAGTTTGGTGGCTATAGCTTTCAAATTGCGTACACTATGCACATGTTACAACTTTGAGCTTTCAGGTATATCGGTTTTTGCCATTATGGAAGTAAGAGGGGGCGTTGCCGGAAAATATTTATTTGGTGTTTGGGGGCCCTTTTTAATAATACATATTTCAAATATGGAGAATGTAGCTCAAAAACAGTGACAGATAACTATAAGTATAAATCCAACATTTCAAGTCTCTATCTTCAATACCGCCGAAAAAAGTGTCGTTCAGCCGGACAGATGGACGCACAGCATGACGGACATTGCTCAAAACCAATATATTCTTTTCACATCGTGAACGAGTATAAGAATAGTGAATATAAGAAATCAGCCCTGACTCTCTCTAACCTCGTTTCAATTCAGTGTTTGGGTATATGTATCGCTTTATATCTGGCACAAAAGCAGAAGAGCTTACAGACATGATCAGCCCAATAAAGTTGAATTTTGCGTTTTTGAAATTATTTGAAGTTGTTCAAACACGACTTCAATAGATTGAACAAGTAAGAAACCTCCTGCCGGGAGAGCTCGACCCTGTACCCTGTGTTTTCATATGAAATTTTCAGGCATATAATTCTAAATTCCAATGCCCAAGTCCGTATTATTTGGGAGGTATCCAAAATCCAAAATCCAAAATATTCTGTTGTATTACATGCTTTGCGCAAATATTTTAAACCGCTTTTGATTGCTCTAGCTCTTATGGTTTTTAAGATATAAAGTCAGCTTTCTAGTTTCATTAGTTTTCGAAATTGACGCGTGCATACAGACGGACAGATAGACGGTCAGATGGACAGACAGACAGGGCTAGATCAATTCGGCTAGTGGTTCCGATTAAGAATATATATACTTTATGGGGTCGGAGACGCCTCCTTCTGCTTGTTACATACATTTCCACAATACCATTATACCCTGATTTACCCATTTTCAGTGCGATCAGGGTATAAAAAGAATCAATGTGTACAACCAAATCTCCAATCACCCAATTAGTTCGAAAATAAGTGCGTTAGCTACAATTGCAACTTTCGTGATGTCGCATGTGGCAGCTGCTGTCCTTGCTCAGAGGTCTCTACTGGCTAGGATGGTCCACGGATTGCATTTACAACCTTCAACCTGGCGGTAAGGGAGAGTAGAGCAGCCCAACTTGAAGATCGGAATGCTCTTAGTCATCCACGCGGACAATACACCACCACAGCGCTGGAAAACAGCCAGAAGGTCCAGGTCGAAGTCGCACATGTAGGGAACAGTCGACTCAGGGTGGCCGACGTGAAAACGGCCTTGTGTGTATAGAAGGCCAATCCATAAACTGACCGAATAAATTAAAATTGGAATTGCCATTATATTAGATTACACATCGAATCGGGCCTATTGAAATGCACTAAAGTGTTATATTGAGTCCCTTTCTCTCTTATACAAAATCATGTGAAACACTCAAACGCCTCAATCTCAGACAGCTGTCGGTGAGCAGACTTTGTTATTGATTGACAAGACTTCGTTTTTGATCATCCAACTTACGCATTATACGCAACTCTTTGCTGCAGTCCGACATATTAACTAAATTGTGTTTAATTTGAATTACCTATAGTAGTAGCAATTTTTTAAGCATTTCTCGATTTTTCATTGATATAATAACGTACAAATATTATCTAATATATATAAAAAGGAAATTTGTAGTGTTTTTTATTCTTATACATATATTCATAACTATTTTATTTGATCAATAATTGACCTTAATATTAAGTTGCTTTAATCACTGAGCGACTACTGCATTTATATATTGAAACACTACACAGTAACAATTGGTCAAAAGCCATAATTTTGCAAAAAAAAAAGAAGGAAAATGGTTTTCATCATATCTTAACTAAAAAGGTTACTGTTCACTCAGTATAATTACGGTCAACATACATACATATGTATGTGCATATCTATCAATATAAAGCACCCTTACCTTTAATATGTCTTTTAGCTGTTGTGGGATCTAATATAATATCTTGAGCCAGTCGTTTCAAAAATATTTATTGCCGAATTTATGCTAAGGAGTAGTAGGGAATTGTATGTTCTGTGACAGGAAGTAGCTGTCACTTTTATTACCTTGGGTGAATAATTTATGATTTATGACCCTACGTGACCCTCGATGTGCAGGTACGTGACCCTAATTAATATGTAGGTTCCTGACCCTTTTTGTGGTGGGAGTGAGAGGAGCGATCATTTAATGGAGCTACGTAATTCTTTTTGCGGGGGTGGGGGTGAGGGGACCGATCGTTTTATGGGCCTATGTGACCTTTTGTGGAGGGGGGGAGTTGAGGAAAGTGGTCGTTAAATTATATTGCTTGTCCCTTTTCAGAAGGGACTCAGATTTGAGGGGTGAGGGCCTATGAGAACAAGTGCACACAAGTACACGCATCGACTTGTTCGAGTACTTTTTGCGGGGATGGTGGTGAGGGATCCGATCGTTTTATTGTTTGCCTCTTTTGTGGAGGGGGGAGTTGAGGAGAGTAGTCGTTGAATTTTATTGTTTGTCCCTTTTCAGAAGTAGCGTGGGTGCCCGATCTCACAAGTGCACAAGTGCACGCATCGGCTTGTTCGGCAACTTTTTCGGGGGTGGCATAAGGGTCCGATCAGGCACGTTCGTAGACTTACAAATATTTAATTTACTCTCCCTTTTCTGAAGAGTGTTAACAGCCCATTTTTCTATACGGTGTGGGAACCCAAGTGCGATGCACAAAGGTTCGATCGTAAATTTCACGCCTATAGACACCTACTGACAAGGGCGGGTGTGTGTATGGCAAGGGTCAAGGAGTAATCATGTATGCAACTAATGTATGGATGGGCTTCTGGATTTGTTTTCTCATAATTATTATATATTATATATATTATATTGTTTTATGACTTTGTATTGTAGGTGCACAGGATCGTGCCCTATGCCCTAGGCCCTATCCCCTATGTCCTATGCCATTCCTAACCTGTTTGGGCCTATGTTCAATAGCTCACAATTAGAGGCACTAATAGAGACAACAGGTTTCATTTTACAAGTTTTTTTGTCATTTTATTACGTGTTTTCTTCATGTTTACAATTTGTTTAAATTTTCTAGCTTAGGATTAAGTAGTTTTATTTATCATTCTATTTGTTAATTTAGTGTACTGTGATATAAGACGTTCTAGTTTTTCTTTACGTTTAATTTAAAAGTGGCAGGCACAGGTGTCACAACCAGTTGTTGTCTCGCTTGATGACCAGGGGCATATCGTTAAATGTTCTCCGTATTGCGATGTTGTAATTTTACATTTCTCGTATTTGATGAAATATTCTCTATACTCTGCAATCAGCTTTTGGTGTTCAGGAAAAAATACTCCTTCATTAGAAAATTGTAAATTTTCTTCATAATTGAGGTGATGGCAAATGTAGAAATTATTCCCATTGCTGTACTGTACTTCTTTAAAGCCGTTTTATGACTGAAGAAGGGTTTGGTACTGAGGCCTACTTATACGTCAGACTCTATGTTTAAAAATATTTCTATAATTGTCCGATTCCCTTTTTATTTCTCTGCTCATCTTTTTAGACATTTCAAAGCATAAACGAGTCAAGTCTATATCTTCGTCGTTTCTATAATTTACATTTAAATCGGATAACCGTATATCACACTGTCGTGTCTGCGCGCATTTAGGAATAATATGATTATAATAAATTCTTGTAATTTAATTTTTCAAAAGGGTGTTCCAGCATAAGATCAACAACAATAATCGGTGTCTTTTCTTTAAATTCCGTAGATGAAAGCAACGGTCGAGACTCTTTCATATAATAACTCTGCTGGAAATTTCCAGTACATATCATATAGGCTGGCGAAACGTTCTCGGCTAAAATTAACATTTATGTCATCGTACGGATACGATTCAGAATTCAAGTACATTTTTAAGTTCCTCAAATCATTTTGAATTAGTGCACCATTTAGTGTAAAGGCTATTATCGAAAAACGAGGGCGCTCTCGATTGGCAGCAAGCTTCACAATCCATATATGGTGGGAGCCCTCGGCCAGTGCGGGATTAAGATAACAGTCCCAGCTACGAAATGCTATTGGTAGTGAACCGCCGTTCTTAGTCAAACTAAACATACTCAATTTCTTCTCATCGCTAAGTATTACATATGGTATTTTCCAGGTTATGTTGGAAATATTCAATTTAAACTCATTAGCACTAATTTTCGAATAAAATACTGCGTAAGACTTTATTATTGTCTTCTCCAAATCCAAGAAAGAATTTAAGAGGAATAGAGAAATTAAAATATCCGCCGTTTTCTAGCTGTCTATCCTTTCCGTTGAACCAATCAGAATTACTCAGCATGTGGCTCTCGTTCTTATTTATTGAAATGTAGTTTTTTATGATTGTTGTTGTGCCGACAAAGCGCGTGCGGTCGATTTCAATGCCATTCAATTCATAACGAATTTCATTAAATAAATAACCCATACAATTGTTTTTTAATTTACCATTGTTAGTAGACGTGTTGTCAGCCAAACCAATCGAGCCCTCAATTTTAACAAAACTCTCGCACGGTAATACATATAGATCCTGATTTTGGATTGTAATTCGATACGGCGAGTAACTGTGATATTCTTTTTTATTATACTCTCATCGGGATAGGGCTTCTCTCCAACATTCAAGATATTAGTCATTGCTTTCTGATTGTAAAACCCAAAGAGTTTAAAAATAATTTGTTTTCAACTGTGAGGATCCCCCTTGCTAATGTTGCTCCTTCCATGTTAGAACTCAGTGTTTGTAATTGGGTGATTAGACGCATATTAATTTTAAATAATCATTGTCGCGGTCTTAGATGTAAGCGAACTGTAACGCTTTTTTACGTAAATTAACTAAATTTCCGTCTTGATCAACAATCCGTAATATTAATGTCTGTATCTCTCTCGTGTTCACCGACAAGTAAATTAGGTTAATAGGCCTCTCACTCATTTTATAGCCTGGTGATACGTTGAGAGCAAATTCATGCAATGAATGACTCGATACTTCATTTACATATGAACCCCTCACAATATTACACTCCAAGCGAATTGTATTCACTTTTAATATATCAACAGGCTGATCTGAGGTGTGCACGGTATTTGGCTGTAGCCCCCTTTTATGAAATCCAAATAATTATCCAATGGTGAGCTCTCTGTTAAAATATACGGGGTGTGCCTTTGTTGAAATTACAACTTGAAGTGTGTTGTTGTTGCTCTCGACAAGCGGATGATTTAATTTATTAGGTTCTACTTCCTTCATTTTGTCTAAAATGACGTCACTTATGTAATTTAACTCAGAGGATCCCACAGGAATCTCGAATACGTGCTCTCCGATATGGAATAAATTATTGTCGTGATCCACATTTGGAATCAAGTTGTACATATGAAAATCGATAAGAGCACATTTATAGTCCATCTGTAGTATAATAGGAGGAAAGTAGTTTGCCACCAGAGTTGAGCTGCATTCAGTTAACGTGAGCGTTGTTGGCATTTTGAAAATTTAAAAGTAAGTGAAACATCAACAAACGAACTTGCCATTTTATTTCCAATTCGAATGAAGTCGGCAAATCCTCGTCTATAGCGCCCGCTTTCCTTTCTTTCCAACAAAATTGACAAATTTTCTTAAATGAATCAAAATTTATATTAACACCTACATGGTCTCGATACACATGTTTTATGTTTAGCTCATCTTGTTTAAAGATTATAATCAGGTTTGCATTATCACGAACAAGATGCTTCGAAATGCGTGTATATGTTTGACATAAATAAAATGTATCAATTGCTATGTCGCCCCATACAAAAGTACGCACGTATATTATTTTGTTTCTAACACACTACATCATCAAATAGCATTATCGCGTTGTTTTTGGCCTTCTCTGGAGCTATTACATTTTTGTTTTCAGAATATGTAAAATACCCCATACCCTTTATTGAACTCACGAGTTTTTTTAAATGAAATAACGATTTTGAATACAAGTAAATATTCTCGAATTTTAGTCCATTAGGACTCTCAATCAAACTAATCATGACATTTGTTTTTCCACAATTAGAAGGCCCCACAATTAGGGCTCTAATTGAGTTGGGTAATAAGCTTCTGTGTTTGATCGTTTGTTGTTCGTTATTTTTTATATACTTCTATATCTGTTTTCTGTTTTATTATGCGCAAATTAGATATGGTAATGCAATTTTATAAACCACTTAGTAATAAAATTAACGTCTACCACGGAGGAGGTAGCAAAAATAAAATAATCAACTCCCTGCCAGTCGAACTACACATACCAGGCTACCAGTTTTAGCATACTGAAACCACAGACTTAAAAAAACGTCACATAGCCGATACAGTTTTAGCGGAAAGAGCGTGGGAGCGAGCTAAAGCATCTAACAGCAGTGTTGGAGAAAAAGCCGCAGCATATTTCGTAACTAACGCAATGAAGACAAAGAAAAATTTGGTATGGGACACAATCAGAGGAAAAAGAACTCAAATTCAAAATCATCTGAAAAGAAGAAGAAATCTTATGCATGCAGTTAGAGCGGCTTCGAGTGTGTTAAAAAGGAACAAAACCATATGATACTCACTCGGCAATCCAAATAGCTAAAAAAGTCATAAACAAGTCAATCGGACATCAGAAAAAAGATGTGATAATTCCACGGATAATTAGTGTTCCAAAAGTGGGTGGTTTCTTGAATTTAAAAGCACTTGGAGCCGATTTTAACAGCACTTGGAGCGTTAGAAGGACTTCCATCCGGTGGCTCAGCAATCGTTAAAACCAATAACAGTGCTAAAAACGTAACAAAACAACTAGAAGAGAATAAGCGACATAATAGAAAAATATAAGCAATTGCTTTAGGCAACGGTCTGTATCTCAAGCCACACAAAATGGGATACGGTATATCAACTGCTCAAAAAAACTAGTAGCCGAGCTACCCAATAAGACACTTTCAAACATTGATATTATGAATTTTGCGCGCAAGCATATTCCTAATTTCAAAGGCGTATATACATATAAGGGACTCACTTCCAAAACGTGTTCGTAAAAGGGAGTGTATCATTAACTTAGATTCGTCAACGGGAGGTGGAACTCACTGGGTAGCTTATTATAAAACGGAGAAAGAAAGTCGATATTATGATAGTTTTGGCAATTTGCCGCCACCTTTAGAGCTCATTAGATATTGAGGAGAGGACATTAAATATAATTATACACAAGAACAACGCTTTGACACTTTTAACTGTGGGCAGTTGTGTTTAAGGTTTCTATTAATGAATTCCTCAAAAAGAGCCGCCTCATACAAATTCATTTAATCTGTTTTTAAAAGGCAATTTAATAAAGATTTTTAAATTTGAATTATTTACTTGGAATTTTATTGCTTCGAGGGTATATAATATATAATATATATATATATATTTTGTTAGTCTGAAAAGGACAATAGTGTGCGACACACATTATTCGATCAAAACCACTCAGAAACAATAAAAAAAACCACACAGAAACTACATAAAACCCACTAAACCACTCAGAAACAACAACAAAAAAAAAACACTAAACCATTCAGAAACAACAATGAAAACAACTCAGAAACAACATCAAAACCACTAAACCACTCAGAAACAGCAAAATAACCACTTAGAAACAGCAAATTAACCTGAAAATTTCAGAGTATAAAATTAGGGAGAGCAGAAAATGAGTATCAATTAGAGGAAACATTTAAACCAATTACACAGTCCCTTAAAAAGCTGATTAATAGCAATAGACTATCTAATCAGCCTATGAAAATTAAGAAAGAAGAAAAAAATCATATAAAAAGAGAAATAAAAGCAGATCAAGACAATGGTGATATGTCACATGTTACATATGACGAGGAAACCATAGCCGATGAGTTCTATTCTCAACCTTTTGTGTTAAGTGAAAGCAATAACCACTCCATTTTAACAAGCAATGAGAGTTATAATTTTAACTTGAGTGAGTTGCAGCGAAAGGGTAAGCTTGATAAAGCATTCGGTCCCTATAGGAAAAGCGGAGAAATGCTATTGGGAAGAAATAAAATAAATATAAATGAAAATGAAATAATATTAGAAACCGGTAAAAGCTGGAATCTGACGCCAGGGCTGTATTCTCTAATCTATCTAAAAATCCCTCAGGACTATGAGGAAGTGGCATATCAGGAAGTTTTAACAAAAACAAATGCTCATAAAAGACAACACCTGCCTAACGAGGGTCTCAAGGGTAATCGGTTTAAAAAATATCTCACGGTCATAAAATCGCAATGTCTATGCCGAACCGCCATACAAAATCTTTTCATGAAGGGGGAAGCCTAATGTCACTTAATGCAAACAAGCCTAATTATGTATAGTGGGATGATCCTAATGAGATTGTTAATAGAGTGCGACTTCTAGTTGCATCACAATCAGCCGGTCATAGTAATCATAGCAACGAAATAGTTTCACAAATAGTTTCAATAATAATAAATAAAAACAGGATGTTCTAGCATTAAATCAACAATATTAAAATGCCGCTTGACAAGTTCGGTCATAATCTCCTCCAGCCACACTTCAAATCACAGCGGTAGTTTGAAAAAACCGATTCCTGGTATATTGGCAGGCAATGAAAACAACAGAATTTTTTCAAACAAACGCCTTAAAAATGTGGGTGATCCCCTAGAAGACAATGACACGAGCACTAAAATATTTGTAGAAAATAAAAAAGAGAACACGATGAGAAAAAAATATAAACTCTTAATTGATCAAATTACATCTAATGACTAATGAGTGAGATAGCATCGGCCTGTCACAATGAATTAAATGAAAATAAAAGTGAAACGTGAGACGTGGAAAGAATACTTAAAGAATACGTTAATTCAGAAATTACATCATTAAGGCACATAATTACCAGTGAAAATCAAAAGATTATATCTAGAATGGATGTATTTAAAGCCAATATATTTTAATTTTTTTACAAACGCCACCGACTTCAAACAACGCACCGGTTAGGGGCGAGTTATTTCCATCTCTCGACACTTCCATATAAATAACACTGCTACACGTGAATTAAAAGTTAAAGGCTTAATGTCCGTTGACAAGTTTGGTCACTTCTCTAATAGGCGAAACAAAGAGAAATATGAGCTTCAATTGTTGGACTTGCTTATGGATAATGAGCAAAACATTGATAGAGAAAACAGATGAATTAAAAACATCAGTAACGCAATGGAAGAAAAAGACGCGGTTAACAAAAATTTTCTGTAGTCGAAAATCAACGAATCGACGAAAGACATGCACACACTTATAACTACAGAAAATAAAAAAACTAAAAATCAGTCTAGAAAGATAGCACAACAAGTGAAGGTGACATTAAGAACAGGAAATATATTAAAGGGAATTGACAAGAAACATGACTAAAAGAGAATTAATTAATGAGTTACATGCACCAGCCCGTAAAAACTTTAAACGTCGACGTGTTATTTTAAAAGGAATTGATGGCCTTTGGCAAGACTTGGTGGAAATGGGAAAGTACTCTTTATCAAATAAAGGGTACAAATTTCTCCTAACTATTATCGACGCATTCTCTAAATATGCATGGGGTGTTGCATTGAAATCAAAATCCACTAAAGAACTTGCTACCGCTTTATCGAGCATTTTCAAAATTGAACGAATTCCCAAGAATTTACAAACCGATGTTGGGAAAGAGTTTTTTAATGCTACTTTTAAAAATGTATGTGAAAAAAATAGTATAAATCACTATTCTACGTACAGCGGGTTAAAGGCGTCTATTGTTGAACGTTTTAATAGAAGTCTGAAGGAAATGATGTGGCGTGAGTTTAGCTTCAAAGGAACATTTCAATGGATTGAAATGTATAATAAATTAATTGATGAGTATAATCGAAAACATTATAGAACTATTAAAATGGCACCAATAAAAGTGAGCTCATTAAATGAATATAAACTGGTAAATACCGTTTACAGTCATCTTAAAATTTTTAATGGGGCAAAATTACGTGTGGGTGACTACGTTCGTATAAGCAAGCACAAACATACATTTAAGAAGGGATACACCCCAAATTGTACAACTGAAATATTTAAAATTAAACGAGTACAACTGACGCACCCCACTACATATTTATTAGAAGAATATCAGGTTGCGCCGGTTCAAGGCGGTTTCTATAAAGAAGAGCTAAGGAAAACGCGTTACCCGAATACATATCTAGTCGAAAAGATAATAAAACGAAAAAACGACAGAGTTTTTGTTAAATGGCTGGGGTTTCCCAATGAACACAACTCCTGGATAAACAAGAATGAGGTGCTGTGAATAAAATCAAACAACCCCGACAAGGTCATAAAAACACCACCGACGAAGTCGTAAAAACCTCACACACAGGAATGTGCACAGGCACGCGCACGCGCCTGAGCACATGCATACCGATCATTGAGCTAGGCAACACCTGTAATAAAATATCTGTTAGAGAATACCTGTAATAGCATACACTACTCAGTTTTTCAAAATAAAAGACATTGAAATGAAATTCGTTATGAATTGAATGGCATTGAAATCGACCGCACGCGCTTTGTTGGCACAACAACAATCATAAAAAACTACATTTCAATAAATAAGAACGAGAGCCACATGCTGAGTAATTCTGGTTGGTTCAACGGAAAGGATAGACAGCTAAAACGGCGGATATTTTAATTTCTCTATTCCTCTTAAATTCTTACTTGGATTTGGAGAAGACAATAATAAAGTCTTACGCAGTATTTTATTCGAAAATTGGTGGTAATGAGTTTAAATTGAATATTTCCAACATAACCTGGAAAATACCATATGTAATACTTAGCGATGAGAAGAAATTGAGTATGTTTAGTTTGACTAAGAACGGCGGTTCACTACCAATAGCATTTCGTAGCTGGGACTGTTATCTTAATCCCGCACTGGCCGAGGGCTCCCACCATATATGGAATGTGAAGCTTGCTGCCAATCGAGAGCGCCCTCGTTTTGCGATAATAGCCTTTACACTAAATGGTGCACTAATTCAAAATGATTTGAGGAACCTAAAAATGTACTTGAATTCTGAATCGTATCCGTACGATGACATAAATGTTAATTTTAGCCGAGAACGTTTCGCCAGCCTATATGATATGTACTGGAAATTTCCAGCAGAGTTATTATATGAAAGAGTCTCGACCGTTGCTTTCATCTACGGAATTTAAAGAAAAGACACCGATTATTGTTGTTGATCTTATGCTGGAACACCCTTTTGAAAAATTAAATTACAAGAATTTATTATAATCATATTATTCCTAAATGCGCGCAGACACGACAGTGTGATATACGGTTATCCGATTTAAATGTAAATTATAGAAACGACGAAGATAAAGACTTGACTCGTTTATGCTTTGAAATGTCTAAAAAGATGAGCAGAGAAATAAAAAGGGAATCGGACAATTATAGAGAAATATTTTTAAACATAGACTCTGACGTATAAGTAGGCCTCAGTACCAAACCCTTCTTCAGTCATAAATCGGCTTTAAAGAAGTACAGTACAGCAATGGGAATAATTTCTACATTTGCCATCACCTCAATTATGAAGAAAATTTACAATTTTCTAATGAAGGAGTATTTTTTCCTGAACACCAAAAGCTGATTGCAGAGTATAGAGAATATTTCATCAAATACGAGAAATGTAAAATTACAACATCGCAATGCGGAGAACATTTAACGATATGCCCCTGGTCATCAAGCGAGACAACAACTGGTTGTGACACCTGTGCCTGCCACTTTTAAATTAAATGTAAAGAAAAACTAGAACGTCTTATATCACAGTACACTAAATTAACAAATAGAATGATAAATAAAACAACTACTTAATCCTAAGCTAGAAAATTTAAACAAGTTGTAAGCATGAAGAAAACACGTAATAAAATGACAAAAAAACTTGTAAAATAAAACCTGTTGTCTCTATTAGTGCCTCTAATTGTGAGCTGTTAAACATAGGCTCAAACAGGTTAGGAAGGGCATAGGACATAGGGGGATAGGGCGTAGGGCATAGGGCACGATCGTGTGCACCTACAATACTGCCTGTTATTAAAAATTGGCACGTAAATCAGAAGCCATCAAACTATAATAATTATGAGAAAACAAATCCAGAAGCCCATCCATACATTACCTGCATACATGATTACTCCTTGACCCATGCTATACACACACCCGCCCTTATCAGTAGGTGTCTATAGGCGTGAAATTTACGATCGAACCTTTGTGCATCGTCCTTGGGTTCCCACACCATATAGAAAAAATGGGCTGTTAACACTCTTCAGAAAAGGGAGAGTAAATAAAATATTTGTAAGTCTACGAACGTGCCTGATCAGACCCATATCCCACCCCTGAAGTAGCCGAACAAGCCGATGCGTACACTTGTGCGCACGTGATCTCATTAGCCCTCACAGCTCAAATCGGAATTTTATTGATCGGCCCCTTACAAAATCCGAATTTTAATGATCGTCCCTTATCCCACCCCCGGAAAAGTAGTCGAATAAGTTGATGCGTGCACTTGTGTGCACTTGTTCTCATAAGCCCTCACACCTCTTATCCGAATTTTAATAATCGGGTACCCACGCTACTTCTGAAAAGGGACAATCAATAAAATTTACTCTCCTCAACTCCCCCCTCCACAAGAGGGAAAAGCAATGAAACGATCGGACCCCTCACCCCCACCCCAGCAAAAAGTACTCGAACAAGTAGATGCGTGTACTTGTGTGCACTTTTTCTTATAAGCCCTCACCCCTCAAATCTGAGTCCCTTCTGAAAAGGGACAAGCAATATAATTTAACGACCACTTTCCTCAACTCCCCCCCTCCACAGAAGGTCACATAGGCCCATAAAACGATCGGTCCCCTCACCCCATCTCCCTCAAAAAGGGTCACTTGCACCCATAAAACAATCGGTTACCTCACCCCCACCCCCGCAAAAAGAATCACGTAGCGCCATTAAATGATCGCTCCCCTCACTCCCACCACAAAAAGGGTCAGGAACCTACATATTAATTAGGGTCACGTACCTGCACATCGAGGGTCACGTTTGCGTCATAAATCATTAATTATGAACCCAGGGTAATAAAAGTGACAGCTACTTCCTGTCACAGAACATACAATTCCCTACTACTCTAAGGATTTTTAAGACAAGGCCCAAACAATTTGTTTGTGATTCAAGAATTTAGGATATTTTAACATTTGTCTTGCAACAGGCGTTAAAGGGTGTTACGGCAGCATATGTACAATATATATCAGGGGGGGGGGGGGGGCGATGGTAGCGGACCAATCCCGATAAAGAGGAGAATTTCAGGAGAAGAAAAAAGGAGAAAAAGAAAAAACTAAGCACGTGAGGAAAATCGAGAAAAAAGGTGGAAACCACGAGGCATTCTCAGAGCCACACCGACCACGTGACAGTGGCTAGTTTCGAACATCGCAGTTCGAATCAAAAGACACCAAAAGTTGGCAACTGCTCGAACAGCAGCTCTGTGCATCCGGGAAAAGGATAGAGAGAAGGAAAGAGGCGACCCACGGAGAGGAGACGACCCCTGCCCTGACTGTGAGCTCACGGACTTCGCCGACCAACAGCCAGCCAGCAGTGAAGCAGCCAAGCGGATGCTCGGGATCAGGAGGAGGATTGGCCACCGCTTCACGTTTATATAGCCGACACGGTCCATCTTGCCAAACGCAAAACGTACGACGTGCAGCGTGGTCCGACGCCGATTGGCACAATTTCGGGCCATGCCCGCCGCTTTTCTCCATGTTCTGCAGAATTTAAAGAAAACTGTTACAATCGAGAGTAGTGTTGCTTATTTCCTTATTATTCACTTTCACACATACATACACACAATTTTCATACACACATTAACTTCATAAAATTAAACCCCACTGCACCCGTAACTAATTAATAATTAATTAAATGTAAAGTTGACGCACTCACACACACACATTCTTTTACCTAAAAAAAAAAATCATTCCGCATATTAAAAGCACCCACTCCACGAATTAAAAACATAACATTTTCGCCTGCACCCAAATATTTAAATTAACCAACAATATATATTCATGTAGATTAATGTATTCATTTATTTATTTAAAAATAAAACTTTAATCTAAACATAATTTTTAATTATTAAAAAACTGTTCTTAAATGTTCCAGTAGCTCCGCGCAAGCGAACTCAATTAACTATTTTTTTAGACCCGGTTGCGAGCTTGCTGTTCCCGCCCAGATACTCGAGTGCTAAGTGTCGCAGAAGGTTGACTAGGCGTTTGGCATTTATCTGAAAAAATGATGATGTAAGTTTCTCTGTTGGGTGAGATAACATGATCTAGGGCGGATGCATAAAAAAATTTTGGAGTTGGTCGGTCCTGATATGGCAAACTCAAGGTGGGGGGGACAACAGCTGTTTACCTTAAGATTTTTCCTAATGTCTGTCCGTTGCCAGGTTACCCGCGCCAGTCAGAAATTCGACATCGAAAAATATAAACAATGTTGTTGGGCGGCCCGTGCATTTTTCGAGGGTTAAGTTCATCCCTGTGTAAACCGATGGCTTGTAGGCAAATCGATAAATGTACTGCGATGTGAAGCCGTCAGATAATAACTAGGGGGCTCAAAATTTGTATTAAGGTTTTCAACTACAACGGTTTCATAAATGTGTACTTTGGCAATGGTGTGTCAAGGGACTGTGTGCCTTATATGTATGATAGTCGGGCTAAGAAACGGGAAAGCGTTTATTCGAATGGTGGTGAAATGTAGCTCAGGAAGAGGCTTAAAAAATATTTTTATGCATAATGAATACGGCAAGCTTTGTTTTTTATTTATGGTGGTAATGAATATAAACAAAAAGTATATGTAACATGAAATGAAGATTTTAGGGCTTAACAAGAGTATTTAAATCTATGTAGAAACCAAAGCGCAAGTCCGTCGTATTCGAATTGCATATATGGGGCGACTGGGGGGAGGTATCCAAAATCCGAAATGCTCTTTACCTGGGTATGCTGCACATAACATATTGAACCACATTTGGCTAATATGCTCAAAAAACCGAATCAAAAACCGATAGTTTTCGATAGTAAGAAAACGAGCCGAGTTATTGATTATCCAAAATAGATTTGATCTGCGTACACGCACTTATTCACAAACTTAAAAAGTGCACGGTTACTTTTCTAGCTATTGTAGTCCGAAATCGACGTTTGCACACAGACGGACGTGGCTAGATCGACTCGAGTATTGATGCTGTTCAGGAATATGTTCTACCTTTTGCCTGTTATATACATTTGCATAAAATCATTACACCGACTTATCCATTTTCAATTGGTTCACGGAATAATAAAACAAAACATGCAAGAACGTTTTGTTTCGGACGTAACCGACTGCGTAATACTCGATCACAGGTCACAGAAGTTATTATTGTTATTTTAGAAAAATATAAAATATTTATATTGCGTTGGGGCGGCGGTGGGCGTGGCCAACATTTTTGGCTCGATCTTAAAGGTCGCCCAAACACTGTCTGTCTAATTTGGTGACTCTAGCTTTAAAATTGTGGAAGATATAGATTTTCGCAATTTGTGAGCGTGACCGGGAATTTTCTTACCGATCTTTAAAGGAGGTGACCAGCTTTCAGTTATATCGACTTTAGCAATTACGGAGGCGGGAGGGGGTGTGGCCGGAAAATTTTCTGTGATATTTAACGGAGATTTCCACAAATATATGTTCCAATATGGAGCCTCTAGTTGAAAAGCTAAGGGACTTAATTTTTAAGGGAGGTCACCAGCAATCTACATAGCAAATTTCGTGGGAATATTTACTTTTGATAGATTTGCGATTTGAGGTGTTTCTACATGTCATAGATTTGCCAGCCTCACAATGGGCGTGGCACAAAAATTTTAATATTTGGTTTGAAGCAGATAACTGGAAGTATATATCCAATATTTCAAGTCTCTATCTTCAAAAGCGCCGGAAGAACGAAAAATCAAGCTTTGTTATATTTGTATGCCCAAACGAGCTTGTTTAAAGAAGCGAATCAAGTATAAATGGCATTCTTTTAAGACCAAAAATTCTTGATTCAAGTCACGGTATAATGGTTTTGTTCAAATGTATGTAACAGGCAGAAGGAGGCATCTTCTTGATCAGCATTACAAGCTAGTCCTGTCCGTCTGTATGAACGCTTCGATTTCGGAGACTACAGAAGCTAGAAAACTGAACTTGGACTTTTAAAGTTCGTGTATACCATACGCAGATCAAGTTTATTTCAAATCATCGATAACTCATCTCGTTTTCTTATTATCGATAAATATCGGTTTTTATACCCTGAAACCCTTGAATATGGATAAATCACGGTATAATGGTTTTGTGCAAATGTATGTAACAGGCAGAAGGAAGCATCTCCGACCCCATAAAGTATATATATTCTTGATCAGAATCACTAGCCGTGTTGATCTAGCCCTGTCCGTCTGTCCGTCAGTGTGTATGAACGTATGAACGCCTCGATTTCGGAGACTACAGAAACTAGAAAGCTGAACTTGGACTTTTAATCTTCGTGTATACCATACGCAGATCAAGTTTATTTCAAATCATCGATAACTCATCTCGTTTTCTTATTATCGATAAATATCGGTTTTTATACCCTGAATCCATTTTCAATTTTCAATGGATTCAGGGTATAATGGTTTTGTGTAAATGTATGTAACAGGCAGAAGGAAGCATCTCCGACACCATAAAGTATAGTATAGACATTCTTGATCAGCATCTCTAGCCGCGTTGATCTAGCCCTGTCCGTCTGTCTGTCCGCTCGTCTGTATGAACGCGTCGCTTTCGGAGACTACAGAAGCTAGAAAGCTGAAGTTGGACTTTTTAAGTTCGTCTATATCATACGCAGATTAAGTTTATTTAAAATCATCGATAACACATCTCTTTTTCTTATTATCGATAAAGATCTAGTTTTTACTCTGATTTTTGAAGATATCGTAAAGGCCATAAGAACTAGGGAAGCCAAAGTTAATTCAAACTGTTCGCGTGAAGCATACGCAGTTAACGAACATTTCGGATTTTGCCTCCCCCCATAAGCGTTTTGTAAATACCCTATAATTCCGCCACTCTCCAGCCCAGTTCGGATCCTCTATCTCGAATTTAAAAGCCAAGTGCTGCTGGGTCTGACTGAGTCGGTTACCAAAAAATTTTATTCTGCCCTCTTCTTATTGGACTAGATATGGTTATATGTGTTACACGTGTTACATATCGATTATGGTTACAAGTATCGATTGCAATTAACTTAACAGTCGTAGTTTTATATAGCAATTTGTTTCTGTGAGTTAGCAAGCTTAACCTTGACTTAATTGCCTTTCTTCAATTAAAATTCAAACTAATTAGAATTTAGCTCCCGGTCTTGGGTGCAATTGACTTACAATTTTTTCGGCGCCAACATACTCCCGGCCTTGGAAGTTTCTTTCAACATTTCTCGATCTCTGTCAATAGGTAAGGGGCAGATCTTGTGTATGTTTCTTTTGAAGAAACCTTTTTGTTTTGATGGTGACAACACGAACTACTCCATCAGCACCAGGGTGGATCTCGTGTATGCGGCCCAGCGCCCATTGCCGGGGGTTGTGTTGTCCTCTCCTATTAAGACCAAAGTTCCTTGTAGGATGTTGCTGAACGCAGATGCTCACTTGGTTCGCTCCTGGAGTAATGTCAAATATTCTAGTGGCCGGCGTCTCCAAAAGGCATAATGTGCTGCAACAATTCTCTTCGATCGATTTGTCGCCGAGAACTTGAAAACAGCCTCATCAAATGGTTCGATGATAGAATTCAACGGACGGCCGATCAAAAAATGACCAGGTGTCAATGCCTCAAGATCTTTGGGGTCTGAGGACAGCGGACAAAAGGGGCGAGAATTCATCGCTGCCTCTGCTTGTGAGATAGCTGTGTTTAGTTCCTCATAATTTAGCGCCGTTCCATTGAAGCTTCGAAGCGCTTTCTCATAACCCTCCAAAATGGGGCGATCGGGGCGGTATGAAATGGAAATTAACACCAAGATGGCTATACTGATCCACAATTTGGCGCATGCCACTGTCATTCCATAGGAGGTCTGACATCGCTTTCAGTTCCGCACATCACACCGACAAAATTTGTGGCGTTATCACAAAACAATTCAAAGCTGAGCCCACGACGCGCAAAAAATCGCTTAAGGGCGGCGATAAATGCATTTGTGGTGAGATCTGATACAAGTTCCTAGTGGCAGGCCTTTGTAAGGAAGCACACGAAGACGCACAAGTACACCTTGATCGGCCATCGACATCGTTGGTTAAGATGCTTCCACATCCGCCTACACATCTTAGATATATCCGTAGTAAGAGCATACCTGTAAAACCGAAATTGAGTTAGCGTCTCGAACAATTCCGGTTGTAAAGTCCATAGCGGTCCAGCGTAGTCTAGCCAAGCTCGCTCGAAAAGGTGCAATCCTTGTTGTACTCAGCTTACTGGCAGCGAGCCCATGATTTGAGTAGTCAACACTGGACGTTGCCGAAAGCATGCAATGCAACTCCGTACTGTCTTGCGTCTAGCATTGATCACCCAGAAACGTTGTCGCACAAAGCGCATAATGCATGCGCTCCGGCATGCATGTTGGTTCGATGCATGTATTCAGACAATGCGTTTATAACAATATGTTAATTTGCCAATAGAATTGGGTGTTTAATGTCAAATGGTACATTGGCCTGAGACAGTCTGCCACCTACACGAAATTTATCTATGCTATTAATGCTGTCGATAAACTGGTTCAGGCCCTGAATTTTTGCGGAACTTATTATTCATTATAAAATGAATACTATATAAAGTTAGCCACCCTTTAACTCGTCCGCCGTTAGCGCTTTGGTTCGAGTCGAATCTACCTTGAATAGAATGCTGCGCCAACGAAAATCTTGCGCATACTTGCAGCCCCCTACAATATCAACTACTATACTTTGAGGACTGACTAGCAAACTAAATATAACTAAGTATTCCGTTCTTCTGAGAGCCCTTCTGGGCCTTGCCAGTCTCCTGAGGGCCATTTGTCGTCTGATGCTTGTAAGAATTCAGGTCCGTGCCACCACGGACAGCTAAAAATGGCGCTGAATTAGTCATAGGTGACAGTTTTAAGGCGTAGTACTTTTACCAAGTCCGTACTACAATGACGCCATAAAATGTTCTGATAACTGCGGTCGCCGGTGTCAATTAAAATCTGCCTACACATCTTGGAAATATCCGCAGTAAGAGCATACCTGTAAAACCGAAATTGAGTTAGCGTCTCGAACAATTCCGGTTGTAATGTCGGCCCTACTAACATCGTATCGTTTAAAGAGAGCCCATTACTTGTTTTACACGATGCATTGAAGACGACTCTCAACTTAGTCGTCAAACTTTCTAGCCGTATTACAGGGTGATGAGGCAAGAAGTATTTCATATTGTTTGTTTGGTTAGCCGGTATCTCCTCCAAATGACCTAATTCCCCATACTCTTCTATAAATTCGGCGTAAGCCTTCTTGAGCTACGGATGCCTATTGAGTTTTCTTTCCAGATTCAAAAATCTAGTCAAAGCTATATTATACGAATTTCCCAACTGTTCTCGGGGCTGCTTAAAAGGCAGACCGACTGAGAAGCGATTATCATCTGTTCTCTTCATAGTAGCCACATAGTTATCTTCGCATAGCTGCTCTGATTCTGTGAACCCTTTGAACGGCTGGGAAACTTCTTCACATTGCCAGAAACATTGTACCAATTCTTGTAACTGCTCTACCTCTTCTTGCTTCGGGCTCTCCACTCTGTTAACTACTAATGCCACAGTTTCATCAGGAATACACTCGCCAACAACTACCCAACCTAGTAACGATTTCTATAGAACGGGCTAATTCAGTCCCATGTTAATTTGGCCTGCTACTATATGCTGGAAGAACAAATTTACTCCAAGTAGCATTTCTATTTTTTCTGCCGAATCAAATGAAGGGTCACCTAGTTTTACTTTCTTCGGTACCTGCAGCTGGGATTGTACTGCGTTATTTCTGGTAAAATACTAAATTTATCCGTTGCAATGAAATTAGTTACTCTAGACTTAAACGTAGTCTCAACCTCACCAATTATTCTTGACTTCGAGTTTCCAATTCCGTTTAGTGAATATTGCACCTTACTGATACTTAGGTTCAATTGCGATGCTAAGTTGGCAGTCACAAAATTAATTTGACTACCGGAATCCAAAACACATCGGCATTGATGGAACCTATTATCGGCACCTTTAGCAAGTACAACAGCAGTAGCTAGAAAATTGTTTTTCTATTTGTGAGTAGTGCACTTTGCAGAGAACAAGTCTAAGCGCCACCTAGTGGACTATTTCTCATTTCTGATCCTGATCCCCTATGTAACAAATCATGATGCGGCTTGTTGCAAATAGTACACGACTGAGCATTGCATTTTTCTGTTTGATGACGCTTGCTAAAACAACGAAAACATAGGCCTTGCTTCTTTACTCCAATATATCTTTGTAATGGTGTGAAGGCTATGAATTTCTGGCACACTTTAATGTGATGCAAACCTGAACAACAGTAACATGAATTTGTATTGGGCTCTACTGCAGCTGTCTAACTCGGGCTTTTTCCATTGTTGCTAAATTTAGCCGCGACCGACTTTCTCATTTCTCGACCAGCTAGATTAATGCCTCTGTTGATTATTAACTTCGAGAGCAACTTCCAAGACGGCATCTGGCACCAATCAAATTCGCTCTCCCATTTCTCCAGTGTATCTTCATCCAATTTACTTTGGACCAAGTGAAACAAAAGTGCATCTAACATCTCGCTCTCATTACCTATCGAGCGCAGACGTTCCAACTGCGAATTAATAGCATCAACTAAACCTCTTAGTGAATCCGAATTTGCTTGCTTGAGCCGACTAATCCTAAAAAGCTCATGAACAAGGGCCTGAACGATTATGGCCTTGTTTTCAAAACGGTGCTTAAGCAGCTGCAGAGCCTTTCTGTAGTTGTCTGCGGACAATTCCAAACTGTCGATCGTTCGCAGTGCAATTGGACCTAAACAAGATTTTAAATGGATAAATTTAGAGAGCTTATCCATTTCGTTGTCTGATTCGATCAAGGTGCTAAACATGTTAAACCAACTAGTCCACTCTGTAAATTTACCATTAAATTTCGGCAATTTCAACTTAGGCAATTTGGACGTACGAGAACTTGTATTAGGCCCTGTCAGTGTTGAATTGGCAGCGGAATCTGATCCGCCTAAAGAGTGACGCCCCCTTTGGATCAACTGCCCTAGTATCTTTGCCTTGATTTCGCAATAAATATCCTCTATTTCCTGGCGAGTCAGAAATTCACTGATATCTTTACTACCTATTTCTATTTATTGTTGGACGCTGAATATTTGTGTAAAGATAGATTCGACCAAACTTAATCGCGTTTCTAGCTCTGCGGCAAATTGTTAAACACATAAGTCTTGTTCCGCCTTAAAGAATTCATTAAGCTTTCACGTGACGAGTGAAACTCTGAATGTTTATTGATTCTCTTTGGAGCCATGTTGCTCTACCGAATATCATCCAAATTGTTAAATTAATACAGTCAATTATTATTTTATATGACTTAAACGATACTTTGTTTGGACGTAGATGTACTAACGAGCAGTACATTCAAGTGGCCCAACGATACCAAGCACGGGCTTGTTAACGTGCTGACCCAGGCAAAATGCCACCCACCTCCCGCCCAACCGACCGCGGGGCGCGCCGCATAACGTGCGGTGACGAAGATCGCGAACAAATTGACAGATGACAAAGGACTAAAGTTTTAAGGATAGGAATAGAAGTAGCTTTACTTGTTATTCGGAAAAGATTATTATAATTAGAGCATAAGATACGAAAAGGATTATGAATAGAATAGTTACTATGACACATTTCAAGAGATAGCGGTAGAAAATTCCTCGTATTTCTACTCGGAACCGCAAAACTAATTTGGCTGATTAATGCGGAAGAATCAATTTCCCCATTAATTAGTTTGTGTAAGAAGATTACACCAAGCATGGTTCTACGATTAGAAAGCGAGGGAAGATTTATTAGTAAAAGTCTACTATGGTAGGAAGGCATGCGATAATTAGTATTCCAGTTAAGACCCCGGAGGGCAAAAAGCAGAAATTGTTTTTGTACAGATTCAATTCTATCCTGATGAACCTTGTATTGGGGACACCATATACAAGAACCATATTCAAGAATTGGACAAACAAGTGAAGTATATAGAGTTTTAGTAACATAGGGATCGTCAAATTCTTTCGACCAGCGCTTTATGAATCCCAGGACTCCAAAAGCTCGATTTGCAACAGAAGAAATATGTTTGTTCAACTTAAGCTTGGGATCAAGCAGAATTCCCAAATCGTTAACGGACTCAATACGCTCAAGGGGTTTACCATTAAGGAAATAATTATTGAAAAATGGCATTCGTCTATAGAAGGACATAAATTTACACTTACTGTAATTAAGATTTAAAAAATTTACTTGACACCAGGTTTTCAAACTGTCAAGGTCGGATTGCAAACTTTGGGCAGCTAGAGAATTGGTAGACGACAGGCAAAGTTTTACGTCATCGGCGTACATCAGTACCCGAGAGTGGTTTATTATATATAATTTATAATAAGGTGAATAATAACGGACCAAAGTGACTTCCTTGTGGTACTCCGGAAGTAACTTGAACAGGTTTAGAGACAAGACCTTTGAAGTAAACTTTTTGGGTTCTTAAGGATAAATAGTTAGATATCCAGATAATTAAGTTATTTGGAAATCCCAGAAGATGAAGCTTATGCAGTAAAAGCGAATGATTGACTGAGTCAAACGCTTTACTGAAATCAGTGTAAATGACATCGGTTTGCATTTTATTTTGGAATCCTTTAATAACAAAAGACGTGAATTCCAATAAGTTAGTGGTAGTAGATCTATATTTCATAAGCCCGTGCTGACAGGGTGAAATTACAGATCTACAAAGATGTTGTAATTGAAAAGTTATCAACTTCTCGAAAATCTTGGGAATAGCGGACAACTTAGAAATACCTCTATAGTTTTGAACATTAGACTTGTTTCCTTTTTTAAGGAGAGGAATAATAAATGATTGTTTCCAAATATAAGGAAATGAACTGAACTCCACGGACAAATTAAATAATTTATACAAAGGCTTTGAGAGACCTACAGCACAGTATCTAAGCACGCAGCCTGGTACTCCAGCAGGTCCCGGTAAAAATACGGGCTTGATAACCATTAGCTTTTTTAGTAGTGAACTTTCTGTGATCAAAGGCCCAAAAATGCAGTTAGAAACATTTACATGATAATATATGGCATGATAAGGATATGGCATAGCAGGAACATAATTCTGCGAACTATAAGTAGTTTAAAAAAAATGTTGCGAATAAATCGGCAATAGCCTGATCTGAGTCAGCAGACGCTTCTTCAAAAAATAGAGTTGATAGTAGTGTTGATGATTTACGCTTCACATTAACGAAGTTATAGAAACTTTTAGGATCCCGCTGGAACTGTATTGTACAACTTTTCAAGTAATCCTTATAACATTGGTTATTGAGGACAGAGAAATTAGATCGAGCAATCAGATATTGAGTGTAAGCCAAGAAAGAGCCAGTTTCCTTGAACTTCTTGTACATCCTTGACTTTCTATTCTTCAAACTGTTTAATTCCCGTGTGAACCAAATAGGATTGTTAGACCTAACTGAATCACAAACCGGGACGCATAAATCGAATAGATGCTTTATAGTAGAATAGAAAATCTCGATTGCACTATCCGTGTCCGTACACATGTAAAGCCGAGACCAGTCAGTCTGGGATAAGAGCTGAGTTAGTTTGCTAAAGTCGGTTTTCCGAAATTGGCGAGCTCGCTCTGGAGGCTTACTACCAGGGTTTAGTACCCGGGCAGGTAAATCAATCAACACCTCTAAAGTGGAGTGATAGGGATCTTCCGGACATGATATAGGCTCAGTACGGGAAACAGACAAGAAAGATTGATCCAAAACAAAAACAAGATCAAACATTTTATTAAGAGAATTTGGGATAGCATTGATTTGACATAATGACATTCCAAATAATTTATCGAGAAAATCATTTTGGGACGTGGAGCTCAAGACGCTAGAATCAGGACTAGAGATCCACGTAGTTCCAGCAATATTGAAATCACCCAGAACTAGAAGAAAATCACGATCGGAAAGCATAGCAGAGACAGAATGTATAGCAGAAAAGTGCATCGAATAGACAGAATTATCTGAGGAAGGAGGAATATAGGAACAAGTAATAAAAAGGCAGACACCATTAATGCACAATTTGACGGCAACAAATTCTATATCTGTACAAAAGTTAGTTATTACTATCTCCGAGAATAAATCAGCATCAACAGCAATAAGCACACCACCACCACGACGAGAAGTGCGGTCTTTTCTATAGATAGAGAATTTGTTAGATAGTATTTCAGAATTTAGGATGTCAGGCCTTAACCATGTCTCAGAGAAGGCTATGACATGAAAATGAAAAGATAGGCTACTAAGATAAAGATTACAAAGTTTGCTACAAAGACCTCTTACATTCTGGTAGCCAAGTGAGAGGGAGGATGTTAGTTTTTTGTACTAACAGAGACTGCAAGAGGTGGGCTTAGATTGACAGCAGGAGGCGGAAGTGCAATCGGAGACCGATTTTTCTTTTTCGCAGTGTATTCTTTAATGATTAAGTGGTCTGGCCAGAACTCTTTACAGCAAATTTTGCTGAAATGTTCGGCCGGAACACTTAATTTAAAAGACGAAATTTCCCGAATATATGAAAATTTGAATTTTTCCACAGTAATATTGGCTTTCAGTTTAGCCAGAATAAAGGCCTTGACATCATCAGATGTAGTATCAGGGGCAAGCCTAGAAACAAATATTTGTTTTTTCTGTGGAACACCTACAATGGTCACATTTGGAACCTTAGCTATAGCTTCCAATGGACCAATAGCCTTGGATAATTGACCATTTGATTCGGTTGGTTTACTAGCACCAGAAAGTTGATCAGTGTCAACAGGGCTAATAACTACCGAATCAGAAAAAGGTTCGGGTTCAGAAGGAGCAACATCCATGGGAACAATGTTGGTTTGGTCACTTCTGTCTTTGATGTTTGGAGAGGGGGATGAAAAATTAATTAATTGTAAATTAGCGGATGTAGTGGGCAGTTCCGCAGGGTCAGAAAGTTCATTTGGGCCAATCGACAGCCTAAAATTGGCTTTTTTACGCCTTGGAGATTCGTTCAAAAGCTTCATAGCTTTGAACTCATTATCCAGAGCGGAGAATCCGTCGGACAGTTTTTTAAACTGGCCGAAGATATTTCCAAAGCCCCTCTTTGTCTGCCTCATGAATCCCATCATGTCTCTTTCAACATCCCTGCAGGACTCGCAAGTCCACTTTAAACCTGATTTGGGCTCAATCAGGTCGATAATACGGCCGTTGAGGCCAGCGCATTTTTCGTGCGACATATTGTCACACAGCCAGCAGCAAACAAATCCCATTTTTACGTTTGCACGCACCTGGCAATCTTTCTTATAGCAGACAAACATTATATATATATATAGAGAAATAAAACAAAAATATTCTGCTCTGAGAGAAAAACAAAAAAAAATTAATGAACAAATAGGCACACTAGGGTTAAAATTAGATTGATGCTGATTTGTACTTACAACAACAATACAAATAATAAACAGCGCGGGCGCGACGACCGAAAAAAGCAACGGGATTAACCAACGCAAAACTAATGAAAGAGAAAAAAACAAAACAAAAACAGCCGACCAACACCAACAACAATATTTGCGCGGAGAGAGTTTTGAAGAGAGTTTTAGAGCGCGGAATGTCAGCAAGAGCGAAAAATGAAAAAAACAAAACAATGCAACTGCACAAGACAATCAGTTTGCTTGCGCTGCAGTTTGTTGTTGTATTTGAAACTTAAATGACAATTTATTTAAAAGAATATAAATCAACAAACAATGTGTTTCAGAGAACCGAAAATGAATCACACTGTTGTAATAAAATTTTTAGGCCAATAAAATCAAAATTTAGATTGATTTAAATTAGTGAAAATTAGACAAATCGAGGCGCAAGAAAAAAACACGATCGTTGCGAATGCGAGAACGAACGATGTGACGATGTAATACACTCATATTATTAGTGCCCAACAATTCTTTAACTGCTTCAAACGACGCGATCTGTTCAATATCTTCAAAGATAAGATAAACAACGAATTAATAAGTCATGCATAAAAAAACTGCACGTTATATTTGTATGCATTTATTGTAAGAGTTCATACCAACAACGATACGCGAAAGCAGTAGGTTTATGTTTACCGCGAATTCGGCAAATCTGTTGAGGTTTACAACAACAAATAACTGTTTGCTGATTGTGCGCTCTGCACCTGCGCTTTCAAGATCAATTGAAGGTTATTCAGTCTATCGAATTTAAAAGCCAAGTGCTCCTGGAGTAATGTCAAATATTCTAGTGGCCATCGTCTCCAAAAGGCGTAATGTGCTGCAACAATTCTCTTCTATCGATTTGTCGCCGAGAACTTGAAAACCGCCTCATCAAATGGTTCAATGGTGGAATTCAACGGCCGGCCGATCAAAAAATGACCAGGCGTCAATGCCTCAAGATCTTTGGGTTCTGAGGACAGCGGACAAAAAGGGCGAGAATTCATCGCTGCCTTTGCTTGTGAGATAGCTGTGTTTAGTTCCTCATAATTTAGGGCCGTTCCATTGAAGCTTCGAAGCGCTTTCTCATAACCCTCCAAAATGGGGCGATCGGGGCGGTATGAAATGGAAATTAACACCAAGATGGCTATACTGATCCACAATTTGGCGCCTGCCACTGGCATTCCATAGGAGGTCTGACATCGCTTTCAGTTCCACACACCGCACCGACAAAATTTGTGGCGTTATCACAAAACAATTCAAAGCTGAGCCCACGACGCGAAAAACATCGCTTAAGGGCGGCAATAAATGCATTTGTGCTGAGATCTGATACAAGTTCCAAGTGGCAGGCCTTGATAAGAAAGCACACGAAGACGCACAAGTACACCTTGATCGGCCGACAACCTCGTTGGTTAAGATGCTTCCACATCTGCCTACACATCTTGAATATATCCGCAGTAAGAGCATACCTGTAACACCGAAATTGAGTTAGCGTCTCGAATAATTCCGGTTGTAAAGTCCATAGCGGTCCAGCGTAGTCTAGCCAAGCTCGCTCGAAAAGGTGCAATCCTTGTTGAACTCAGCTTACTGGCAGCGAGCCCATGATTTGAGTAGTCAACACTGGACGTTGCCGAAAGCATGCAATGCAACTCCGTACTGTCTTGCGTCTAGCATTGATCACCCAGAAACGTTTTCGCACAAAGCGCATAATGCATCCGCTCCGGCATGCATGTTGGTTCGATGCATGTATTCAGATAATGCGTTTACAACAATATGATAATTTGCCAATAGAATTGGGTGTTTAATGTCAAATGGTACATTGGCCTGAGACAGTCTGCCACCTACACGAAATTTATCTATGCTATTAATGCTGTCGATAAACTGGTTCAGGCCCTGAAGTTTTGCGGAACTTATTATTCATTATAAAAATGTAAGACTTGTAGATTGAATACTATATAAAGTTAGCCACCCTTTAACTCGTCCGCCGTTAGCGCTTTGATTCGAGTCGAATCTACCTTGAATAGAATGCTGCGCCAACGAAAATCTTGCGCATACTTGCAGCCCCCTACAAGATCAACTACTATACTTTGAGGACTGACTAGCAAACTAAATATAACTAAGTATTCCGTTCTTCTGAGAGCCCTTCTGTGCCTTGCCAGTCTCCTGAGGGCCATTTGTCGTCTGATGCTTGTAAGAATTCAGGTCCGTGCCACCACGGACAGCTAAAAATGGCGCTGAATTAGTCATAGGTGACAGTTTTAAGGCGTAGTACTTTTACCAAGTCCGTACTACAATGACGCCATAAAATGTTCTGATAACTGCGGTCGCCGGTGTCAATTAAAATCTGCCTACACATCTTGGAAATATCCGCAGTAAGAGCATACTTGTAAAACCGAAATTGAATTAGCGTCTCGAACAATTCCGGTTGTAAAGTCGGCCCTACTAACATCGTATCGTTTAAAGAGAGCCCATTACTTGTTTTACACGATGCATTGAAGACGACTCTCAACTTAGTCGTCAAACTTTCTAGCCGTATTACAGGGTGGTGAGGCAAGAAGTATTTCATATTGTTTGTTTGGTTAGCCGGTATCTCCTCCAAATGACCTAATTCCTCATACTCTTCTATAAATTCGGCGTAAGCCTTCTTGAGCTACGCATGCCTATTGAGTTTTTTTTCCAGATTCAAAAATCTAGTCAAAGCTATATTATACGAATTTCCTAACTGTTCTCGGGGCTGCTTAAAAGGCAGACCGACTGAGAAGCGATTATCATCTGTTCTCTTCATAGTAGCCACAAAGTTATCTTCGCATAGCTGCTCTGATTCTGTGAACCCTTTGAACGGCTGGGAAACTTCTTCACATTGCCAGAAACATTGTACCAATTCTTGTAACTGCTCTATCTCTTCTTGCTTGGAGAGCGGGCTCTCCACTCTGTTAACTACTAATGCCACAGTTTCATCAGGAATACACTCGCCAACAACTACCCAACCTAGTAACGATTTCTATAGAACGGGCTAATTCAGTCCCATGTTAATTTGGCTTGCTACTATATGCTGGAAGAACAAATTTACTCCAAGTAGCATTTCTATTTTTTCTGCCGAATCAAATGAAGGGTCAGTTAGTTTTACTTTCTTCGGTACCTGCAGCTGGGATTGTACTGCGTTATTTCTGGTAAAATACTAAATTTATCCGTTGCAATGAAATTAGTTACTCTAGACTTAAACGTAGTCTCAACCTCACCAATTATTCTTGACTTCGAGTTTCCGATTCCGTTTAGTGAATATTGCACCTCACTGATACTTAGGTTCAATTGCGATGCTCAGTTGGCAGTCACAAAATTAATTTGACTACCGGAATCCAAAACACATCGGCATTGATGAAACCTATTATCGGCACCTTTAGCAAGTACAACAGCAGTAGCTAGAAAACTTGTTTCTCTATTTGTGAGTAGTGCACTTTGCAGAGAACAAGTCTGAGCGCCACCTGGTGGACTATTTCTCATTTCTGATCCTGATCCCCTATGTAACAAATCATGATGCGGCTTGTTGCAAATAGTACACGACTGAGCATTGCATTTTTCTGTTTGATGACGCTTGCTAAAACAACGAAAACATAGGCCCTGCTTCTTTACTCCAAAATATCTTTGTAATGGTGTGAAGGCCATGAATTTCTGGCACACTTTAATGTGATGCAAACCTGAAGAGCAGTAACATGAATTTGTATTGGGCTCTACTGCAGCTGTCAAACTCGGTCTTTTTCCATTGTTGCTAAATTTAGCCGCGACCGACTTTCTCATTTCTCGACCAGCTAGATTAATGCCTCTGTTGATTATCAACTTCGAGAGCAACTTCCAAGACGGCATCTGGCACCAATCAAATTCGCTCTCCCATTTCTCCAGTGTATCTTCATCCAATTTACTTTGGACCAAGTGAAACAAAAGTGCATCTAACATCTCGCTCTCATTACCTATCGAGCGCAGACCTTCCAACTGCGAATTAACAGCATCAACTAAACCTCTTAGTGAATCCGAATTTGCTTGCTTGAGCCGACTAATCCTAAAAAGCTCATGAACAAGGGCCTGAACGATTATGGCCTTGTTTTCAAAACGGTGCTTAAGCAGCTGCAGAGCCTTTCTGTAGTTGTCTGCGGACAATTCCAAACTGTCGATCGTTCGCAGTGGAATTGGACCTAAACAAGATTTTAAATGGATAAATTTAGAGAGCTTATCCATTTCGTTGTCTGATTCGATCAAGGTGCTAAACATGTTAAACCAACTAGTCCACTCTGTAAATTTACCATTAAATTTCGGCAATTTCAATTTAGGCAATTTGGACGTACGAGAACTTGTATTAGGCCCTGTCAGTGTTGAATTGGCAGCGGAATCTGATCCGCCTAAAGAGTGACGCCCCCTTTGGGTCAACTGCCCTAGTATCTTTGCCTTGATTTCGCAATAAATATCCTCTATTTCCTGGCGAGTCAGAAATTCACTGATATCTTCACTACCTATTTCTATTTATTGTTGGACGCTGCATATTTGCGTAAAGATAGATTCGACCAAACTTAATCGCGTTTCTAGCTCTGCGGCAAATTGTTAAACACATAATTCTTGTTCCGCCTTAAAGAATTCATTAAGCTTTCACGTGACGAGTGAAACTCTGAATCTTTATTGATTCTCTTTGGAGCCATGTTGCTCTACCGAATATCATCCAAAATGTTAAATTAATACAGTCAATTATTATTTTATATGACGTAAACGATACACTCATATTATTAGTGCCCAACAATTCTTTAACTGCTTCAAACGACGCGATCTGTTCAATATCTTCAAAGATAAGATAAACAACGAATTAATAAGTCATGCATAAAAAAACTGCACGTTATATTTGTATGCATTTATTGTAAGAGTTCATACCAACAACGATACGCGAAAGCAGTAGATTTATGTTTACCGCAAATTCGGCAAATCTGCTGAGCTTTACAACAACAAATAACTGTTTGCTGATTGTTCGCTCTGCACCTGCGCTTTCAAGATCAATTGAAGGTTATTCCGTCTATCGAATTTAAAAGCCAAGTGCTGCTGGGTCTGACTGAGTCGGTTATCAAACAATTTTATTCTGTCCTCTTCTTATTGGTTATAATATGGTTACATGTGTTACATGTGTTATGGTTACAAGTATCGATTGCAATTAACTTAACAGTCGTAATTTTATATGGCAATTTGTTTCTGTGAGTTAGCAAGCTTAACCTTGACTTAATTGCCTTTCTTCAAGTAAAATTCAAACTAATTAGAATTTGGCTCCCGGCCTTGGGTGCAATTGACTTACAATTTTTTCGGCGCCAACATACTCCCGGCCTTGGAAGTCTCTTCCAACATTTCTCGATCTCTGTCCTCAATAGGTAAGAGGCAGATCTTGTGTATGTTTCTTTTGAAGAAACCTTTTTGTTTTGATGGTGACATCACGAACTACTCCATCAGCACCAGGGTGGATCTCGTGTATACGGCCCAGCGCCCATCGCCGGGGGTTGTGTTGTCCTCTCCTATTAAGACCAAAGTTCATTGTAGGATGGTGCTGAACGCAGATGCCCACTTGGTTCGCTCCTGGAGTAATTTCAAATATTCTAGTGGCCAGCGTCTCCAAAAGGCATAATGTGCTGCAACAATTCTCTTCCATCGATTTGTCGCCGAGAACTTGAAAACAGCCTCATCAAATGGTTCGATGATGGAATTCAACGGCCGGCCGATCAAAAAATGACCAGGCGTCAATGCCTCAAGATCTTTGGGGTCTGAGGACAGCGGACAAAAGGGGCGAGAATTCATCGCTGCCTCTGCTTGTGAGATAGCTGTGTTTAGTTCCTCATAATTTAGCGCCGTTCCATTGAAGCTTCGAAGCGCTTTCCCATAACCCTCCAAAATGGGGCGATCGGGGCGGTATGAAATGGAAATTAACACCAAGATGGCTATACTGATCCACAATTTGGCGCTTGCCACTGGCATTCCATAGGAGGTCTGACATCGCTTTCAGTTCCGAACATCGCACCGACAAAATTTGTGGCGATATCACAAAACAATTCAAAGCTGAGCCCACGACGCGCAAAAAATCGCTTAAGGGCGGCGATAAATGCATTTGTGCTGAGATCTGATACAAGTTCCAAGTGGCAGGCCTTGATAAGGAAGCACACGAAGACGCACAAGTACACCTTGATCGACCGTCAACCCCGTTGGTTAAGATGCTTCCACATCTGCCTACACATCTTGGATATATCTGCAGTAAGAGCATACCTGTAAAACCGAAATTGAGTTAGCGTCTCGAATAATTCCGATTGTAAAGTCCATAGCGGTCCAGCGTAGTCTAGCCAAGCTCGCTCGAAAAGGTGCAATCCTTGTTGAACTCAGCTTACTGCCAGCGAGCCCATGATTTGAGTAGTCAACACTGGACGTTGCCGAAAGCATGCAAAGCAACTCCGTACTGTCTTGCGTCTAGCATTGATCACCCAGAAACGTTTTCGCACAAAGCGCATAATGCATCCGCTCCGGCATGCATGTTGGTTCGATGCATGTATTCAGACAATGCGTTTACAACAATATGATAATTTGCCAATAGAATTGGGTGTTTAATGTCAAATGGTACATTGGCCTGAGACAGTCTGCCACCTACACGAAATTTATCTATGCTATTAATGCTGTCGATAAACTGGTTCAGGCCCTGAAGTTTTGCGGAACTTATTATTCATTATAAAAATGTAAGACTTGTAGATTGAATACTATATAAAGTTAGCCACCCTTTAACTCGTCCGCCGTTAGCGCTTTGGTTCGAGTCGAATCTACCTTGAATAGAATGCTGCGCCAACGAAAATCTTGCGCATACTTGCAGCCCCCTACAATATCAACTACTATACTTTGAGGACTGACTAGCAAACTAAATATAACTAAGTATTCCGTTCTTCTGAGAGCCCTTCTGGGCCTTGCCAGTTTCCTGAGGGCCATTTGTCTTCTGATGCTCGTAAGAATTCAGGTCCGTGCCACCACGGACAGCTAAAAATGGCGCTGAATTAGTCATAGGTGACAGTTTTAAGGCGTAGTACTTTTACCAAGTCCGTACTACAATGACGCCATAAAATGTTCTGATAACTGCGGTCGCCGGGGTCAATTAAAATCTGCCTACACATCTTGTATATATCCGCAGTAAGAGCATACCTGTAAAACCGAAATTGAGTTAGCGTCTCGAACAATTCCGGTTGTAAAGTCGGCCCTACTAACATCGTATCGTTTAAAGAGAGCCACAAAGTTATCTTCGCATAGCTGCTCTGATTCTGTGAACCCTTTGAACGGCTGGGAAACTTCTTCACATTGCCAGAAACATTGTACCAATTCTTGTAACTGCTCTACCTCTTCTTGCTTCGGGCTCTCCACTCTGTTAACTACTAATGCCACAGTTTCATCAGGAATACACTCGCCAACAACTACCCAACCTAGTAACGATTTCTGTAGAACGGGCTAATTCAGTTCCATGTTAATTTGGCCTGCTACTATATGCTTGAAGAACAAATTTACTCCAAGTGGCATTTCTATTTTTTCGGCCGAATCAAATGAAGGGTCAGCTAGTTTTACTTTCTTCGGTACCTGCAGCTGGGATTGTACTGCGTTATTTCTGGTAAAATACTAAATTTATCCGTTGCAATGAAATTAGTTACTCTAGACTTAAACGTAGTCTCAACCTCACCAATTATTCTTGACTTCGAGTTTCCAATTCCGTTTAGTGAATATTGCACCTCACTGATACTTAGGTTCAATTGCAATGCTAAGTTGGCAGTCACAAAATTAATTTGACTACCGGAATCCAAAACACATCGGCATTGATGAAACCTATTATCGGCACCTTTAGCAAGTACAACAGCAGTAGCCAGAAAACTTGTTTCTCTATTTGTGAGTAGTGCACTTTGCAGAGAACAAGTCTGAGCGCCACCTGGTGGACTATTTCTCATTTCTGATCCTGATCCCCTATGTAACAAATCATGATGCGGCTTGTTGCAAATAGTACACGACTGAGCATTGCATTTTTCTGTTTGATGACGCTTGCTAAAACAACGAAAACATAGGCCCTGCTTCTTTACTCCAAAATTTCTTTGTAATGGTGTGAAGGCTATGAATTTCTGGCACACTTTAATGTGATGCAAACCTGAAGAGCAGTAACATGAATTTGTATTGGGCTCTACTGCAGCTGTCAAACTCGGTCTTTTTCCATTGTTGCTAAATTTAGCCGCGACCGACTTTCTCATTTCTCGACCAGCTAGATTAATGCCTCTGTTGATTATTAACTTCGAGAGCAACTTCCAGACGGCATCTGGCACTGAAGGCTATGAATTTCTGGCACACTTTAATGTGATGCAAACCTGAAGAGCAGTAACATGAATTTGTATTGGGCTCTACTGCAGCTGTCAAGCTCGGTCTTTTTCCATTGTTGCTAAATTTAGCCGCGACCGACTTTCTCATTTTTCGACCAGCTAGATTAATGCCTCTGTTGATTATCAACTTCGAGAGCAACTTCCAAGACGGCATCTGGCACCAATCAAATTCACTCTCCCATTTCTCCAGTGTATCTTCATCCAATTTACTTTGGACCAAGTGAAACAAAAGTGCATCTAACATCTCGCTCTCATTACCTATCGAGCGCAGACCTTCCAACTGCGAATTAACAGCATCAACTAAACCTCTTAGTGAATCCGAATTTGCTTGCTTGAGCCGACTAATCCTAAAAAGCTCATGAACAAGGGCCTGAACGATTATGGCCTTGTTTTCAAAACGGTGCTTAAGCAGCTGCAGAGCCTTTCTGTAGTTGTCTGCGGACAATTCCAAACTGTCGATCGTTCGCAGTGCAATTGGACCTAAACAAGATTTTAAATGGATAAATTTAGAGAGCTTATCCATTTCGTTGTCTGATTCGATCAAGGTGCTAAACATGTTAAACCAACTAGTCCACTCTGTAAATTTACCATTAAATTTCGGCAATTTCAATTTAGGCAATTTGGACGGACGAGAACTTGTATTAGGCCCTGTCAGTGTTGAATTGGCAGCGGAATCTGATCCGCCTAAAGAGTGACGCCCCCTTTGGGTCAACTGCCCTAGTATCTTTGCCTTGATTTCGCAATAAATAGCCTCTATTTCCTGGGGAGTCAGAAATTCACTGATATCTTCACTACCTATTTCTATTTATTGCTGGACGCTGCATATTTGCGTAAAGATAGATTCGACCAAACTTAATCGCGTTTCTAGCTCTGCGGCAAATTGTTAAACACATAAGTCTTGTTCCGCCTTAAAGAATTCATTAAGCTTTCACGTGACGAGTGAAACTCTGAATCTTTATTGATTCTCTTTGGAGCCATGTTGCTTTACCGAATATCATCCAAATTGTTAAATTAATACAGTCAATTATTATTTTATATGACTTAAACGATACACTCATATTATTAGTGCCCAACAATTCTTTAACTGCTTCAAACGACGCGATCTGTTCAATAGCTTCGATAAGATAAACAACGAATTATAAAGTCATGCATAAAAAAACTGCACGTTATATTTGTATGCATTTATTGTAAGAGTTCATACCAACAACGATACGCGAAAGCAGTAGGTTTATGTTTACCGCAAATTCGGCAAATCTGTTGAGCTTTACAACAACAAATAACTGTTTGCTGATTGTGCGCTCTGCACCTGCACTTTCAAGATCAATTGAAGGTTATTCCGTCTATCGAATTTAAAAGCCAAGTGCTTCTGGGTCTGACTGAGTCGATTATCAAAAAATTTTATTCTGTCCTCTTCTTATTGGTTATGATATGGTTACATGCGTTACATGTGTTACATATCGATTATGGTTACAAGTATCGATTGCAATTAACTTAACAGTCGTAATTTTATATAGCAATTTGTGTCTGTGAGTTAGCAAGCTTAACCTTGACTTAATTGCCTTTCTTCAATTAAAATTCAAACTAATTAGAATTTAGCTCCCGGCCTTGGGTGCAATTGACTTACAATTTTTTCGGCGCCAACATACTCCCGGCCTTGGAAGTCTCTTCCAACATTTCTCGATCTCTGTCCTCAATAGGTAAGAGGCAGATCTTGTGTATGTTTCTTTTGAAGAAACCTTTTTGTTTTGATGATGACATCACGAACTACTCCATCAGCACCAGGGTGGATCTCGTGTATGCGGCCCAGCGCCCATTGCCGGGGGTTGTGTTGTCCTCTCCTATTAAGACCAAAGTTCCTTGTAGGATTTTGCTGAACGCAGATGCCCACTTGGTGGGCTCCTGGAGTAATTTCAAATATTCTAGTGGCCAGCGTCTCCAAAAGGCATAATGTGCTGCAACAATTCTCTTCTATCGATTTGTCGCCGAGAACTTGAAAACAGCCTCATCAAATGGTTCGATGATGGAATTCAACGGCCGGCCGATCAAAAAATGACCAGGCGTCAATGCCTCAAGATCTTTGGGGTCTGAGGACAGCGGACAAAAGGGGCGAGAATTCATCGCTGCCTCTGCTTGTGAGATAGCTGTGTTTAGTTCCTCATAATTTAGCGCCGTTCCATTGAAGCTTCGAAGCGCTTTCCCATAACCCTCCAAAATGGGGCGATCGGGGCGGTATGAAATGGAAATTAACACCAAGATGGCTATACTGATCCACAATTTGGCGCTTGCCACTGGCATTCCATAGGAGGTCTGACATCGCTTTCAGTTCCGCACATCGCACCGACAAAATTTGTGGCGATATCACAAAACAATTCAAAGCTGAGCCCACGACGCGCAAAAAATCGCTTAAGGGCGGCAATAAATGCATTTGTGCTGAGATCTGATACAAGTTCCAAGTGGCAGGCCTTGATAAGGAAGCACACGAAGACGCACAAGTACACTTTGATCGGCCGTCAACCTCGTTGGTTAAGATGCTTCCACATCTGCCTACACATCTTGGATATATCCGCAGTAAGAGCATACCTGTAAAACCGAAATTGAGTTAGCGTCTCGAATAATTCCGATTGTAAAGTCCATAGCGGTCCAGCGTAGTATAGCCAAGCTCGCTCGAAAAGCTGCAATCCTTGTTGTACTCAGCTTACTGGCAGCGAGCCCATGATTTGAGTAGTCAACACTGGACGTTGCCGAAAGCATGCAATGCAACTCCGTACTGTCTTGCGTCTAGCATTGATCACCCAGAAACGTTTTCGCACAAAGCGCATAATGCATGCGCTCCGGCATGCATGTTGGTTCGATGCATGTATTCAGACAATGCGTTTACAACAATGTGATAATTTGCCAATAGAATTGGGTGTTTAATGTCAAATGGTACATTGGCCTGAGACAGTCTGCCACCTACACGAAATTTATCTATGCTATTAATGCTGTCGATAAACTGGTTCAGGCCCTGAAGTTTTACGGAACTTATTATTCATTATAAAAATGTAAGACTTGTAGATTGAATACTATATAAAGTTAGCCACCCTTTAACTCGTCCGCCGTTAGCGCTTTGGTTCGAGTCGAATCTACCTTGAATAGAATGCTGCGCCAACGAAAATCTTGCGCATACTTGCAGCCCCCTACAATATCAACTACTATACTTTGAGGACTGACTATCAAACTAAATATAACTAAGTATTCCGTTCTTCTGAGAGCCCTTCTGGGCCTTGCCAGTCTCCTGAGGGCCATTTGTCGTCTGATGCTTGTAAGAATTCAGGTCCGTGCCACCACGGACAGCTAAAAATGGCGCTGAATTAGTCATAGGTGACAGTTTTAAGGCGTAGTTCTTTTACCAAGTCCGTACTACAATGACGCCATAAAATGTTCTGATAACTGCGGTCGCCGGGGTCAATTAAAATCTGCCTACACATCTTGGATATATCCGCAGTAAGAGCATACCTGTAAAACCGAAATTGAGTTAGCATCTCGAACAATTCCGGTTGTAAAGTCGGCCCTATTAACATCGTATCGTTTAAAGAGAGCCCATTACTTGTTTTACACGATGCATTGAAGACGACTCTCAACTTAGTCGTCAAACTTTCTAGCCGTATTACAGGGTGGTGAGGCAAAAAGTATTTCATATTGTTTGTTTGGTTAGCCGGTATCTCCTCCAAATGACCTAATTCCCCATACTCGTCTATAAATTCGGCGTAAGCCTTCTTGAGCTACGGATGCCTATTGAGTTTTCTTTCCAGATTCAAAAATCTAGTCAAAGCTATATTATACGAATATCCCAACTGTTCTCGGGGCTGCTTAAAAGGCAGACCGACTGAGAAGCGATTATCATCTGTTCTCTTCATAGTAGCCACAAAGTTATCTTCGCATAGCTGCTCTGATTCTGTGAACCCTTTGAACGGCTGGGAAACTTCTTCACATTGCCAGAAACATTGTACCAATTCTTGTAACTGCTCTACCTCTTCTTGCTTGGAGAGCGGGCTCTCCACTCTGTTAACTACTAATGCCACAGTTTCATCAGGAATACACTCGCCAACAACTAACCAACCTAGTAACGATTTCTGTAGAACGGGCTTATTCAGTCCAATGTTAATTTGGCCTGCTACTATATGCTTGAAGAACAAATTTACTCCAAATAGCATTTCTATTTTTTCTGCCGAATCAAATGAAGGGTCAGCTAGTTTTACTTTCTTCGGTACCTGCAGCTGGGATTGTACTGCGTTATTTCTGGTAAAATACTAAATTTATCCGTTGCAATGAAATTAGTTACTCTAGACTTAAACGTAGTCTCAACCTCACCAATTATTCTCGACTTCGAGTTTCCAATTCCGTTTAGTGAATATTGCACCTCACTGATACTTAGGTTCAATTGCGATGCTAAGTTGGCAGTCACAAAATTAATTTGACTACCGGAATCCAAAACACATCGGCATTGATGAAACCTATTATCGGCACCTTTAGCAAGTACAACAGCAGTAGCTAGAAAACTTGTTTCTCTATTTGTGAGTAGTGCACTTTGCAGAGAACAAGTCTGAGCGCCACCTGGTGGACTATTTCTCATTTCTGATCCTGATCCCCTATGTAACAAATCATGATGCGGCTTGTTGCAAATAGTACACGACTGAGCATTGCATTTTTCTGTTTGATGACGCTTGCTAAAACAACGAAAACATAGGCCCTGCTTCTTTACTCCAAAATATCTTTGTAATGGTGTGAAGGCTATGAACTTCTGGCACACTTTAATGTGATGCAAACCTGAACAACAGTAACATGAATTTGTATTGGGCTCTACTGCAGCTGTCAAACTCGGTCTTTTTCCATTGTTGCTAAGTTTAGCCGCGACCGACTTTCTCATTTCTCGACCAGCTAGATTAATGCCTCTGTTGATTATCAACTTCGAGAGCAACTTCCAAGACGGCATCTGGCACCAATCAAATTCGCTCTCCCATTTCTCCAGTGTATCTTCATCCAATTTACTTTGGACCAAGTGAAACAAAAGTGCATCTAACATCTCGCTCTCATTACCTATCGAGCGCAGACCTTCCAACTGCGAATTAACAGCATCAACTAAACCTCTTAGTGAATCCGAATTTGCTTGCTTGAGCCGACTAATCCTAAAAAGCTCATGAACAAGGGCCTGAACGATTATGGCCTTGTTTTCAAAACGGTGCTTAAGCAGCTGCAGAGCCTTTCTGTAGTTGTCTGCGGACAATTCCAAACTGTCGATCGTTCGCAGTGCAATTGGACCTAAACAAGATTTTAAATGGATAAATTTAGAGAGTTTATCCATTTCGTTGTCTGATTCGATCAAGGTGCTAAACATGTTAAACCAACTAGTCCACTCTGTAAATTTACCATTAAATTTCGGCAATTTCAATTTAGGCAAGTTGGAAGTATGAGAACTTGTATTAGGCCCTGTCAGTGTTGAATTGGCAGCGGGATCTGGTCCGCATAAAGAGTGACGCCCCCTTTGGGTCAACTGCCCTAGTATCTTTGCCTTGATTTCGCAATAAATATCCTCTATTTCCTGGCGAGTCAGAAATTCACTGATATCTTCACTACCAATTTCTATTTATTGTTGGACGCTGCATATTTGCGTAAAGATAGATTCGACCAAACTTAATCGCGTTTCTAGCTCTGCGGCAAATTGTTAAACACATAATTCTTGTTCCGCCTTAAAGAATTCGTTAAGCTTTCACGTGACGAGTGAAACTCTGAATCTTTATTGATTCTCTTTGGAGCCATGTTGCTCTACCGAATATCATCCAAATTGTTAAAATAATACAGTCAATTATTATTTTATATGACTTAAACGACACACTCATATTATTAGTGCCCAACAATTCTTTAACTGCTTCAAACGACGCGCTCTGTTCAATATCTTCAAAGATAAGATAAACAACGAATTAATAAGTCATGCATAAAAAAACTGCACGTTATATTTGTATGCATTTATTGTAAGAGTTCATACCAACAACGATACGCGAAAGCAGTAGATTTATGTTTACCGCAAATTCGGCAAATCTGCTGAGCTTTACAACAACAAATAACTGTTTGCTGATTGTGCGCTCTGCACCTGCGCTTTCAAGATCAATTGAAGGTTATTCCGTCTATCGAATTTAAAAGCCAAGTGCTGCTGGGTCTGACTGAGTCGGTTATAAAAAATTTTATTCTGTCCTCTTCTTATTGGTTATGATATGGTTACATGTGTTACATATCGATTATGGTTACAAGTATCGATTGCAACTTAACAGTCGTAATTTTATATAGCAATTTGTTTCTGTGAGTTTGCAAGCTTAACCTTGACTTTATTTCGTTTCTTCAATTAAAATTCAAACTAATTATAATTTAGCTCGCGGTCTTGGGCACAATTGGCTTAAAATTATTTCGGCGCCAACACCCTACTTCACGACGAGTATGATGAAGAGACGTCTGAGGGGGAAGTCGAGACGGCCAACAAGATCTGTGCTGTTCGGTCGGTAGAAAACATCAACTGTTGGAACTGTGAAGAGCAGGGTCATAGGTACCATGATTGCCTCAAGCCTCGTCGTGTTATTTGCTACGGTTGCGGGGTATTAGATACGTATAAGCATAATTGCATAAAGGGCAAGTCGAAGTCGGAAAACTCGAAGCAGTATGTCCGCCGTACGCCGAAAGGGGATGTCCGATGCTAGCCTCAGATACGACCATATGTGAATCTCCATCGAATTTGTCAATTTCCACACCTGATGTTTCAATTCCTCAATATTTGAAACCATTCCATCTTAGACTTCAAGAATATAAAAAACGTAGAGCAGAAATTTTTAACGTTAACGCTGTCGTTGTTAGTCTCGCTCTGCATCACGTATGTGTAAGTTTTGGCAACGCAGACGAAGCTTAGGCGAATTCATCGTGTCATCCATTGTTCAGAAGGCTTGCGATATTCGTCCTTTCACTCAAATTAAGATCTTTGGCAAGGATTACCTGCTCTTTTAGACAGCGGAGCAAATAAAAGTGTCATTGGGGGAAATCTTGCGCAAGAAGTTATTGCCCAGAAACTTCTTTCAAATAAATAACATTGTATCGTTCGCACCGCTGATGGCAAAACGCAGTCAGTAGCCGACTTGATTACTGTCCCTTGAGCGTACAATTCGATCCAATCGGACTTTGAATTTTTAGTCGTTTCGTCTATAAAGCAGGAAGTTACTTGCGGTATGGATTTTTGGAAAATAGTTGGCGTTTCCATCATACCTTCCTAGTCTCTAAATGAATTGTGTTCTTATTCTAAAGAAAACTCACTTATGTTGGCATTGTCCCCTTCTGAGCATTCCAAATTACAGTCGGTAATTGATTCTTTTCCTTCATTTGAGAAAGATGGACTTGGCTTGACGACGTTAATCGAACATAACATCGATACATCCAACACCAAACCAATTAAACAACGGTTTTATCCCCTATTTCTTGCAAAGGAGCAACTTTAATGTGCCGAGATTGATCGAATGCTCGAATTGGAGCATTGAAGAAGCTTCAAGTTCACCATGGTCGTCCCCAGTCACTCTGCCTATAAAACCTGGCAAGGTGCGATTTTGCTTAGATGTCCGCAAGTTTAACGCAGTCACAGTGGAAGACGCGTATCCGATTCCCATAATGGATGGGCTGTTAAGTCGACTTCCGCCAGTGCTCTACATTTCGAAGATCGATCTTAAGGACGCCTTTTAGCAAATTTGTTTAGATCAGGAATCCCGTGAGAAAACAGCTTTTACCGTTCCGAATAGACCACTTTATTAATTTAAGAGAATGCCTTTTGGATTGACAAATGCCCCGTAAACGATGAGCCGTTTGATGGATTTGGTAATTCCTAACCAGCTAATGTCACACGTATTGGTATATCTAGATGACTTATTGGTGCTTTCTCACAGTTCTGAAGACCACCTTGTACACTTGTTGGAAGTTTCTACCTAACTACCTTAAGCTGAACTTACCATTAACGTTCAGAAAAGTCAATTTTGTTTGAAAAAGGTAGACTAAATTGGGTACTTAGCGCAAAGATTCGTGGGGTTGAAGAGTTTCACTTATTTTTTCCCTTACCGTTGTGCAATGTGATGCGTCTTTTCATGGCGTGGGGACTGTATTAGCCCAATGCGATGAGTCAGGATGTGAACGGCCGATAGCCGAATATTGCACCATGAGAGAGAAATTTAAGTTAGCCAAGTTACCAGACTTTCAGGTAGTAGATGATTAAATTTATCACCGCACCTGTTTTTCAGACAACGCTTTTACTCAAACTGATGATTGCTGGAAACTGGTAGTTCCTTTTCCCTTGCGACACAGCATAATTAGTGCAGTTTATGACCAAACATCTTCGGCGCATTGTGGAATCGCAAAGTGCTTAGAGCGCATTCGCGGCTGATTTTACTGGCCAAAGATGGTGATTAATGTCCGCGATTACATTAGCAACTGCGAAATTTGTCAGACCACCAAATACCCTACTCGTTCTCTAAAGCCCCAGATGGGTGCTTGAGTAACCAATGAGAGACCATTTCAGCGGTTGTACTTAGACTTTATTGGTCCATTTCCCCGAACTAGCAAGGGTAATATTGGAAAATTTAATATCCTCGACCATTTTTCAAAATTTACATTTTTAACGGCAGTAAAAAGGCTCGCTTCAAATGTAGTGATGGATATCCTGAAGGAGAAAATATTTTCATGCTTTGGAGTACCTTTAATAATAGTGACTGATAACGGTACCTAATTTAAAAGCATTGATTTCTCCACTTTTCTCTCGAAATATGGCGATCAACAATTGTGCACTGGAGGTTATGCTCCGTAATCAAATGCGGCGGAAAGAGTTATTCGTTCGATTAATGCTGCTTTGAGGGCATATGTTCGCACGGATCAGCGAGAGTGGGATGTTTTTCTAAGTAGCATTAACTGTTCTCTCAGAAATTCCATTCACCAGTCAATCGGCACGTCACCTTATTTCGCGGTTTTCGGTCAAGACATGCTTGTACATGGGCAGGATTTTAAGTTGTTGCGAACTCTAAATTTGCTTGGTAAAGGCGAGACCAATCTAGCAAGGCCTGACGAATTTCAAAGAATTCGGTCCACCATTGAAAAACATCTGACCAAGGCATACAAAAAAAACCAACATACATGTGATTTGCGGTCGAAGCTACGTTCTTTTGTAGTTGGCCAAGAGATGGTCAAAAGAAACACCCAAATCAGGTATGCATCTATGAGAAGCGGTAATTCGGATATTTGCGTTCCGATATTCGGTCCACACTGTTTTTAACGACTGCAGGCGCCCGCACCACACTTGCAACCGCACAGTTTGACATAGCCCATGTGTGCGGTGCAAATATTCCGCCCATGCCGGAGCACCACGCCCATGCCCATGCCACCACTCACAGGCCGCACTGCTAACCAGTCCACTGGATCTATACCATACCTACTAGATTAGTAGGGCATGTTGGGTCGGCTTCCCTGGCCAGATCAGCCAGTCGCCCCAATATCCGCCTACAGGCAGCTCGTCGCCACTTAGCCCATCGCCTGCGCGAGCGCATCTTAGGCAAATAAAGGAGACATTGAGCGCCTGAAGATCGGAGGCAGCAGCTACCATGTTTGCGTATTGCAGTAGTGTTTAAAAAAAAGGGAATAAAATTTGTTTTTGTAATTTTAAATTATCCCAATACGTATATTGCCTATGCCTATAGTGACTCATTGCCGCAGTGATTTATATAATGTATAATGTTTTAGAACTGGCCTGCTAGTCAACGCTACCTTTAGCTGTTTAAATGATATTTGCTGTAACTCCTTGAATTCAAATTAAAATTTCCGCAGCATGTCCGATAATGGTTTAGCAGTCATAGCATCTACATCGGTAAACTTTCTGAAATACGAAGTTAATCCCAAACAAATAAGAACTTTGCAGACGGATGTAACCGACTGCGTAATAGTCCATCACAGTACACAGAAGTTATTAATGTAATTTTGGAAAAAGTTAGAATCCTTTGTCTCAAAGGGGCAGTGGCAAACGTATTTGGCTCAATCTTAAGAGGAGGTCACCCAAACACTGTCTGCCAAATTTGGTGACTCTAGCTCCAAAATTGTGGACGATATAGATTTTCACGATTTGTGGGTGCGGGAGTGAGCTAGCCAGGTAAATTTTCTTACCAATCTTCAAAGGCGGTGACCAGCCAGTTGACCAGCAATCTTCTACCGATAAAATTTGGGAGATATAAATTTTCGCGATTTGCGGGGCGGGAGTGAAATATTTTACAGATCTTTAAAGTGCCTCAACACAGCAGGTCGTATAAGCCAGTTCATCTTTCTTCGGCGTGTCTTGAGATGTTGGATGTGGTGTGTGCATGTTAAGCGATTACCCAAAATGGGTCCGAGGTAAATACACAAATGTGTCTTGAAAGTGTTAGAATGCTGGAGTTGTGGATGTTGATGGCGGGGCATTGTTTTTTGCATTTAGTGTAAACAACGTGTGCGCTCTTCTCCTGAGAAATACAAATGTTCCAACAAGCGCACCAATCCGGAAACGTGACATATGTTTGGTGACCAAGGGGCGCAGCCAGAGGGTCCTCCGAGCAGTATATGGCTGTGTCGTCTGCATATGTAGCAAGGCATATGTGTGTAAGTGTTGTATAGTGTAGGGGCTTCGGGTATGTCAGCTGGTCAGAAGGTTCGTTGCTACAATTGTCGCCGGTTCGGACACATAGCAAAGGATTGTCAGCAGCCGAAACGTGTAGTGAATGCATGCTTTAAGTGTGGAGCAACGGGGCATCAATATCGCAACTGTCCGAAGCAGGGTACAAGTGCACCTCAGCAGTTGTTGGAAATATCGAGTTGAAGAAGGAAAATAATGATTTTATTAAAACCATTCTCAGTATGTTTTAAAAAAATTATAGTCAAACTTAGATGCACAAATTTTAAAATGATTTCCGGTTTTTGTTTTTTTTTTTTTTTTTTTGATACTGGTAGTCTCTTTAGCTTTATAAGTAAATCTTATATACCAAAAGATATATTGGAAAGAGATGCTATTAGCATCCTTAAACTAAAATTAGTTCAAATAAATCATGAAGATATTGAGTTAAAAAAATTTTAATTGTAGTAATTCTAAAATTGTTTGTGCATCTCTGTTTAATAATCTAACCAATAATCCATTAATTGGTAATGCATCTGAGGTTGATCTAGGTGTGAAGAATGATCCGTCTAATGAGTGGCCGTTAGAATTACAAAATACATATGTGTGCTGGCGTTGTTTCGGAATATAATAAAAATTTAGATATTGGATATGAATTTGGAATAGACAATATAAATTGCTGAGCCGATAAGTAAGATAGGTATCAAGTTAATAAGTGACACTCCTTTTAGTTATAAGTCAAGAAGACTTTCATATATTGAAAGAGATAAAGTAGCTGAGATTTATTGAAAGCAAATATTATTCGAGAAAGTAATTCACCATACGCATCTCCTATAAAAAAAAAAACAGGTGATATTAGAATGTGTGTGGATTATAGAAGTCTAAATAAGCTAACTGTACGTGATAACTTTCCATTACCTTTGATGGAGGATTGTCTTGAATTTTTAGAAGGCAAAATCTGTTTTTTCCGTGATAGATTTAAAAAGCGGATACCATCAAAGAGGTGTTAACTTAGATTCTATTAGGTATACAGCATTTGTAACTCCTCAACGACAGTTTGAATATTTGCGAATGCTCTTTGGTTTAAAAAACGGACCATCAGTTTTTCAAAGTTATATTTCCACCTGTCCTATTCATTTAGCGCGAGCTAATGAAATTATCATTGCAATAAAAACGGTGGAAGAGCAGATTGGCTGAAAACCATTTAGAAATAAATTTGAAGAAAAGTATTTTTTGCGATATAGGTATACTACCGAATGAGTCGCATATTGAGACTATCAAAAAGTATCCAGTGCCAAGTAATGTTAAGCAATTGCATTCATGTTTAGAAATGTTTTCATACTTTCGACGGTTTGTATAATCTTATGCTAGTATAGCTCGCCCGTTAGTTGATTTGTTGAAAAAAGGTGGACCTTTCCTAATGAACGCATTGCAGTTGGATGTATTTACTGGCTTGAAGCAACGCTTATCTACGCCGCCAGTGCTTGCAGTATTTAGTCAAAATCGTGGATGTCAGTTCTCGAGGATTTGGAGCAGTTTTGATGCAGAAACAAGATTACAGCAAAATGCATCCAGTGTTTTATTACTCATTGAAGGCATCTGCGGCTGAATCGCGCTATCATAGTTTTGAGCTTGAAAAACTGGCAAAAATTTATGCATTTAGACGATTTAGAGTATACCTTGAGCACAAAGCATTCAAAATTGTTACGGACTGTAATTCATTAGTGCAGACACTTAGTAAGAAAACAATAAAACCACGTATTGCTCGTTGGTCCCTTGAGTTAGAGAATTACAATTATAATATTGTTCATCGTCCAGGAGATAGTATGTCTCATGTGGATGCCTTAAGCAGGCAGACAGAGTTATCATTGAAGGAAGAGGATAAACTTGTTGAAAAAGCGTGTGTTGGGTCTGGAGTTGAGTTATAAAATTTGTTAGAGAACCCGTTAGAAGAACCGTTGGTAGAACCGTTAGTAAATACAGTAGTAGAATTATTAGATGGATCTTGTAAGAACCTGTTAGACAATCTATTGAGGACATGGAAGACAGAACTTGTGTGAAAAAGTTGAATAAAATAAATGGACAGTTAAAGAATTGTTTAAACGATAGTCCATCCATTAGTGAATCAATCGGTTTTGTTGGAGGTAACCCAGCTGACGTAGATCTATTATTGCAGACAGAACAAATGAGAGATGAAACAATAAGCAAGTTAAGCGAATATCTTGAAGAGGGATCTGTGAAAGGTTTTGATTTAATTGATGGAGTAGTTTACCATAAAGATGTTAATCAACAGCTAATTCTTTATGTACCAGCTAATATGCAAAGACAAATAATTCGACTGTGTCATGAAAAATTAGGACATTTGGCAGTTTATAAGTGCTTTAACGATATGAATTCAAAATATTGGTTTCCGGTAATGAGATCTAAAACAGAAGAATTGATTAGAAATTGCTTGCATTCGATTCCAAAATCAGTAAATCATAGAATATTACATAGTATCCCTAAAGCATCGGTTCTATTTGATACGTTGCACATAGATCATTTAGGACCCTTGCCATCTATTAATTCAAAAAGAAAGCATTTGCTAGTTGTAATAGATTCATTTACGAAGTTTGTAAAATTGTTCCCTATGAATTCTACAAGTACGAATGAAGTAAATGCAAGTTTAACTAAGTATTCTGAATTTTTTAGTAGACCTCAGAGAATTATTTCTGATCGTGGAAGTTGTTTAACTTCAATAAATTTTAGTGCATTTTTATAAGAGAATGAAATATTGGCCACATAAAAGTAGCTACATGTGCCCCTCAGGTTAATGGTCAGGTTGATAGGGTATCCAAATCCAATCAACCAAGCTGATTTTAATTTTTTTATTTTATTTTTTTTTTTTTTTGATTTCAATTTGATTCTTTATTGCAGCTTATTGTTCTAAACTCCATAGCGCATTTTTAATTAAAACCTTCGCAAATGGTTGATGATGTATGGTCAAATGTGACTCCCAAATATTTTACTTTGGTGGCTCTTGGTATTTGAGATCCAAGTGTGACCTCAGGGCAGTCCCCTCTTCTGGTGGCAAAAGTGTTAATGGTGATACACCAGCGTTCTGTCCAGCTCTTGAGCTCATCTAAATAGGCTTGAAGCGTTTCTGATGCTACTTGCGCAGACGAATTGCGGCTCAGTATTGCTGTATCGTCTGCGTATGTCGCTACTAGCATTCCAGTGTCAGGTGAAGGCAACGGCATGTCAGCTGTGTACAAGGTGTATAATGTTGGACCGAGAACACTTCCTTGAGGAACACCTGCTCTTACTGGCCGTGTCGTAGATGTAGTCCACTCAAGTACGTGTAAAACACCAAGTGTATTTTTGTTTGGAGTTGAACAGAGAGGTCCAGTGATAGATGATTTGTATGAGTATTTGGAGGAAAAATTACGTTTAGAAGAACCTGTAGATCTAAAGGATATAAGAAAAAAAGCTAGTCAAAAAATTGTGGATTCACAGAAAAGAAATGAGAAGATAAGTAGTTTAAACAATAGATTGCCAATCAATTTTAGTGCAGCAGATTTTGTTGCTGTTAGGAATACGGATGTAACGCCTGGTACTTTTAAAAGTTCGAGGCAAGGATCAAAGTCGATCTAATGTCAGGTTGGCCGAGTTGTAAACGTACATACACTTATTATATTGTCTTACTCTAGGAATATCGCTAATCTATGTTAAGTTAAATTATCGATGTTATACAACTAATATTATTATCGAGTATGTTAATTGTCTTTGGTATTGTGAAATAATTAAGGTTGGTCCCACTGAGTGCGGCCATATTTGAACAATTGTGAAAAAAGCAGCATTAGTCGTTTGGCAGCCTCTTTCCGCTGCCCAAGCCTTAAAGTTACGTGCAATTATGACCTTTCCGCCCGTAGTGGTGTCTACCAGCTTCAATGGGAATGTAAAGTTGCATGCTCGGGGCAATGTAGCAAATATAAATCAAGATGTTGACGAGTGGTGCACGCCCGAAGCCATTAAACGCCTTGGTGTTGGACTTCAACGTCGATGGATCGCCGCATACCCACAGTGCAGTTTTACCGTCCGCATTTGTGTTCCAAGTTCTTGGTAAACTGGTCCTACGGTGGTGGGGCTCACTAAGAATGGATATGTTGATGCGCATTTCGCTAACAGTGTGCTTTAAAAGTGCTTGAGCGGCTACACAGTGTTTAAGATTTAGTTGAAGTATTCTTAACATTTCATTTTGCGCATAGCCTCACGGTACGTTGAGCTGCGCGGTTCGTTATTTCTTCGCCTCTACGTACGCAAACACTGCATTTAGGTGGCTTGGAGCAATTTCTAGTTACGTGAACCGCTTCTCCGCATCTGAAGCATGCACCTTCCATATCTTCTCCGCTGTTGCAATTAGCCGCGATATGCACATACTCTTGGCACTTAAAGCCGTCGCTTTTGTTGGTCTATTGTGCATATGCGGCAAACCTCCGTAGACCATCATATCCGTATTTTTAAAAGCCCAACCAGCGTCTTTTCTTTTGACGCAGGGAGCGTAAGCGGTGTTCTTTGTTGGCCGCCAAATGCTTACTGGAGTGATTTCATCATGTCTATTGACAGGGAGTCATCCTTTAAGGCATCATTTACCGCCTAGAGCACTTCTTCCTTTGTCGCCAGCTCATCCGGGTCACGGATCTCGATTTGAGTCGTCTCAGTTAGAGTTTTGACGACAGCCTTGCTGCCCAGTGCCTTTCCAACGGCTTCTTCGAGTTTGCAGGCAGATCACTCTTTACAGCCTTGCGGATGCCCTGGGCATCTCCACTTAGGTGCTTCAGCGAATGGCTTCGGTTCTGCCACGGTTTTGCATTCGTTTGTGACCATCAATTGTTGTCCAGCCCTCTGCTCTGCCTAGTATCTTATTCCTCGTTAAGAATTCTTCCGTTATTGATAATTTAGTTCTTACTAGTCGTCTAAAAATGATACCCCTAATATGGTACCTTCAAATATATTATTATATTTTTAAATTTTAGGTGGATACTATTGAACTCAATTTCCTTCATAGTAACGCTTTAGTATACCTTTCGGGGTGCCTTGGACTAGAATACACAAACTGAATATATTTTAATTGTATTTACGAATTCCCTACAATTGCTGAGTTAGTTGAACTATTGTAGGATTATTATCCTCTTGGGAAGATCTATCCCTTTTAATTATTAGTATCACACCTTATTACTGATAGGTGACCTATCATATTAAATGTTCGATTAATAACATCAATTATATGTTTGGATTTTGTATTATTCAACTTCGAGGCCATGAGATAATTTGAGTATTTTAAGCCAATAATACAGTTTCGTTGCCCGGGAAAATGTTTTTTAAATTCCCAAATGCGATTCAAACAGAAAACCGATTGTCGATTGTCTACAAAAAGCAATCCATATTCACTCATAACCTTCTTGTGAATAACTCCCGTTATTCCGTTAGGAAATATATGCACCTGCGCTCAAAATAGGCACTCAGCAACAAACAAGTTTTTCTCCGGTTTATAAACAATCAGCGAGTATTTTAGCAATGCCATTAACATACTTTGTAATCTGAATGTCACATCATATATTTCTCGCTTTATTATTCGTTCCCTATTTCCGCCCCTTTCTGTTCACTTTTACTCAATGTTCTTGACATAAACATTATTAAATGCCCATCTTGCATGCGAACTGACCCAATCCACCCTTGTATGCAGCTGTTTAAACATTGAACGGTTGCAATACAGAATCTGATGTCATCAATTCCAATTACCCTTAACTCTTTCACATGCAATCCTGCTATTCAAATGATATATTTTTCCCCGCTATTTTGCGTATTTCCACGGTTAATTTTGATAAACTTGGAACAGATTATTTCTTGTGTTATATTCCAATTCAGTATTCCTTATACTTTAACCTTCATTAGTTTTCCATTTAAGAAACTGAACATTGGCTTTCCTTTCAGCTCCGCCTTAATTCTGACTGTTCCCTAAACCACGGCACATTCACTGTAGATGATGTTGTCCGTGATTGGTAATTTTTTATGCAATTTTTTTTTTTATATTCCGGGATCCAGTCTGCACTGAAGCACCCACCACCTTGTTCATCGCGTCATCACTTCCATCCCGCAATTTTAATTGCAGCTTTTTATCAAATACTCCAATTATGGTGCCATCTCTTTGCATACGATAGTTCACATATTATAGTGTGTTTGTGGAGTTCAAAGTAAGCAGTTCAATTTCTCCTCCAACACAAGACTTACATATATGAGAACCGTGTGATTCCATCTTATTTACTGAAGTATGGTTTTACTTCTGACACCATGTAAAAGCCATTGCTATAAAATAAAAGCTTGTTCTGAGCTTATTCACTTTATTCATTAAAGGCACGATCGAGGCCATCAAACTCCAGCAAATTGTTTTAGTTATCGCTGTTTTGCACCAGACACTTCAGGATTATCTAACTCATTTCGAGGGATGAGGCAGATACGCCAACAGCGGAGGTACAATACCTGGTAAAATACTGCAACAGCACGAAACTGCTATTGCTGCTGCGAGACGTTGCCAATGCACACAACAGAATATGGGGCAGCACAACCTATAATATCAGGGGTGAGCTTTTGTTTAATTACATATTTGAGAGGGACCTTACCACCTTACCAACCTATGGTTAGATCCCACTTTTATAACCAAGAACAGGGCCGAAGTGCTATACATAATCTTCGGTAGTGAGGGATTCTCCAGAATGATACAGAAACTGAGTGTCTCCTCCGAACCATCAATGTTGATCCATAGGATCATAAGGAGGGCAAAACGCTATATAAAAAATGCGGAATCTTAGAAGAGCAGACTGGCAGTTTTTCCCACAGAAAGTAAGGACAACCGTAGGAGTTGAACTTCTAACAAAAGGACTTAATGAAACTATAATAGCCACCCACTACGTAAGTTGTCAGGAGAATGCAAAGACTTTCAAGAGGAACAGCCCATGGAGGTACAAGGAACTGGACAACTTAGAGTAGAAGTCAATCAACCACCAAAAAGAAGCAGTGACAAATCGTTTTGCACTCGTATTCGCAACAGTCGTGTTTTTCTATTGCGCCTAGAATTGTTAATTTTTACTAATTTAACCAATCTTGATTTCGCTTATTTTGGCCTAAAAATAGTATTATAACTGTGTGATTCAATAGGTATACATATAGTTCGAATCTACTTGACTTGTGCAGTTGCATTGTTGTCTGCTAACTTTTGTTTATGCATTTTCGGTCTCTGCATATTTTTTATATTCTTCCGTACTCTCAAGCTGTCGAATTACTAATTGGTTTTGGTCGATTCTATTTTTTTTTTCTTATTTTCGCTTTTGTTTTGATTCCGTTGTGCTTATTTCGGTCGTCGCGCCCGCGCCGTTAAATTTATATTGTAAGTACAACTCAGCATCAATTTTGTATTAACCCTTGTGTGTTTATTGTTTAACCCTCAGTTAAATAACTGAATAATGTTTGACTGTTATAAAATAATTGCCAGGTGCTAGCATATGTTAAGATGGGTTTTGTTTGCTGCTGGCTGGCGCTGACCTCATTATCGAACTGACAGAGTGCAAATCAGGTTTAAAGTGCACCTGTGAATCCTGTTGGAATGTTGAAAGACATATGATAGGATAGATGAGGCAGACTAAGAAAGGCTTTAGAGATATTATCGGCCGGTTTAAAAAACTGTCCGACGGTTCCTCCGTTTTGGATAATGAGTTCAAAGCTATGAAGCTTTTAAATGAATCTCCAAGGCGTAAAAAGGCTAATTTTAGGCTGTATATGGCCCTAACGAACTTTTTGTTCCTACACAATTGCCCCCAACATCCGCTCATAATTTAGAATTAATAAATTTTTCTTCCCCTTTTTCGAAATTTTTCTCTTCCCTTTCTTTTCGAAAACAACATCGTACCCATGGATGTTGCTTCTTCTGACCCCGAACCTTTTTCTGATTCTGAAGTTATTAAATCTAAATTACAGTAAGTGTAAAATAATGTCTTTTTATAGACGAATAATTAGTTTCTTACTTTTCGTATTGACTCAGTTGATGATTTGAGTATCCTTTTAGCTTTGGGTATCCCAAGCTTTAGTTTGACAATCATATTTTTACCGCTGCCAATCGAACTTTTGGAATCCTGGAATTCATAAAGCGCTGGTCGAAAGAATTTGACGATCCTTACGTTACTAAGATTCTATATACTTCAATTCCAATTCTTGAATATGATCTTGTTTATGATATACCCAATTGAAATTGATACGAATTAATCCTAGGAATATTTTACCGATTTTGCTTCAAATGTATCATAATGTAATTTAATGGAAATTAGATGTAATAAATACTAACTATGTTCTATGTATGTATGTTCTGTGGTCTATGTTCGAATTATAATAATATTTTCCATGTAATACGTAATGCTTCTTCTGTTTCTATACCTCGCGCCCTTCAGTTGGTTGGGCGGGAGGTGCGTTGCATTTTTTGTGGGTCATCGCGTTAGCAAGCCATTGCTTGGTATCGTTGGGCCACATCAATGTACTGCGTTGATGACATACTGTTTTTCAAAGACTAAAATGGAAACCACTCGCTGAAACCATTGTAGCAATGGTTAGACATATTGTTTGCTACGTTTCTGTATGTGCAGGCCACACAGAACTTGAATGTATGAGAAAGCACCGGGGCAAGTCCCAGAAGCTTGCATGCGTTGGCGTTTCAGACACGATGGACACCTGTTCTTCAACAGTGCTGGACGAAGTACTTGGGGTACCGCGCTACATGTTACAGCAAAGCAACAATAAAAGCGTTAACTGCTTGTAAATTGGAGTCTGAGCAATGCCTTGATTGCCTGAACAAGTTAGACAAGATAAATGGAGTCACCATCTACTGTATCTCAGGTTACATTGGAAGGAGGTCAGTTCTCCCTTATGAGGGCCAAAACCTTTTTGTGGACTAGGACAAAATAAACAGAAGCAAAGTATTCAATCAAAGGCACGACGGGAATACTAAAAATACAAATACAAATCGAATCTCAGCTAGGGAGCGAAACTCTCAGTGCAGAAGAATCAGAGATTTTATGTAATGGGTAAAAATGATATTATGCTTATGTGCAGTTGTATATAACAGGCAGGTCAACGAGCTGAGTCGATTTAGCCCTTTCCGTCTGTCGGTCTGTATGAACGCAGAGATCTCAGCAACTACAAAAGCTAGAGACTTCAACTAGGCGGCTATAGATTCTGTAATACCATACGCAATACGAGTTTATCTTTTTTTGTCGATATTTTGTACCATTACATCAATATTAATAAAAATGTAAGTTTTCATACTTGGTTTTCTCTTAGTTTTCTTATGCTTCAGTCGGGAGCGTCCGACTGGGGAATACCCTGAACCCTGTGGCTTAATACATTTCAGTCCCCTTGCATTCATACACACATATATAGAATCACACATACATACACACAACACTGTGTGGTAAGCGGTCCGTAGAATACTACCACAGTAAGTCATTGCTTGTCGTAAAAGGCGCTTAAAAATTACACGGGGATGTCCTGTAGGGAGAGGTGCCTTTACTGGCGGAAAGGACCTGGTTGCCATTAATTTGGTAAGGGCCAGGGCGATTCCTTTTCAGAGCAGAAACCGCAACTCGTAACCTCCGGCAATATGTCTGGTATCCCCTGAATAGGCGCTACACTCCAGTGCGTCGTCTAACCAAGACGTAAAGATGACTAAGGATTAGACCAATAAGGCCTTAGGACGGAAAACTGGATGCCTCTATCTTTTGACAACCCCTAGACTGACGGTAACAGTACACTAGCACCTCCGTAAGCGGAGTGAAATCTAGCTGAAATGGCTGCTAAGCTAAGGCTGTTCCCGTCCCCATCTCGTGGCAAATCTTTATAGTACGTTCCTTCCTTCGTCACCATTAAGTTGGCGGTACAGGTTCAGTTGAGTTACTCCTGATCGAGGCCAGATTGCGGCGTGATTTGTGTGTATGTGTGTGTTTTTTTGTGTATGAATATAATGTAAAGACAGGGCACGGGTTATCCCCTAGTCGGACGCACCCGACAAGAGTCCCTTACTTGCTTGTTTTAGTTTATATATGAATATAGATGTATACTTTGAGTTAAGTTTTAATCAATTTATGAAGCCCAAGATGGAGTCGCTTATGCCAACAAAAACCGGACTTAAAGTCTAAGTACAATTTTTTTTATACTTATGGTCGACCGAAAGCCTTAAACCACTGATCCTGCGCCACTTGCTCGGAATCTAATATCCGGTCATCTGCAAGTATGTTGCAACTTTGCTTGTCAACGTAGTTTTGTGATGTTGATATGCGTCACGACAGTTGCTGCTGGTTTTAGTTTCAGAAACATGTAGGGATTATTAAACAGGAAGATTTACTCCTCAAAAGTTATTAGATGTGGCGAAAGTATGCAACTGACCCGACGGAATGTAGCGTGACGGTTGCTGTAGTTAGTTCCTGCGGCAATGCTACTTTTTTCTAGGTCTAACATTTTATTATTATGCTGGCCAGGATAAATATTAAATTTTTTGCAAATAACTTTAGGTTTCGGGAATTTAATTCTGTTCTTCAACAGTGCTGGACGAAGTACTTGGGGTACCGCGCTACATGTTACAGCAAAGCAACAATAAAAGCGTTAACTGCTTGTAAATTGGAGTCTGAGCAATGCCTTGATTGCCTGAACAAGTTAGACAAGATAAATGGAGTCACCATCTACTGTATCTCAGGTTACATTGGAAGGAGGTCAGTTCTCCCTTATGAGGGCCAAAACCTTTTTGTGGACTAGGACAAAATAAACAGAAGCAAAGTATTCAATCAAAGGCACGACGGGAATACTAAAAATACAAATACAAATCGAATCTCAGCTAGGGAGCGAAACTCTCAGTGCAGAAGAATCAGAGATTTTATGTAATGGGTAAAAATGATATTATGCTTATGTGCAGTTGTATATAACAGGCAGGTCAACGAGCTGAGTCGATTTAGCCCTTTCCGTCTGTCGGTCTGTATGAACGCAGAGATCTCAGCAACTACAAAAGCTAGAGACTTCAACTAGGCGGCTATAGATTCTGTAATACCATACGCAATACGAGTTTATCTTTTTTTGTCGATATTTTGTACCATTACATCAATATTAATAAAAATTTAAGTTTTCATACTTGGTTTTCTCTTAGTTTTCTTATGCTTCAGTCGGGAGCGTCCGACTGGGGAATACCCTGAACCCTGTCGCTTAATACATTTCAGTCCCCTTACATTCATACACACATATATAGAATCACACATACATACACACAACACTGTGTGGTAAGCGGTCCGTAGAATACTACCACAGTAAGTCATTGCTTGTCGTAAAAGGCGCTTAAAAATGACACGGGGATGTCCTGTAGGGAGAGGTGCCTTTACTGGCGGAAAGGACCTGGTTGCCATTAATTTGGTAAGGGCCAGGGCGATTCCTTTTCAGAGCAGAAACCGCAACTCGTAACCTCCGGCAATATGTCTGGTATCCCCTGAATAGGCGCTACACTCCAGTGCGTCGTCTAACCAAGACGTAAAGATGACTAAGGATTAGACCAATAAGGCCTTAGGACGGAAAACTGGATGCCTCTATCTTTTGACAACCCCTAGACTGACGGTAACAGTACACTAGCACCTCCGTAAGCGGAGTGAAATCTAGCTGAAATGGCTGCTAAGCTAAGGCTGTTCCCGTCCCCATCTCGTGGCAAATCTTTATAGTACGTTCCTTCCTTCGTCACCATTAAGTTGGCGGTACAGGTTCAGTTGAGTTACTCCTGTATTCGCTAATCACGAAACGGGGGCAGTGCTCATCACGGGAAGGAAAAAGGTGGAGTTAATAAGCTTGCAGATGGGCACCGAGACAATCAAGTCGAAGTAGTCCATAAAACACCTGGGAATCATGATAGACAATAGGCTGAGCTTCCGTTCCCACGAAGAGTACGTTAGCAAAAAGGCGTCCGGGATGCGTCTCGCAGATGCTACTGAACATAGGAAAATCTAATACCGGAAGGCGACAACTCATGGGTCGCGTAGTTGCTTCCATCCTGTATGCAGCGCCCGTATGGCTCGCTGCTGTAACCAATAGTGTCAGGATTCAGGACTGTATCTGACGACGCAGCACCCGTTTTTGCAGGAATGATACCACAGCTCGCGCCTTGGCGAGTAATACTGTGAATATCGAGGCCATACCAAGAGCAGAAAGGCAGGCATCGATGGTTAGATGGCAAGTGAGGTGGGACATGACCACCAAAGAAAGATGGACTCACCGGTTAATCCCTAACATTGAGATGTGGATCGGACGAGCAAGGGGAGAAACAAATTTCCATCTTACTCAGTGTCTTATGGGCCATGGCGGGTATCGGAAGCTCCTACATAAGTTTAGGTACGAGGTGAGCCCAAAATGCCCAACTTGCCCAATCACAAACAAAGACCTGGAGCACGTGCTGTACCACTGCATGAGGTACAGCGATAGGAGTGAAGCTCTTCCCGCACCGGATGAGCTTATAATGTATGTACATACTTGAGGCAGACGACAACTGGAGGAAAGCCAGCCAGCTCATCATAGGCATCCAGAGCGATCTGAGAAGATGCGCGAGAGAGCGTCGGCAAATAGAGGGTGCCTAAAATAGGCAAACCGTCCTGCGAAGTAATACCTAACGGTGATCCCGCGGGGAATGTGGTGTGTGGTGGCGAAGGTGTGTTTAGTACGTAGGCGCTGGCGTTGCCAGTGAATCGTGCCTCACTATGGAAACTAAATTCGTGTATAACTTCTTAAATAAGAGTTTGATATTAATAAAATGTTTAGGACTTAACAAGAGCATTGGAATCTATGTACAAGCCAAAGCCCAAATCCGTAGTATTCATTACTGCGTATGCTTCACGCGTACAGTTTGAATCAAATTTGGTGGCTCTCGCTCTTATAGTTTTTAAGATATGCTTAAAAACCCGAGTCAAAAAATCGATAATTATCAATACTAAGAAAACGAGATGAGTTATCGGTGATTTGAAATAAACTTCATCTGCGTAAGGTATAAAATTTAGCTTTGTAACTTCTGTAATCTCCGAAATGGAGTGTTCATACAGACGGACAGGGCTGGATCAACTCGGCAAGAGATGCTTCCTTCTGCCTGTTACATATATTTGCTCAAAACCATTATACCCTAATTTACCCATTTCCAATGAGGTCAGTGTATAAAAACCCACAGATTGCGGCGTGATTTGTGTGTATGTGTGTGTTTTTTTGTGTATGAATATAATGTAAAGACAGGGCACGGGTTATCCCCTAGTCGGACGCACCCGACAAGAGTCCCTTACTTGCTTGTTTTAGTTTATATATGAATATAGATGTATACTTTGAGTTAAGTTTTAATCAATTTATGAAGCCCAAGATGAAGTCGCTTATGCCAACAAAAACCGGACTTAAAGTCTAAGTACAATTTTTTTTATACTTATGGTCGACCGAAAGCCTTAAACCACTGATCCTGCGCCACTTACTCGGAATCTAATAGCCGGTCATCTGCAAGTATGTTGCAACTTTGCTTGTCAACGTAGTTTTGTGATGTTGATATGCGTCACGACAGTTGCTGCTGGTTTTAGTTTCAGAAACATGTAGGGATTATTAAACAGGAAGATTTACTCCTCAAAAGTTATTAGATGTGGCGAAAGTATGCAACTGACCCGACGGAATGTAGCGTGACGGTTGCTGTAGTTAGTTCCTGCGGCAATGCTACTTTTTTCTAGGTCTAACATTTTATTATTATGCTGGCCAGGATAAATATTAAATTTTTTGCAAATAACTTTAGGTTTCGGGAATTTAATTCTGTTCTTCAACAGTGCTGGACGAAGTACTTGGGGTACCGCGCTACATGTTACAGCAAAGCAACAATAAAAGCGTTAACTGCTTGTAAATTGGAGTCTGAGCAATGCCTTGATTGCCTGAACAAGTTAGACAAGATAAATGGAGTCACCATCTACTGTATCTCAGGTTACATTGGAAGGAGGTCAGTTCTCCCTTATGAGGGCCAAAACCTTTTTGTGGACTAGGACAAAATAAACAGAAGCAAAGTATTCAATCAAAGGCACGACGGGAATACTAAAAATACAAATACAAATCGAATCTCAGCTAGGGAGCGAAACTCTCAGTGCAGAAGAATCAGAGATTTTATGTAATGGGTAAAAATGATATTATGGTTATGTGCAGTTGTATATAACAGGCAGGTCAACGAGCTGAGTCGATTTAGCCCTTTCCGTCTGTCGGTCTGTATGAACGCAGAGATCTCAGCAACTACAAAAGCTAGAGACTTCAACTAGGCGGCTATAGATTCTGTAATACCATACGCAATACGAGTTTATCTTTTTTTGTCGATATTTTGTACCATTACATCAATATTAATAAAAATTTAAATTTTCATACTTGGTTTTCTCTTAGTTTTCTTATGCTTCAGTCGGGAGCGTCCGACTGGGGAATACCCTGAATCTATTGTGCATGTGAGAACTACTCCCCTAACTCTTGTGCATCGTTACGCAGTTAAAACAAACATAAATTTGAAAATTAGTATAGCCCAATTAGCCCAATACTTATAATTTGCTTATAGTCTATTATACTCATTGCCAGTGATCTTGTTGCTTCCACACACATAAATATTATTTTCTTTCATCGCCTATACTCAGTCGACGTCAACTGGACTGCTGGTATCGGTGGACTCTACAACGTCGTAATTACGACATAGCCCAAGTTTAATGTGATGCAAAATGAAACAAAATAAAAGTGCGTTATCTTTGAGAGAGAGTCACAGACTGTAGCTCAGGCATATGCTAACTTATCTTTGTAAACCAGCTGCACCAGTGCTTATTTTGTAAAAATCTTTATTTTATATCTTGGCACTGCATATGACTGTGGGTGTGTAACAATGCCGATATCTTTTTTTTTTTGTAATTTCCGTATTTTTTTGAAATCGTTCTTTCACTCAAGAACAGAAGCAATTTATCTTTTGCAATGAGATTTAAGAGTTATTATTTTTCTGTGCAAACCCGGTTGACTCTTCTTTATATAAATTAATGTTTTTGTAAACCTTTTTATATGCAGACATATATTTACTCTATATACCGCTTACATTATATTACATTTAAGTAATGTTTAACGTTGATTATTTTGAATATTGTATGAAAATATATATTAATTTAATATGGAATAAATTTATCTTTGTAAGGGCACCTTAACTATACTACTATAATATACCTTAACTAGTCACGGTCCGTTACAATATCTATATGTAGTCAACATATAAATACTCATTTATTTTAGTTGTTGCCATTGTTAGTGCAATTGGTAGCAAAATTAAAAAGCGTGCAAGCCTAAAGAAAGCAAATGCATTATTAAATGTAAAAAAATTTTAACTGAAAAAAAAAGAAAATATTAACAGGTACAAATTATTGCAAACGCACTACCTGAGGTTGTCCTTATGGACCACCCTCCCTTTTAGAAGAACCGTCGTAAAAAGGTCGGCATTGATGGTTTTTTTAGAAGATAATGGCGTTAGTTTTGCTCCTGCATGGATTTAACTGTCTTGGGCTTTTTTAATTTGCTCCTTAACTTGGGACTCAAGTTATATTGGGACTGGGTGTACCATTTCTATTGTTTTTCTGTTTGTAACGAAATGAATAGTTCTAAACTATATCATAGCAAGCAGAAGTTGTCCTGCCTTTGAGGTAGAAATCGAAAGCTGTGGGGAGTTCGGCAGCAGGCGCGAGCTGTAGCTTAGCCACAGAGAGGAAAAATTAGATACTTTTGGATCGGCGAGAAGCGCGGATGTGTAAAGAAAGAAGAGTTAATTTCGGACCGGCAAGAAACGCGGATGTATAAGAAAAGGGGAGTGTTAAATTCTGACCGGCAAAAAACGCGGGGTGTAACAATGCGAGGTCGATCGGCAAGATCTTTTGATCTAGCAAAAAGCGCGGAAGTGTGTAAGAAAGGAATAGAGAATAGAGTTTTCGGGCCGGCAAGAACCGCGGTAGTCGATGATAATCTCGACCGAAGTTTATAAGGAAATCGTGACGAGCCGGGGTATTTATAAGAAACATATAACGAAATCATCCATAGTCTGTTTTAATTTACGTATTGATTATTAACTTTAAACATAACCATATTTTCATGAATAAGACTGAGAAATTGACAAAGAGATTGATTTATCGAGTTCTGAATTCCCTGTCTCTTGTTTGTAACAGCTACGACGCACAGTTCTTAGGAACGTGTTCGAGGTTTCAACTCGGCACCAACACGACACGTGTGCGAGGTTCCATCCCGGCGCAGCTAGAAGACGTGTTCGGGGTTCCATCCTGCCACAGCTACGAGACGAGTTCGAGGTTCCGCCCCGACAGTGTTAGGAGGCGTCCGCGTGGTCTCAGCCAGACACGATCAGGCGTAGCTTGGACTAGACGGCGGTTATCATTACACAGTATAATGCACAGGGATGGTTTTTTTGCCCCCGCCACTCAGTGTCCTAGTGACTTATAAATATTCTTATAAACAGATCCTGGTCAGACTAAGATTTGTACCCCGGCCAAGGAAATACTTTAAAATGACTTTGGGATTGTTGTATTATTGAATTTTTTTCCCCCCGCCACTCAGTGTCCTAATGACTTATAAATATTCTTATAAACAGATCCTGGCCAGACTAAGATTTGTACCCCGGCCAAGGAAATACTTTAAAATGCGAATTCGCTTTCGTATTCGTAACGGACTTTTTTTTTCTTGCGCCTCGAAGTAGTTAATTTTTACCGATTTAATCTTTCCTGAACTCGTATATTTTAGCTTATAATTACCTTTGTGTGTGTGATACATCGGTTTTGTTCTAAATTGAGTTTTAATACAACAAACAAAAGCAGCACAAGCATAGAGTTTGTCTTTTGCAGTTGCATTGTTGTCTGTTAATACTTTGTTTTTGTATTTTTGCTCTCTGCATACGTTCCTTATATTCTCGTTCTAACGTTACAATAATTTTCCCTGATCTCTATTCTCCGCGCTCGCATTAATATTATTGTTGGTGTTGGTCGGTTTTATTTTTTTCCTCTTTTGCTTTTTCTTTTGATTTTTTTTTTTTTTTTTTTGTCCAACGTTGTTGTGGTAAGTAAGAACAAATCAGAGTCAATTTGATTTAACCCTAGTGTGTTCATATTTTGAATAATGTAATGTTACTTATATATTGTGCAGTTGTTTTTACTTGTGTTTTCTGTCTTGATTTTAAATTTATATCTTGTTGTATTCCTGAACTAAAAATAATTAGAGAAATGTTTGTCTGTTATTAAAAAAATTGACAGGTGCGTGCAAACGTCAAGATGGGTTTTGTTTGCTGCTGGCTATGCGATAATATGTCGCACGAAAAATGCGCTGGCCTCAACGACCTGATTTGGTCCAAATCAGACTTAAAGTGGACTTGTGAATCCAGTAGGGATGTGAAAAGGGATATATTAGGATTTATGCGGCAGACTAAGAAAGGCTTTGGAGATATTTTCGACCGGTTTAAAAACGGTCCGACGGTTTCTCTCCTTTGGACACTGAGTTCAAAACTATGAAGCTGTTGAATGAATTTTCAAGGCGTAAAAAGGACAATTTTAGGATGTCTATTGGTTCCAGCGAACTTTCTATCCATTCACAACTGCCAACAAGATCCGCTCCCAATTTAGAACTTATCAATTTTTCTTCCCCTTCTACCCACACAAAAGATAAAAGCCGCTGACACTACATCTGATGATGTCAAGGCCTTTGTTCTGGCTAAATACCAATTTTCATACATTCGGGAAATCGAAGTGTTCCTTCCGAACATTACAGCAAAATGTTCTGGCCAGACCACTTAATCATTGAAGAATACACTGCGAAAAAGAAAAATCTATCTCCGATTGCACTTCCGCCTCCTGCTGTTAATCTACAAACACACCTCTTGCAGTCTCTGTTAGTACAAAAAACTAACATCCTCCCTCCCACATGGCTACCAGAATGTAAGAGGTCTTTGGAGCAAACTTTATCTTAGTAGGAAAAGATATTTTCCTTTTCATTCTCTGAAACATGGTTAAGGCCTGACATCCTAAATTCTGAAATACTATCTAACAAATTCTCTATCTATAGAAAAGAACGCACTTCTCGTTATGGTGTTGGTGTGATTATTCCTGTTGATGTTGATTTATTCTCGGAGATAGTAATAACTAACTTTAGTATTGATATATAATTTTTAGCCGTCAAATTGTGCATTAACGGTGTCTGCCTTTTTATTACTTGTTCCTATATTCCTCCTTCTTCAGGTAATTCTCTGCTATGCATTCAGTCTCCGCTATGCTTTCCGATCGTGATTTTCTTCTAGTTCTGGGTAATTTCAATGTTGCTGGAACTACTTGGATCTCTAGACCCGATTCTAACGTGTTGAGTTCCACGACTGAAAATGAATTTCCCGAAAATTTATTTGGGATGTCATTATGTCAAATCAATGCTATCCCAAATTAGCTATATAAAATGCTTGATATTGTTTTTGTTTTAGATCACTCCCTCTTATCTGTTTCTCGTACAGACCCTTTGTCATGCCCTGAAATCTATAACCCCACTTTAGAGGTGTTGATAGATTTACCTGCCCGAGTGCTAAACCCAGGAACCTGGAATCAGGAGCCTAAACCTGTAGAGCGAGCTCGCCAATTTTGGAAAATCGACCTTAGTAAACTAGTTTAGCTCTTATCCCAGACTGACTGTTCTCGGCTTTACATGTGTACGGACATGGATAGTGCAATCGAGATTTTCTATTTCACTATAAACCATCTATTTGATTTATGCGTCCCGGTATGTAATTCAATTAGGTCTAACAATCCCATTTGGTTTACACGGGAATTAAACAATTTGAAGAATAGAAAGTCAATGATGTACAAAAAGTTCAAGGAAACTGGCTCTTCCTTGGCTTACACTTGATATCTGATTGCTCGATCTAATTGCTCTGTCCTCAATAACTAATGTTATTGGGATAACTTGAAAAGTTGTAGGATACAGTTCCAGCGGGATCCTAAACGGTTCTATAACTTCGTTAATGCGAAGCGAAAATCATCAACACTACCATCAACTCAATTTTTTGAAGAAACATCTGCTGACTCAGAATTATGTTCCTGGTTTGCCATATCTTTATCATGTAAATGTTTCTAACTGCATTTTTGAGCCTTTGATCACAGAAAGTTCCCTTCTAAATTATCCAAGGGTCATCAAGCCCGTATTTTTACCGGGACCTGATGGAGTACCAGGCTGCGTGCTTAGATACTGTGCTGAAGGTCCCTCAAAGCCTTTGTAAAATCTATTTAATTTGTCCGTTAACATTTGGAAAAACCCATTTATTATTCCTCTCCTTAAAAAAGGAAACAAGTCCAGAACCAATGTTCAGAACTATTGAGGTACTTCCAAATTGTCTGCTACTCCTAAGATTTTTGAAAAGTTAATAATTTTCAACTAGATCTTTACTTTCACCCCACCAGCACGGGTTTATGAAATATAGATCTACTACCACTAACTTATTGGAATTCACGTCTTTTCTTATTAAGGGATTCCAAAATAAAATGCAAGCAGATGACATTTACACTTATTTTAGTAAAGCGTTTGACTCTGTTAATCATTCGCTTTTACACTTGAGCGTATTGAGTCAGTTATTGATTGGCTATCCTTCTTGATCCCAAGCTTAAGTTTGCCAAGCTGCTAATCGAGCTTTTGGAGTCCTTAGAATCATAAAGCGCTGATCGAAAAAATTTTACAATCCCTATGTTACTAAAACTCTATATACTGTACTGTTCGTCCAATTCTTAAATATGGGTCTTGTATATGGTGGCCTCAATATAAGGTTCATCAGGATAGAATTGAATCTGTACAAAAACAATTTCTGCTTTTTGCCCTCCGGGGTCTTCACTGAAATTTTAATTCTCGCATGCCATAGTTGACGTTTACTAATAAATCTTCCCTCGCTTTCTAATCGTACACCCATGATTGGTGTAATCTTCTTACGCAAACTAATCAATGGGGAAATTGATTCTTCCGAATTAATCAGCCAAATTAGTTTTGCGGTTCCGTGCAGAAATACTAGAAATTTTTTACCGCTTTCTCTTGAAATGTGCCATAGTAACTATTCTATTCATAATCCATTTCGTATCTTACGCTCTAATTATAATAATCTTTTTCGGATAAGTAATGCTACTTCTATTCCTATTCTGAAAACTTTAGTCCTATGTCATCTGTCCATTTGTTCGCCATCCTCGGCACCGCACGTTATGCCGTGCGCGCCACGGTCGGTTAGGCGGTTGATGATTTGAATATCCTTTTAGCTTTGGGTATCCCAAGCTTTAGTTTGACAATCATATTTTTACCGCTGCCAATCGAACTTTTGGAATCCTGGAATTCATAAAGCGCTGGTCGAAAGAATTTGACGATCCTTACGTTACTAAGACTCTATATACTTCAATTCCAATTCTTGAATATGATCTTGTTTATGATATACCCAATTGAAATTGATTCGAATTAATCCTAGGAATATTTTACCGATTTTGCTTCAAATGTATCATAATGTAATTTAATGGAAATTAGATGTAATAAATACTAACTATGTTCTATGTATGTATGTTCTGTGGTCTATGTTCGAATTATAATAATATTTTCCATGTAATACGTAATGCTTCTTCTGTTTCTATACCTCGCGCCCTTCAGTTGGTTGGGCGGGAGGTGCGTTGCATTTTTTGTGGGTCATCGCGTTAGCAAGCCATTGCTTGGTATCGTTGGGCCACATCAATGTACTGCGTTGATGACATACTGTTTTTCAAAGACTAAAATGGAAACCACTCGCTGAAACCATTGTAGCAATGGTTAGACATATTGTTTGCTACGTTTCTGTATGTGCAGGCCACACAGAACTTGAATGTATGAGAAAGCACCTGGGCAAGTCCCAGAAGCTTGCATGCGTTGGCGTTTCAGACACGATGGACACCTGTTCTTCAACAGTGCTGGACGAAGTACTTGGGGTACCGCGCTACATGTTACAGCAAAGCAACAATAAAAGCGTTAACTGCTTGTAAATTGGAGTCTGAGCAATGCCTTGATTGCCTGAACAAGTTAGACAAGGACAAAATAAACAGAAGCAAAGTATTCAATCAAAGGCACGACGGGAATACTAAAAATACAAATAGAAATCGAATCTCAGCTAGGGAGCGAAACTCTCAGTGCAGAAGAATCAGAGATTTTATGTAATGGGTAAAAATGATATTATGCTTATGTGCAGTTGTATATAACAGGCAGGTCAACGAGCTGAGTCGATTTAGCCCTTTCCGTCTGTCGGTCTGTATGAACACAGCGATCTCAGAAACTACAAAAGCTAGAGACTTTAACTAGGCGGCTATAGATTCTGTTATACCATACGCAATACGAGTTTATCTTTTTTTGTCGATATTTTGTACCATTTCATCAATATTAATAAAAATGTAAGTTTTCATACTTGGTTTTCTCTTAGTTTTCTTACCCTGAACCCTGTGGCTTAATACATTTCAGTCCCCTTGCATTCATACACACATATATAGAATCACACATACATACACACAACACTGTGTGGTAAGTGGTCCGTAGAATACTACCACAGTAAGTCATTGCTTGTCGTAAAAGGCGCTTAAAAATGACACGGAGATGTCCTGTAGGGAGAGGTGCCTTTACTGGCGGAAAGGACCTGGTTGCCATTAATTGTTAAGGCCCAGGGCGATTCCTTTTCAGAGCAGAAACCGCAACTCGTAACCTCCGGCAATTTGCCTGGTATCCCCTGAATAGGCGCTACACACCAGTGCGTCGTCTAACCAAGACGTAAAGATGACTAAGGATTAGACCAATAAGGCCTTAGGACGGAAAACTGGATGCCTCTATCTTTTGACAACCCCTAGACTGACGGTAACAGTACACTAGCACCTCCGTAAGCGGAGTGAAATCTAGCTGAAATGGCTGCTAAGCTAAGGCTGTTCCCGTCCCCATCTCGTGGCAAATCTTTGTAGTACGTTCCTTCCTTCGTCACCATTAAGTTGGCGGTACAGGTTCAGTTGAGTTACTCCTGTATTCGCTAATCACGAAACGGGGGCAGTGCTCATCACGGGAAGGAAAAAGGTGGAGTTAATAAACTTGCAGATGGGCACCGAGACAATCAAGTCGAAGTAGTCCATAAAACACCTGGGAATCATGATAGACAATAGGCTGAGCTTCCGTTCCCACGAAGAGTACGTTAGCAAAAAGGCGTCCGGGATGCGTCTCGCAGATGCTACTGAACATAGGAAAATCTAATACCGGAAGGCGACAACTCATGGGTCGCGTAGTTGCTTCCATCCTGTATGCAGCGCCCGTATGGCTCGCTGCTGTAACCAATAGTGTCAGGATTCAGGACTGTATCTGACGACGCAGCACCCGTTTTTGCAGGAATGATACCACAGCTCGCGCCTTGGCGAGTAATACTGTGAATATCGAGGCCATACCAAGAGCAGAAAGGCAGGCATCGATGGTTAGATGGCAAGTGAGGTGGGACATGACCACCAAAGAAAGATGGACTCACCGGTTAATCCCTAACATCGAGATGTGGATCGGACGAGCAAGGGGAGAAACAAATTTCCATCTTACTCAGTGTCTTATGGGCCATGGCGGGTATCGGAAGCTCCTACATAAGTTTAGGTACGAGGTGAGCCCAAAATGCCCAACTTGCCCAATCACAAACAAAGACCCGGAGCACGTGCTGTACCACTGCATGAGGTACAGCGATAGGAGTGAAGCTCTTCCCGCACCGGATGAGCTTATAATGTATGTACATACTTGAGGCAGACGACAACTGGAGGAAAGCCAGCCAGCTCATCATAGGCATCCAGAGCGATCTGAGAAGATGCGCGAGAGAGCGTCGGCAAATAGAGGGTGCCTAAAATAGGCAAACCGTCCTGCGAAGTAATACCTAACGGTGATCCCGCGGGGAATGTGGTGTGTGGTGGCGAAGGTGTGTTTAGTACGTAGGCGCTGGCGTTGCCAGTGAATCGTGCATGCTGTGGCACGGGCCAACAGTATCTTCAGAAGATTCTCACCTCCTATGGGGCATACATAAAAAAAAAAAAAAACATACACACACATGTAATCGTAGGCTGCACGCTGTGAACAGCTGCTGCGCTTGGGCCTCACTATGGAAACTAAATTCGTGTATAACTTCTTAAATAAGAGTTTGATATTAATAAAATGTTTAGGACTTAACAAGAGCATTGGAATCTATGTACAAGCCAAAGCCCAAATCCGTAGTATTTGAATTGCGTTTTCTTCCCATTTTTGCTTATATGGGGCGAATGAAATATTCATTACTGCGTATGCTTCACGCGTACAGTTTGAATCAAATTTGGTGGCTCTCGCTCTTATAGTTTTTAAGATATGCTTAAAAACCCGAGTCAAAAAACCGATAATTATCAATACTAAGAAAACGAGATGAGTTATCGGTGATTTGAAATAAACTTCATCTGCGTAAGGTATAAAATTTAGCTTTGTAACTTCTGTAATCTCCGAAATGGAGTGTTCATACAGACGGACAGGGCTGGATCAACTCGGCAAGAGATGCTTCCTTCTGCCTGTTACATATATTTGCTCAAAACCATTATACCCTAATTTACCCATTTCCAATGAGGTCAGTGTATAAAAACCCACAGATTGCGGCGTGATTTGTGTGTATGTGTGTGTTTTTTTGTTTATGAATATAATGTAAAGACAGGGCACGGGGTATCCCCTAGTCGGACGCACCCGTCCCTTACTTGCTTGTTTTAGTTTATATATAAATATAGATGTATACTTTGAGTTAAGTTTTAATCAATTTATGAAGCCCAAGATGGTGTCGCTTATGCCAACAAAAACCGGACTTAAAGTCTAAGTACAATTTTTTTTATACTTATGGTCGACCGAAAGCCTTAAACCACTGATCCTGCGCCACTTGCTCGGAATTTAATATCCGGTCATCTGCAAGTATGTTGCAACTTTGCTTGTCAACGTAGTTTTGTGATGTTGATATGCGTCACGACAGTTGCTGCTGGTTTTAGTTTCAGAAACATGTAGGGATTATTAAACAGGAAGATTTACTGCTCAAAAGTTATTAGATGTGGCAAAAGTATGCAACTGACCCGACGGAATGTAGCGTGACGGTTGCTGTAGTTAGTTCCTGCGGCAATGCTACTTTTTTCTAGGTCTAACATTTTATTATTATGCTGGCCAGGATAAATATTAAATTTTTTGCAAATAATTTTTGGTTTCGGGAATTTAATGTTTAAAATGTCATTATTCTGAAAAGCTTTAATTTCAGCTATGTGATCCTTCGGGGAAAGGTTCTGTGTTTTTCTTGTCTCGTCGGCGTACGTTTCGTAAGGCTACACATTAGTTAAATGTCTGTAAGTGTGCGAATATTTTATGGTCGCGCCTGTAAAGCTTTTATCGTACTCGACTTGCGAATGAGTCTGCCAGTTTAAAAAAGCTTTATCCTGTCAAAATTAAGCTGTGTCTAGCCTAATAAGACTTCTCTGAGCATGCGTTCAGCTCATAAGAAAGGTTTGTTTGAGGTCGCAAGCATACGCACTGAACAAGTAACAATTTTTTTTTAAACATCATCCGATCTTGCAAGCCGTTTCCGGGCTAGGAAGGACTTTTACTGTCCTGACGAAAGCTACTTTTTTGTGGTTGTACGATACCATCCTGTTCAGTGGTGCCGATTGTGGCGTAGCTGCTCCCCAATCTATTGTGCATGTGAGAACTATCAAGTCAGACGCCTCAACACACCTGTGGTCGTGCATTGGTGCAGAACCACGCCACACTACCGACATTGTGCCACACACACATAAGCCATCGCCTACGCTAGTGTTACCGCGTTAGATAAAGGAAAAGACTAGACGCCTAACGAACGGTGGCGGCAGCTACTCCCCTAACTCTTGTGCATCGTTACGCAGTTAAAAAAACATAAATTTAAAAATTAGTATAGCCCAATTAGCCCAATACTTATAATTTGCTTATAGTCTATTATACTCATTGCCAGTGATCTTGTTGCTTCCACACACATAAATATTATTTTCTTTCATCGCCTATACTCAGTCGACGTCAACTGGACTGCTGGTATCGGTGGACTCTACAACGTCGTAATTACGACATAGCCTAAGTTTAATGTGATGCAAAATGAAACAAAACAAAAGTGCGTTATCTTTGAGAGAGAGTCACAGACTGTAGCTCAGGCATATGCTAACTTATCTTTGTAAACCATCTGCACCAGTGCTTATTTTGTAAAAATCTTTATTTTCTATCTTGGCACTGCATATGACTGTGGGTGTGTAACAATGCTGATATCTTTTTTTTTTTGTAATTTCCGTATTTTTTTGAAATCGTTCTTTCACTCAAGAACAGAAGCAATTAATCTTTTGCAATGAGATTTAAGAGTTATTATTTTTCTGTGCAAACCTGGTTGACTCTTCTTTATATAAATTAATGTTTTTGTAAACCTTTTTATATGCAGACATATATTTACTCTATATACCGCTTACATTATATTACATTTAAGTAATGTTTTACGTTGATTATTTTGAATATTGTATGAAAATATATATTAATTTAATATGGAATAAATTTATCTTTGTAAGGGCACCTTAACTATACTACTATAATATACCTTAACTAGTCACGGTCCGTTACAAAATCTATATGTAGTCAACATATAAATACTCATTTATTTTAGTTGTTGCATTGTTAGTGCAATTGGTAGCAAAATTAAAAAGCGTGCAAGCCTAAAGAAAGCAAATGCATTATTAAATGTAAAAAATTTTTAACTGAAAGAAAAAAGAAAATATTAACAGGTACAAATTATTGCAAACGCACTACCTGAGGTTGTCCTTATGGACCACCCTCCCTTTTAGAAGAACCGTCGTAAAAAGGTCGGCATTGATGGTTTTTTTAGAAGATAATGGCGTTAGTTTTGCTCCTGCATGGATTTAACTGTCCTGGGCTTTTTTAATTTGCTCCTTAACTTGGGACTCAAGTTATATTGGGACTGGGTGTACCATTTCTATTGTTTTTCTGTTTGTAACGAAATGAATAGTTCTAAACTATATCATAGCAAGCAGAAGTTGTCCTGCCTTTGAGGTAGAAATCGAAAGCTGTGGGGAGTTCGGCAGCAGGCGCGAGCTGTAGCTTAGCCACAGAGAGGAAAAATTAGATACTTTTGGATCGGCGAGAAGCGCGGATGTGTAAAGAAAGAAGAGTTAATTTCGGACCGGCAAGAAACGCGGATGTATAAGAAAAGGGGAGTGTTAAATTCTGACCGGCAAAAAACGCGGGGTGTAACAATGCGAGGTCGACCGGCAAGATCTTTTGATCTAGCAAAAAGCGCGGAAGTGTGTAAGAAAGGAATAGAGAATAGAGTTTTCGGGCCGGCAAGAACCGCGGTAGTCGATGACAATCTCGACCGAAGTTTATAAGGAAATCGTGACGAGCCGGGGTATTTATAAGAAACATATAACGAAATCATCCATAGTCTGTTTTAATTTACGTATTGATTATTAACTTTAAACATAACCATATTTTCATGAATAAGACTGAGAAATTGACAAAGAGATTGATTTATCGAGTTCTGAATTCCCTGTCTCTTGTTTGTAACAGCTACGACGCAGAGTTCTTAGGAACGTGTTCGAGGTTTCAACTCGGCACCAACACGACACGTGTGCGAGGTTCCATCCCGGCGCAGCTAGAAGACGTGTTCGGGGTTCCATCCTGCCACAGCTACGAGACGAGTTCGAGGTTCCGCCCCGACAGTGTTAGGAGGCGTCCGCGTGGTCTCAGCCAGACACGATCAGGCGTAGCTTGGACTAGACGGCGGTTATCATTACACAGTATAATGCACAGGGATGGCTTTTTTGCCCCCGCCACTCAGTGTCCTAGTGACTTATAAATATTCTTATAAACAGATCCTGGTCAGACTAAGATTTGTACCCCGGCCAAGGAAATACTTTAAAATGCGAATTCGCTTTCGTATTCGTAACGGATTTTTTTTTTCTTGCGCCTCGATCCTGGCCAGGATAAATATTAAATTTTTTGCAAATAATTTTTGGTTTCGGGAATTTAATGTTTAAAATGTCATTATTCTGAAAAGCTTTAATTTCAGCTATGTGATCCTTCGGGGAAAGGTTCTGTGTTTTTCTTGTCTCGTCGGCGTACGTTTCGTAAGGCTACACATTAGTTAAATGTCTGTAAGTGTGCGAATATTTTATGGTCGCGCCTGTAAAGCTTTTATCGTACTCGACTTGCGAATGAGTCTGCCAGTTTAAAAAAGCTTTATCCTGTCAAAATTAAGCTGTGTCTAGCCTAATAAGACTTCTCTGAGCATGCGTTCAGCTCATAAGAAAGGTTTGTTTGAGGTCGCAAGCATACGCACTGAACAAGTAACAATTTTTTTTTAAACATCATCCGATCTTGCAAGCCGTTTCCGGGCTAGGAAGGACTTTTACTGTCCTGACGAAAGCTACTTTTTTGTGGTTGCACGATACCATCCTGTTCAGTGGTGCCGATTGTGGCGTAGCTGCTCCCCAATCTATTGTGCATGTGAGAACTATCAAGTCAGACGCCTCAACACACCTGTGGTCGTGCATTGGTGCAGAACCACGCCACACTACCGACATTGTGCCACACACACATAAGCCATCGCCTACGCTAGTGTTACCGCGTTAGATAAAGGAAAAGACTAGACGCCTAACGAACGGTGGCGGCAGCTACTCCCCTAACTCTTGTGCATCGTTACGCAGTTAAAAAAACATAAATTTAAAAATTAGTATAGCCCAATTAGCCCAATACTTATAATTTGCTTATAGTCTATTATACTCATTGCCAGTGATCTTGTTGCTTCCACACACATAAATATTATTTTCTTTCATCGCCTATACTCAGTCGACGTCAACTGGACTGCTGGTATCGGTGGACTCTACAACGTCGTAATTACGACATAGCCTAAGTTTAATGTGATGCAAAATGAAACAAAACAAAAGTGCGTTATCTTTGAGAGAGAGTCACAGACTGTAGCTCAGGCATATGCTAACTTATCTTTGTAAACCATCTGCACCAGTGCTTATTTTGTAAAAATCTTTATTTTCTATCTTGGCACTGCATATGACTGTGGGTGTGTAACAATGCTGATATCTTTTTTTTTTGTAATTTCCGTATTTTTTTGAAATCGTTCGTTCACTCAAGAACAGAAGCAATTAATCTTTTGCAATGAGATTTAAGAGTTATTATTTTTCTGTGCAAACCTGGTTGACTCTTCTTTATATAAATTAATGTTTTTGTAAACCTTTTTATATGCAGACATATATTTACTCTATATACCGCTTACATTATATTACATTTAAGTAATGTTTAACGTTGATTATTTTGAATATTGTATGAAAATATATATTAATTTAATATGGAATAAATTTATCTTTGTAAGGGCACCTTAACTATACTACTATAATATACCTTAACTAGTCACGGTCCGTTACAAAATCTATATGTAGTCAACATATAAATACTCATTTATTTTAGTTGTTGCATTGTTAGTGCAATTGGTAGCAAAATTAAAAAGCGTGCAAGCCTAAAGAAAGCAAATGCATTATTAAATGTAAAAAATTTTTAACTGAAAGAAAAAAGAAAATATTAACAGGTACAAATTATTGCAAACGCACTACCTGAGGTTGTCCTTATGGACCACCCTCCCTTTTAGAAGAACCGTCGTAAAAAGGTCGGCATTGATGGTTTTTTTAGAAGATAATGGCGTTAGTTTTGCTCCTGCATGGATTTAACTGTCCTGGGCTTTTTTAATTTGCTCCTTAACTTGGGACTCAAGTTATATTGGGACTGGGTGTACCATTTCTATTGTTTTTCTGTTTGTAACGAAATGAATAGTTCTAAACTATATCATAGCAAGCAGAAGTTGTCCTGCCTTTGAGGTAGAAATCGAAAGCTGTGGGGAGTTCGGCAGCAGGCGCGAGCTGTAGCTTAGCCACAGAGAGGAAAAATTAGATACTTTTGGATCGGCGAGAAGCGCGGATGTGTAAAGAAAGAAGAGTTAATTTCGGACCGGCAAGAAACGCGGATGTATAAGAAAAGGGGAGTGTTAAATTCTGACCGGCAAAAAACGCGGGGTGTAACAATGCGAGGTCGACCGGCAAGATCTTTTGATCTAGCAAAAAGCGCGGAAGTGTGTAAGAAAGGAATAGAGAATAGAGTTTTCGGGCCGGCAAGAACCGCGGTAGTCGATGACAATCTCGACCGAAGTTTATAAGGAAATCGTGACGAGCCGGGGTATTTATAAGAAACATATAACGAAATCATCCATAGTCTGTTTTAATTTACGTATTGATTATTAACTTTAAACATAACCATATTTTCATGAATAAGACTGAGAAATTGACAAAGAGATTGATTTATCGAGTTCTGAATTCCCTGTCTCTTGTTTGTAACAGCTACGACGCAGAGTTCTTAGGAACGTGTTCGAGGTTTCAACTCGGCACCAACACGACACGTGTGCGAGGTTCCATCCCGGCGCAGCTAGAAGACGTGTTCGGGGTTCCATCCTGCCACAGCTACGAGACGAGTTCGAGGTTCCGCCCCGACAGTGTTAGGAGGCGTCCGCGTGGTCTCAGCCAGACACGATCAGGCGTAGCTTGGACTAGACGGCGGTTATCATTACACAGTATAATGCACAGGGATGGCTTTTTTGCCCCCGCCACTCAGTGTCCTAGTGACTTATAAATATTCTTATAAACAGATCCTGGTCAGACTAAGATTTGTACCCCGGCCAAGGAAATACTTTAAAATGCGAATTCGCTTTCGTATTCGTAACGGATTTTTTTTTTCTTGCGCCTCGAAGTAGTTAATTTTTACCGATTTAATCTTTCCTGAACTCGTATATTTTAGCTTATAATTACCTTTGTGTGTGTGATACATCGGTTTTGTGAATAACATAGTAAATTGTTCTAAATTGAGTTTTAATACAACAAACAAAAGCAGCACAAGCATAGAGCTTGTCTTTTGCAGTTGCATTGTTGCCTGTTAATACTTTGTTTTTGTATTTTTGCTCTCTGCATACGTTCCTTATATTCTCGTTCTAACGTTACAATAATTTTCGCTGATCTCTATTCTCCGCGCTCGCATTAATATTATTGTTGGTGTTGGTCGGTTTTATTTTTTTCCTCTTTTGCTTTTTCTTTTGATTTTTTTTTTTTTTTTTTGTCCAACGTTGTTGTGGTAAGTAAGAACAAATCAGAGTCAATTTGATTTAACCCTAGTGTGTTCATATTTTGAATAATGTAATGTTACTTATATATTGTGCAGTTGTTTTTACTTGTGTTTTCTGTCTTGATTTTAAATTTATATCTTGTTGTATTCCTGAACTAAAAATAATTAGAGAAATGTTTGTCTGTTATTAAAAAAATTGACAGGTGCGTGCAAACGTCAAGATGGGTTTTGTTTGCTGCTGGCTATGCGATAATATGTCGCACAAAAAATGCGCTGGCCTCAACGACCTGATTTGGTCCAAATCAGACTTAAAGTGGACTTGTGAATCCAGTAGGGATGTGAAAAGGGATATATTAGGATTTATGCGGCAGACTAAGAAAGGCTTTGGAGATATTTTCGACCGGTTTAAAAACGGTCCGACGGTTTCTCTCCTTTGGACACTGAGTTCAAAACTATGAAGCTGTTGAATGAATTTTCAAGGCGTAAAAAGGACAATTTTAGGATGTCTATTGGTTCCAGCGAACTTTCTATCCATTCACAACTGCCAACAAGATCCGCTCCCAATTTAGAACTTATCAATTTTTCTTCCCCTTCTACCCACACAAAAGATAAAAGCCGCTGACACTACATCTGATGATGTCAAGGCCTTTGTTCTGGCTAAATTCCAATTTTCATACATTCGGGAAATCGAAGTGTTCCTTCCGAACATTACAGCAAAATGTTCTGGCCAGACCACTTAATCATTGAAGAATACACTGCGAAAAAGAAAAATCTATCTCCGATTGCACTTCCGCCTCCTGCTGTTAATCTACAAACACACCTCTTGCAGTCTCTGTTAGTACAAAAAACTAACATCCTCCCTCCCACATGGCTACCAGAATGTAAGAGGTCTTTGGAGCAAACTTTATCTTAGTAGGCAAAGATATTTTCCTTTTCATTCTCTGAAACATGGTTAAGGCCTGACATCCTAAATTCTGAAATACTATCTAACAAATTCTCTATCTATAGAAAAGAACGCACTTCTCGTTATGGTGTTGGTGTGATTATTCCTGTTGATGTTGATTTATTCTCGGAGATAGTAATAACTAACTTTAGTATTGATATATAATTTTTTGCCGTCAAATTGTGCATTAACGGTGTCTGCCTTTTTATTACTCGTTCCTATATTCCTCCTTCTTCAGGTAATTCTCTGCTATGCATTCAGTCTCCGCTATGCTTTCCGATCGTGATTTTCTTCTAGTTCTGGTTGCTGGAACTACTTGGATCTCTAGACCCGATTCTAACGTGTTGAGTTCCACGACTGAAAATGAATTTCCCGAAAATTTATTTGGGATGTCATTATGTCAAATCAATGCTATCCCAAATTAGCTATATAAAATGCTTGATATTGTTTTTGTTTTAGATCACTCCCTCTTATCTGTTTCTCGTACAGACCCTTTGTCATGCCCTGAAATCTATAACCCCACTTTAGAGGTGTTGATAGATTTACCTGCCCGAGTGCTAAACCCAGGAACCTGGAATCAGGAGTGTAAACCTGTAGAGCGAGCTCGCCAATTTTGGAAAATCGACCTTAGTAAACTAGTTCAGCTCTTATCCCAGACTGACTGTTCTCGGCTTTACATGTGTACGGACATGGATAGTGCAATCGAGATTTTCTATTTCACTATAAACCATCTATTTGATTTATGCGTCCCGGTATGTAATTCAATTAGGTCTAACAATCCCATTTGGTTTACACGGGAATTAAACAATTTGAAGAATAGAAAGTCAATGATGTACAAAAAGTTCAAGGAAACTGGCTCTTCCTTGGCTTACACTTGATATCTGATTGCTCGATCTAATTGCTCTGTCCTCAATAACTAATGTTATTGGGATAACTTGAAAAGTTGTAGGATACAGTTCCAGCGGGATCCTAAACGGTTCTATAACTTCGTTAATGCGAAGCGAAAATCATCAACACTACCATCAACTCAATTTTTTGAAGAAACATCTGCTGACTCAGAATTATGTTCCTGGTTTGCCATATCTTTATCATGTAAATGTTTCTAACTGCATTTTTGAGCCTTTGATCACAGAAAGTTCCCTTCTAAATGATCCAAGGGTCATCAAGCCCGTATTTTTACCGGGACCTGATGGAGTACCAGGCTGCGTGCTTAGATACTGTGCTGAAGGTCCCTCAAAGCCTTTGTAAAATCTATTTAATTTGTCCGTTAACATTTGGAAAAACCCATTTATTATTCCTCTCCTTAAAAAAGGAAACAAATTCAGAACCAATGTTCAGAACTATAGAGGTATTTCCAAATTGTCTGCTACTCCTAAGATTTTTGAAAAGTTAATAACTTTTCAACTACAACATCTTTGTAGATCTTTACTTTCACCCCACCAGCACGGGTTTATGAAATATAGATCTACTACCACTAACTTATTGGAATTCACGTCTTTTCTTATTAAGGGATTCCAAAATAAAATGCAAGCAGATGACATTTACACTTATTTCAGTAAAGCGTTTGACTCTGTTAATCATTCGCTTTTACACTTGAGCGTATTGAGTCACTTATTGATTGGCTATCCTTCTTGATCCCAAGCTTAAGTTTGCCAAGCTGCTAATCGAGCTTTTGGAGTCCATAAAGCGCTGATCGAAAAAATTTTACAATCCCTATGTTACTAAAACTCTATATACTGTACTGTTCGTCCAATTCTTAAATATGGGTCTTGTATATGGTGGCCTCAATATAAGGTTCATTAGGATAGAATTGAATCTGTACAAAAACAATTTCTGCTTTTTGCCCTCCGGGGTCTTCACTGAAATTTTAATTCTCGTATGCCATAGTTGACGTTTACTAATAAATCTTCCTTCGCTTTCTAATCGTAGAACCATGATTGGTGTAATCTTCTTACGCAAACTTATTAATGGGGAAATTGATTCTTCCGAATTAATCAGCCAAATTAGTTTTGCGGTTCCGTGCAGAAATACTAGAAATTTTTTACCGCTTTCTCTTGAAATGTGCCATAGTAACTATTCTATTCATAATCCATTTCGTATCTTACGCTCTAATTATAATAATCTTTTTCGGATAATAAGTAATGCTACTTCTATTCCTATTCTGAAAACTTTAGTCTTATGTCATCTGTCCATTTGTTCGCCATCCTCGGCACCGCACGGTCTGCCGTGCGCCCCACGGTCGGTTAGGCGGGACATGGGTGGCATATTGCCGGAGACCACGCTTTGACAAGCCCTTGCTTGGTATCGTTGGACCACATGAGTGTACTGTTCGTTAGTACATCTACGTCCAATAAAAAAAAAAACAGCTTTCATCTTGTTTGATAATTTTGTTAAAAGTTTCTTTGTCAATGGTGGAACACATTGGTTGCGGTGGACAATCTCGGCTAGCTTAGTATTCCCAGGGGTGGGTAACCTCAACCCTGCTCCTAGACGGTACAAAATTCTCAAAACAAACTTAACATACACAACACTATTTACCTAATTACGAATTTACCTACATACACACAAGAGAAGAGACCACTTGGCAGGCCCTGTATTATCAGTCACGGCGTACCCGCACTTCCTTCAAATTTGGCAAAACTTGTATTAAGTGAATAAATAAATTGTGGTATGTTCAATATTTATAAAAAACAATACGAAGACAATGTTTAAGGTGTCTTTTAAGTTTTACACGTCTTGAGTCTTTTTTAATTGAATTTGAAATTTTAGTCAACTTATTTATCCTGTCATCTAGTTGTCTATTGATTATTATTTGTTTGTTGTTGTTAATAGCCAGCTTGTCTATACTATCTGTTGCGAGAATTAAGTCGTTATGATCTGGGCTGCCTGCTATAAATTTCCAAGCAGTACCCAGAATATCAATTGCCCTACTTTTTCTTGAGTGGAATGTAGAAATGGTCTTGAAAATTACAAGTGTTTGGGTTATTTCGTGCTGTATGGTATGATATAAGTTGTTATATTTAAGATCAATTTCTGTGTGCATTTGTAAAATATTAAGAGCGTCCCGAATTTGTTCCAAGTTGATAATGTGTAGGATTTTAGTGTCGTTGGAACGAATTTTCCCGATTCCTTTGTAAATCGTCACAGTCTGTGCATCAGTATAGTTAGTTATTGCCATAGTTCCTTTGGCCAAGCATATCAATATCTTGAAATTGAACTAGGATTTACTATGGCTTTTGTGTACGGTAAGTCTTTTCTTTTCTTCTTTTACTGTTTCCTTTTTAAATCGATCGGACAGTTTTGAACCTAATCTTGTATTTATTTTTACGAATATTTCTTCTCCTACATCGTAAGATCGAATGGGTTTTTTCCTGCTATTGTGGTCCACTAGGTCATCGGTTTGTTTGCGTCTTAGTTGTTCTATGTTGTCTAGTCTTGCCTGTTCGTACTTTGTCGGGTTCGTGGTGACTCTTCTGCCGAAGAAAACTTCCAGTGGCCTTTTCTTCGTTACCGAATGAATTGAGTATTTACGAGTATAATTCGTAAACGGCACTATCTAGAAGTTCTGCAAAGTTCCGATGGGTTTGATCTCTTTTCAAACATCTCATTATTTCAGAGAGTGTTGAATGAAATCGTTCTATCTGTCCGTTAACTGTACTCTTGTTAAGGGGTGTTGTGTAGATTTCTATTCCTAGTTGGTCTACTAACATAAATCGAATTGATTCGGAGTTTAAAGATTTCTCATTGTCCATTACTATAAATTTCGGTACACCAAAATAAAACACTATGTCGCGTAGTGGGGTTCTAATATCTTCTATTGCTTTTGATTTTATGATTTGAGCCATCGCTAGCTTAGAAAATTTGTCTATTGCTGTAAGTACGAGTTATCTTTCCATTGAGTAGATGTCGATGTGAATTATATGTCCGGGATATTCTGGTATGGGAGTTTCCCTTATCTCTGGGTTAGTCAAATATGTCGGTCATATTTCGTTTCTTTACAAATTTTGCACTGTTTAACTATATTTGCGATTTTCTGTTTCATTTTCGGAAAATAGAATTCTTCAGATGACTGAATTTTGTTCTCTAAAGCATTTCTGTGGGCTCTGTTGTGAGTCTTGAGGATCTGCTTCTCTTGGTCTGTTGTGTTGGTCAGGTCTTTTACCTGGGTCTGGGTGAAACGTACTTTGATGTTCTTAAAATGACTTGGATATAATTGTTGAATTTTCCACATTATATCTTCGGTCGTGCAGATACCATTGAATATTGAGGGATTAAGATGTTTTTTTCAAATCGGATAATAAATCGTTTGAATTGTAGTGCTGTCTGTAAATGTCGTGTCTATGAAAACTTAGAAATGGTATGCTGGACTTGTAATCGGAAAACTCTGCTTTGTAAAAGAAAATTTGATTCCTGAAGGCGTTGATAGGGACTTCCATACTTGGTATCAATTCCTCGCCTGAGCTCTCATCGGTGTGTTGCGTTGAGGCTATTGAGTTAATTTGCACTGTAGGTGGTATTCGAGATAGAGGTTTATAGAATATTTTATAATCGTATTCCTCCAAATAAGACTTCCACCTTTTAATTCTTGCATTTCCGTTCCAGCTACTCAGAGAATGAGTCAAAGGCTGGTGGTCCGTAAATATTTTAACTTTAGATTTACCATAAAGGTAATTTCTTTTTTAGGGCCCAAATAATAGCTAACATCTCTTTTTCGTTAGGGGCGTAATTATCTTGGATAGAGTTCTTGAGAGAAATGAGATAGGTTTGTTATCTTGCGATAAAATTGCGCCTATTACATAGTTGGACGCATCGGTTGTCAAGTGAAACTCCTTTTCGAAATTTGGGTAGCGGAGTATTATATCTTTAGAAATTAAAGTGCTTTTAAGCTTCTTGAATGCTTCTAGTGCTTGGTTGTCAAGTGAAATTGATTTTTTTGAGGACACTTTTTTGGACACTCGTCCGTCTTCCCCTCTTAAAAGCGAGGTAAGGGGCTTGGCGAGCTTAACGTAATTTTCCATAAATCTCCTGTAATATCCTGAGCGCCCCAAAAAAGATCTTAAATCTTTGAGGGTCTTCGGAATAGGATATTGAGCTATAGCAGAGATTTTATCTGGGTTAGTTTCAATACCCTTGTCAGATACAACAAAGCCAAGAAATTCGACTTTGTTTTTAAGAAACTCACATTTGTCCAACTGGCATTTCATGTTGGCTTCTTGGAAGGTTCGAAAAATAATGTCCAGATTTTTAAAATGTGATTCATTATCTTTACTGAATATGCATATTTTACCAATGTGTTCATGAAGTATATCATCTAAAGCGCGCTGGAAAATTACTGACGCGTTCTTTAGTCCGAATGGGAGTCGTGTAAACTCATATTTTCCGTTATTCACGGAGAAGGCTGTTTTTCCTATGTTGGACGTTTTCAGTGGTATTTAGTGGAACCCACTTTTAAGGTCTAATACGGAGAATACTTTATTGTTTCCTAGTTTGACAAGCACCTCACTTATTTCTGGGATTGGGTATTTCTCTGCAATGGGAACCAAGTTTAATTTCCTGTAATCTATAACCATGCGACATTTTCTTACCCCTGAGGCGTCTGCTTTTTTCGGTACTATCCATACGGGGGAGTTGTATGGAGACCTTGATGGTCTGATTATTCTATCATTTAAAAGTTCAGACACCTGCTTATTTACCTCATTTTTCAAGCTCATTGGATATTGATAGAACTTAGAATACACTGGTGTATCCGAAGAAGTTGGCATTTCTGCCTTCACATTAATTGTGTAGGTCAGTTTCTAGTTTGGTTCTGGGAACAACTTTGGATATACTTAAAGAAGCTTGTTTAATCTGTCACTTTGGGATTTAGTCAAATTTTCGATTCTTGGTACTATGGTATTTACTGCCTGAAATTTCTATTCTTTTATGGGTATGTTAATTTTGTTCTTTATTGTCATTATTTTTTTGCTGCTTTTTATTTCAACTGCTAGCTCTATCGTTGCTATCGTAAGCTATCGTTGCCCAGAATGGCATCAAATGACTTTAAAGTCGGCAACAGAAAGAAATTGACGTTAATGTCGGGATGATTGAAGAGGTTAGCTATTTTATGGTGAGTGACAGGAACACTGCCTCCTATAAATACAGCGTTAAAAGGCTTTTGGTTAGGTATCGGATTGGTGACATATTTAGAATAAATATAATTCCTATTTGAACCTGTATCTATTAATATTTTTAATGTTGTTCCATTCCTCAGCTTGCATTCAAAGTATGGAAGCGAGGAATGTTTTATTCTAAAAAATTCTAAAAAATAAATTCCGGAGTTGTCATAGTAGTCAGTTTCTTCGTTGTTGTAGCTGTCAAGGTATTCGTCCAAGGTCTCGTCTTGAGTTTCTTCATCTATCTGGTCCGCAATTGCTTCCCCGTACTCTGCCATAGTGGCGTACGTATTAGCAGGTTGCATTTCGTCCTTTCCATTTTTATTTGTTTGTATATTGAAGTTTCTCTGTCTTTTTTGTGTATCGGGCATTGGGCCGGGATGTCTTTTCCCTAATTCCAACTGTGGTCGATTCGTATAATCTACCATTCTTTACCTAATGCTCCGATCTACGTCTGGTTTTGGTAACGGTTTTGGCGCAGTTGGCCTTGGTGGTGTAAACGGTTGCTGTCTATATTGGTTGGGATTGCCGCGGTACAGTGAATTGTCGTTGCTGTCCAAAGTTAGTGTAGATTTGTTGCTGTGGGGCTTGTTGATATTGAAACGGACGATTTCTGGGGGATCCTGTGGTAGCTGTCGAAAACCTGAGTTAATAAATTGCATGTTGCGCGGAGCTGGTGTTGGTTTGACATTAGTATTTCTGCTATTAGGTTGTCCTAAGGTTATTGCATGCATGGATCGATATTTTTGATTTTCCATTTTTAAGCATATGTTTCATGCCGAAGGAAAATGTGGTGGCGCTTGTGCACTCACCTTATTCAAGAGGAGAGACAGGTGTTGGTATACCGTCTGGTGGAATTCTTCGACCGATTGGTTACTACCTTGCGATAACATAGTCATCTGATATTCAAGGGTACCAAGATCACGTTTGTCCCCATAATGCATCATTAAACACCTTGATATTGTCCTCCAATTTAATGGAACACTATATGATCTAGTTGTGTGTCAGCATTGCCTATGATCTTATTTCTGACTACATGGAGTATACCTAAATATCTTGGTGTTCCAGCTTCTCCTGCAAAGGCTTCCATAAGGTGGTCAACGCTCTTTTTCCATGAGATAAATTCCGCTGGATTGCCGGAAAATTCTCTTACACATTTGACTGCACGGGGATTCTATCAAGTCCACCCAAATTTCCACGGTAGTCTTCGTCTATAACCTGATCTATTGCAATATTAAACTCCTGCTCTAGGTTGTTTATAGCTTGCACTATATGCGGGACCTGTTGTGCTATTAATTGACTGACTAATGCAGTCACCTGTTCTATAGTCGCCATACTTCTATTCTGTTGGTGTTCCAATTGTCTTTGAGCCTGTCTTTGTTGTTGTCGCGCTTGTTGCTCGATGCCTACGTCGTTCTGGTTCAAAACAGGAGGTCGTAGTAAATTGTTTTCGTTGGCCATTAATTTTTAAATTGGGAACTTGTGAAAGTATAGATAACTCAAGAGGATGATAATTTTGTTTCGCAAAATATTTTATGGTAAGAGAATAGGTTTGGCAATTAACTTGGAGAGATTCTTTTAAGCTTAATATTAAAACTTAAAGATACTATTAGTTTTGTTAAAACCAGTGGCTGGTTTTTTCCTTCTACCTTGGGAATCGCAAGATTGGAATTGGTTATACTACTCTTAGAGTAGTTAAGTTTAATCTGTTATCGCTTTACAGTGTTTTATGTGTTTGTTATTTCTTCGCCTTTGGCGGGCTTTATTTAGGAATAAATTTGTTGTATATGTTTGCCTTTGGCAATTTTCGATTCAATTTTGTTTTGACTTTCAATTTATAACCCCACTTTAGGGGTGTTGATAGATTTACCTGCCCGAGTGCTAAACCCAGGAACCTGGAATCAGGAGCCTAAACCTGTAGAGTGAGTTCGCCAATTTTGGAAAATCGACCTTAGTAAACTAGTTCAGCTCTTTTCCCAGACTGACTGTTCTCGGCTTTACATGTGTACGGACATGGATAGTGCAATCGAGATTTTCTATTTCACTATAAACCATCTATTTGATTTATGCGTCCCGGTATGTAATTCAATTAGGTCTAACAATCCCATTTGGTTTACACGGGAATTAAACAATTTGAAGAATAGAAAGTCAAGGATGTACAAAAAGTTCAAGAAAACTGGCTCTTCCTTGGCTTACACTTGATATCTGATTGCTCGATCTAATTGCTCTGTCCTCAATAACTAATGTTATTGGGATAACTTGAAAAGTTGTAGGATACAGTTCCAGCGGGATCCTAAACGGTTCTATAACTTCGTTAATGCGAAGCGAAAATCATCAACACTACCATCAACTCAATTTTTTGAAGAAACATCTGCTGACTCAGAATTATGTTCCTGGTTTGCCATATCTTTATCATGTAAATGTTTCTAACTGCATTTTTGAGCCTTTGATCACAGAAAGTTCCCTTCTAAATGATCCAAGGGTCATCAAGCCCGTATTTTTACCGGGACCTGATGGAGTACCAGGCTGCGTGCTTAGATACTGTGCTGAAGGTCCCTCAAAGCCTTTGTAAAATCTATTTAATTTGTCCGTTAACATTTGGAAAAACCCATTTATTATTCCTCTCCTTAAAAAAGGAAACAAGTCCAGAACCAATGTTCAGAACTATAGAGGTATTTCCAAATTGTCTGCTACTCCTAAGATTTTTGAAAAGTTAATAACTTTTCAACTACAACATCTTTGTAGATCTTTACTTTCACCCCACCAGCACGGGTTTATGATATATAGATCTACTACCACTAACTTATTGGAATTCACGTCTTTTCTTATTAAGGGATTCCAAAATAAAATGCAAGCAGATGACATTTACACTTATTTCAGTAAAGCGTTTGACTCTGTTAATCATTCGCTTTTACACTTGAGCGTATTGAATCAGTTATTGATTGGCTATCCTTCTTGATCCCAAGCTTAAGTTTGCCAAGCTGCTAATCGAGCTATTGGAGTCCTTGGAATCATAAAGCGCTGATCGAAAAAATGTTACAATCCCTATGTTACTAAAACTCTATATACTGTACTGTTCGTCCAATTCTTAAATATGGGTCTTGTATATGGTGGCCTCAATATAAGGTTCATCAGGATAGAATTGAATCTATAAAAAAACAATTTCTGCTTTTTGCCCTCCGGGGTCTTCACTGAAATTTTAATTCTCGCATGCCATAGTAGACGTTTACTAATAAATCTTCCCTCGCTTTCTAATCGTAGAACCATGATTGGTGTAATCTTCTTACGCAAACTTATTAATGGGGAAATTGATTCTTCCGAATTAATCAGCCAAATTAGTTTTGCGGTTCCGTGCAGAAATACTAGAAATTTTTTACCGCTTTCTCTTGAAATGTGCCATAGTAACTATTCTATTCATAATCCATTTCGTATCTTACGCTCTAATTATAATAATCTTTTTCGGATAATAAGTAATGCTACTTCTATTCCTATTCTGAAAACTTTAGTCTTATGTCATCTGTCCATTTGTTCGCCATCCTCGGCACCGCACGTTATGCCGTGCGCCCCACGGTCGGTTAGGCGGGACATGGGTGGCATATTGCCGGAGACCACGCTTTGACAAGCCCTTGCTTGGTATCGTTGGACCACATGAATGTACTGTTCGTTAGTACATCTACGTCCAATAAAAAAAAAACAGCTTTCATCTTGTTTGATAATTTTGTTAAAAGTTTCTTTGTCAATGGTGGAACACATTGGTTGCGGTGGACAATCTCGGCTAGCTTAGTATTCCCAGGGGTGGGTAACCTCAACCCTGCTCCTAGACGGTACAAAATTCTCAAAACAAACTTAACATACACAACACTATTTACCTAATTACGAATTTACCTACATACACACAAGAGAAGAGACCACTTGGCAGGCCCTGTATTATCAGTCACGGCGTACCCGCACTTCCTTCAAATTTGGCAAAACTTGTATTAAGTGAATAAATAAATTGTGGTATGTTCAATATTTATAAAAAACAATACGAAGACAATGTTTAAGGTGTCTTTTAAGTTTTACACGTCTTGAGTCTTTTTTAATTGAATTTGAAATTTTAGTCAACTTATTTATCCTGTCATCTAGTTGTCTATTGATTATTATTTGTTTGTTGTTGTTAATAGCCAGCTTGTCTATACTATCTGTTGCGAGAAGTAAGTCGTTATGATCTGGGCTGCCTGCTACAAATTTCCAAGCAGTACCCAGAATATCAATTGCCCTACTTTTTCTTGAGTGGAATGTAGAAATGGTCTTGAAAATTACAAGTGTTTGGGTTATTTCGTGCTGTATGGTATGATATAAGTTGTTATATTTAAGATCAATTTCTGTGTGCATTTGTAAAATATTAAGAGCGTCCCGAATTTGTTCCAAGTTGATAATGTGTAGGATTTTAGTGTCGTTGGAACGAATTTTCCCGATTCCTTTGTAAATCGTCACAGTCTGTGCATCAGTATAGTTAGTTATTGCCATAGTTCCTTTGGCCAAGCATATCAATATCTTGAAATTGAACTAGGATTTAATATGGCTTTTGTGTACCGTAAGTCTTTTCTTTTCTTCTTTTACTGTTTCCTTTTTAAATCGATCGGACAGTTTTGAACCTAATCTTGTATTTATTTTTACGAATATTTCTTCTCCTACATCGTAAGATCGAATGGGTTTTTTCCTGCTATTGTGGTCCACTAGGTCATCGGTTTGTTTGCGTCTTAGTTGTTCTATGTTGTCTAGTCTTGCCTGTTCGTACTTTGTCGGGTTCGTGGTGACTCTTCTGCCGAAGAAAACTTCCAGTGGCCTTTTCTTCGTTACCGAATGAATTGAGTATTTACGAGTATAATTCGTAAACGGCACTATCTAGAAGTTCTGCAAAGTTCCGATGGGTTTGATCTCTTTTCAAAAATCTCATTATTTCAGAGAGTGTTGAATGAAATCGTTCTATCTGTCCGTTAACTGTACTCTTGTTAAGGGGTGTTGTGTAGATTTCTATTCCTAGTTGGTCTACTAACATAAATCGAATTGATTCGGAGTTTAAAGATTTCTCACTGTCCATTACTATAAATTTCGGTACACCAAAATAAAACACTATGTCGCGTAGTGGGGTTCTAATATATATATATATATATTATGATTTGAGCCATCGCTAGCTTAGAAAATTTGTCTATTGCTGTAAGTACGAGTTATCTTTCCATTGAGTAGATGTCGATGTGAATTATATGTCCGGGATATTCTGGTATGGGAGTTTCCCTTATCTCTGGGTTAGTCAAATATGTCGGTCATATTTCGTTTCTTTACAAATTTTGCACTGTTTAACTATATTTGCGATTTTCTGTTTCATTTTCGGAAAATAGAATTCTTCAGATGACTGAATTTTGTTCTCTAAAGCATTTCTGTGGGCTCTGTTGTGAGTCTTGAGGATCTGCTTCTCTTGGTCTGTTGTGTTGGTCAGGTCTTTTACCTGGGTCTGGGTGAAACGTACTTTGATGTTCTTAAAATGACTTGGATATAATTGTTGAATTTTCCACATTATATCTTCGGTCGTGCAGATACCATTGAATATTGAGGGATTAAGATGTTTTTTTTCAAATCGGATAATAAATCGTTTGAATTGTAGTGCTGTCTGTAAATGTCGTGTCTATGAAAACTTAGAAATGGTATGCTGGACTTGTAATCGGAAAACTCTGCTTTGTAAAAGAAAATTTGATTCCTGAAGGCGTTGATAGGGACTTCCATACTTGGTATCAATTCCTCGCCTGAGCTCTCATCGGTGTGTTGCGTTGAGGCTATTGAGTTAATTTGCACTGTAGGTGGTATTCGAGATAGAGGTTTATAGAATATTTTATAATCGTATTCCTCCAAATAAGACTTCCACCTTTTAATTCTTGCATTTCCGTTCCAGCTACTCAGAGAATGAGTCAAAGGCTGGTGGTCCGTAAATATTTTAACTTTAGATTTACCATAAAGGTAATTTCTTAAGGTTTTTAGGGCCCAAATAATAGCTAACATCTCTTTTTCGTTAGGGGCGTAATTATCTTGGATAGAGTTCTTGAGAGAAATGAGATAGGTTTGTTATCTTGCGATAAAATTGCGCCTATTACATAGTTGGACGCATCGGTTGTCAAGTGAAACTCCTTTTCGAAATTTGGGTAGCGGAGTATTATATCTTTAGAAATTAAAGTGCTTTTAAGATTCTTGAATGCTTCTAGTGCTTGGTTGTCAAGTGAAATTGATTTTTTTGAGGACACTTTTTTGGACACTCGTCCGTCTTCCCCTCTTAAAAGCGAGGTAAGGGGCTTGGCGAGCTTAACGTAATTTTCCATAAATCTCCTGTAATATCCTGAGCGCCCCAAAAAAGATCTTTATCTGGGTTAGTTTCAATACCCTTGTCAGATACAACAAAGCCAAGAAATTCGACTTTGTTTTTAAGAAACTCACAATCGTCCAACTGGCATTTCATGTTGGCTTCTTGGAAGGTTCGAAAAATAATGTCCAGATTTTTAAAATGTGATTCATTATCTTTACTGAATATGCATATTTTACCAATGTGTTCATGAAGTATATCATCTAAAGCGCGCTGGAAAATTACTGACGCGTTCTTTAGTCCGAATGGGAGTCGTGTAAACTCATATTTTCCGTTATTCACGGAGAAGGCTGTTTTTCCTATGTTGGACGTTTTCAGTGGTATTTAGTGGAACCCACTTTTAAGGTCTAATACGGAGAATACTTTATTGTTTCCTAGTTTGACAAGCACCTCACTTATTTCTGGGATTGGGTATTTATCTGCAATGGTAACCAAGTTTAATTTCCTGTAATCTATAACCATGCGACATTTTCTTACCCCTGAGGCGTCTGCTTTTTTCGGTACTATCCATACGGGGGAGTTGTATGGAGACCTTGATGGTCTGATTATTCTATCATTTAAAAGTTCAGACACCTGCTTATTTACCTCATTTTTCAAGCTCATTGGATATTGATAGAACTTAGAATACACTGGTGTATCCGAAGAAGTTGGCATTTCTGCCTTCACATTAATTGTGTAGGTCAGTTTCTAGTTTGGTTCTGGGAACAACTTTGGATATACTTAAAGAAGCTTGTTTAATCTGTCACTTTGGGATTTAGTCAAATTTTCGATTCTTGGTACTATGGTATTTACTGCCTGAAATTTCTATTCTTTTATGGGTATGTTAATTTTGTTCTTTATTGTCATTATTTTTTTGCTGCTTTTTATTTCAACTGCTAGCTCTATCGTTGCTATCGTAAGCTATCGTTGCCCAGAATGGCATCAAATGACTTTAAAGTCGGCAACAGAAAGAAATTGACGTTAATGTCGGGATGATTGAAGAGGTTAGCTATTTTATGGTGAGTGACAGGAACACTGCCTCCTATAAATACAGCGTTAAAAGGCTTTTGGTTAGGTATCGGATTGGTGACATATTTAGAATAAATATAATTCCTATTTGAACCTGTATCTATTAATATTTTTAATGTTGTTCCATTCCTCAGCTTGCATTCAAAGTATGGAAGCGAGGAATGCTCTATTCTAAAAAATTCTAAAAAATAAATTCCGGAGTTGTCATAGTAGTCAGTTTCTTCGTTGTTGTAGCTGTCAAGGTATTCGTCCAAGGTCTCGTCTTGAGTTTCTTCATCTATCTGGTCCGCAATTGCTTCCCCGTACTCTGCCATAGTGGCGTACGTATTAGCAGGTTGCATTTCGTCCTTTCCATTTTTATTTGTTTGTATATTGAAGTTTCTCTGTCTTTTTTGTGTATCGGGCATTGGGCCGGGATGTCTTTTCCCTAATTCCAACTGTGGTCGATTCGTATAATCTACCATTCTTAACCTAATGCTCCGATCTACGTATGGTTTTGGTAACGGTTTTGGCGCAGTTGGCCTTGGTGGTGTAAACGGTTGCTGTCTATATTGGTTGGGATCGTATTGCCGCGGTACAGTGATTTGTCGTTGCTGTCCAAAGTTAGTGTAGATTTGTTGCTGTGGGGCTTGTTGATATTGAAACGGACGATTTCTGGGGGGAGCCTGTGGTGGCTGTCGAAAACCTGAGTTAATAAATTGCATGTTGCGCGGAGCTGGTGTTGGTTTGACATTAGTATTTCTGCTATTAGGTTGTCCTAAGGTTATTGCATGCATGGATCGATATTTTTGATTTTCCATTTTTAAGCATATGTTTCATGCCGACGGAAAATGTGGTGGCGCTTGTGCACTCACCTTATTCAAGAGGAGAGACAGGTGTTGGTATACCGTCTGGTGGAATTCTTCGACCGATTGGTTACTACCTTGCGATAACATAGTCATCTGATATTCAAGGGTACCAAGATCACGTTTGTCCCCATAATGCATCATTAAACACCTTGATATTGTCCTCCAATTTAATGGAACACTATATGATCTAGTTGTGTGTCAGCATTGCCTATGATCTTATTTCTGACTACATGGAGTATACCTAAATATCTTGGTGTTCCAGCTTCTCCTGCAAAGGCTTCCATAAGGTGGTCAACGCTCTTTTTCCATGAGATAAATTCCGCTGGATTGCCGGAAAATTCTCTTACACATTTGACTGCACGGGGATTCTATCAAGTCCACCCAAATTTCCACGGTAGTCTTCGTCTATAATCTGATCTATTGCATTATTAAACTCCTGCTCTAGGTTGTGTATAGCTTGCACTATATGCGGGACCTGTTGTGCTATTAATTGACTGACTAATGCAGTCACCTGTTCTATAGTCGCCATACTTCTATTCTGTTGGTGTTCCAATTGTCTTTGAGCCTGTCTTTGTTGTTGTCGCGCTTGTTGCTCGATGCCTACGTCGTTCTGGTTCAAAACAGGAGGTCGTAGTAAATTGTTTTCATTGGCCATTAATTTTTAAATTGGGAACTTGTGAAAGTATAGATAACTCAAGAGGATGATAATTTTGTTTCGCAAAATATTTTTTTGTAAGAGAATAGATTTGGCAATTAACTTGGAGAGATTCTTTTAAGCTTAATATTAAAACTTAAAGATACTATTAGTTTTGTTAAAACCAGTGGCTGGTTTTTTCCTTCTACCTTGGGAGTCGCAAGATTGGAATTGGTTATACTACTCTTAGAGTAGTTAAGTTTAATCTGTTATCGCTTTACAGTGTTTTATGTGTTTGTTATTTCTTCGCCTTTGGCGGGCTTTATTTAGCAATAAATTTGTTGTATATGTTTGCCTTTGGCAATTTTCGATTCAATTTTGTTTTGACTTTCAATTTTGTTTGTTTTTACAAATGTGTTTGGTTTTTTTTCGATTTCAATGTATTTTGTGTAATTCTTAAGCACTATCTTACATTATGTTGATTGATGTGGCTACTCCAACCGACTGTCCGGATTTCATCCTTTGTGATTGCTCTACTGGGGATCCTGCGACCAGTACACGTTGAGGATATTCTGCGAACGGATGTTACAGAACTGTAGTCCACCGATGAGCGAGTAATCACTTAAGATTCACTGCCTTGCTGATGGAGCAATTAAGTTCCTGTCAGTTAATTCGTATTGACCACACGAATTAACGCGAGAGAGTCTATTCAACGCTTCACTAGGCCAGTGAGCGGTTGGCAACTGTCGTACTTATCCCGTGGCGAACCGAAAACTTAAAGACGGTTTTGCTTTCTCGTTTATTCCACTGGTCCCTACTCGGGCGCCAGTTAAATACTTTTATTGTTTTAGATATACAAAATTTCATCTTTATTTGTCGAATTGGACTGTATCGATTGATTACAAATTTTAGACTAATTAAACTAAGCTAAAGAAACCCTAATGAGAGCTGTGTGTGTCGACGGCGACGTTGGCAGAGGCAACGGCGTCAGCAGCGGCTGTTGCAGCGATGTTTCTGGAGCACCTGACGTCTGCCCACTGTTCCTAGAATTCTGGCATTTGGGTTGCGCTTACGGGAAGTTATCCATTGATAGTGCACACTGCACTCGAGTGCGATCATATTACGTCGCACTTGAAATCTACTTCAGATTGTTGGCGTAACGACAAAGTGTCGTTGCTTTATTTATGATTATGCAGCATACACTAATTACAATGTTCTCTGACTATGTGCGCATATCACATCTCCCTCGTTTTGAAAAAAAACGTAACCAAGTGAAGTTATTTTATCTCTTTTTTATTAATTAACATATAAGTTTTTAATGATTATAAACAAATTTTTTTTTTTTATTGTATATATGTATGTATATGTTTTATATTTGTACATAAGCTAGTTAATGTATGGAATTTATATTTGAATGTATTTATGTGTATGGAATTTATATTTGAATGTATTTATGCTAATGTATGGCCATACGAAGAACTGATTAATTTATAAAATGTTTTAGCCCCTATGAACTGTTTGTTTTTTATTTTTATTGCTAGAGATTACTGTTTGATCGTAAATTGCATTATTTTTCTTTTTATGTTCTTCGATCATTAACCTAGCTCTTTTATATGCTACTTCGAATCTATATTTACTTTCTTTTGCTTTGTCTATATTGTAAATTACTTCTATGTCATCTATACCATTGAAATGTCTTGGCAAATCATTTGTTTTTTCCAAAGACTAACTCATATGGACAGTAAATTTGTGCCATAGATGGGGTCGTGTTGAAACAGTATACGAAATATTGAAGCCATAAGTCCCAATCAGTTTTATCAGCTGCTATAAATGAACGTATATATTCATTAAAAGTTTTGTTACTTCTTTCAACTGTTCCGACTGATTGGTAGTGTTGTGTAATAGATGTTATATTTTGAATTTTTAAGCATTTGCACAATTCACTGATAATATAATTATTATATTCAGTTCCCATATCCGAAATGAACGTCTTCATTGGACCGTACCTCAATATAAAATATTTAAAAATATCCTTTGCAACAGTGTGTGCACTTTTATTTGGAATTGGAATGTCAACTAAATATGTCGTTAAGTCGCATATAAGTGTGACTGCATATTCATTACCATTCTCTTATTTTGGTAGCGGACCAATAGTGGGTACTATTACTCTGTCAAAAGCATTTATTGACACTTCTGTAATTGTTAGAGGAGTTTTCGTATGTTTTGTTATTTTCGCTTTTTGGTATTTTTGACATTTTCGTATATACTAAGTTATATCTTTAGACACTCCTTTCCAAAAATTATACTTTTCGCCTTGGCCAAAGTTTTTGAAATGCCGGTATGTCATGAAATGTAAACAATATAGCTGCTTTTTCTTTATCATTTTCTATTAGGGTCTCCGTGTTGAGTAGCACTACTCTTAATGATTTTAATAATTTATTGACCATTTTCTTGAAATTATCAATTGAAACATGTTCAATGATATTTTCCCTTTGCATTTTAAGCCTTTGGAAGAACTGATCTAAGTCAAGAGTTCCATTGCTATATATAAATCGCTAACATCATATCTCGCAGTAATTATTTTCCCATGCTTAAATAAGCATAGCGTATTCGTCATTATTGATACGTTGGCCTTTGAAGCTTTGTTCAGATGTTGCCTTGGCAATTCTGTTTGGTCATCTCCTGCGCAGGATTTTTGTCTACTTTGATATATTGTAGTGACTTTTGTTCTATTTTTGGTTATTTCTTGTACTTCTTTGAGTTTTGAGTTAAAACTGCTCCACACGCTTGCTTACTTGCATCTGTTATTATGCAAAATTCTTTGCTAAAATCTGGGTATTGTAACAGAGTTGTATTTATTAGTGCCGTTTTGAGATGTCCGAAGGCATGCTGGCAGTCAGCTGACCATTAAGATTTAACGTCTATAATAATTGCAAAATACAACATATCATCTAGTGCTGTCCGCCTCACGTGGAACTGGATAATTTTTAATGACGTCGTATTTTTTGTCGTCTGGCAATTTGGTAATTTGGCGAATAGCAGTCGCGTGAAGCGATATGAACCATTGCTTGTTGAAAAATACGTTATATTATATTATATTGGACGTAGATGTACTAACGAGCAGTACATTCAAGTGGCCCAACGATACCAATCACGGGCTTGTTAACGCGCGGACCCAGGCAAAATGCCACCCACCTCCCGCCCAACCGACCGAGGGGCGCGCCGCATAACGTGCGGTGACGAAGATCGCGAACAAATGAACTGATGACAAAGAACCAGGCAAGAAAAATATTTTGCTCTACCCAGTTGATCTTTATATCATCAACTCTAGGAAGTGGAAATTTATCAGACAATAGTTTTTTATTAATTTTTAATACATTTGGGCTCCTCATCCTTCAATCTTAGTTTTTATTTATAAAAATGCGTTGCGTTCTCACTTGTTAGATTTAGAGTCACCAAATATTAAACATAGATGGCTGGTCACCCCCTTTAAAGATTCCTAAGAAAAATTTCGCGGCCACGCCCACTCCCGCCTCCGCAAATCGCGAAAAGCTATATCTCCCACAATTTAGGAGCTAGAGTCACCAAATTTTAAAGGTAGGTGGCTGCTCACTCCTTTTAAAGCTCGGTGGGAAAATTTCCCGCCCACTCCTAGATAGAATCACAAAATTTGGCAAAATTTGGTGTTTGGGTGACCTTCTCTTAAGATAAAGCCGAAAAAATTTGGCCACCCCCGCCCCTACGAAATAGAAAAATTCTATATTTTTGCAAAATAACAATAATAACTTCCGTGTGCTGTGAACGAGTAATGCGCAGTCGGTAAAGTCCGACTGCAACGTTTTTACTTGGTTGGTGTTGCAACTGTGTTTGCAACGTAAATACCAGGTTGAATTTCCTGATTTGGGATTAATATACTTTCTTCTTCGGAATTTAGTTCAATTTTTCCGACAACTTGGGATTTTGCTAGCAGCATTATTGGGCTGTTGCCAGAACTGTAAGTTATTGGAACATAAATTGGCAAATTTAAATTTTCGGTTTCATTATAAGCCAGTCTTCCGATGGCTTGAAGTCTAGTTGACAGTTAAATTTTTTAATAAAATCGATTCCTATTTTTCCATCACATGGAATTGCAAATTGTAAATCTATGTGAAAATCTTGTGGAATTATGTACCTATCTGTTTTTATTTCAATTGAAGTTAACCCTTTGGATTAGGTAACTTCTTGACTTATTCCCTGAATGTTGATTATATGGTGAGATTGGATGTCATGAAAGACATCAGAATTAAAATGGAAATATCTGCACCTGTGTCTATTAAATATACTAGTTTTTTATCTGTTGCTACGTGGCTGAAGTATACGAATATATTTTGACTAAGATTAATGGTGTGATCCCTGTAGGTTTTTACTGTTGAGCATCTAAGGGTTGTTGGGAGTTTCCCGAAGTATTCTGGGCTACTCTTACATTATTACGGTTGTTATTGTTATTGTTTCTGTTTGAATTATTATTATTATCTCTATGGGCATTGCCTCGACCTGTATTGTTGTAATTGTTATTTTGATTAATGTTATTGTTACAAGCATTTCTGTTATTATAGCGAGCGCCTCCTCTACCACGATAATTACCCCTTTGGTTATTACCGCGATATCCGTTACCTCTTCTGGAATACAGTATTGTATTCACGTTTCCGGTAACTCTAGTACTAGTACGAATGTATAAGCTGATAGCTGCAACCATTGTAGTGCATGTTTCTGCTTCTAGTACTGTTTTGACGCTTTCATGTTCCGATTTCTTGATCATCGTGTCTATAGCCTCTCTAGTGCTGAGAGTGTCAGCATGTTCAGATGGTATACCTTCATCTATATACGAGGCTTCAATCTGCTCCCGCAAATTATCTACTTCGGTAGAGAACTGCATGGCTGTTTTACCCTTTTGAGTGAGTGTAGCCATTTTTGTCTTCACATTGCCGGATGTATCACCGACAATTATGGTCTGCAGTTTTGAGATATTTCCGTCTATTGTGGTCTCATTTTGGACCTTATAGAAAGTTGTGCCGGATATTTTGGATTTAACCAATTCAATGGCAACTGATTCATATGTCCCTTTGGTCATGTCGACTATTTTATTTTATTTATTTATTTTTTTATTTATTTATTTTAGTTATTTAATAGGTTAACAAATCGAGTGTATAAAACACAAAGAAATATATATAAATATAAAAATTTAAAGCTAAAAGCCTAAAAGAATTATAAACAATTCTCATAACATCACCGACACGATGGGGGTATTTGATTTTGCCTATCCGGCTAGCTATGCCCCTAATCACACCTAATTGTTGTCAATGACGTTATAAGAACCTACAGCTAAAGAGAAGGTTGTTAGAAGTAAGCGTAAATTCTAAAATATAAATCAAATCTTATAAGATAAGAAGATACGGATAAGATTCGAAAAGAATTATGCAAAGCGTAGTTTGTCGTGCATGTAGGAAGGAATAGGGGGAGATTATTTCTAGTAGGTTTAAAGGGAACCGAGAAATTCAGGCGACCTAAAAGAAAGGCGGAATCAATGTCGCCATTAATCAACAGACAACACCAAGGATTATCCTACGGTTGGTAAAAGACGGGAGATTGAGAAGTAAAAGCCTGCTGGAATATGAAGGTAGACGAAGATTGGGATCCCAGTTTAACCCACGTAAGGCGAAGAGCAGAAATTGCTTCTGGATGACTCAATTCGATCCTGATGGATTTTATACTGCGGGCACCAGATATATGAGCAGTATTCAAGGATTGGGCGTACAAGAAATATATAAAGAAGTTTCGTTGCGAAGGGGTCATTAAACTCCTTCGACCAGCGTTTAATAAACCCACGTACACCCTTAGCTTCGTTTACAATAGTATGAATGTGAATGTTGAAGCTCAGCTTTATATCAAAAGCACACCAAGATCTTTTACTGTTAGTATACGATTCAATGGAAAATTTCAATAGTATAACTAACTAAATGTAGCTTAGAACGAGTAAACGACATAAACATACACTTTGAACAATTAAGGTGCAACTGGTTTTCCGAACACCAAAGTTGCATAGAGTTCATATAGTCTTGTAGACGAGTGTGATGTTGGGAATCTATGTAGGAATAAATTAGTTTCACATCATCAACGTACATAAGTATGCGAGCATGTGAAATTATAGAAGGGAGGGCATTTATAAAAAGAGTAAAAAGTAAAGGTCCAAGATGACTACCAGGGGTACACCTGAGGTAGCATGAACTTGTTTGGAGGTCTAAGTAATACTCTTTGGGTTCTTTCCTTTAAATAAGACGAAATCCAACCCAGGAGAGAAGGAGGAAAACCTATAAGGTCAAGTTTGAGCAGTAATAATTCATGGTGTACAGAGTCAAATGCTTTACTGAAGTCGGTATAAATGACATCAGTTTGCTTTTTTGACAGGAAAGCACCATTTACCAACGAGGTAAATTCAAGCAAGTTGGTCGTAGATGACCCACTCTTTACAAAACCATGTTGAGCAGGCGACTAAATTGATTTGCAGAGATGTTGCAAAGTTGAGGTAATTATTTTTTCAAATAATTTAGGAATAGCAGACAGTTTGGCAATGCCCCTATAGTTTGATACATCAGACCTACCACCTTTTTTGTGGAGAGGAATGATGAAAAATTCTTTCCAAAGGGATGGGAAAACAGCGGATTCAAGGGATAGATTAAAGACCTTTAGCAAAGGGCGAAGAAGAAAAGTACTACACTCTTTGAGTAGACAACTAGGAATGTTGTCAGGCCCAGGTGAGTAAGAACTTTTTACAGAATTAAAAGCAGGCATAAAGACAGAGTTGGAAGAAACAAAGTAGTAGGGATAAGGCATTTAATAGAAGAAACAGAGGAATAAGTAGACTGAAAAAAACTAGCAAAAAGATCAGATGCAGCAGAATCATTGCTTGTTTTTTCCATCCGAAGAAAAAATGACGAAGGCAAACAAGAAGATTTGCGCTTTGAATTAACAAATCTGTAAAACTGCTTCGGATCAAGAGCAAATTGCCTTCTGCAACAGATAAGATAGTTCTCATAGCACTGAGAATTATGAATAATAAGGTTTGACTTGGCTATGGAATATTTCGCCAAGTCAACATTAGAACCAGACCTTTTAAGCATTTAAACTTCATGATTTATAAGTTTGCCAGTCTGGGAGTAAACCACGGAGGTTTTCTAGAATTATGCACAGGGGTATAATTAGGGATACACAAATTTAAGAGTGAGTTAAGGGTTTTATAAAAACATCTAGTGGCAATATCTATATCAACCGCGTCAAATAGAAAAGACCAATCGGTTGCATAAGTAAGATTATTAAGCATGGTAAAGTTACCTTTACGAAAGCAGCGGCGGGGCTTAATAGGCGTTATGGAATGTAAATTCTGTGATTTAAAAACGGATAAAGCTATTTCAAGAGTAGGATGGTATATATCCTCAGGGATAGATAGAGGGGATGACGTGGAAACATTAGTTGATAAACACAAGATCAAGTGTTCTATTCAGTTGATTAGAAATGGAATTGATCTGGAACAACGAGAGGTCAAGCATACCATCTAAAAACTCATGACAAGTAGATGGCACAAGGTAATTTGTGGACGTGCATATTTACCATGAAATGTTCGGTATATCAAAATCACCCAACACAACAAAATAGTCATTATACCGGACAAGAGAGGAGGCCTGATTAATACAGGCAAGATATTGCAAATAAACCTCAATATTTGAGGAAGGGGGTATATAGGAGCAAGTTATAAATATAGCACAAGATGGGAGAGTTACTTTCACAAACACAATCTCTGCATCAGCAGCGCGCAGTAACATGAAAACGTTCAGACTGGAGTGAGGATTTTACTGCAATTAATACCCCACCACCACGACGATTTGGAAGATCGTGTCTATACACCGTTAAATTATTGGTGAACACTTCACAGTCAGATATGGTAGAATTTAACCAAGTTTCTGAAAACGCAATAATGTCCGAAAGAAGAAAAGTGCTACCCATAAAAAGAGTTTTGAGATTGGATAGAAGACCTCTGACATGATATAAAATTGAAAAATTATCAGAAAAAGATATTTGTTTTTTGATCCTAAACTATTAGATGCTTGCAAGATGGACACTGGAAGGGAAACAGGCGAAGGCTCATTTCTTTTTTTGGGTTTAAACTCATGAACGGTGGCCAAAATTTAGGGTCGCATATGATTGTAAAAGAATCCTGAGGTACCTTAATTTTAAGTGATGAAATTTCTCGAGGTGTGAAGAAATTGAATTTGTTTATTGTAACTTTAGCAGCGGTTTTGCTCGCAACATAAGCTGCCAAAGAGTCACAAGTGGTGTCCGAGGTCTAGACACAGAGACGTGTTAACGAAAGGGAACAACAGTTAAAGTCGAAACTAAGGGTGAAGAAAGGACAATCTGATCGCTGTTAGATTTCGGGGCTAGATTGCGCGCCGGTCTACCTCTGTGACCAGGAACTGCACGTGCATTACCGGAGATAATAGGAAGAGCCGGTTCAACAGATGGAATTATGGGCGGTTCTTCAGGAGAAGCTAGAAGAGTAATAACCGGACAATCATTTGGAGAAGGCGAAAGTAATAACATCGGAGATGTATCAAAGAGTTGTGGTGTACCCAATACAGAAAAAAGAGGTTGGACAGGTTTAGGGGGAAATGAAGAGGGTACAGTTAAAAATTGAGACTCTAACTGGCGATTAGGGGGAGTCTCAAATTTAAAAATACTAAGCAGCTGTATGCTCGAGTCAAAATCACCTGAAAGCTGTCTAACAACATTATTAAGTTTTATAAATTGATTTCTCATACAATTTTACATTCTGAAGAAATAAATTTGAATTTCAATGCCGACTGGGCACGACCAACGAAGTCCGCCGCAGACTTTTTTAAGATTAACGAATAATATGTCGTTATCACACCCAGTAAGATCTGCATCATATTCTCACACATATTCTCTCACAACCAGCAATTTACAAATTGCGGTGGTGCAGAATTATCAGCCTGCTTAAAATTTCAAGATTTTTTGACAACAGGGGTCAAACGATTTTAAATTTAGATACGAGAGCGCACAGCAGACAAAGAATGGTAAACGAGAATAGCGCAAGCAAACGCTCAAAACAAAAAAAGTTTTACACAAACAATTTTTGTAAGGGACACCAAGAAAACAAGGTTTAAGTGAACGTGATTCACAACAAAACGCACACACAAACAATGCAAAGTAAAGCGCCGAATTGAGATAATCAAAACAGACACTAACAACTACACAGCACTAACGCCGCGTTAGTTAAAATTTAATAAGTTTATTAAAATGACTTACGATGCACAACAGAATGCACTTTGCACAGCAAAATGAAGGTTTTAAAATAAAGCACAATATTGAATGGAAATGCGGAATAAAAGGCAATTATTTGCGCAAAGAAAAAATAAAAGTTTAGGAGCACAAATTAGGCACGTCAATAATACTCAAGCTGAGATCTCTCTCAGTGAAATTATGAACCTTTGGAGATGGATTTTTTTTCCATCAAATTCTGGGCAATTTCCCTAATGTATGCCCTTTGGGCAGCTGCTGGTCAACCATGATCAGGCTGTTATCTTTCGACTAATGACTGCTGGGATCTTAAATATCCTGGGCTTGAATTTCGTGGTCATCGCCAATTTCAAGCTTTATAGGTGTATTTAATATAGAAGAAATGGTTATATTTAAACCATGCTTATCTTTGGTATTTTGGAGATTATTTCTTAGTTTTGTTAATAGGCTTCACGTTTTCGACCAATGGTTATTGGGCAATCTGTCTTTATGCTCATAAATCAATAATCGTGCTTCATTAAAGCGTTCGACTAAATTATTAGCATGTCAATTAACTGTGTCCTTATGAATATGTCTGTTCTGTGTTAGACATTTATAAGAGTTTTCGAATATCGTTTTTATTTCAGGAATGCGCTCAGAAATTTTTGGCCATTCCATACTTGAGATAAACAATGGGTTTAAATGTATTTTTAATTCATGTTTTATTTTTTTATATTCATTTTTAGTCCTATATTTTCATATATTTTCGAAATTACCTACATACATATGTTGTTATTAAAATAGTATTTCATTATTTGTTAATTTTTTTTATATTTTTTTAAATTTTTATTTATTTTTTTATTTTCTTTATTTTATTAAGTGGGTTATTAAATTGAATATATATACATAGATGTATATATTATTTCATGCTGTTGATTATTATCGCTGTTTTTTTTTTTACTTTACTTTAGATCTTATCAAGTTCGTTAGCCTTGCTAAGATATTTTTTTAAGGTGCAATTTGTAGATTTTGAAAAATAGATTTGCACACACAATCACAACGATAATTATCAACAGTGTGGTTACTATCCTTAAATCTTTAGTCTCTACTTCTACTTTATTAATAACATTAGCAGTGGAGTCCACTGCCTCGTATCGACCATACCCATTTTGGGTAAATTTGTATTTGTGTACGAATTGTTAATGATGGTCCGAGTATTAATGTTTTTTCATTAATAATTTCTATCGATTTTCTTATTTTATTGTCATTAATTTACTTTAACTACCTTTTTTTTACATTCTTTGGCCTACCTAACTTGAGCTATACAGGCTATGCTTCTAATCGAACGGAATAGGTTCCGCTCAATTTTACAACTTCTTACGTTTAATTAAATTTATTTATATTCTACTCTAGGTAGTGTTATCCAGTAGTATCTCCAGTTTTTATTTATTTAGTAGACCCTCTCGCATCAGCTGGCCGTCGTCGGCTGTATGGTACGCTGATGCTCCCTCGGTGACGCAAGTGGCTGTGTGCCTCTCGTGTTTCTAATTTCTCAGCTGTTTGTGTGCTGGGCCTATGGGCTCAGGCGGTATCGATGGTGGTCATCGCACACGTGATCATTAAACATGTCGATTCGCAGTTTCCACTGTCCAGGGCAGTCATCTGGGAAAGTTTCGCGTCTCTTAGACATCTGCTTCGGAGGAGGAGGTTGTGCTATTATTTTTTCGCTATCAATTTTAACTGAGAGAGCTGCAGTGTTGGGGATTCGGTTCTCGACGTGCTTTTAAATAGTCAAGCTCATGTCACGGTCGCCATGTGGTATGTTCCATATGCATAACATTCGAAGACAAAGTTTAAGGTGTCTTTTCAGTTTTACACGTCCGACTCAGTGTCATTTATTTATTGGTTGATTTATTCGTACAAATGTTCTTAGCTGGGCAAAAGGCTGAGTGCTGCCTCGGCAGAGAAGTCAGCGGCAGGGCAGCCGTATGTATATAAGTAATTGTATATATTCAAAGAAACGAAACTGTTGCTAGTCTACGGAGAGTGTTATGCGACATATATTAAGTGAGCGGTCATTGTGCAGCGTATATGCTGACGCCGCATTGATCGTGCACGCTGCAGTCATATTGCATCGCACTTGAAATGTACGGAGTGCTTGAGATTGGTGGCGTAACGACAAAGTGTCGTTGCTTTATTTATGATTATGCAGCAACAAAGTGTTGCCGACCAATATATATGAAATATACTAATTACAGTGTTCTCTGACTATGTGCGTATTTCACAAAATTAATAAATAAATTAATAAATATATGGAGGAATAAATGAATAAATAAATAAATAAATAGTCGTGGCTGTAATTTATCGGCGAAAAGTTCAAATGCAACAAAGGGTAACCGTAGGTGTGATCATGTTTGTTTTCTAGATGAATACGGATTATGCCGTCGAAGGCTTTTATATTTTATAGGATGAAATAATTAGTTCGACATTAAACAAATAAATAGGGCACTTCTGATCTATTGTTGTATAACCGTTTATTGACTTTACTTGGTACTTCGATTGGCGCCAAATGTGCCTGCACTGGAAGCGGCTTAATATAATTTTTGGAAGCCACGGTGTCCATGAGAAGCTTTATAATTTATCCTTATAAATTGTGATAAATTCATAAATTGTTCAGGACTACTCCCACTTCTGGTTGGTATGACATGAGAGGCTTATTTGTCAGAAGCGTAAGTTTCTTTTCGATCTCATCATAATATTTGAGTAAGGGAATTTCCTGCCTCAGTGTGCTGAGCTCTTGCTGAATCATACACACTGGTGTTTAGTCAGTGATTATGAAATTAATTCGCGCGAGACTCGCGAAAAAGTTCAGGACAGTGTTATGATATATATATTGATATAGTCTTTTTGCTTGCCATCAAATTCTAAGATATATTTTAGAATATATAGGGGTTAATCGCACCTGATCCTTTCAATAATATATACCCTTTGATAAACTTTTACCTGGCGAGGGTTGGCCTGAATTTATATGTAATAATTTTTAATTCTTCCTTCACAGGTGTGGTTTGGCTGTGTAATAGATTTTAATGCATCTTTAAATATTGCTGCCTGATGTCTAAGCGCTGTGTTGAACGCCGCTTTTATTTGAGTAACTTCCTTTTGTATGTTTATTTTCACATGCCTAGCACTGGAATACCCTGTATAACTAGGCATCATGTTTTCGTCACTGCTATAGTTGGCAGTTGGGAATCTGTACAAGACTCAATAGCGTACTGTTTTTGCTTTTATACTCGTTCACTAAGTAAAAAGAGTATTCTGGCTTTGCCCAATGTCCGTTATGCTGTCCGTCCGTCTGACCGGATAATGAAACTTATATCGGCGCCATTGAAGACAGAGACTTGAAAAAGTGTTAAGATTTTCTTGCCACGCCCACATAGAGGCTGGCAAATCGATAACATATCGATACACCGCAAGTCGCAAATCGATCAAAGGTGAATATTTCCCGCAATATTAAAGCTAGTCTCACAAAATTTGCTATGTAGATTCCTGGTACCTCTCCCAAAAATGGCGACCTTGATATCATAGAGCACCCCCCAGCTACCCCGTCTTAAAAAATCGGAAATAGCCATATCTCCCGCAAATTTTGAGTTCTAATCTCCATATTTGGAATATAGTCTGGAAAACTTCCCTAAACATCACCGATAAAAATTTTCTCCCGAAGCCCCTTCCCGCCACCCTATTGATTGCAGGTGACCTCCCCAAAAAGTTGCACGCCCACTCAGCCCTATGAAATATAAAAATTCTACATTTTCTACATTCCAAAATAATAAAATAACTGCTGTGTACTGTGAACGTGTGTAATGTAGTCGGTTACGTCCGGTTACTTGTTAATCGTGCCGGTGTCATTATTATGTCAACCAAACCCAGACTAAAACTCTAAGTACAAATTTTTTGTATACTTATGGTCAACTAATATCCTGCCGTCTGCAAGTATTTTGTAACTTTGTTTTTAACATAATTTCTGTTAACGGACACACAAGGCGGGAGCGACGCTATTCATTTTGATCGAGTTAACTTATATGTTTATTTATTTAATTAAAAGAAATAACCATATCAAAGTTTTATTGCTTCTTTATACCATTAATACAGTGAAAATGGATAAGAAGAACATAATGGTTTTGCGCAAATGAATGTAACACGCAAAAGGAGGCCATATTCCTGTATCTGTATAAACGCATTGATCTCAGAATCTACAAGAGCTGGGCAGTTTATGTATACGTTTTTAAGGTCGTGTTATGGTAAACACGACCTAGATCTAGTTTATTTTGAATTGCCGGCAACATCTCCACCGAATTTTGGTTAATATGTTCTCGTAAGGCATGCGCAGATCAATAATATTTCGGATTTTAGATACATCCCTTACATTATACAGTAATAGGGGAAGCGGATGCTGTGCTTGAGTCGAACAATACTCCAATGGATTGGAAAGCCATTATCAAGTGTCTTACAGAACAACACATTGACTTTTTTGACTTTCATCAAGCCTGATCATGATATTGACACCACATCAAACCAAAACAAGTAAGAACCTTGCAGTTAGTGTCATCCAATTTGGTATGTAGACTGCTGGTGACCTCCACCAAAGGTTGCGACCTTAATATTCCGGTTACTCAAATTCAATTCTAGACTAAATTCGTGAGTAACATCTAAGCATGATCTTAATGCATTTTTAGTATTTTCCCTATCTAAAACCCACACGATCAAATGCCGAAGTCGTTGCACTCTGCTGCTGACACGCGCAACGAAATCAGCCACCAGCCTGCCTTCAGCAAAGCTGAGTGTGTGCGTGGCCAACATTTTTCGGCTCGATCTTAAGAGATCTTAAACACTATCTGCAAAATTTGGTGACTCTAGCTTTAAACTTGTGGGAGATATAGATTATTGCGGTTTGCGGGGCGGGAGTGGGTGTGGGTGGGGGCCCACGCCCATGTGTAGCTTTTGTACCTTTATTTAAAGGCGGGGACGACTAATCTACCTTGCAAATTTGGCCACTCTAACACTCAAACTGTGGGAGATGTAGGCAGCGTTCTAGTGGGTGTGGCCCGGATATCAAGCTTACAACTTTTGGGTGAGGTCACCGACAATCTACATACAGAACTTAACTTTTATATTGTGAAAAATATTCACATTTTATCGATTTCCGATTTGGGGTGTATCGACATGTTATCTGGCAGACTGGCAGATATTGCCCAAAACCAATGTACTCTTGTCACTTCGTCAACGAGTATAACAATTGCGATGGCTACAGTCGGGAGTGCTTTAGCACTACTCAAGAAATCGAGTCAAAAACCCGATAGCTATCGATAATAAGAAAACGACACGAGCTATCGATGAATTAAAATATACTTGATCTGCGTATGGTATACAAGAAGTTAAAAAGCCTAAGTTCCAAAACCAGACGAACGGACAGATGCACATGGCTAGATCAAGAATATATATACTTTATGGGATCGGAGATCCCTTCTGCCTGTTACATACATACAAAAACATTATACCCTGATTCACCCTGTTTGGCAACGCAGCCCAAACAGCTGGAGTAATTTTGAATTGTTCACTCAGAACATCACACTACTTTTCGTTGCTCTGCGAAGCAACAACTTAAACCACTCTTAAGCCCATTTTATTAAAGCTGCGCTCTCTTATCTTTGTCATAACCTTTTACCTTGACATTCGGTCTAGGCTTTGTAATCGCTGCTGCGCAGCGAGCTATTAGTTTGTATCGTTCGTTTCGTGCATTTGGTTCGCATTGGCCACCACACAAAAATATAAATTCGTCGTTTGAAGTTGGCACGTACCAATTCGGGTCCGCCTGCCTTAATCAAAACAAAAACTTTATAGAAATTTAAATAAACTTATATTATAATTTGATAAAAGAAAACCTAAATTGTGTTATATATTTAACAAATTCCTAAAGTTATTGAAAAAGCTCAATAGCTCAACATTTGGTGACCCCGACGTGAATTCTTTTTTTTATACATTTTTAAAACTATTAATAAAAGAAAGTGTAACAGAGCAGCAGCTTGACATTTATCGTGCGTTATTTACATACATACATATATACATATATACATATAAACAAGCAGTTGCCGTTTGCTCTTTGCACTTCTTAGCTTGCGTGTGCTGACCTTTGCCGCTATCTATTTCGTTCGGTATTTATGTACAAGCGATCGCCGCTGCTTTGCATAACTGTTCTTGTACATAATCTTTGGCTGTTGTCAACGCTCGCTTGCAATGTCGCTTAACGCTTCAAGTCCAGTGCACTCTGCAAACAGGGTGACTTTTTTGAAGCGCAAGGCAATTTCAAATTATGAAAGTTTGAAGACGCTGCAAAATATGTTTGGCAACGTTTCTCTTGGCTCGTTTGATGAGTGCGGTCTAAGCGTTAGATTGAAGCAAATCGAGCGACTTTGATATTACTCATACAAGCCTTGAAGATCTGGATTTAGATGAAATTGGTAGCCAATTGCGGGAAGATTTTGATGAATTAGTAGTGTGCCGTGAAACGGAGATTAAAGGCGAATTAGCAAAACGCAATACTCAAATGTTGCCTTGTTCGACTTTTCGTGAACCCACCGCTATGCCGGCACAAGCAGTCAAATCAAAGGCACCGCCGGCGTTGCCTCCTTTCAAGTTGCTTACGTTTAGTGGTGGATATACTAACTGGGCTGACTTCCATTCTATGTTTACAAGAGTCATAGAAAATCATCCTGATTTAGCAGATATTGAGAAGCTGCAACATCTTCGTTCGTGCCTCAAGGATTCGGCGTTGGACGCAATTCGATCGCTGGAAATCTCAAACGAGAACTATAGTATCGCTCTCAATTTATTGGAAAAACGCTTTAATAACAGACGTTTAGTTTTTCAGGCACACATTGTTGAGATACTGGGGCTCAAGAGGGTAGCTGGTGGATCGTGCGTGGCTCTGAGGGAGCTGTCCGATCAATTAAATGCTCATATACGCGCTTTGAAAAGTTTGAGCAACACAGAGCAGATCACTGTAGGTATAATTGTGCAGATTATTCTACATAAGCTGGACCCAACTTCACAAGCCAAATGGGAAGAGAACCTAGAGGATTCGTCATTCGTCAACCTGATACCATCGTGGGAACATATGGCAACGTTTTTGGAGCAGAGATGCCGGACCATGGAAACCGTAAATTTTGCTATGGCTAACTACGCCCCAAATACTCAGGTGGGAAAGAACAGAACAACTAACACAAGTAGATCGACATTTATCGCCACTAACAATGATGCCCCAGTCTGCGTTTTGTGTGATACATCTGGTCATATCATATACAATTGTTCTCGGTTTGGAAGCTTGGCCCCTGCTCTACGACTCAGTGAAGCTAAGCGCCTTGCATTATGTTTGAATTGCTTAAAGAAAGGTCATCGATTGCGATCATGCAACTCTGGATGTTGTAAGACATGTGGAGCCAAACATCATTCGTTGCTCCACATAAACAATTCTTCTTCGTCTTCGGAACAGCCTATTTCAGCTGTGAATGCCCATTCCTCTTTTTCTAATTCGACGCCATCTGCATCCACCTCTCTTGTTGCCCAGTACCTCAGCCCTCCTGTTAGCCACTGCTATGGTTCTTGTCAAAAACCGATCCGGCACATTAATACCGTGTTGTGCCCTTTTGGACTCTGATAACTTCTCGTCTTGCTCAGCAGCTTCAATTACGAAAGAATAAATCATCAGCCATTGTCTCTGGTCTTGGAGATCCTCGTTTTGCCACAGAAGGCACCACGGTCACTGTCACTCTTCAATCCCAAGTCTCAGAGTATTCGACATGCCTCACCGCTATGGTTGCACCTAAACTACTGATAGCCAACCAAGTTTCGCAATTAATACCGCAAATTGGAACATTCCCGCTAACATAACACTCGCAGATTCATTGTTCTTTGCGCCCCAGCGCGTGGACTTACTGCTAGGAGCTAGCCTATTTTATGAACTTCTCTGTGTTGGTCAGATAAAGCTTCTTCCAGGGCTACCATGCATTCAGAAGACTAGACTTGGTTGGGTAGTGTCAGGAGGTGGACCTCAGTTAGGTGGCTCCACGTTGATCGCAAAACAGACTACCGCCGATATGAAGTCAATTTCTGAAAATCACATAGAGGACATAGTGCGACGATTTTGGGAGATAGAAGGTTGCTTGGACACTATACCTACTAACTCGAAGGAAGAAAATGACTGTGAAGAACATTTCGTTATTGGTTATTGGTCAATACTCGGTGCGTTTCCCCGTTAAGCGAAGTTTGAAGCTATTAGGGAACTCGTATCAACAAGCTTTTCGTCGTTTTCTGGCTCTTGGAAGAAAACTAAAAAATCGTCCTGATCTCAAGGTTCAATATTCACAATTTTTAAAAGAATATTTAGATCTTGCTCATATGTCGCCCGTCGCTCCAGAGTCCCTGGGACTCTGCAAATATTTTCTGCCGCACCATTGTGTGTTTAAAGAGGACAGTTCTAGGACAAAGTTGAGAGTCGTGTTTGACGGTTCCGCAGCCACCTTATCAGGATATTCATTAAATGAATTATAAATGGCTGGACCTGTCATTCAAAGCTCATTATTTCATATCCTTTGTTTTCGAACATTTTATGTTTCCTTAACAGGGGACATAGGAAAAATGTATCGCTGCGTACGCGTTACAACACCGGATGATTTTCTCCAATGTATTTTGTGGCGAGACTCGCCTAACGATGATATAAAGATTTTTAAATTGGATACAGTTACGTATGGCACAAAACCAGCATCGTTTTTATCTATTCGTGCCATGCATCAACTGTCCATAGATGAAGAAAATGCGTTTCCCATTGGATCTCGGATCTTAAGACGCGATTTCTATGTGGACGATCTCATTTCTGGTGGGGATTCGATTCAAGAGGCAATCGAAATTCTTAAACAGACGTCTGGCATTTTGGCGAACGGCGGCTTTAAGCTGCGGAAATGGTGCTCTAGCCATTCTTCTGTACTGCATGGTATAGCAAAGGAAGATAGGGAATCTTTTTTTAAGTTTGATGATGGGAGCGACATAACTAAAACTCTCGGACTCGCTTCGGTTTCAGCCTCGACAACTGTTGTTCTCCTTTTCTTTCATTCAGCCAAGATCAAAGCCATCTAAGAGATCGATTCTCTCAACTATAGCCCGTTTATACGACCCACTTGGACTTATAGGACCGGTAATATCGAAAGCTAAGATCTTCTTGCAGCAGATTTGGAAAGAAAGGCTCAATTTGGGACGAAAGCCTGCCATTAGCATCGGCTTGGCATGATCTCTGTAGCAGTTTTGAGAAGACGCAGTTGTTTAAATTCCCTCGCCTTGTCCTAACACCTTCGGCAGAGGTAGAAGTGCATAGCTTCTGCGATGCCAGCATCGAAGCGTATGGAGCCTGCATTTATATAATTTCTTGACGGCATCTGTATAGTGGTCAGCTGTTATGCTCCAAGTCTCGAGTAGCTCCTTTGAAAACAATTACAGTTCCAAAGCTAGAACTCTGTGGTGCCGTTCTATTAGCTAATCTCATGCATGAAATATCGAGGATCAATCTCTGGAGGAAAATTTTAATGTTGGTCAGATTCATACATGGATAAACACAGAACCATCGAAGTTAAACGTCTTTGTAGCTAATCGAGTTTCCGCTATTCAAGAGCTAACCCAAGGCATGGAGTGGCGCCACGTTCCTACTTCCCTCAATCCGGCGGACATACTCTCTAGCGGCGCTACACCGTATGAACAATATAACTCGTCACTCTGGTTTAATGGCCCTCAGTTCCTTTCTGAGAACAAATCGGACTGGCCGGCTTCTTGTCCCAGAAAAAACAAAGCTCGAATTAAGGAAAAGCGTCCTTCTTGCATCTCCCTTAGTCGACATATCTGCCACTTGTAAATATGCCAATTTTTTTAATACAATGCAGCGTATATTCGCATATGTCTATAAATTCATACATAGAGTCAGACACCCTGGATTAACACTGCTTGACATGCAACATGGTAGTGGCCTCTTATTTCGTCTCGTCCAGAGTGCACACTTAGCAGAAGAGATTGAAACGCTAAAAGCAAATAGAGCTGTCAAGACATCCAGCTGCATCGCGTCTCTGAACCCATTCTTGGATGATCTTGGCCTTTTCAGAGTTGATGGTCGTTTAAAAAACTCCGCGTTGGACTTCGAAGCACGTCATCCAATAATTCTTCCAAGGCAGCATCCAATTACTAATTCGCTTATTTTAAACTTTCATGAACGGAACTTACACGCTGGTCCACGGGCACTTCTTGCTCATATTCGTCTGTAGTATTTGCCGATTGGCGGAAGGAAGACTGTATCCAGAGTGGTTGAAAAATTTGTCAGATGCTTTCGGGCCAAGCCTCGTTTAGTAGAGCACATCATGGCTGATCTTCCCAAAGAACGCTTGAATGACTGCCGAGCTTTCGAAGTCACAGGCGTTGATTATTGCAGACCATTTTTCTACAAACCAGATGTTCGGAATAAGGCTCCAGTCAAATGCTATATTACCGTCTTCGTTTGTATCACAACAAATGCAGGACATCTGGAGTTGGTAAAGGATTTATCTACGGCTTCGTTCTTGAACGCGTTAAAGAGATTCATCTCCACTCGCGGCAAACCACTCCAGAGCTGGTCGGACAACGCAACGAATTTTGTTGGTGCTAAGAACGAGCTACTAGAGTTAAAGCGACTATTTCTCAGCCGCAATCATATGGACGCAGTGTCAAATTTTTGCTTGGCCGAAACCATCGATTGGAAATTCATTCCCCCTCGATCACCACATTTTGGAGGCCTCTGGGAAGCCGCAGTCAAGACAGCGAAACATCATTTTTATCGCGCTGTTGGTTCCTATGCTCTGAGTTTCGAAGAACTACGCACCCTTGTCTGCAGCATATCTTCGATTATTAATTCCAGGCCATTGCTTCCACTTTCAGAAAATCCTGCTGACCTAGATGTGCTCACTCCAGCTCACTTCCTAACTGGTGGGCCCAACTCATCGTTCGTTGAGCCTGACTTGACGGGTCTTCAGTTCAACCGTCTGGATGGCTGGCAGCGCGTAACATACTTGCAACGGTTTTCTGGACTCGTTGGCGAGAGTAGTATCTGACTCTTCTGCAGCAGCGCTCCAAATGGCGTACTTCCAAGCCGGGTCTATGCGTCAACAATGTCGTTCTCGTCAAGGACGAAAATCTGCCACCCCTCAGGTGGCCACTTGCCAGAGTTACGGAGATCATCTTGGGAAAGGATGAAGTCGCTCGCGTAGCTATTTTGCACACCTCAACAGGAGCGATGAAAAGAGCCGTAAACAAGCTGTGCCTGCTCCCTATCAAGGACTCGGTTGAAAGCCCATGTCTTCCAACAGTGGGAGAATGTTTGGCTACGCAGCCCAAACAGCTGGAGTAATTCGTTGCTCTGCGAAGCAACTGCTTAAGCCCATTTTATTTAAACTGCGCTCTGTTATATTTGTCATTACCTTTTGCCTTGAAATTCGGTCTAGGCTTAGTAATCGCTGCTGCGCAGCGAGCTATTAGTTCGTATCGTTCGTTTCGTGCATTTGGTTCGCATTGGCCACCTGCATTTCGCGTAACATTGTAAAAATATAAATTCGTCGTTTGAAGCTGGCACGTACCAATTCGGGTCCGCCTGCCTTAATCAAAACAAAAACTTTATAGAAATTTAAATAAACTTATATTATAATTTGATAAAAGAAAACCTAAATTATGTTATATATTTGACAAATTCCTAAAGTTTTTAAAAAAAAGCTCAATAGCTGAACACACCCATTTTCTATCTGTTCAGGGTTTAAAATTGGAAAAATGTACCATGTGCTAATAATTATTAATTATAATTATTATATATAATTATAAATTATAATTTTATATAATTAAATATTATAATTATAATTTATATAATTATATATAAAAATTAAAATGTATATATTTTTATAATTATAATTTATATTATTATATATAATAATTATAATTGCTGATTCATTAACTAATCGATGTATTTCGAACAATATTTTGTAATTGATTAGTTTTGTTATATTATATGTTTCTTTTTTTAAAACATAGCGATTATGACTACGGTACGGATGTTCGGCAGATATATATATATATACATATATACACATATATTTATATATTATGAAAACCCTGTATATTAAATATCTGCCGAGGACGCAGAATGCTATCAAGTACCTGGGAGTTTGGCTTGATACAAAGCTCACATACAGCAAGCAACTTGAGCAAGCAAAATCCAAAGCAGCCAGAGCGACACAATCACTCAGTAGGCTCATGGCAAATGTGGGTGGACCAATGCAATGCAGACGCAAGCTACTAATGGAAGTAGTTAATGCAATCCTGATGTATGGCTGCGAGATCTGGGCAGACACGCTAAAAGCGAACTGCAGAGTGAAGCCTTTAGCGGCAGTACAAAAAACGACTGCCCTCAGAATAATTAGTGCATACCGTACGGTATCTGGAGCGGCAGCACTCGTCATCGCAGGGGTGACACCGATTGATCTGGCTGCTAGTGAACGGAAAAAAATATACGACCTGCGCCAAGAAGGGGAAGCAAGACAAACAACGGAACTCTGTAAACAAGAAACTCTGGACACGTGGCAACAAAGATGGACAAATGAACGCACTGGAAGATGGACCGCTAGACTTATTCCTCACATACAATCATGGGTAGAGAGGAAACACGGAAACGTGGACTACTACGTCACACAGATGATAACTGGACATGGCTACTTTAGCTCTTTCCTGCACTCAATCGGGAAAAGCGAATATAGAAGCTGCGTGTATGCTGACGCCGAAAATGATAGGGTAGAGCATACTATCTTTCACTGTGAACGAAAACGTAGTGAAGTAACTATTAAAATTGGAGTTTTAACCCCCGAGAACATCATAAACAAAATGATAAACTGCGAAGAAAATTGGAAGCTTGTGGCGACCTTTGTAGGCGAAATCCTGCGTTTAAAAAAGCAGGATTTGGACACAAGATAAAGAAACAGACAAAAGAGGCAGCCTGGACGCAGGGTTAACGATGAGAGCGCATAGCGCCTGAGGGGCCCCACTTCGAAGTAATGCGAAAGCAATTCCGAAGTGGAGATAGGTCCATGTGAGGGGGGGTTTTAGTGGGTGGGAGTCCTACATACCTCTCTGCGACGGCAGATCGAGAGATGCATAATGCATTTCCCCTCCTCAGCCCAAAAAAAAAAAAAAAAAAAAAAAAAAAAAAAAATATCTGCCGAATATCCGTACCGTAGTATATAATCGTATATATATATATATATATATATATATATATACATATATATATATATATATATATATGATTGATTGAAAATATGTTACGGGCAGCATACTGACGATATATATCGGTGGGAGCGATAGCGGAGCAAGACGGATAAAGAGAGGGACCACAATAAAAAAAAGAGGAGGATGGTCGATGCTATAAAAATAAAAGAGTTTTTTTTTTTTTGAAAGTGACAAGTGACAAGTGTCAAAAAATGTTTTTTTTTTTTTTGAGAGAAGGAGACAAAAAAAAAAGACTGATCACGTGAGAAGACACAAAAAGGTCAGGAAATAAAAGGAAGAGGAAACCACAAGACAAGAACAGCAGCTCTGCGCATCCAGGAAAAGGACAGAGAGAAGGAGAGAGGCGACCCACGAAGAGGAGACAACCCCTGACTGTGACATCACGGCCGTCACCGACCAACACCGGCAGGCAGTAGTGAAGAAGCCAAGCGGAGGATCAGGATCAGGAGGAGGATTGGCCACCGCTCCAGGTTTTTATAGCCGACACGGCCTGTTTTGCCAGGCGCAAAGCGCACGACGTGCAGCGTGATCCGACGCCGATTATCACAATTTCGAACTTCGCCCGCCACTTTTCTTCATGTGCTGCAGAGTTTAAATAAAGCAATTATAATCGAGAGTGGAGTCTTGCGTATTTTTTTAATCTTCACAATCATGCACACACATACATAGAAGCACACAAATTTCAAACACACATTAACATGCTGCACTCATAGTAAAAAACCATAACATAATAAAACTAAGCCCCACTGCACCCGTAACTCATTAATAATTAATTAAATGTCAAGGTAACTCACTCACATACATACAATTATTTTCATTAAAATCATCCATTTACCTAAAAATAATTCAAAACACCCACTAATTTTATATATAAATTAAAAACCTTTAATTTTCTCGTACACCCAAACATTTAAATTAACCTAAAAAAAACATATATACCTATATTAATGTAATTATTTATTTATGTCAGAAAAAAATCTTTATTTTAAACCTAATTCTTAATTAATTTTAAAAACTGTTGTTTAATGTTCCAGTGGCCCTGCGCAAGCGAAATAAATTAATTTTTTTTTTTTGACTTGTTAGTAAGCTTGCTGTTCCCGCCCAGATGCCCGAGTGTTAGGTGTCGCAGTAGGTTGACTCAGCGTGATTGTCCTGTTGTTTGTAAAATCGGAATTCGCCCTGCCCTGGGGGAGTAAATTATGCACTTTTGACTTAGTAATAGTTCCAGTTCTGTGTAAGATGTTTATAAATAGGCCAATAAATGTTAAATTTTGAGCATTTGTGTACAAAAATGATGGTGTGTTTTTTTCTCTGTTGGGTGAGACAAGTTGGTCAGACGTCAAATGGGCAACTAAAGATGAGGAGGGTATCATCATTACCCGCGCAAGAAATACGAAATCGAAAATATAAATAATATTGTTAAGCGGCTCGACCATTTATCGAGCGTTAAACTCATCCCTGAGTAAACCGATGGCTGGCTGGCATATCGATAAATGCACTGCGATGTGAAGTCGTAACAAATAACAAATGGCGCCCAATGATAAGGTACAGACTGAGAGTAGCAATTAACAAATTTTTTTCCAATTACTTAATCCGTTTGAATTCGTCAATAGACAGAGATTGGACCGCGGGGAGGTTTACCAAGCCCAACCTGTCGCAGCCACAACACTCATCAACCCGAAAAACAAAGAAGTAAAGCGAGCCTAAGATTTTCTGAACCCAAAGCACTTTCATGGGCTGGTCCCAGAAAAAAACCACTGCGTTCGTTCATAGTCGTTCATAGTCTACGGAGCGGAAGGAAAATGTAATTTGCGATACATAATTAAAAAAAGAATACATGCCGTAAAATCTAGCTGCCACTAGACTGTGTCCTGTGCAATGGGCCGCGTATAAGTGCCAATGCACCGTTGTCCGGTCAAGAAAGCAGCTTAATAGCAAAGTCAAATAACGATAGCCAAGCAGGTAGGCAAGAAGCAGAATGAGGAAGGATGACAGCAAAAACAAGTAAGAACGTTGCAGTCGGACGTAACCGACTGCGTAATACTCGTTCACAGTACACGGAAATTATTATTGTTATTTTAGAAAAAATATAGAATTTTTATATTTCGTAGGCGCGGGGGTGGGCGTGGCCAACATTAAGAGAAGGTCGCACAAATACTTTCTGTCAAATTTTGTGCCTCTAGCTCCAAAATTGTCGGAGGTATAGTTTTCCCGTTTTGCGGGGGCGGGAGTAGGTGAGAGTGGGCATGGCCGGGATATTTTCTTACCGAGCTATAAAAGGGGTGACCAGCCATCTACGTTTAAAATTTGGTGACTCTAGCTCTAATACTTTGGAAGATATAGCCATTTCCGATTTTTTAAGGTGGGGTGTCTGGGGGGCGTTCTAGTGGGCGTGGCCGGGTCTTAATCTTTTGGGGAGATCACCAGCAATCTACATGCCAAGTTTGGTGTCTCTAGCTTTAAAACTGTGTTAGTTATACACGTGTTACCGTTTTGATAACCCCGATAACCCCGCGCACAATCCCGAAAAATACAGGCAGGTTACGAGCAACACATAAGGCACACAGTACCACCACCAAGCATGGACGAGACTCTGAACCGGACAATCGATCCCACATCGTCAGCAATGGTAGACATTAGCGAAACTACCACCTCAGCAGCAGCAGCCCCTATACGGCCGACAACACAAGCGATTCCCAGCGAGCTCGTTTCTGCTATAGACGTAGCTCTGTTTCAGGCCGAAGAGACGTACCGTAAGGTCATGTCCACGGAAATTACGGCACTACAAAAGCAGATACAGGAGGACATGATGCAATTCATGCGTCAAATAAACGACTGCGTAGGTGACCTTCGGAAGGATGTGAAACAATTACCGCGCGAAGTTTCACCTCGTCCCGCCCCAGGTGGTCCACCGCTCCAACAGTTGCCCGAATCCCGCCGCAGCAGTGGCGAACGATCGTCGTTACATCCACCCAAAGCCTTTCACCACAGGCTTTTGGAAGCAGCCCAAAGGGCACAGGCTAAGCCAGTGGATTGGCTGGGTGGAATAATCTAAGAGCAGAGGCCCAAGCAGAACCAGCCGACGGGCCACCGCAACTACGAATATCAGCCAAAGACGGAGGTGGTCCAAATCCGGCGATGGGGACTAACGTTCGACTGCGGGGCCAAAAATATGTGGGTGGCCGAATTTGTATTCCGGTTGGAGCATATGCAATCGACTAACCAAGTGCCCTGGAAGGATGTTTTGAGAGATTTCCATGTGCTAGTGGAGGGTCCAACGAAGATACTGGATGTATCTGCGAACAACCGGAGTCCCCGACGACCCAATCTGAGGTACGCGCTGACCGAAGGGAGAGACACAAAGAAGGCATCGAGAAATACCTCCAGACGATGATGGGATTGCGCTCCAGACTAGCTGCACCGTTCACGGACTATGCCTCCATTAAGGTCATAAAAAATGAACGTAAAGGATGCAGTCTCGCGGATCATATATCCCATGCACATCACCGGCCTAGAAAAACTTCGGGAGCAGTCCCATTATTCCGAGAGGATGCTGAAAACGCGATGAATGCCGTCCAATACCGCAGGACCGGCCCGACAATTCCCGAATCGACACCATGTTAACGAGCTATATGCGCCGGAATCAGAGGAACAGAGCGAGCTGCAGGAAGAGCAAGTCGACGCTCTATATCGACCTCGGGAGGGTGGCGGCGAGAAGCAACGCTTGACCTGTTGGAATTGCGCGCAGCGCGGGCACACGTTCTACGAATGCGAGTCGGAGATACGCAACATATTTTGTTATAAATGCGGTCTACCGGGGAGGGTCTGCCTCCACCAATTGAAGACTTATCACCGCGCCTTTGCAGAAGTCCAGATCTAGAAACACTCACTAATGGGACTGCTCGATACAGGGGCATCCGTTAGCCTTCTAGGTATAGGTAGCCTAGAACTGATAGAGAATCTCGGTATACAGCTAAGCCCACCCCTAACGACAGTTCAAGCAGCTGGCGGTACCCTGCATACGATTCAGGGGAAGGTAGAAGTGTCAATCCGACACAAGGAGGCGGAGCACCCACTCACGATATATGTGTGTCCCTCACTTCGTCAGCCACTCTATCTAGGTGTCGACTTTTGGCGCAAGTTTAGTTTGCCACCTAATATTGTAGGTGTAGAGGAGATTACGCTGGAAGAGTCGGATTTCGTCACGAAGAACGAACCCATCGAACCCCAAGTTTTTGTCGTATGAACGATTGGGCTTAGGGAAGTCTCACCAAGTTACGCATGCAATATAGCTAGTCGAAGGAGCAGTACCAATCAATGCGTTTCTGTCCAGTATCTCCGGCCGTTCAACACTTATTATTTGCCGAAATGGACGAAATGTTGCGACTTGGAGTCATCGAGCCGAGTGAGAGTGGAACAATCGGATGACGTTGGTGCGTAAGCCTGGGAAAAAGCGGGTATGCTTAGACGCACGGAAACTCTATGCGATGATGCGTACCCGCATCAAAACATCGAGTCCATCTTGAGCAGGGTAGATGATACTATCTTCATCAGCAGCTTCGACCTGAAGCATGCGTTCTCGCAAATCAAGCTGGAGCCGAAAAGCAGGGAGTATACCACGTTCACCGTCCCTGGTCGTCCGCTATACCAATTCCGCATGATGCCGTTTGGACTGTACAATGTCGCACAACGATTGCAGATTGATGGACCGAGAAATACCCCAACGTTTGCGAAGCAAAGTTTTCGTGTATTTGGATGACCTACTCATCATCTCCAGGACCTATGAAGAGCACTTGGAATTATTGGCAGAAGTGGCCAGGTGTCTGAAAGCGGCTAATCTCACCATAGGCTTGCAGAAATCCAAATTCTGCTTCAAATATTTAAGATATCTGGGATATGCCATCGATGCAGGGTCACTACGTACCGACCCTCACAAAGTGGAAAGCATCTTCCGGATCCCAATACCGAAGACAGTCCGGAAATTGCGCAGCTTCTTGAAAACCACAGGCTAGTATCGGCGATTCATGCGCGATTTTTCCAGCTTGTCAGCACCGCTGACGGATTGCCTGAAAAACGGTGCAAAATTTAAGTTGACTGATGAGGCGGTCACCTCCTTTAATAGTCTAAAGAAAGCCCTTACGTGTGCTCCATCCAGATTTTAAGAAGCACTACTTCATCCAGTGCGACGCAAGCCACCTGGGGATCGGAGCAGTTCATTGCTTTCTTTTCAGCCAAACTGGGAGGAGCTCAGCTGAACTACAGCGTGACTAAGAAGGAATTTTTAGCCGCAGTTAAAGCCATGGAGCGATTCCGCCTGTACGTCAAACTAATGCCTTTCACAGCCATCACAGACCATGCCAGCTTACAATGGCTCATGACGCTCAAAGATCTAAGTGGCAGGTTGGCGAGGTGGTCATTGAGCGGCCATTTGACGTAGAGGAGATCAAAATATTTGATTTTGAGACCAGGGAGTTCGAGAGTGAGGAGTACCTGGAGCGGTACCCTAATACAGCAGTACCCTAATACAACAGGCACACGAGGGCGAGAAGAGAATGCACGGCGGGATGGCGAAGACGTTGGCGAGAGTAAGTAAGGCAGTTTTATTAGTGACCAAGGATGGCGGTACAGGTCCGAGAGTATGTGAGAGGCTGTGAAATTTGTAAGGAAACGAAGAACAGCACTCAAATTAACCGACCTCGAATGGGCCATGCGGTACGCACCGACCGGCCTCTACAGAAATTATAATTGGATTTTCGAGGAGGGTATCCTCGTTCGCGATACGGTAACGCGTACATCTTCATCGTGTTAGCCCACCTGACCAAATTTGTTTGGCTCCAGACCATGCCGCAGGTATCAACAACAGCGGTAATCAAGATGCTGAGAGATGACATCTTTTCGATTTTTGGAATACCAGAGGTCGTACATACCGACAACGGGCGACAGTTCACTTCTTAGGAATTTCAGGGACTCATGCAGCACTATGGAATCACGCATCTGAAGACTGGAAACTATGCGCCAAAGGCGAACGGAACGGCTCAATCAGTCCGTTTTAGCAGCGATCCGCACATATGTAAGTACCGACCAAACAATGTGGGACGAGAATCTGGGGATATACAGGCCGCCTTATGCAGTGCAGCTCATAGTGGGACCAAAGTCTGGCCATACTTTGCACTATTTGGACAGCACATGTTCTTGCATGGCAGCGACTATCGCCTGAGTCGGAAACTAGGAGCCATAAATGACGCTGCTATACAATCATTGCACAGGCACGAAAAACAGCAGATTTACCGGGAGCGCACGCAAGAGACTCTACACAGCCTACGCCAAGGCGGAGAGAAGATACAACTTGAAGTCACGGGACGTACAATATCTACCCGGTCAAGAGGTGTACAAACGGAATTTTGTGATCAGCGACTTCAAGAGAAACGTAAATGCCAAGCTCTGTCGTAAATACGTCAAATGCAGAGACGTTAAGTCCATCGGGAATAGCCTGTACTTATTGGAGTCAAAACAAGGAATCCCGCTCGGCGTGTTTCACGCGAAGGACTTGAAGCAATGATGCACACCTAGTGCCCGGCTAGATCAAATCTGTAGAGCATGCCACCCTTAATCTCAGGACGTGGGCGTAGCCTACGCTATCACCGTATGGGGCGTGCACATCATAATGCTTTCCACTTCCGTTCTTGGTACGGGACCGGCTATCTGGAGTGTGCTGCATACGTACGATATATATCGGTGGGGGCGATAGCAACAGACCAAGCCGGATAGAGAGAGAGAGGAGAGAATCCAATAAAAACAAAAATAAAAATAAAAAAAAATAAGTCGACGCTATAAAAAAATATTTATTTTTTTTGAGAGTGACAAGAAGTTTTTTTTTGAAAGAAGGAGAAAAAAAAAAGATTGATCATGTGAGAAGGCACAAAAAGGTCAGGAAATAAAAGAAAGAGGAAACCACAAGACAAGAACAGCAGCTCTGCGCATCCAGGAAAAGGACAGAGAGAAGGAGAGAGCCGACCCACGAAGAGGAGACAACCCCTGACTGTGACATCACGGACGTCGCCGACCAACACCGGCAGGCATTAGTGAAGAAGCCAAGCGGAGGATCAGGATCAGGAGGAGGATTGGCCACCGCTCCAGGTTTTTATAGCCGACACGGCCCGTCTTTCCAGGCGCAAAGCGCACGACGTGCAGCGTGATCCGACGCCGATTATCACAATTTCGGACTTCGCCCGCCACTTTTCTTCATGTGCTGCAGAGTTTAAATAAAGCAATTATAATCGAGAGTGGAGTCTTGCGTATTTTTTTAATCTTCACAATCACGCACAAACATACATAGAAGCACTCAAATTTCAAATACACATTAACATGCTGCACTCATAGTAAAAAACCATAACATAATAAAACTAAGCCCCACTGCACCCGTAACTCATTAATAATTAATTAAATGTCAAGGTAACTCACTCACATACATACAATTATTTTCATTAAAATCATGCATTTACCTAAAAATAATTCAAAACACCCACTCATTTTATATATAAAACTAAAAACCTTTAATTTTCTCATGCACCCAAACATTAGAATTAACAAAAAAAAAAGAAAAAAGAAAAAAAAAATATATATATATATATAGTGAGATAATTGGTTATTTCACGTTGAGTCAAAGTTCACTTACAATTAATAGATTGTACTTGGAACCGCTGAAGAAATCCGAATAAAAATTCCAATAGCAACGATTTAGTTTTACTTGTCTTTATTCATTCGTACTCAACTGAAGACTGACTAGTACTTAAATTAGGCACACGCGCTTTTTTCTTATCTTGTCAATCTTCAAATATAAACTGTACTTCGTTCTTCTTTCTTTTAACTACTTTCCGTCTCTCGCAGAGAGTCCAAACGGTACTTTGCTTTGTGCATGGGGACATTTGTTTGTGTAGGTGAATACGTATGTAAATGCGTCACTATATATATATATGTATTTATTTATTTATATATAAAACAAAAAATCTTTAATTTAAATTTAATTCTTAATTAGGTTTAAAACTGTTGTTAAATGTTCCAGTGTTCCCGCGTAAGCGAAGTTAATTAATTATTCTTTTTGGACCCGTTAGTAAGCTTGCTGTTTCCGCCCAGATACTCCAGTGCTAGGTATCGCAGTAGGTTAACTCAGCGGAATTATTCTGTTGTTTGTGTAATCACAATTCGCCGTGCCCTGGGGGAGTAAATTGTGCGCTCTTGTGTTAGTAATAGCCCCAGTTCCCAGTGTTAATAGGCCAATAAATGTTAAATTTTGAACATTTAAGTATAAAAAATGATAGTGTAAGTTTTTTCTCTGTTGGGTAAGACAAGCATGATTTAGGGCGGAAGCATACATAAATTTGGGACTTGGTCAGACCAGGTAACGACAACAGCTGTTTACCTAAAGCTTTTTCCCAGTGTCTGTCCGTTTTTAAAGTAACCCGCGCAAGTCAGAAATACGAAATCGAAAATATAAATGAGCGGCTGTTGTTAATCGAGGGTTAAACTCATCCCTGAGTAAACCGATAGCAGGCCGGCATAGCAATAAATGTACTGCGAAGTGAAGGCGTAACAAATAACAAATAGCATAAATTCGTTATACTACTGCAAACACCACATATGTATGTCAATGAAGACAGGAATATATACAGCCGTCAAGCTGTTTTTATACCCTGAACCCTGAAAATGGGTAAATCAGGGTAGAATGGTTTTGTGCAAATGTATGTAACAGGCAGAAGGAAGCATCTCCGACCCCATAAAGTATATATATTGTTAATCATCATCACTAGCCGAGTCGATCTAGCTATGTCCGTCTATCCGTCCGTCGGAATGAACGCGTCGATTTCGGAACCTACGAAAGCTAGACACATAAACTTTTCGACAATAGACTCTGATATACCAAACGTAGTACGAGTTTATCCTTTCTTATCGATATTTGCACCGTTTCATTAATATCGATAAAAATCGATTTTAAGTCTTGCTTTTTGTAGTTATATGGTTATAAATAAATATAAAGAACTTTGGTTTGCCCAACAGTGTTAACAAATACTTTAATTAATAACACTAGGTAATAAAATAGAATTTGTATACCCTGAATCCATTGTAAGTGGATAAATCAGGGTATGTACCCGAGTTGACCTAGCCCTTTTCGTCTGTCTGTCCGTCTGTCTGTCCGTCCGTCTGAATAAGCTAGAAAGCTGAACTTGGACTTTTTAACTCGTGTATGGCAAAGTTGGCAAAGTTGGCTGACCACGGTTTCAACCGAAAGTCCGACCTGAGAGAATTTGGACCAAACATACAACAAGAAATTTAACTTTGACCTCAGGTAATAACGACACACTTTCTGCCCAATTTGACATATATAAAGCTGCCTACCACAATTACAATCAGTCTATTTCTGACATTCATCGGAATACGAGCTTTAAGGAAAACATACCGTATAAGTTGGGTAACATAGCCCCGATTCGTTCTGCTACATATGTGGTATCTACCTAGCTAATACCAACTCCAAAATAATAATCAATGAAAGGTTTCAAAGTGTATATAAGAAAATCTTTGGAATTGAACCCACAAATTGGAAAGAAGATTGGGCACCAACTTTTATTTGCACTTGGTGCCAAGCACATTTTTAAAAAAAATCCAAGGAGTAAGTACCACATTACATATTATAAAACTTACTTTTTTCTTTCTTTTTATATATACTTTTAAATTTTCAAGACCATTTGAAAAAATTGGTATTGTGTAAACTATGCAATATATGTATTTATTGTGAAATCTAAACATAATGGGCGATTATGTGTAAGGTCCCATACAAGAATCTGAATTTAATACCGAACGCAGAAAGACACGGTTCTTGAACATATTTAATATACATGAATTTTCAAATAACATGTAATAACTTAAGAAACAAATAGAAAATCATGTTATTAATAAACAGTTGTTGATATATATCATTTCTGATTGTTTATTGAAATGAATGATATCTTAACTGATGATCCATTAACATATTTATGTTTATATTTATAAAGTCACACAACCCAACAAATTAATTCGATGCGGCATTCCTGAGACATTAAAGTCAAACAACGTGTGAAGCTTTAAAGTGTTGCATCGCCGCGTCTTCATCGATTTCAATGATTAATAAATGACGCCTAATTAATGCAGCTATATAAATTTATGAGTAACGAACAAGAAAAAAAAAATAAAACCTATGATTTAAATTAAAAGGTGTACAGGACTAATTTAGGCCTGATATCCTAGATTCTGAAATCCTATCTAAGAAGTTTTCTCTATCTATAAAAAATATCGCACTTCTCGACGTGGTGATGGTGTGCTTATTGATGTTGATGCAGATTTTTTTTCGGAGATAGTAATAACTAACTTAAGTATTGATATAGAATTCGTTGCCGTCAAATTGTGCATTAATGGTGTCTGCCTTTTTATTACTTGTTCCTATGTTCCGCCTTCTTCAGATAATTCTGTCTATTCTGTGCACTTCTCTGCTACATTCTGTCTCCGCTATGCATTCTGATCGTGATTTTCTTGTAGTTCTCGGTGACTTCAATGTTGCTGATTCTACTTAGATTTATAGTTCCAATTCTAGTGTGTAGACTTACATATCCCAAAATGATTTTCTTGACAATTTATTTGGGATGTCATTATGTCAAATCAATGCTATCCCAAATTCGTTGCATAAAATGCTTGATCTTATATTTTTTTTGATCAATCTTTCTTGTCTGTTTCGCGTACTGAGCCTATATCATGTCCGACAGTTCCCTATCACCACACTTTAAAGGTGTTGATTGATTTACCTGAACGGGTGCTAAACACAGCTTTTAAACCTCCAGAGCGAGCTCGCCAATTTTGAAAACCGACTTTTGAAAACTGCCAAACTAACTCAGCTCTTATCACAGACTGACTGGTCTCTTCTTTACAAGTGTAGGGACATGGATTGTGCAATCTCTATTTTTTATTCCACTTTCAACCAACTCTTCGATACATGTGTCCCGGTTTGTGATTCAATTAGGGGTAACAAACCTGTTCGGCTTACACGGCTTAACCAATTTTAAAAATAAAAAGGGATACACTTCTTCCAGCTTCCTGCTCAAGAAATCTGGCTCCTTCTTGGATTACACTCGATATTTCATTGCTCGATCTAATTTGACTGTCCTAAATAGCTAATGCTATAAGGGTTGAAAGTTGAGTTATACAATTCCAGTGGAATCTTAAACGATTCTTTAAGTTCATTAATGCGAAGCTCAAGCCATTAACACTACCATCATCTGTACTTTTTGCAAACACGACAGCTAGCTCAGATCAGGATATCAGGATTATCTACTTTTTTTTTAAACAACCTATAGTTATCGGAACTATTTATCGCATTTGCTATATGCTTATCATGTAAATGTTTCCAACTGCATTTTTTAGTCTTTGATCACAGAAAGTTTACTACTAAATGATCTAAGGGTCATCATGCCCGTATTTTCACCGGGACCTTATGGAGTACCAATTGCGTGCTAAGGTAGTGTGCATAAGGCCTTTGTATAAACTTTTTAATTTGTCCGTGGAATTATGTTCTTTCCCTTAAATTTCGAAAGCATCATTTATTATTCTCTCGTTCGAAAAGGAAATAAGTCCAATGTTCAGATGTATGGGGGTATTTCTAAGTTGTCTACTATTTCTAGGATTTTTCAGAATCTAATAGCTTCTCAACCTACAACATCTTCGTATATCTATAATTTCACCCTGTCAGCACGGTTTTATGAAATATTGATCTACTATCACTAACTTATTGGAATTCACGTCTTTTGTTAATAAAGGATTCCAAACTAAAATGCAAACAGATGTTATTTACATTGATTTCAGTAAGGCATTTGACTCTGTTAATCATTCGCGTTTACTGCATGAACTTCATCTTCTGGGATTCCCAAATAAGTTAATTTAAATTCCTTAGTGAACCCAAACTTAAGTTTGACAAGCATATTTCTATTGCTGCTCTTGTATATGATGTCCTTAATACAAGCTTCATTAGGATACAATTGTACAAGAAGAAGAAGACAGATGTACTTTCCATGAAAAACAAATATTGTTATAAAATTATAAAAACATCTCCAATATTTTTAATTTATGTCAGATAAGCGTTAAGATAATTATTAATTGAATGAAAACTGTTTTACTTCGTTTTGATCACCTGCTAAAAAACATTAGATATGTTACCACCGATTTTTTTTGTTTCGATTCTGAAAAGTTAAGTCGCTGCCACCTTGACATTAGTTATTCGTGAAAATGACTACCACTTTATAATTTCAAACAAGTATATTCGATAACAACTTACAATCGACGCCGTTTAGTAATGGCGAAGGAATTGTTAGAAAATAAGAAGAAATAAAATACGGTTTATTTGGGAATTGCATGTTAATTGTTTTTAAGGCACTTTATTGAAACTCATATATCGTTTAACGCTCAATGCCTTTCTAAAAGAATAAAACATAAAAACTTATTGTGCTTTATGTGCATTTCATTTCCCTACATGTAAATATGTACATATTAATGTGCACATTTATTTGTTAATAAATGGATGAGCATTTGCGTTTAAATGAGCACCGTAAAGAGTTTTATTCAAAAAGAACACATAATTTTCATTCGGATTTAAAACTCGACCGCTCAGAAAGAGATGCAACGCACCCATTATTACGAGAGGATCATCATTTAATAGAGTCTATGCACTGTCTAAGTTGCAAGGGGCAAATTCAAAACAATTCGCTTGGAGAAATTTGTGCTCATTACATCTTTTATCCTCACAAACCGAGTATTTCCAAGTGCTTGTACTGCAGTGGAAACGTTCATTACTATATAAATCCTGAAAAAGTGTGTCCAGAAGTTTTTCACTTTTGTTCACCACGAAAATAAATAGAAGAGCTAATTAGATTACTAACGGCTTCATAATCATGGCAGACATTAGAGCCGATCTTCACGATGATGGTGCAAACTTTGATTGTGAGCTAATATCTGAAGATTCGGAAGATTCTGAATATTCTGATCACGATAATGATGAAGCCGAAACCATTTTGGATGAAGGGGGTAGTTCAATAAACTATTCGAACTTCCAAACCGTTACCGAAGGTGACAACATAACTGTTGATGATAATGGACTTGTTCCATCGTGGAGCAATGGTACTATGAGTGTAAAATGTGCTTCGAAAGCATTGCAGTCGACCAAACTCGACACAGGATGTGCTAAACATATAGAAAGCGAATTAGCAATGCAATTTCCTCTGCAACCACAAGCGAAGACGGTAACTGGTCATCCTAATTACGGGTTTGGAAAGCGCTGGTCAAAATCAGAAGACGTTTTACTGAAGTCATTAGTTGAAAAACATGGTGAATGCTGGGATATTATTGGACCACACTTTAAAGATAGACTCGAACAACAAGTGCAACAACGTTGGGCGAAAGTGCTGAACCCGGAGCTAATTAAGGGGCCGTGGACACGCGACGAAGATGAGAAAGTTATTGAACTTGTGCGACGCTTTGGGCCAAAGAAATGGACCCTGATTGCTCGATATCTGAATGGACGGATTGGAAAACAATGCCGTGAACGTTGGCATAATCATCTTAACCCAAATATAAAAAAGACAGCTTGGACAGAGGAAGAGGATACAATAATTTACAACGCGCACTTTAAATTAGGAAATCAGTGGGCTAAAATTGCAAAACTGTTGCCGGGACGCACTGACAACGCCATAAAAAATCACTGGAATTCAACAATGCGTCGTAAATACGATGCTGAACGTAGATCTGTTAATTCGGTAGTTGGAGGTGATTTAAAAAGTTCACGCACACGTCTCATCGAATTAATCAAAACCGGTGGCATCAATAAGTGCCCACAAGCTCTGTATTGCAAATTAGCACCATTTAATACAAGTATGTCTGATTCGATTAAAACACAAATGACTCCAACGCTAGAATCATATTGTGAAAAGTTGTCTGTTAATGATATTAAATCTAAAGATGTAAGTGAAGATTTCAGCGATGAACCCAACGCAATTGTTCGCTCTTTAGCTTTTGATGTACAAAGTGGGATTGGACCTGCAAAAGGTATATCAATGCCGGCACTACCTTTTTTGCAGTACACTGATATAAAATTTAGACCTACACCCAATATACTTAAACGATCGCGCAAACATATGCCTGATGTATCGATAAGTAATAATAGTGGTTCGGATGGAACGAAAGGCACCATGAAGACTAAATTACAAGAAACACCAGCTATAACACCCATAAAATCTCTACGCTTTTCGCCAAGCCAATTTATGAAATCGCCTTGTCTTACTACATTTGAAGATATGAATTTGCGTGCAAGTACGCCAGTCACTAAAATTTTCAACCGCGTGGGAATGGAAATTAAAAAAGAGTTGGAAGCTTCATCAATAGAAACACCACAAAAAAGTAAGTACAATACTATTACTGTTTTTCCCATTTTCTAAAATGAATATTCCGTAGATATAATTGGCCCACGCACTCCAACTCCATTTAAAAATGCTCTTGCGGCTATTGGTAAAAAACTAGACGGTCGCTCCTACGTACCATCTAGTCCTTCGAGTCTTGTCGAAGATCTTGCTGAAATCATTAATAAAGAACAGATGAATGAATCCGAGATCAACTTCAGCAGAGTTGGGGGTGTAAACGAGCGAGAAGATCTGACCGACCCTGAGTATTCAAGTACTCTTGCAAATATAAGCGTACATTCGCCCGGGCCAAAGAGAGCCAGGAAATCTTTGCTTCCCAGCTGGAACGTAAACTGTTTACCATACGGGAAAAAAACACAACCGTTTGAAACAGAGACACCAAGCAAATTTCTTATGTCAGAACAGTCGGTTACACACTTCTCTCCGAGCAACATCATTGAAAATACGTTATGCAGTGAAGAGGACCTTCTATTTGACGAGGGCAAAAAAGAAAATAGGCCGTTCTTTCAAAAGTCTCGTGGTTATTTCACCGATCATTTATTGGATCCAAAGTGGGCTCGAGTTGCTTGCGGTAAAACCAAAGATCAAATATTTATGGAGAAGCAGGCATATGCATGCCTTCAGAATCTCGACTTAATGCCGCGGTCATTAAATTTTGAAAAGCAAAAATGAGGTTAAAAAACCACTTGAAGTACGGAAAAAATTATTAGAAACATTCAGGAATTAATAGAATTCTAAAATATGTAGAGCATGTACAAATATTGTAATCTATTAAAGAACTATTCCTAATTTTTATATTTTTATTTATTTATTTGGAGAAAACTAACCAACTAAATTATAACACTAGGTAACAGCCAAATTTCATTGATTTTTATACCCTGAATCCATTGAAAATGGATAAATCAGGGTATAATGGTTTTGCGCAAATGTATGTTACAGGCAGAAGGAAACAAATCCGACCCCATAAAGTATACATGTATATTCTTGATCAGCATCACTAGCCGAGTTGATCTAGTCCTGTATGAACTAGAAAACTGAACTTGGACTTTTTAAGTTCGTGTATACCATACACAGATTAAGTTTATTTCAAATCATTGATAACTCATCTCGTTTTCTTATCGATAAATATCGTTTTTCTTGCTCTGTTTTTTTTATGATTTCTTAAAAACCATAAGAGCTAGAGCACCCAAACTTAGTTCAAAGTGTTGGCATGAAGCATACGCAGGTAATCATAATTCGCCCCAATTCAATTGGTTTGTACATAGATTTCAATGCTCATATTAAGCCCTGAAAGTTTTATTAAGATGATATTCTTAGTTTAGAACTTATACTCGAATTTAGTTTCCATAGTGGGGCCTAAGCGCAGCAGCTGTTCGCAGCGTGCAGCCTGTGCTTACATGTGTGTGTGTGAGTGTGTGTGTATGTGTGTATGATTGCAATGGAACTGAAATGTGTGGAAACACAGGGTTCAGGCAAAGACAATATAAACACAAAATATATTTATTTTCAAAACCCTTCTCCCAAAAAAAAAACCTGCCTACGCCACTGAAATATGTTATTTATGCACTGTGTTGACTTTGGATGCCGAAAAAAGTTTTTTTCTAGTTTTCTTGCGCCGACCGCGACCTATCCCAATGTTAATAAAATGTGTTGCAGGGATTGGGTTGTAGAAATTTACTAACTTTAAGGCAGATAATTGAAATAAATTATTATTTTATATTATATGTTAATAAACATTTATATAATATCAATTAATTACTGCACAATTAAAATTACATTACACATTAAATTACGTCTTAATGAATAAAATAATAATTCATGCCCATACATAATTTTAGAAATATGTAAAATATATTGAATATTTAAAACCTTATTATTATTAATACTTAATCTGAAGCTATTTTGCATTTCAAATTTGTAATATTGCGCGCAAAACTCTATGAGACAAAAAAAAGATAGGTCGCGATCGGCGCAAGAAAACATAAAAATTCGTTTTTTCGGCAGCCGAAGCCAATGCAACGCCTAATTACATATACAACTGCAAAAAAAAAAAAATAGCACCACTATGACATTTTTTCTTATTGATCAAAAAAATAACACTTAGTATTGCTATATTTTTAAATTTTATATTTAATATATTGCTTAGTATTCCCCCTAAATGAAAAGGTGGTACTTCGCTGTAATGGTAATAGATTTTTTTATTGTTTTTTTGTAATTTGACGGGAAAAGGTCGAAAAAATGGCGAAAAAAATAATAGCACCACTTATGCTTTTTCATGAAGAAAGTTAAATTTCGTACAGTTTCTTCGACAAAAAGCACGTACTCAAGAGATTTAACTTAACTTAAATATACTAAATGACATAAACTATACAGAAAACGATGAAATACGTAGATAAAAAGGAGCTATACGACAGATTTACGTCAAAGTGTTGATCCTCGAGAGCACACAATACCCTGTCAAGGCTGCAACTGACATAAAAAAAGGAGCTTAATACAAGTGTGACACTGAAAACAGTTCACACATGTGTCAAACAAGAAAATTTAAATGCTTGCAGCCCAAGAAAGGTCCGTCTCCTTAAACGCGAAACATATTGCCAGGCGCATGAAGTTAGCAAAGAATCATCAATATTGGCCAACCCAAAAATGTAGTAATATTTTATGAACAAATGAGAGTAAAGTTGTTATGTTTGGTTTAGTACCCTTAAAACTCAAAATATAGTCCAAAATTCACTACAAAAACTTTTAAATATGGAGGGTCAACCATACTGGTATGGGCTAGTTTTTGTTATTGGGAGTAGGTCCAATACATTGAGCCAAACCCATAAGGAACCAACACGGTTGCGTCAATATCTTAGATGCAGTAATGCTACCCTACGCAGAGTATAAGATGGCGCTATTATGGGTCTTCCAAGAAGGCCCCAAACACGCCACCAGGAAAGGAAAGGAAGGAAGCAAAGGAATGGTTCAAAAGAAAACCAGTGAACGTTTTGGAGTGCGCTGTGTAGCCACCAGATCGAAAATCTATAGGCTAATGTCAAAAAGGCAGTTGCTAGTATTAAACCAACTAGCAACGGATCACTTTGGGAAGCCATTTACGAGTCCTGGTGGAAAATTCTTTTGAAACGATACCAGGACTTGGTTGAATCGATGCCAAGTCGTTAAGCAGCCTTTATTTCCAATAGAGGTATCGCAACTATCTATTAAATTGATAAAATAATATTAGTTTTGACACACAATTATCTTTAAGTAATGAAGGTCTTAAATATTTCTAATTTTTATAATTTTAAGTGAATATTTGAAAAGTGGTGCTATTATTTTTTTCGCCATTTTTTCGACCTTTTCCCTTAAAATTACAAAAAAAAAAATCTATTACCATTACAGCGAAGTACCACCTTTTCATTTAGGGGAAATACTAAGCAATATATTAAATATCAAGTTTTTAAAATATCGCAATACTAATTGTTATTTTTTTGATCAATAAGAAAAAATGTCATAGTGGTGGTATTTTTTTTTTCGCAACTGTATATATATAAGTTGATATACAGTCGCTCACAGCTTATTTCAACCAGCACCCAACAAAAACTTTAAACAGCTATAACAACTAATCTAGAATATATATTAAAATTATTTAAACGCAGGTTGCTAGTCTACTGTTTTAACTTAATAAATATGACTTAATTTATTTTTTCATTGTTTTTTTTTTATTTTATAACAATTAAAAACTAAAAAAACAACCAAAAACAATGTCACAGCTTATTTCAACCAAATGTTTCGCAGCTGAGCAAAGATCCGTTATGTTGCAAAGTAACGGTTGATTTTTTTTCTATGCTTTAGTCATTAAATTCTCAATACGTTCAAGTTAATTTCTTGCAATTTTTGTGAGGAGAACTTGGACAAAAATTTGTTTTGCAAAATGGGACCACGTACGACGATTGACCAGCGGACCAGAAAAATTGGTGAGATGGTTGGACTGAGTGATTCCACAGTCCAAAGCATTATATACCGGTATGTCCACGAAAATAGAACGCCCATTAAGGGGAGAAATGCGCTCAATAAAATTTTCAATCCGACGGACGAGCGCTATATTGTTCGGAAAATCAGGGAAAATCCTAAGCTTTCGGCTCCAAAAGTGGCCAGTGAAGTGGAAGAAGAGTTGGGGAAGTCATGCCACCCAGAGACTATTTGTCGTGTACTTCGGGAGCACGATTATAATGGCAGAATAGCGCGCAAGAAGCCTTTTATAAGCGCAAAAAATAAAACGTGCCGTTTAAAATTTGCTAAGGAGCACTTAAATAAGGACCTTAACTTTTGGAAGTCGGTTATTTTTGCTGATGAGTCCAAATTTAATATTTTTGGCTCTGATGGACCCTCATATGTATGGCGTAAGCCAAACACAGAGCTGCAAGCAAATAACCTTAAGGCTGCAGTCAAACACGGCGGTGGCAGCGTTATGGTTTGGGCCTGTATGTCGGCAGCTGGTGTTGGAAATTTGGAGTTTATTGAGACAACGATGGACAAGTCTCATTACCTCCAAATTTTAAAAGCCAATTTGCATGAAAGTGCGGAGAATCTGGGCATTCGTGATGAGTTCCGGTTTTATCAGGACAATGATCCGAAACATAAGTCAGGTATTGTTCAGACATGGCTGATTTGGAACTGTCCGCACCGGCACAGTCGCCCGACATTAATGTTATTGAAAATTTGTGGGCAATTTTGGACACAAACATCCGCAAACGTAAAATTTCCAATAAATCCGACCTAAAAACACCCCTGGTTGAGGAATGGTCCAAAATTACGCCGGATGTGACCCAAAAGTTGGTCGAATCTGTGCCAAAGAGGCTCAAATTGATCGTAGAACAGAAGGGCGGTCATACCAAATATTAAAATATTTTTAATTTTGCTATAAACTTAATTTTAAAATATAATTTGTTACCTGGTTGAAATAAGCTGTGACATTGTTTTTGGTTGTTTTTTTAGTTTTTAATTGTTATAAAATATAAAAAAAAATATGAAAAAATAAATGAAGTCATATTTATTAAGTTAAAACAGTAGACTAGCAACCTGCGTTTAAATAATTTTAATATATATTCTAGTTTAGTTGTTATAGCTATTTAAAATTTTTTGTTGGGTGCTGGTTGAAATAAGCTGTGAGCGACTGTACACACAAACTACACATAAACCAGAAATGGTCTCATGGCAATCGGCCAGACGAACTGAGATTGCATTCTATTTTTAGAATTGTACGCTCTTGTGAGAGCGCAAGGGCAGCGATTTCGTTTTTGTTCTCAATTTTGTAAAAATCAAGCTGCCTTATAACATTTTTTTGTTCGTCGTCATCTTAGTGTTTATATTGTCTTTGGTTCAAGGTATTCCCCAGTCGGGCGCTTCCTATTGGAGCTTTCTCACTTGTTCTCATACATATGGTGAAAAGTCACTATGAATTTATGGTAAGACTTCGTAAATTTTTCAAATTTGTTATTTAGTAGTGTTTTCTTGCAGAGCTGATTTCGGAGACTACAAAAACTAGAAAGCTTAACTTACACTTTATAATTTCGTGTATATCATATGCAGATCAAGTTGATTTCAAATCATCGATAGCTCGTTTTTGTATTATCGATAAATATAGATTTTTTTACTTCTAGAAATCATAAGAGCTAGAGTCGTCCTATTGGGTTAAATATGTTTGCGTGAAGCATACGCAGGTAAGGAATATTTTGGATTTGGATACTTCCCCATTCGCCCCATGTATGCAATAATGTGAAGAAAAACACGTAATTCAATTACTACGAGTACCCTTATTTATATTTTTGGTGTTCTAGTGCGCGTGGCCTGGATATAAGTGTCGCAATCTTTTGGGGATGCCACCAGCAATCTACATACTAAGTTGGTGACTACAGCTTTTATCGATTTGCGATTCAGTGGGCGTGGCACAAAAATCTTAACAGTGCCTGAAGCAGATAACTACAAGCGCCGAAAAAGTTGAGTCCATCCGGACAGACGAATGGACAACATGACAGACATTGCACAAAACCAATATACTCTTGAACTTCGTGAGCAATTATAATTATATAGTTTGAAAACTAATGATATAAATTTAAGACAGTGTATGACTTATTAATAGATGTATATTTATTAGCATTCTGGAATTAAAGTCAACATTATAATATCGGTTATAAAATTCTCAAGTAATGATCAAAAATGCACGTTCACTTATGGAAGAAAGCTATAAAGAATGCCACAGGAACAATTTTTTAAATGGTTTTCGTCATATGAAGCCCTACATGTATCAAAAATAGTAAATTTGGTAAGCGTACAAAAAAATTTAATTTTGTTATCTAGTGTTATCTATATAAAATTTACATTTGTATAACATTATTCAAGAAAATCTAATCGCATATGAATATGTTTGGACCCTTTCAGCAAAAGATTAGTAATGACAAAAATATAAACAGCAGATGAGAAGACCTAGTCAATACCTAGTTACCTAGACGTAACATGCAGTTAAACATAGACACTTACATAAAACGTAGCATTTACATATGTATGTATGTAAACACACACGCCGCAAGATGTGACCTTTATTCAGTGGATTTGCTTCTACACTCACTATTTAATATACGACAAAATAGCAAACTATGTGTTTAGCTTTTATAGTCTCCGTGATATACTTTGAAACCCGAGAATTATTGATTTCAGGAAAACAGATTTAAACCAGTAAGAGTGCTCTAGTCGGAAATGGCTGACAAGGAGATAACCTGAATCCAGCTGAAAGCTGTCGGTACGAATAATTAAACTCCCTTGCATTTATACATACATACATACAATCACACATACACACACATCCATACTATTGCACGACACAGTTTCCTTCGCGACTGCGCTGGTCGTCACTATGGCAACTAAGTTCTTGAATAACTTCTAAACTAAGTGTATGATCGTTATGTGAATTAAAAAATTTTTAAGGAACATTCAAACAAGAAACAGAACTTGAATTATAATTTTTCATATCTTGATCAGTGTATGCTTTAAATCTGAATTTTTTGTAATTTCAAAGATCGACAGAAAGATGGACAGTCAGACACAAAGACAGGGCTAAATCGACTTGGTTATTGATGCTGACCAAGAATATATATATTTTGGGGTCCGAAATGATTCCTTCTGCTGGTAACATAGATTTCCGCAAAACCATTATATCCCTTTTACCCATTTCCATTAGGTTCAGGGTATACCAATTTGTTCTGGCTGTCAGACTGACGGATTGAGAGCTTAAACGGTTATGGCTATAAAATATAAATTTTGCCAGAAACTTGGTTTTGGGTCGAAAGTGTGCTCTAATACTGGCTTTTGGAAAATTTGTACTCCAAGTGAGAGAAACCCGAATTCAAAGTTTGTAATAAAACCTTCAAATACAACGCTTCTGGGTATGTCAAGAGACTGGGTGAATTAGGTAAGCGTCGTAATAAAAAGCGCAAGTTATGTAGGTGGTTCGGATCCTGCTGAAGTCTACCCAATTAACATATGTTTTTTCATTAAATCTGATTTTTATCTATAAGGGAAAAGAACAGTACAAGCTAACGGTATTAACTAATAAACAATAAAATAACATGTAAGAACGTTCAAATCGGATGTAACCGAATGCGTATTTTTATTTTGGAAAAATATAGAATTTTTATTTTTCATAGGGGTGGGGGTGGGAGTGGCCAATTCTATTTGGCTTAATCTTAAGAGGTCACCCAAACACTGTCTGCCAAATTTGATGACTGTAGCTGTAAGGAAACGGGGTAACCAGCCATCTACCTTTAAAATTTGGTGACTCTAGCTCCAAAATTGTGGGAGATATGTGGGACTTTCGCGGAGGCGGGAGTGGGCTTCCGACAAAGTGTTAAGATTTCTGTGCCACACCCACTGGGACGCTGCCAAATCGATAATATGCCGATACACCTCAAATCGCAAATCTATAAAAGGTGAATATTTCCCACAATATTAAAGTTAGTCACCAAATACTTGCAGATTGCTGGTGACTCTCCCAAAATTCACGACTTTGATTTCCCGGCCATTCCCATCAAAACGCCCCCAGTACGCCCGCTATAAAAGAATTGTAAATGACTAATTCCTACATTTTTTGGAGCTAGGGGCTCCATATTTAGAATAAATATTATTGGAAAGCTCCCCAAAACATCACAGAACAAATTTCCCGGCAACGCCTCCTCCCGGCTCCGTAATCGCTAAAGTCATTATACCTGAAAGCTCAAACCAATAACATGTGTATAATTCACACAATGTTAAAGCTTGAGACACCGAACTTGGTATATAGATTGAGTCACCAACTTTAAAAACTAAAATTTCCAGATAACTGCTTTGAGTTTATAATTATCATTCACACCGTTTTCGACTGATATAAGCTGTTATTAGACTGTGAACGAGTATTGCGTAGTAGACTGCAACGTTCTTAGACATACAACGCCGCCATAAAATTTAACTTTGGCAACGTCTTAGCTAAGGTGTATGTGCGTTCGGAATAATAAACGTTAGATCGGTAAGCATTCCATTTTCATTTGTTTGGTAATTTGAGATATTTATTTACAAGAAACCTCAATATAAAACAATTAAACAAAACTCGGCGCGTGTTTGTTTTCGTATATTCCATCTGATAACTTTATTTGCGTACTACAATTCTGTCATATTTAATTTTTGGGAGATCGATAAGTATTGGCGTAATCTAAAAATTTTTAGCCTTTAAACGAAAGCACTTGGTATATATCTGTGAATAAAGCTATCTTAAACTGAAGCTTAAGAAATAACACTCGATGTGACACAGGGAGTAAAAATTATCCTTCTGTGCTCACTCACGTTGTTAATATATCACATTAAAGTTTTGATAAAAGTACAAGCGCAGGAATATTTCGGATTTTAGATACCTCTTCCCCATATACGAAAAAATATAAAAAAAACGCATTTCAGTTCTTAGTTTAGAAGTTATTCACGAATTTAGTTTCCAGCGTGCGTTTACATGTGTGTCTGTTTATTTGTGTGATTTTATGTATGTGTGTATGTATGTGTGCAAGGGGATTGAAATGCATGAAAAAGTTATACTCATTACAAATCTTTAGTATGGGCTGGGCCAAATAAGCTGTGAGCCACTGTATATCACAGCTTTGAGTTGTTCTTTCTAGTTCAATTCACTGAATTAGTTCATTAGTTCACTTTCTATTGAACGAACTAATCTTTCATTTGAGTCTCGTTCAGTTCATTATCGTTATCAGACGGACGGACAGCAAGACGCACATTGCACAAACCTAATAACTCTTTTCACTTTGTAAACGAGTATAATAATTATTGAAATTAAAACAATACCTGAAAATTATATTATTTAAACACCTCTTATTTCTAATATAACCATTTAAATAATAAACAAAAAATAAAATTTGTAATTTTAAATTTTGCTTAATGCAGGTCAACAAAACTATCTGGGTTGATTCTACACATCAGATCACTTTGCTGCACATGTTAATTTTTCGAAACCCTTCTTTGTGCAATGTGTGCAAAAGAGTGCTTTGCGTTTATCATAGCAATCCCAAGGTTCAGACCTTCTATAGAGGGGATGCCTTTCACATGCATCACTGACCAGGCCACCTTAAAGTCGCTGATGACCATGAAGGACCTAAGCGGAAGGCTAGCTCGCTGGTCATTACAACTACAAAGCTCTGACTTCAACATCGCAAAGTTAGTGAAAATGTAGTAGCCGATACTTTTTCGCTAAGTGTCGAATCGGTAGTGATTGATCCTGAAAATCTACTGGGTTTAACGACCACCGAGTTCGAATCAGCCAAGTACCAGGAGTTGCTCAAAGAACTACACCAAAATCAGGATAATTTGCCCAAATAAATTGAGGGAAAATTACTTTTTTAGCGCATGCAATTCGTTCGCCTCGAAGATGAATATAGTTTAGTAGAACAGCTTAATAGAAAAGGATCATGTAGACAAGACGGCTGGGAATGGTGGTGGCAATGGGAGTGACTCCATTCTTTGCAGTTTTCGGCTATCATATTTTCCTAAACGGTGCGAATTACAAATTGGCTCGTAAGATGGGTCTCTGTGTGATCATGGAATTTCCCATTTGCACACAGCAGACAAAATCCACATCATCCACATGAACGATGCAACCAGCGTTACGATGCCCGGACCCAAATATTCCAGGCAGAGCCAGGTCAGGAAGTGTATCGTCGCAACTTCGTGTGTGTTGAGCGACTTCGGGAAAGTGTGCAACGCTAAATTTGCGCGAACATTTTTGAAAGCCAGGATAGTGCGTCGAGTTGGAAGCAATTCTTACTTACTGGAAGGAAAATCCCTGGGTGTATAACACGCCAAGGACATAAGCTTGTAGGATGAAGTCGTGGTGTGCCTCACGTTCGGGCGCTTTCCAGAAACCTGGGGGAACTGGCCCGCGAGATTGGGCGCAGGCCGCATTATCAAGAGCGAAGGGAGGTCCCCTTGCTCCCCAAAGATTTCGTCGGTATCTTCGTGTCCCTAAGAACCTTGGGGCGATGTTGCATTGGGGATGTGACTATCGATAGTTGTTAACCGGGTGGCAGCTCCATATTTACATTTTAAGAGCGCAGAGAAAGAAACAGCCATACCGAGAGCGAGAGAGCGAACGTGATTCTGTGGGTGGATGCTTTGATGTACATTGCTATTGCGTGCGGAAAATGCTTGCCCTATTAAGTAGATGCAACGGTTTTTCATAAGAAATTATGACATAGCAGCGCAGCAGCTAAAAATGGAAGTCCGTCAGCGTAGGGAGTGCCATTGACACGGTAAATTTTTGTCAATTGTAACACCGCTGATTTCGTACATCAATTTTAAAGTTGGGTTACTGGGTTAATAAACTTAAGCAAATAGCAATGTTAAATTTAAGAAATAACCCAAGTGAAATTTTTAAATTTAAATTGGAAATGCGCGCCTAAACATTGTTGATGGAGGGGAGGGGAAATTTATTTGCCGTTACGATAAATGCCATCTGTAATCTGAAGTTTGAGGGTGGTGATATTTTAACTATTATTTAGCACCACAGGTTGGGCGGGAACACTATGGCAACACCAGCAAAGCCACCGATTAATGTCCGATTTTGTGTCAGTTAAATCTGTTGGTCATTTTGCTGCTGAGTCAGCAGTTTAGTGATGTGTTGTAGTTCTATACAAGAACGTTGGGTTGTTAGAGGTAAGGTTCTTGGATGGCCTACTCCTGGCTTCAGGCTCTTAATGGCTGGATTACAAGGTAACATTCGTACCTGCACTATCGCAAGAGAACACCTTAGTATTTTTCTGCACCATAATTTTAGCAATGGCGACAACACCGCCCTGGAACTCTAACAATAGCTCCAATAAGGCTGTTATCAGCTTTCATAGCCCAAACCTATCTTAGTTAATAGCTAATATCATCGGAAATTGTAGAGTTTTAAACGAACACTCCTTTTCTTTAGGTACATTGAATTCAATCTTAACTTCAACCATCCCACACTAGTCAAGTTCTCAAATCTCAAAAGGACTTGCTGGCCGAACATCACCATCTGGTCGACACGCTGTCGAACATATTGTCTACAAAACTCTTTCTGAGACATGAAAGAAAAAACCAAAATATTGGTCGTCATAGCTAAATGATTTCCGCAGAAGTTACAGAGCTCTCTTTAGCCATGCCAAAAATCACCATTTGTACCTGAGTTGGTCCACATACAAACATAGTCTTGCATCCTATAAAAAGACCACAAGCAGACCAGAAAGAATCTCATGGCATAACTTCTCTTACGGTTACGGAAGATTTTGGCAAAGTCCAAACCCTCCTTGGGATACATTAACCCACATGAGGGTTCGTGGACAATACGAAGTGAAGAATCACCCGACATTTTCTTACCGACAGATTTACCGGGTAGTACGCCACAGAAGACGGAACTAAACTCGTCCCCGTTAAATGTTCTTTATTCATACCTATTGCACCTATTGAACATTTCAAAAAATAAACTTTGTGATATTGAAGGTGGCAACTGCAGCAGTTGGCAAAAATTGAACTGGAATCTGAATACTCTAGATAGGAGCAAAGAGCAACAACTGCTCTCTACACATGTAAGGAAGCCATAAGGCTAAAGTAGGGAATGCACCTGTTCCCGAATACAGCCTTTAGTAAGACCGATCGTACTATATGGGATCCTAGTTTGGTGGTGCGTTATCTAAGCAGACCCTAACCAAACAAATAAATAAAATAGAGAGTATAGTGGAACTATATATCACAGGTGAATTCTTATTGCACTATATTGTGGAGTCCGTTGCGTCGGACTGCAGCATACTTTCTTTTTTAAAATTTTGAAATTGTACGTTCTCTTTATTTATTAAATTGGTGATTTAACGACTATATTTTAATTGAATTACTACTCTTACAAAATAAAAAATATACCGTTGTCGCGTAGAGATGCAAGAATAGTTGTTGATACGATAAGAAGGCGTACCTGTATTTGAGGATATATGCTTGTGCAAAATTATAACCGTTTATTTGTGTTGCTGCCATTACTGATTTTGCTTATTTAGCTACTGTTGACGTTGCTGTCGCTTCCCTTGACGCTTAGCTAAGGTGTAACAAAACAAAAAGAAAGAACGTTGCCGTCGGACGTAACCAACTACGTAATACTCGTTCGCAGTAAACAGATGTTATTATTGTTATGTTGGTAAACTATGGAATTTTTATATTTTGTAGGTGGTGGTAGGTGGGGATAGACGTGGCCAACATTTTTCGGTTCGATCTTAAGTGGAAGTCCCCCAAATACTGTCTCCAAAGTTTGCTGACTGTAGCTTTAAAATTGTGGGAGATATAGATTTTAGTGATTTGCGGGGGCAGCAGTGACAGAAATTGCGCGTGGCCGGGAAATTTTCTTATCGATCTTTAAAGAGGGGACCAGCCATCTCCGTTTTTGGTGACTCTGGCTCTAAAAGATGGGAGATATAGGCTTTCGCACTTTGCGGGGACGGGTGTGGACGGGAAATTGTTGAACCCTTATTTAAAAGCGGTGACCACAAATCTACCTTTAATATTTAATTACTTTTGCTCTAAAAGAAACATGTCACCCACACATTTTTTAATGCCGAATCCAAGCCCGTACCCGGATCACCCATTGTCCCTAATGAGGTATGTTTGCAGATGGACAGGTTCAAGTCCTCTGAAACCACTGGCTTGTTAGCTTATGGCAGATTTGCAAAGGCTCTCACTGATAAGTAACTGATGTCTTTGGCGATGCCTTACAACACCATGATTGGCAATCCCCATTTCCCCAGTCTGTGAAAGTGTCATGCCAAACCGAAAAACCTTGGCACATCATATCGCCCGAGAAACTTGCATTCAGTTTGGTCCGAAATATTTAAAAAAATATTTCGTGAAAAAATTTTGGTAGTGAGCGGCATCCAACGGGTTATTCTTGATCATCAGTTTGGTTCTAGGCATCTAGCATCACGCAGCTCTGCCGTCTTCCTAGATTCGTTATGCGTTTAATCTCGTATGCCTGCTGTTTTCTACTTTCGACGCATTTTCTTCTGCTTATGTATTACCTGCATACAAATTTATGATTGACTACGACTATGACTACAGGACATGATTTATAGGCTTGTCCTGTACTGACTGTACACCACGGATTGGTCGGTTATAGTTGCTGAAAATGCGTATTTTCATCATATTCACATCCGAATGCTGAAAGCGTGCAGATCTAAACGGGAAAACGCAAGCTGTGTGCTAAAGCCTTCTAGTAAAAATAGCATGCGTAACAAGCAACTCATTCATCTTGCCAACTTGGACCAACGGTCAACGGACTTTTGAGCACCGTTAGTTATGCGGCAAACTAACGAAGAAAGCTATCGATACACTGCGAGAATTAATAATCACGTCACCCTTAGGTCAGCGCCTAACAGTGAAGAGTCTTTAAATATGTGACTTGTGGGCACGAGGCGGTCCAAACTTGTGCAATTACGGTTACTTGAACACCCTTAACCCATTGCAAAGGGGTAAAAATATTTTATGAGCGTGTTGACCTTAGAGACAAGAGCTAGAGAGTTCAATTCTAACATTTTAAGTTTTTATACATCATACGCGATTTTTCCCACAATTTCGCTCATATAGCAAATCTTAGTATTATTATAATTTTTGGAATTTTTTGCCATTTAGTAATTTTTTTTTTCTTAAAGAAATTTCTTACAATTGTGTATTGATAATCATATTATTTTTAATTATTGGCTTAACTAAAATATTCGCACATTAGTGTAAATTAGTGTAGTTTCACTATGCACAATTGATATGTCAGAGAATTCTAACATTTCCTTCATTGCTAAAGAAAAGATTTAACTAACCAAATGTGGCTTAAAACGATTAAAAGACATAAACATATACTTTGAACAATTGAAGTCCAACTGCTTGGCCGCACACCAGAGCTGTATAGAGTTCAGATCGGTTTGTAGCCAAGTGTGATGTTGGGAATCTATGTAGGAATAAATCCGTTTAACATAATGTGCGTACATTAGTATGCGAGCATGTGAAATTATAGAAGGGAGGTTTTTTATGAAAAGAGTAAAGAGTAAAGGTCCAATATGACTACCAGGGGTACACCTGAAGTGGCATGAACTTGTTTGGACGTTGTGGATCTAAGTAAAACAGTTTGGGTTCTACATTTAAAAAAAAGCCGATATCTAACCAGGAAAGAGGGAGGGAAACCTAAAAGGACAAGTTTCAGCAATAAAAGCTTATGGTATTTTTGTCAGGAAAGCCTCATTTACCTATCGAGGTAAACTCAAGCAAATTGGTCGTAGTTGAACGACTCTTTACAAAACCATTGTTTGGATAGGGCATTGTAAGGATAGGGCATATGAATAAAAGAAACAGAGGAGTAAGTTTACTGAAAAAAATTAGTAAAGAGATTAAGTGCAACAGAATCATTGGCTGTTTCCATTCCTAGAAAAAATGAGGAAGGCAGGCAAGAAGACTTGCGCTATAAAACAGCTTAGCGTCACAAGCAAATTACCTTTTGCAACGGACATGATAATTCTCATAGCACTAAGAATTATGAATAAAAAAGTTTGACTTGGCTTTGGAATAGTTCGCCAAGTCAACATTAGTAACAGACTTTTTAAACATAAAACATTTAAACTAAATGTGTTTTAAGTTTGCCAGTCTGGGATACACACATATAAGAGTAAGTTTTAGGTTTTATAAAAAAATTTTGTAACTTTATCTATATCAACCGCGTTGAATAGAAAAGACCAATCGGTTGCATAAATAAGAATTTTAATCATGGCAAAGTTTTTTTTACAAAAGCAGCGGCGGGGCTTAATAGAACAGTGCCACTTCAAGAGTAGGATGGTATATACACAGAGAGAAAAAATCAAGTATTTCGCTCTTAAAACCCCACATTTCAGACTTGATATCTCACTAAGTTTGAAATTGGTAAAGTCAAGAAGTGCGAACTTATCAAGTACGATTTCTTGAGTCTGGCAATTTAACAATTTTAGTATTTTAATATTTTCAAACTTAAAAGTGAGTTCAAAACATACTTGATATAAGAATTTACATACTTAAATCAAGATCATATACAATTAAATTAAGTGTTATACGTTCTTGAAATAAGTATTTTGTAATCCTCAAATTATTCTTAGAAGAAGAATTTCGATTCCTAATTCAAGTACACCATTTCTAAGTATTTTAAATAAAAACAGTTCCGCCTTATTAGTTTTGTTTGTTTATTTATTTATTATTACTTTTTTTTCACATTCGTCTTTAAGGTGAGCACTTGATGGCAGAACAGCGCTTAAAATAATAGCGTGTAAATAATCTTGCGAATCTATAATAAAAAAGCGTCAATAGTAAATTAGTCAAAGGAATTTTTAAATATTTACCATTTTTGTCGCCGATTTTATTTTCAGTAAAAGCTGTTTGCAGTACTCATTTGTGAGCGTGTTTTCACAATGCTTTATTATTTTCATTTTGAATTCCTCCAATTTGGAATAAACCAAGTGTTCCTTCAATGGATTCATTAGTAATTAAATTTTAATGAATATAAAAATATTAATAAAAAAGACAGATGTTACCAAGTCAGCAGATATCGCATTGGATAATTTTGACCCAATTATAATTGGTATATATATAATATATAAATATAAAAATTTATTTAAAAACTCAGTCCAGTTCAGTTTTTAAATTGTTCTTGCTCGTTTATCAACACGGATCGACTCTTTGGAGAATATTTTAAAATTGTTGCCAATCCTAGAATATTTGTAATGTATAAATATAAATGTATATAATATAAAAAAACAAGTAAGAACGTTGCAGTCGGCCGTAACCGACTGCGTAATACTCGTTCACAGTACACGGAAGTTATTATTGTTATTTTGGAAAAATATAGAATTTTTATATTTCGTAGGGGCGGGGGTGAGTGTGGCCAACATTTTTCGGCTCGATCTTAAGACACTGTCTGCCAAATTTTGTGACTCTAGCTACAAGATTGTGGGAGATATAGTTTTTTGGCTATTTGCGAGGGTGGGAGTAGGAGGGAGTGGGCTGGAGTGGGCGTGGCCGGGAAATTTTACCGAGCTTTACAAGGGGTGACCAGCCATCTACGTTTAAAATTTGGTGACTCTAGCTCCAAAATTGTGGGAGATATAGCTTTTCGCGATTTGCGGGGCGGGAGTGGGCGTGGCCAGGAAATTGTTAAAGGGGCTGACCAGCCATCTACGTTTAAAATTTGGTGACTCTAGCTCTAAAAATGTGTGAGATACAGCCTTTCGCACTTTGCGTGGGCGGGCGAGGGCGGGGTGGGCGTAGGCGGTAAATTTTTGTACCTTTATTTAGAGGAGCTGACCACTAATCTACCTTCAAAATTTGGTGACTCTAGCTCTAATACTTTGGAAGATATAGCCATTTCCGATTTTTTAAGGCGGGGTATCTGGGGGGCGTTCTAGTGGGCGTGGCCGGGATATCAAGGTCTCAATCTTTTGGGGAGGTCACCAGCAATGTACATACCAAGTTTGGTGTCTTTAGCTTTAAAATTGTGTTAATTATACACGTGTTACCGTTTTGACCTTGTTAATATATCGATTTTAGCGATTATGGAGCCGGAAGGGGGCGTGGCCGGAATATTTTTTCATGTGATGTTTGGGGGACCTTACCAGTAATATATATTCCAAATTTGGTGACTCTAGCTCTAAAAGTGTGGGAGATATAGCCATTTCTGATTTTTTAAGGCGGGGGCGCTGGAAGCGTACTAATGGGCGTGGTCGGGAAATCAGCGCATTTTTTGGAGGAGGTCACCAGCTATCAATATTCCAAATTTGGTGACTCTAACTTTAATATTGTGGGAAATATTCAACTTTAATCGATTTGCCCTCTGGGGTTTATCGACATGTTATCGATTTGCCAGGCTCCCAGTGGGCGTGGCATAAAAATCTTAACACTTTATCTGAAGCAGATAACTACAGGTATATATTCCAAGTTTCAATTCTCTATCTTCAATAGCGGACAGACGGAAAGACGGGCAGACGGACGGACAGCATGACGGACATTGCACTAAGCCAATATACTAGTTTCACATCGTGAACGAGTATAAAAAGGTATCTAGCTTTAAAATTTTATTATATCGCCGTGTCGCCATCGATTGTAATGATTAATATCTTATACGATGCCCAATTAATGTACCTATATAAATAAATAGATGATAAACAATCTATAATTTTTTTTCGACTTTTCCCTGAATTTTAAAGTCACAAATATCGTGGAAAATACCGTACAAAAAATTAAAATTTTCCTAATTCCAAAATATATAGTTGCAAAACCAATGATTTAAATTTAAAAGTGTGTATGACTGATTAAAAGATTAGTAGGTATCAATCGTTTCGCTTTTTAAAGTTGGTTACAACATTCTCGAGTAATGCAAACTTACCTCTGAAAAAAAGCTAACAAAAATTCCAAATTTCGAAAATTTAAAAAAAAAGTCTCACCATAGAAAAAATTTCGTCACTGTAGGTCTTATAGTCTGTGAGAGAGAAACAGAAATTCGAAGCATTGTTCGTGGGCAACTGTGGCTTGTTCTCATGCCCTCTCAATTTGGCTTAAATCTTTTACGTGTATTATTCTTTTTGTCGATGTAGATATATTTTACCTAGTCCTCTGTAAATTGATGCGACATGTGCGTCTGTATAGTTGGTAATGTCTAGTGATCCGTTCGGCCCACTTATGGTATCAACCATAAGTGTTTTTAATTTTACTTTTGTGTATTGTCCGGTCTGTTTTTGTAGTGACTTCTGGCCGTGGATTTTCTGTACAATCTCCCTTTTAAATCTCGGTGTTAGTTTAGATCCTAATCTTGTGTTGATTTTGATAAATATTTCGTCACCAGGTTGGTACGTTTGTAAGGCTATTCTACTTTTAATGCAGTATTCTAAATCGGCATTCTGTTTCTATTACAAGTAGTAAGTAGTAAGTAAATAGTACGTAAGTAGGTTCTGAATGTATTTCGTTAACTAATTTTTTTTTCGTTAGCCACGTAATTTTCTTAAAATAAGTCAGAAGGCTCTAGTCCGGAGCGCTCTGAACCCTGTGTTTTCATACATTTTATTTATTTGGTGTCTTTAGCTCTTATATTGACAGACGGGCATGGCTTTTAATTCAGGTGAAAATGTCAATTTATAGGGTGGAAGTAGTTGTGGCCGATTTCGGTTGAGAGGCGGTCATCAGTAATCTGTCTGTTATTTGGAGACCGTAGCTTTTAAACTGGCGGATATGTATATTATATATTTGCGGCTACCCGCTCCCAATTGGGCATAGTCAAAACGTCTTAACATTTTTTCTAACGCAGGTATGTACTTTTATATTTCCGAATGTTCATATCTTTACCTTTAAAAGCGGAAAAAAAATTTAGTTCTAACGAAAAAATTTAATCAATTTATATTTTATTTTGTTTTGTTGTCTAGATATCATATTATGTATATAAAGTATCCCACTTTTGTTGTTTTTTAAACGTACAAAATTAACAACCACCACGCATCGTTGTATCGAGCATAATTTGTGCGACACGGAAACAGAAATATATTTTCTCGTTGCATTCTTTTTCATGCCACGAACAGTTCGAAGCGACTCTTTGAGCATAAATTAGAAAAGGAGGGATATACAAATATATATCTCATACTCAAGTTTAGATAGGAATGCAGTATCTGTCCATGAAAAAGAACGCGCCGATTATATCTGTATGTTTTTATAGGTGATTCGGTGTGGCGGTGAGGCTGTGAGGCGTTCTAGTGGGCGTGGCCGGGATATCAAGGTCGCAATTTTTGGGGTCACCAGCAATCTGCATACTATATTTGGTGACTTTAACTTTAATATTGTAGGAAATATTAACCTTTTCATGGATTTGCGATTTGAGGTGTTTCGATATGTTATCTATTTGGCAGCCTCCCAGTGGGCGTGGCGCAAAAATCTTAATACTTTGAAGATAACTACAATTATATATCCAAAATTTCAAGTCTCTATCTTCAATAGCGCTGAAAAAAATTGCGTTCATACGGACAGACATTGTACAAACCCAATATACTCTTGTCTTTTTCCTGAATCCTGTGTTTTCATACATTTCAGTCCGCTTGCATTCATACAGCCCTTCACAGAATCACACATACACAAATACACGCACATGTAAATGCAGGCTGCACGCTGCGAACAGCTGCTGTGCTTGGGCCCCACTATGGAAACTAAATTCGTGTATAACTTCGAAACTAAGAATATGATCTTAATGAAACTCAAGACATTGAAATCGTAGATTTCAAGAGCATTGAGATCTATGTACAAACCAAAGCCCAAGTCTGTAGTATTTGAATTGTACATTTTTCACATTTTAACATATATGGGGCGAATGGGGGGAGGTATCCAAAATCCGAAATATTCATTACCTGCGTATGCTTTACGCGACCAATTTGAAGTAAGTTGGGCTGCTCTAGCTCATATGGTTTTTTAGTCAACTGAAACCGGCCACACCCAAAAGCCATACCCGTCAGTCTATGTAAGAGATCGAGACACCAAATATGGCTCAGAACATTATTTTACAAAACAATATTGTATTGTGTATCAATATATATTTACAGACACAGAAGTGTTTAAGTAAAATTTTACAAATTTGGAAATATATATTATACATATATATATATATATATATATATATATATATATATACGTGTGCACATGCATATACAGTCGCTCACAGCTTATTTCAACCAGCACCCAACAAAAACTTTAAATAGCTATAACAACTAAACTAGAATATATATTAAAATTATTTAAACGCAGGTTGCTAGTCTACTGTTTTAACTTAATAAATATGACTTCATTTATTTTTTCATATTTTTTTTTATATTTTATAACAATTAAAAACTAAAAAAACAACCAAAAACAATGTCACAGCTTATTTCAACCAGGTAACAAATTATATTTTAAAATTAAGTTTATAGCTAACTTAAAAATATTTTAATATTTGGTATGACCGCCCTTCTGTTCTACGATCAATTTGAGCCTCTTTGGCACAGATTCGACCAACTTTTGGGTCACATCCGGCGTAATTTTGGACCATTCCTCAACCAGGGCTGTTTTTAGGTCGGATTTATTGGAAATTTTCCGTTTGCGGATGTTTGTGTCCAAAATTGCCCACAAATTTTCAATGACATTAATGTCGGGCGACTGTGCCGGTGGTTGCATAACATGGGGACAGTTCCAAATCAGCCATGTCTGAACAATACCTGACTTATGTTTCGGATCATTGTCCTGATAAAACCGGAACTCATCACGAATGCCCAGATTCTCCGCACTTTCATGCAAATTGGCTTTTAAAATTTGGAGGTAATGAGACTTGTCCATCGTTGTCTCAATAAACTCCAAATTTCCAACACCAGCTGCCGACATACAGGCCCAAACCATAACGCTGCCACCGCCGTGTTTGACTGTAGCCTTTAGGTTATTTGCTTGCAGCTCTGCGTTTGGCTTACGCCATACATATGAGGGTCCATCAGAGCCAAAAATATTAAATTTGGACTCATCAGCAAAAATAACCGACTTCCAAAAGTTAAGGTCCTTATTTAAGTGCTCCTTAGCAAATTTTAAACGGCACGTTTTATTTTTTGCGCTTATAAAAGGCTTCTTGCGCGCTATTCTGCCATTATAGTCGTGCTCCCGAAGTACACGGCGAATAGTCTCTGGGTGGCATGACTTCCCCAACTCTTCTTCCACTTCACTGGCCACTTTTGGAGCCGAAAGCTTGGGATTTTCCCGGATTTTCCGAACAATATAGCGCTCGTCCGTCGGATTGAAAATTTTATTGGGCGCATTTCTCCCCTTGTTGTGCGTTCTATTTTCGCGGACATACCGGTATATAATGCTTTGGACTGTGGAATCACTCAGTCCAACCATCTCACCAATTTTCCTACGCGAATGGCCATTTTTGAAGTGATTAAGGACAAGTTCCCGCTGGTCAATCGTCGTACGTGGTCCCATTTCGCAAAACAAATTTTTGTGCAAGTTCTCCTCACAAAAATTGCAAGAAATTAACTTGAACGTATTGAGAATTTAATGACTAAAGCATAGAAAAAAAATCAACCGTTACTTTGCAACATAACGGATCATTGCTCAGCTGCGAAAGATTTGGTTGAAATAAGCTGTGACATTGTTTTTGGTTGTTTTTTTAGTTTTTAATTGTTATAAAATATAAAAAAAAATATGAAAAAATAAATGAAGTCATATTTATTAAGTTAAAACAGTAGACTAGCAACCTGCGTTTAAATAATTTTAATATATATTCTAGTTTAGTTGTTATAGCTATTTAAAGTTTTTGTTGGGTGCTGGTTGAAATAAGCTGTGAGCGACTGTAAAAATAGCATGCATATATAAATATATATATATATATATATATATATATATATAATATATATATATATATATTATATATATTATATATTTGCGGCAACCCGCGTTACCCGGAAAAATTTAATTCTTTTATATTATATTTTGTTTTGTTGTCTAGATATCATATCATATCATATTATGTATATAAAGTATCGCACTTTTGTTGTCTTTTAAACGTACAAAATAAACAACCACTACGCATCGTTGTATCGAGCATAGTTTGTGCGACACGGAAACAGAGATATATTTTCTCGTTGCATTCTTTTTCATGCCACGAATAGTTCGAAATGACCCTTTGAGCATAAATTAGAAAAGGAGGGATATACATATATATATCTCATACTGAAGTTTAGAGTGAAATGCAGTATATGTCCATGAAAAAGAGGGCACCGATTGCATATTATTCTGTTACCATTGCGCAATTAACATAAAACCCGTCAAAGTTCGTTATGTTGCTCTAACTGAATTATATATGTATATAGAGGGGATCATAAAAGGAGTTTATAAAGTATTATTTTTCCACACAAAATTTACATGTAGTGTTAATGGGAAATAAAACTTTTTATACTAGTTTACAATGTGTCTGGATAAACGCAACTTGTTCGGAGCTATTGAAGATAGAAACTTCAAATTATGCATATATCCTTTTTGTGCCACGCCCACTGGGAGGATGGAAAATCGGTAATATGTCGATACACCACAAATCGCAAATTGATAAGAGCTGAAGATTTCACATTAGAATGGCCCCAGTGCCGCCTCTTTAAAAATGACTGTATCTCCCACAGATTTAGAGCTAGAGCCTCCATATGTGGAATATATAGTATAAACCTGGGAAGCCCCCCAAACATCTCCAAAAAAATTTCGGTCACGCCCCCTTCCGCATCCGCAATCGCAAACATCGACATACATACCTGAAATGATGTGTATAATTACTACTCTCTTAAAGCTAAACACACCAAACGTGTTAACTAACCGAAAATTTTCTAAAATAACAATAATAACTTCTGTGTACTGTGAACGAGTATTTTTTTTTAACAATTGACTTTAAGCCCAAAGAGTAAATTTTTGCCAGCCCCCCAATGGGTGTCTTAACACTTTGTCTATAGTCTAACTACAAGTATATATCCAAAATTTCAATTCTCTATTTTCAATAACGCCGAAAAAAGTTGCGTTCGTCCGAACAGATGGACAGATGGACGGACAGCCTGACGGATATTGCACAAATCTAATATATTCTTGTCAATGTGTCAAATGTGTCCACAAGCCGTTTGTGCAATTATACAGCAATACACTGACTTTTATAGTGTAAAATTTAAGAACATTTATTTAATGTTAATGTAATACAAATTTTATAATATGTACCAATAACATTAGCATGTAAGCTAATTAAAACACTGTAGCAATAAGAGTTACATGTTAACAAATTAAAATGTACGCAGAGTGTGACCTGCTGTATACTGAATGTATAATGTGTAAGTTGCTGAGTGTGACCGAACTTCGGCATCGTAAGCAACTCTGGCAACCGTTAGGCACGACAGATGCAGTGATCGAAGCCATTCGTTTTATGAGTAAAGATCAGAATACACGTATTTTAAATAAACATAATTTAAAACCTCCGAGAGAGTTTAAAATAAAGGCCCTACTACTAATATGATATTCATAATTATAGTAATATTATATTAATTTAATTTTAATATATATTTATACAATAAGAGAACTGCGAGCCACCACTGTCAGCGCCAATATTTACGAAAATTAAAGTTGTATTAGCTTATTCTTCCAACACCATGATTGGCAATCACCACTTCCCCAATCTGGCACATCATATCGCCCGAGAAACTTGCATTAGATTTGCTCCGAAATAAATAAAATATTTCGTGAAAAAATTTTGGTAGTGAGCGGCATCCAAAGCGTTATTCTTGATCATCAGTTTGCTTCTAGGCATCTAGCATCACGCAGCTCTGCCGTCTTCCTAGATTTTTCATGCGTTCAATCGCGCATGCCTGTTGTTTCCAACTTTCGACGCATTTTCTTCTGCTCAGGTCTTACGTGCATGACTATTTATGTTAGAGGCGAGTGATAAAAAATCCGCCGCAACGGATCGGATTGGTCGGTTGCAGATCTAAACGGGAAAACGCAAGCAACTTATTCATCTTGACAACCTTGACCAACGTTCTCTCATTGTAGGCACGTCTGCAAAGTCTTGGTTGATGCGAATTCAAGTGCTGCCGAATACTGTCCTGAGAGCTATATCCGTTAGTTATGCTGCAAACCAACGGATAAAGCAATCGATACACTGAGAGAATTATTAATCACGTCACCCTTAGGTCAGTTCCTAAGAGTGAAGAGTCTTTAAATATGTGACTTGTGGGCACGAGGCTGTCCAAACTTGTGCAATTACGGTTACTTGTACACCCTTAACCCATTGCAAAGGGGTAAAAAGATTTTATGAGCGTGTCGACCTTAGAGACAAGAGCTAGAGAGTTCAATTCTAACATTTTAAGTTTTTATATACCATCCGCGATTTTTCCCACAATTTCGCTCATATAGCAAATCTTAGTTTTATTATAATTTGTGGAATTTTTTGCCATTTAGTAATTTTTTTTTGTACTTAAAGAAATTTCTTACAAATATGTATTGATAATCATATTGTTTTTAATTATCAGTTTAACTAAAATATTCTCATGTTAGTGTAAATTAGTGTAGTTTCACTATGCAAAATTGATATGTCAGAGAATTCTAACATATCTTCATTTGATAAAGAAGACATAGTTCCGGCTTTGAATATTTTATGTTTTTCGTAAATTGTTTCTTCATCAAGTAGGATAGTATTTCTTTAACTTTGCCCTCTTTTTTTTAATATTAACTATTTCTTCTTCAATCATTTGTATTTGATTTTGAAGACTAACGGCAATCGCTATTATTTCTTGTTCTATTTGAGTATTTATGATTGTTTGTTATTATTTAAAATTACTTTATTAATATGTTCTTCTAATTGAAAAGAGTGATCATGGTCCGGCCTACCTGCTGAGTTAATTCCACCCTGAAGTAGTTTTTTATTAAAGTAAGTTATGGTATTAAAAGTGGAATATCTTTTTTTTATTTCGTGGTTCTGTTCTGTATGAAATGTTCATTATCTTATCCCCTCTCAACTTTCTTTAAATATGTATGTATACATGTATTATTATTTTTGTCGATGTATGTATTTTACCTAGTCCTCTGTAAATTGATACGAAGTGTGCGTCCGTATAGTTGGTAATCCGTTCCGCCCACTTATGGTATCAACAATTTAAATTAAATGTTTTTAATTTTACTTTTGTGATGATTTCGTCACCAGGTTGGTATGTTCGTAAGGCTTTTCTATTTTTGTTGTATTATAAATCGGCATTCTGTTAACATGTGTTTTTCGTTAGCTGCGTAATTTTCTTTTGCCTTAAAAAGTGTTCTAGATAAAAATAAGTGAGAAGGCTCTAGTCGGGAGCGCCCTGAACCCTCTGTGTTCATAAATTTTAGTCCCCTTGCGTTCATACATACACACACACACGCATGCAAACGCATGCTGCCCGCTGTGAACAGTTGCTGAGCTTGGCACTATGAAAACTGAATTCGTGAATAACTTCTAAACTAAGAACATGATCTTAATAAAATGTTCAAGGCTTAACAATAACTATGTAATAACGAAATCTCAATGGGGGGATGTATTCGAAATACGAAATATTTCTCTGTGTATGCATCACACAAACATATTGAACCAAATTTGGTGGCTCTAGTTCACAACGGTTCTAAGCTATGCTTAGAAAACCGCGTCGAACAACTAATAATTGTCGATAATAAGAAAACTAGACGAGTTATCGATGATTTGAAATAAACCTGATTTGTGTATGGTATAGTTAACACAATATCCCAACAATAAAGATGTTGCCAAATCGATCATGCATAACCGGCATGATAATAGTGCAAGATCAGCAACATCTGCGGATATTGCACAACACCAAGCGCAAGTTTCAGTCTGCGACAATGTTGTGGGAAACGCTCAGCGACGTAAATAGGCGTTATGCGACGCCATACACGATTATCTACTCATTTGGTGCGATACCGCGCCGTATAAATATTTACCCAACTCAGTAATTGCTTAATTGGCGCCCAACTTAATCGTCAAACCCACGATTCGTATTTTTTTAAATAAATAAAAAAAAAACTAATAACCTAAGGACTAGCCATCCAGTACCTTTAAAATTTAGTGAATATAGCTCTAAAATTGTGGGAGATATAGATTAAACGAGGTGACCACTAAGAAGGTTAGGAAGGAGACGGTCACGAGCAATCTACATAGTAAATTTGGTGACTGTAATTTCAATATCTAATCGATTTGCGATTTCAGGTGTATCGACATGTTATGTATTTGCCAGCCTCCCAGTGGGCGTGGCACAAAAATCTTAACACTCTCTAAAACAGATAACTATAAGTACGTCTGTGTGTTTAAGGTTCCCTCACGATATCTCTTCCACTGGTGTACTGCGCGCTGGCGATTTACCACGCTCTCGCCGACAGAGCACTTGATGGCTGCGTGATCACTCGCATTATATGCGTCATCGATACTCCAGCGTGACGAGCCGTACAGAGAGCTGCTAACGAAAGTCAAGTCCACTACTGAGCCCACTCCTGCACGGCTAAAAGTGTGTTGCGAGCCGTGGTTGAGGAGCGCTATATCGAGCAGCGCGAATGCCTCCAGCAGGGCTCGCCCCCTTGCATTGGTATACGAGCTGCCCCACTCTACCGCCCACGCGTTGAAGTCGCTAGCGACGACAAGCGGGTAGCGGCCTCTGGCGTCTGTCACTAATAAGTCGAGCCTGTTGGTGAACTCAGAAACCTGCAGGCTGGGAGCCAGGTATACGGAGTAGACCCATATGTCGCGCCTTAGCCCGCACAAAACTGTCGGCCTAGTAGACACTGCAGAAAGGTAGCATGGTGTTGCCACATGACCACATGGCTGCTCTACTCGATCTGTCAGCAACCCAGTTGGGGCCTGCACCTATCCTATAGGGCTCGCTCAGTATAGCGAGGTTCATGTTCTGCTCTCTCACCGTTTGTGACAACAGATCCTGCGCCACCGCGCAATGATTCAGGTTGAGCTGAATCAGTTGCATTTTGGTCGGTGCAGAGGTGCTCTGCTGCCGCTCAGTGGGCATCTGGTGCCGCCTGCCTGATGGCTGGTATCCGCTTTGCCGTTTGCGCTGCAAAGGAAGCATTTTGCATGCTCGCTCTTGCATTCAGCGGCCTTATGACCTGCATCACCGCACCTGATGCAGCAGTTGGATCTGTCCACGGGGTTCCTGCATATATTAGCAGTGTGTCCCATCTCCAGGCATCTGTAGCATCTTTTGCGGGCTTCTTGCATGTGAATGGCACAGCTAGTCCTTCCAATTCGCACCTTGCGTAGAGCCGATATCTTGCTCGCCAGGTTTGACGGGACTGAGAACGTGCCCGCTTGGAAGGACGCATAAGAGGGTCGAAGGCTCTTGATTTTGCAGGCATCTTTTGGGATGTTTGCCTGTTCAACCAGGGCTGCTACGATCTCCTGCTTATTCACTAGTTCGTCGAGGTCTCTGATATGGAAGTGGGTTTCCTCTGTGATTGAGCATACTCCTGCGCAGTTTCCCAACACCAGCTCTTTTTCGTCTTTTAGCCTCTGGGTGCATTCTAGACCTACTCCTCTTAGTTCTAGTAACAGTTCACTCTTCGCTGTTCGACGAGCTTTAATCACGTTCTCTCGGACCTCGTTAAGTTTTCCACCTTGCCTTCGCGTGACCATGTAGGACATCTCCCCATTTGCGCTTATAACCAGCGCATCGGCCCGTGCCCTTGCTGCTGGGGCTGCCCTCAATGGCTTGGAAGGCTTCTTGGGCTGGACTTTGGTCCACTGTGCTGCTCGTGGTGCTGCTACTGCTGCCACGGCTTACTCCGTGGGGCCTGCTACGGCGCGCTTATCCACCTTGTTCTTCTTTGAAGGTGTGCCACGTTGACCCGTTTCGTGGTCTCTACGCCTTTTGGGAGTAGTGACGCTGGCTGTCTTCTCTAGCAACTTTGGCGCATAGCTTGCAGCTTTGGGCGTCGTCTGCGTGCTTCTCTCCGCGTGCTCTTCCGGCTTTCTTGGCAAGGAGATTTGCGTCCACTGGCTTGACGTACTCACATGCCCGGTGTTGTTTGCCTTCCTCTTGTCGGCGTACGCGCGGTATAGCTTTATTGCTTTTGCCAGTTCATCTCTTATAAGTTGGTTTATGTGCCTCTGGCCATTGAATAGCGCATCAAGGCCGTTCAGGGTGCCACCCAGCTCTTCGAAAATATCCTTTGGCTGCTCCAGATCCGGGGATGCTGGCATGGCTCTTGGAGGCGCTTCATTTTGCCCTGGCATTGCCGCGGATCCCTGAGGAGGGGATTTCGGCAGCGCCGAGCGACGCACGAAACCTTCCAGCCTCTCGGTGTCTTGCGGTCGCTTGTAGATTGCTCAAACTACCAGGGTCTACAGGCGAGTCCCTCGGTGGCAAGAGGTTTCCCTCGACTTTTAACCGATGGGAGTTATACCGCTCCAACTCGGTCACCAGAGCCCCGTTTGTATGGGTACCGCTGCAGCGGGGGGGTTGGTAATTAGTCCGTTCCTCGACCTTCTACTCCTTTATTCTCCCTGGAGCCGGTAGTGAGCGCTGAGCCCCTTCCGCTTTCCGTGTTTTTTTTATAAAAAGCTGTTATACTTTTTTTAAAAAAAAAAACACTTACCTTACAGTTGCAGATATTTCGTTTGCCCAGAAGTATGCAATGCTTCCTGACAAGCTATCTCCAGGTAGTTTTGTTGCGGGTGGTTGTCTCCGCTAGTTCTTTTGCAGCTGTTGCGGATCAGCTGTTTGTGAACCGCGGTAACCAACACTACTAACAGCTTTTTTTTTTTTCCATTTTTTGTTGCTATAACCTAGCTTATGTATATATTTACAACTAGTATGGTGTTTGATGGGGTATATAGGACGGACTTCCGCGGTACGACCGTGAAGTATTGCTACGCGGAAGCCATCGCCGATTCTACTCCATCTGTCCTCTCCGCTCTCTTTCCACTCTGCGCAGTTCGGTCATGACGACTGCCGCAAAGTCGCTGCATGCCTGCCAGTTGGTGCTGCTCTCAGGCATAAGTGGCACGAGGTTTTCCACCGAAATTTCGCTGTTCATGATTTCCTCCAAACGCTGGCGTTGCTCTGTGAAACGCGCACAGTAGAACGTGATGTGCTCGGCATCCTCGACGAAATCATCGCCGCACCATGTGCATGCGGCAGCTGCTTCGTGACCGAAGCGGTGTAGGTAGCTGCGGAAGCAGCCGTGTCCACGTAGGATTTGTGTGAGGTAGAAATTTACCTGGCCATGCATCCTGCTAGTCCACGCATCAATGTTTGGGATGAGGCGGTGTGTCCATCGCCCTTTGGTGGAAGAATCCCAGCGCCTCTGCCATGTCTCCATAGTGCGTCGGTTGGCCTCGGTGCGCACTGTCTTTTTGCGGGCCGTTGTGTAATCTCGGCCATGCGTCTCTTGGAACACTACTGCATTCTCTGTGGCCAGCTCGGCGAGTGGGGCCACGCCGGCTATTACCAGAGCTGCTTCGTCGGATATGGTTCTGAAGCCGCTGCAGATCCTGATCGCCCCTAGGCGGTGCGTCGCTACAAGCCCGCGGCTGTAGCTTGGAGTATGGGCGTTGGGCAGCCATATCGGTGCTGCGTAGAGCATAGTTGCTCTGGTGACGCTGGTAAGCAGGATTCTTTTGCACTGTTTCGGTCCCCGTGTGTTTGGCATTATTCGCGACAGGGCTCGATTTGTGTTTGCGGCTTTTTCACTTGCATACGCCAGGTGTTCTCGAAAACTGGGTCTGGTGTCCAGCATAACTCCCAGGTACTTAATGGCCCTCTTGGAGAGGATCATGGTGTTGCCCACCGTGATGGTGGCTGTCTCAACAGACTTCCGGCTGCTGATCAGTACGGCTTCGGTTTTTTGCGAAGTTAGCTCAAGTCCAACGGAAGAGAGCCACTGCTCGATCTTGGCGATGGCTTGGTTGCACCTTAGCTCTGCACAATGGAGCTCCTTGGCCACAACCACAACTGCCACGTCGTCCGCGAAGCCTACTACCTGGACACCGTCAGGTAGGACTAGTCGGAAGATGCCGTCGTACATGGCGTTGCACAGTATGGGGCCCAGCACTGAGCCTTGAGGTACGCCTCCTGATACGTGGTGCTCTTCTGTCAGCTCACTGTTGTTGTACTTCAGTATCCTGTTCTGGAAGTAGCTGTGTATAATCCGCAGCAGGTATAGCGGTACATGGAAGTCTGCTAGGGCTTCCATGATGCAGCTCCACATCGCAGTGTTGAATGCGTTTTTTACATCGATTGTGGCTATCAGACAGTATTCTTTGGAGCCGCCCTTCCATCTGGTTCCAGCGATTGCACTCGTGGCTATGTCCGTAACTTTTTTAATAGCATCCAGTGTGGATTCTGCTTTCCGGAAGCCGTACTGCATTGGGGATAAGTCACCAGCCGCAGTTAGATCTCTTTCGAAACGGGCACTGATGAGGGACTCTAGCACCTTGCCAGCATAATCGATCAGACAGATTGGTCGATAGGATGACGGCTCGTCAGGAGGTTTGCCGGTCCCCGCGAATACTTCCGGGTGAAGCGCTAGTGCGAATCTCAGTGCTCGGTTTGGGATAGCTTTAACCTCCTAGCAGCTTTCATAATTTCGTCATATGTGACGAAAGCATTTGCGCTAGGTTTCCTTTATAGCTCGCTTCAGTTCCCTTCTGCTTGCAAGAAAAATTGCCTGTCGTATAGGTGAGCTGCAAATGTCTGTGTGCTTAGGGTTCCCCTGCTGACGAAAGTCAAGTCCACTACTGAGCCCACTCCTGCACGGCTAAAAGTGTGTTGCGAGCCGTGGTTGAGGAGCCCCCTGGCATTGGTATACGAGCTGCCCCAATCTACCGCCCACGCGTTGAAGTCGCCAGCGACGACAAGCGGGTAGCGGCCTCTGGCGTCTGTCACTAGTAAGTCGAGCCTGTTGGTGAACTCAGAGAGCTGCAGGCTGGGAGCCAGGTATACGGAGTAGACCCATGTGTCGCAAAACTTGGCCCACACAACTGTCGGCCTGGTAGACACTGCAGAAGGGTAGCATGGTGTTGCCACATGACCACATGGCTGCTCTACTCAATCTGTCAGCAACGCTGTTGGGGCCTATACCTATCCTATAGGACTCGCTCAGTATAGCGAGGTCCATATTCTGCTCTCTCACCGTTTGTAACTACAGATCCTGCGCCTCCGCGCAATGATTCAGGTCGATTGGTTGGCTGATATCCGCTTTGCCGTTTGTGTTGCAAAGGAAGCATTTGGCATGCTCGCTCATGCATTCGGCGGCCTTATGTGCTGCATCGCCGCACCTGATGCAGCAGTTGGATCTGTCCACTGGGTTCCTGCATCTATTAGCAGTGTGTCTCCAGGCATCTGGAGGCGGGCTTCTTGCATGTGTATAGCACAGCTAGTCCATTCAATTCGAACCTTGCGTAGAGCAGATAACTTGCTCGCCAGATTTGACGGGACTGAGAACGTGGCTGCTTGGAAGGACACATAAGAGGGTCGAAGGCTCTTGATCTAGCAGGCATTTTCTGGGATATTTGCCTGTTCAACCAGGGCTGCTACGATCTCCTGCTTATTCACTAGTTCGTCGAGGTCTCTGATTGTGAAGTGGGTTTCCTCTGTGATTGAGCGTACTCCTGCGCTCCACACCAGTTCTATGTCGTCCATGAGCCTCTGGGTGCATTCTAGACCTACTCCTCTTAGTTCGAGCAACAGCTCACCTTTCGCTGTTCGACGAGCTTTAGTCACGTTCTCTCGGACCTCGTTGAGTTTTCCATCTTGCCTTTGCGTGACCTTAGATAGCACCTCACTGTAGGACATCACACCGTTTCCGCTTATAACCAGCGCATCGGCCCGTGCCCTTGCTGCTGGTGCTGCCCTCAATGGCTTGGAAGGCTTCTTGGGCTGAACTTTAGTCCACTGTGCTGCTCGTGGTGCTGCCACGGTTTGCTCCGTGGGGCCTGCTACGGCGCGCTTATCCACCTTGTTCGTCTTTGAAGGTGTGCCACGTTGACCCGTTTCGTGGTCTCTACGTCTTTTGGGTGTAATGACGCTGGCTGTCTTCCCTAACAACTTTGGCGCATGGCTTGCAGCTCTGGGCGTCGTCTGCGTGCTTCTCTCCGCGTACTCTTCTGGCTTTCTTGCAGTTGGCAAGGAGATTTGCGTCGACTGTTTTGACGTTATCACGTGCTCGGTGTTGTTTGCCTTCCTCTTGTTGGCATACGCGCGGTATAGTTTTATTGCTTTTGCCAGCTCATCGCTGGTTTATGTGCCTCTGACCATTGAAGAGCGCATCGAGGCCGTTCAGGGTGCCACCCAGGTCTTCGAATACGTCCTTTGGCTGCTCCAGATCCGGTGATGCTGGCATAGCTCTTGGAGGCGCTTCATTTTGCACTGGCATTGCCGCGGATCCCTGGCGAGGGGATCTCGGCAGCGCCGAGCGACGCACGAAACCTTCCAGCCTCTCGGTGTCTTGGGGCCGTTTGTTTGATTCAATACTCAAACTACCATGGTCTACAGGCGAGTCCCTCGATGGCCAGAGGTTTCCCTCAACTTTTAACCGATGGGAGTTATATCGCTCCAACTCGGTCACCAGAGCCCCGTTTGTATGGGTACCGCTGCAGCGGGGGGTTTGCAATTAGTCCGTTCCTCGACCTTCTACTCCTTTTTTCTCCCTGGAGCCGGTAGTGAGCGCTGAGCCCCTTCCGCTTTCCGTGTTTTAAAAAAGCTATTATACTTTTTTAAAAACACTTACCTGGTGTGCAGATATTTCGTTTGCCCGGAAGTATGCAAATATATTTTTTTGCGGGTGGTTGTCTCCGCTAGCTCCTTTGCAGCTGGTGCGGATCAGCTGGTTGTGAACCGCGGTAACCAACACTACTAACAGCTGTTAGAGTGAATGCAACCAATTGCACAGTTTACTTCGCGAGACGATTGCTATTACTTTTCTATTTTGAGTAGGAAAACAACAGAGCAGAACTTGAGCAAACAGGCAAAACAAAAACACGCGGGGAGCACTCCAACTGGACGCTTCGACTCCCCTCTCTTGGATGCCGAAGCTGGGGACGCTACGCCTAGGAATCACCGCAGGGATTGCACAGCAAGTACCACGTTGCGATCTAACCAACAGGGCGTGCGCACCTCTTTGCACTCCGTATTAATCACCTCTACTACTTTTCTCAGGGAAATTCTCTGGATTTTTGGCAGTTCGCACGGGACAGTTTAAAAACGCGTCCACCTTGTGTAATCTTTCTCCACTCTCTCACCTGTGTCTGTGTGTGTGTTTTTTTTTTTTTTTTTTTTTTAATTCATTTATTGGCGCTATATAAAGTAACCTAGCTTATGTATATATTTACAACTAGTATGGGATTTGGTGGAGTATATAAGGCGGACTTCCGTGGTACGACCGTGAAGTATTGCTTCGCGGAAGTCATCGCCGATCCTACTCCATCTGTCCTCTCCGATCTCTTTCCACTCTGCGCAGTTCAGTCATGACGACTGCCGCAAAGTCGCTGCGTAACTGCCAGTTGGTGCTGCTCTCAAGCATAAGTGGCACGAGATTTTCCACCGAGATTTCGCTTTTGATGGTTTCCTCCAAACGCTGGTGTTGCACTGTGAAACGCGCACAGTGCAATGTGATGTGCACGGCATCCGCGACGAATTCATCGCCGCACCATGTGCATGTGGCGGCTGTTTCGTGACCGAAGCGGTGTAGGTAGCTGCGGAAGCAGCCGTGTCCACGTAGGATTTGTGTGAGGTAGAAATTTACCTGGCCATGCATCCTGCTAGTCCACGCATCAATGTTTGGGATGAGGCGGTGTGTCCATCGCCCTTTGGTGGAAGAATCCCAGCGCCTCTGCCATGTCTCCATAGTGCGTCGTTTGGCCTCTGTGCGCACTGCCTTTTTGCGAGCCGTTGTGTAATCTCGGCCATGCGTCTCTTGGAACACTACTGCATTCTCTGTGGCCAGCTCGGCGAGTGGGGCCACGCCGGCTATTACCAGAGCTGCTTCGTCGGATATGGTTCTGAAGCCGCTGCAGATCCTGATCGCCCCTAGGCGGTGCGTCGCTACCAGCCCGCGGCTGTAGCTTGGAGTATGGGCGGCGGGCAGCCATATCGGTGCTGCGTAGAGCATAGTTGCTCTGGTGACGCTGGTAAGCAGGATTCTTTTGCACTGTTTCGGTCCCCGTGTGTTTGGCATTATTCGCGACAGGGCTCGATTTGTGTTTGCGGCTTTTTCACTTGCATACGCCAGGTGTTCTCGAAAACTGAGTCTGGTGTCCAGCATAACCCCCATGTACTTAATGGCCCTCTTGGAGAGGATCATGGTGTTGCCCACCGTGATGGTGGCTGTCTCAACAGACTTCCGGCTGCTGATCAGTACGGCTTCGGTTTTTTGTGGAGCTAGCTCAAGTCGAACGGAAGAGAGTCACTGCTCGATCTTCGCGATGGCTTGATTACACCTTAGCTCTGCACAATGGAGCTCCTTAGCCACAACCACAACTGCCACGTCGTCCGCGAAGCCTACACAGTATGGGACCCAGCACTGAGCCTTGAGGTACGCGTCCTGATGCGTGGTGCTCTTCTGTCAGCTCACTGTTGTTGTACTTCAGTATCCTGTTCTGGAAGTAGCTGTGTATAATCCGCAGCAGGTATACCGGTACATGGAAGTCTGCTAGGGCTTCCATGATGCAGCTCCACATCGCAGTGTTGAATGCGTTTTTTACATCGATTGTGGCTATCAGACAGTATTCTTTTGAGCCGCCCTTCCATCTGGTTCTGGTGATTGCACTCATGGCTATGTTCGTAACATTTTTAATAGCATCCAGTGTGGATCTTGCCTTACGGAAGCCGTACTGCATTGGGGATAAGTCACCAGCCGCAGTTAGAGCTCTTTCGAGACGGGCACTGATGAGGGATTCTAGCACCTTGCCAGCCGAATCGATCAAGCAGATTGGTCGATAGGATGACGGCTCGTCAGGAGGTTTGCCGGGCTTCGGTATCAACACTAGGCGCTGGACTTTCCATCGGTTTGGGAAGACACCTTCGCGGAAACATTTATTGTAGAGCTCCGCGAATACTTCCGGGTGGAGCGCTAGTGCGAGTCTCAGTGCTCGGTTTGGGATACCGTCCGGCCCTGGCGATTTATTCAGCTTCAACCTCCTAGAAGCGTTCATAATTTCGTCATATGTGACCTCCTCTATCGGCGCTGCTATAGTCTCAGCTAGCAACGCGCGGCTGACTCTGTCGGTTCTGCTGGGGAACGGGTGCTCAAAAATGGCTCTCAGTGTTGCGGGATCTTCTGGCTGTGCGCGTAGGTTGGCGTTGAATCTTTTTACAACAACCTTATATGCGTTGCCCCACGGGTCGTGCTCTGCCGTGTTGCAGAGCTCCAGAAAGCATTTGCGCTTGCTTTCCTTTATAGCTCGCTTCAGTTCCCTTCTGCTGGCAAGAAAAATAGCTTGTCGCTGATAGCGTCGTCTTGCATTCCTGCCGAGCCACTGCTATTTGCTCGTTCCACCAATATACCGGGGTGTGGTGGCGTTGGTAGCTTCAGGTTCTGCCCATGCTGGCGTCGCATGCGCTTTCAAGCTGCAACATTACGTCCTCAGCCATGCGCTCCGAGCTTCCTCCAGCATTTGTAATAGCTAGGTGAGCTGCAAACGTCTGTGTGTTTAAGGTTCCCTCACGATATGTGTGTGTGTGTGTGTGTGAGTGTGTGTGTGTGTGTGTGTGTGTGTGTGTGTGTGTGTGTGTGTGTGTGTGTGTGTGTGTGTGTGTGTGTGTGTGCTGTGTGTGTGTGTGTGTGTGTGTGTGGGGGGAGGTATCCCAATCCATCCTCTAATGCTTCCTAAGACATGCTTAAAAACCGAGGCGCAAAACCGATAATTATCGTTAATAAGAAAATGAGATGAGTTATCGATGATTTGAAATAAACATGATCTGCGTATGTTATACACAAACGTAAAAAAAATTAGTTCAGCTTTCTACCTTCTGTAGTCTCCGAAATCGACGTGTTCATTCACGGCCAGGCCTAGATCGACTCGGCTAGTGACGCTGATCGAGAATATATATATATGGGGTCAGAGACGCCTCCTTCTGCCTGTTACATACATTTGAACAAACCCATTATACCCTGATTTACCCATTTTCAATGGGTTCAGGGTATAAAAAATGTGCCCACGTGCTATGGATATTGGAAAAATTTTTTCCTTTGCGGCACAACGTAAGTTTTTAGCAAAAGAGGCCAATTGCTATGAGCCCTGGGCTTTTATACCCTTCCCTGCTACCGGATGGCAAGTGGAGATAATGAAGTTGGTGGTGATGTGAAAGCTCCCATGAGGAGATCTATGTTATATGCAACCTTGCAGAAGCTCGGCTTACATAAAGCACTCTCCCAAAAGCTTAATATCAAAGTTTTAGCCTAATACCACATACTTGTCGTAAACGCTGTGCGATGAAACTTTCTTTGTCTGGCTGACCATTACAAAATTTAGTACTTAAGTTGATCCCTCCTGTCAACTTGCAATCTGCCTCGGATGTCTTCAAACCGTCAGAGACTATAACGCTAGCCTCGTGTGTGCCTCCAAAATGATTATTGCCGCTTGCTAACCCCAGACCAATGTCAGTGGCAAGCATGCCACCTTGTACATGTGAGCTGCCCGCGCTGAATCCATCAGTGCCACCCAGTGGGGCACGGGAACTATTTGTGTTGCCTTGTGCAGCACCAGATGTCGATGCGGTGCCTCGGGAGACTCCGCAACATCCATGAGCGCCATTTGCCAATACCAGACCAGTGTCCATTCCAACCGCGCCACCCTGTACATGTGCGATGCCCGCGCTAAATCCGCCAGTTCCACCCAGTGGGGCATGGGAACCATGTGTCGTCTTTATTGGACTCCTTGCATGCATAACATATTTCAGTTGTTTGATTTCTGCTGCTTGCGCACTCATCTGTTCCATAATCATATGCATAATGCTTTGCATAGATCCTGGAAGTGGTTAACCCTCCATTTGGATCATTGTCTGCTCCTCATCACTGCTGAGTGCTCTTTCTTCTCCCGAACTCATCTTCTTATTCGTCGATCTCGAAATATTTTGCAACTCTCTTCCGTTGCGCAAATTCTTTGCGCTTCTAGTTATCTTCTTGTGTCTGAGCGAGACAAATATATGCCTCCATGTCCTTTGAAATCCTTTGATCAATCCTTTGAAATTCAATTGTGCCAATTGGCTCCGGCGGTGATATTTTATGTTTAAAAAAAATGTTGCGTGCCAACCACGCGAGCCAACTACACGTTAATAGAACTGCCCACTTCTCCACTTGTTTTATAGCTGGCTGACTGTGTGACTGAATTTAATATCTATATGAAATATTTAGTGAATAAATGAACATAGAAATTAAAAGTCTACGCGTTCTTATTGTCAGGTCACCTGATAGATAGTCGGCCGCCCGCGCCGGGCTCAACACATTCCTTTAAAAATTGTTTTAAATAAAAGTGGTAAGCTTAGCGTTTATTAAACAGTGTGGTGACCGCCAGCTTCCCAATGCTACTCACCCACAGCACAAAATTTTGATACAATACATATTTTCTCCTTATTCTATCGATTAATAATTGATATGTAACAAAAATGTTAAAGTAAGAAAATGTTAAGTAAGTTAAGTCTGATCATGGGTTCAGAACCACCGATTTTAAATTTAAATATAATGCCAGTCGCAACAATTTCAGTGGTAATTGTTTAGTTTAGGGCCCGTAGATAAAGAAGGTGCAAAAAATTACAAAAAATTATTTAATTTTTTAGGCAATATAACTACTTTCCACCGTCGGGAACCAATTCCTTGCGCAAAACTACATCGATTGAGCCAAAACCTTGATTTTTTTGCAACTTCTTTATCTACGGGCTCTAAACCAAACAATTACAACTCTGATACCAGATTTCGGCGGAAAAGCTGAAACTATAAGAATTTTTTGGACACACTACAGTTAGTGAACTCGATGAAAGAGAAACAAGAGTTAACAACCTTTCACTTAATAAAAACACATTTTAAGGGACATGCGCGGAATTTGATTAGTACAGAGAATACAATAGATCAAATTGTGAGCCAGCTGTACATCACAGTACAGGACGAATCGGTTTAAGTAATTACAGCTAAGCTTAACAACCTTCAACAAAAGAGTAAAAATGCTAATCAGTATACTCAAAAAGAAGAAAAATTAGAAAAATCTTCTAAAAGTGCGTACAAAAGTGATGGTTTGGCACTAGCATTAGCCAACAACTATTCTACACAGCAATCTCTAAAAGCCATGATAAAAAATTGTGTAATAGATAAAGTAAAACTTATCATGGAAGCCAATTCAGTAATATCAACGAGGCCATATCAAAATTTTTAAATCACTGCACCGACGCAACCGGCCGATTAGATACAATTCGAAAACATACATACGAATTATTATTATAAGAAGGTAGTGGAAACAACCGAGGTAGGCAAACATACCATAATAGCAAAAATAGAAATAACAATAATGGACGAAATAATAGTATTCGAGTTACACAAGGTAATTTGGCAGCAAGCTCCCTTAAGTACTCTTAACTAAGAAATTACAACGTTCACACTGTCAATCTTAGTTTAAACATTTGTATAAAAATTCATAATGAGAATATAGGTACAAAGTTAACACTACTAATAGGTACTGGTGCAGATATAATAGATATTATAATACTAACAGAACTGTTTGATAACTATAAAACAATAAATTACAATATAATAACTAAAATCAGTGGAATAGGAGAATGTTCAACCAATTCCACTGGATTAGCTTTCGTCGAATTAACGACAAGAAAATACATAATTCCACACAACTTTCATTTGATAAATTCAAATTTCCCCATACTTTGTGATGGAATAATAGGTATGGATATTATAAAGAAATTCAATTGACAATTAGACTTTCAACCACGCGAAGACTTGTTTATACTTAGACCTCAAAATCTAAATTTTCCAATTAGAATTCCAATAATGCACACAATTGAAAATAATACAACAATATTGATATCATGCTCTTAAATATAATGATGACTAGTTAACAACAAATAAATTCTCACAGTCCCAATAAGAAGCATTGCAACACTTCATAAGTGCAGCAAAATGCTGAATTGGTGTCTATGCCATTTCCTCCACGCGCCATCCGGCAACCGCCGAAAATTCCAAGAAGAATTGCACAACGGGCCAACAACTTCAGCAGCAACGCCGCTGCCAACGCCGCTGCTGCTAAGCCACAGCTTACTAGGGCTATAATTGATTTAAGTTTATTGAGTTGCAAATTTACTTTCAATAAAAGAGCACTTGCGCAAAAGTTTATATTTTTTTCAACTTTTAATCAAAGCGGAAATTAACTGGCGCCCGAGCAGGGACTTGACACGCGTTATAAAAGAACAAAACGATTCTACGTGCGCGGAAGTCGGTTAAACGCGAAAAACTAAAACCGGTGCAACTCTCGTCAATTAATTTTGACGACCGGTCGAATTCGCGAAAGGCAATCGAAACTTAACTGTTTATTTGCCCATCGGTGGATAACATATTCTGTAAGGCCCGCCCGCAGGATACTCTCGACGACGTCTGGTCGCAGGATCCCCAGTAGATACCCGATAAAGTTTCAAAAAGGATGAACTCCGGACCAGCGGGGGAGGTTACCACATCAACAATAGTACTATAAGTTAGAAAATTAAGTGCGAACGAATATATAAAATTAACTTAAGGAAAACAAAGAGAAAAAAGAAAGAATTAAAAAAAAAAAAAAGAAAATTAATTACAAACAAACAGAAAAAAGAAAGAAAGAAATTAAATTACAAACAAAGTGAAAAAAGGAAAGAATTTTTACAAAAAGAAAATAAATTACACAATAAATATTTTAGAATTATAAGAAAAATAAACAAGTGTAAAACGATAACCGAATATCAAACTACAAACGTAGTATAACGAAATTCCAACTTTGTGATTCCCAAGGGACCCTCCAAAGTAGAAGGAAAAATACCAGCCACTGGTTTTAAAAAAAAAAAATATATATATAAAAACACATTATAAAATTATTTTAAGATACACTACCCTAAAAATATCTTTAGTTTATGGCTAATGAAAACAAAAAGACCCCCACCACCAACAAATGCCACCGACAAAAAACAGAGAAACTTCAACATTCAAACAGGAGAAGAACTGACCGAGACCGAAAATACTGACAACTATACGACCATGGAAGAATACACGCAGCCAATGCTTAGTTATGAGCAGCAGAATGAATACGAGCAGCCGCTAAGCGAGTACACACAACAAATAGAAAAAGTAGACGACGAACAACAGAACCAGTACGAATATTCCGACATTAATTTTTTAGGATAAAGAGCTCCTCTCTACCATACATAGAATGCAAGATGGGGAGCGGAAAGTTAATGAAAATATTGATTGATACAGGATCAAATAGAAATTATGTCCAACCAAAATTTGTGTCCGAACCTATTCCAAATGGAACCCCTTTTGAAGCCGTCATAGTCGGCGGAAGTATTAAAATCACACACCACAAATTCGCAAACCATTTTAATAGAAATGACATAAAAATAAAATTTTTCCTCTTACCCACACTAAAAACATTCGACGCCATATTAGGCAACGGCAATCTGAAAGAATTAGATGCTGTAATCCAAAGCAGCAAAAACCTACTAATAATAAAAGACAACATTTGCATACCCATTAAACAAAAGAAAATAGAGACAGTTAATACAGTAATACCACGGACAGAACACATGAAAAACGAACAAAGAAACAGCCTAAACCAATTAGTCAAAACATACCCAAGCCTGTTCGCCAATCCTGACGAAAGACTGACCTATACAACGAACGTTAGAGCAGAAATTCGAACCAAAAACGATTCACCAATATATTCAAAATTTTACCAATTTCCAATGTCACTAAAGGACGAAGTACATAAACAAATCAAAGAACTCTTGGAGGACGGAATAATCCGACCTTCTCGATCTCCATACAATTCACCAGTGTGGATTGTGCCAAAAAAATTAGACGCGTCAGGGCAAAAGAAATATCGCATGGTCATAGACTACAGAAAATTAAATAAAGAAACCACAGCAGATAAATACCCTATACCCGAAATTAACGAGGTATTAGCACAGCTAGGTAACAATAAAGTATTCTCTGTCTTAGATTTGAAAAGTGGATTTCATCAAATTCCTCTCAAAGAATCAGATATAGAGAAGACAGCCTTCTCCGTTAACAACGGAAAATATGAGTTTACACGACTCCCCTTCGGACTCAAGAATGCGCCCTCAATTTTTCAGAGAGCTCTTGACGACATTCTCCGTGAGCATATTGGAAAAATATGCTTCATTTATATTGACGATATCATTATCTTTAGTAAAGATGACGAATCGCACGAGCGTCATCTCGACGCAATTTTCAGAACCCTACAGGAGGCTAACATGAAATGTCAGTTGGACAAATGCGAGTTCTTCAAAAACAGAGTAGAATTCCTAGGATTTGTCATCTCAGACAAAGGCATAGAAACCAATCCGAGTAAGATCGAGACAATTGCAAGGTATCCACTCCCGAAAACACTCAAAGATCTACGATCTTTTATTGGACTTGCCAGCTACTATAGAAGATTTATAAAAGACTTCGCTAAGTTGGCAAAGCCCCTTACCTCACTTTTAAGAGGGGAAGACGGACGTGTGTCCAAAAATCAATCAGCAAAAAAGCTAATTTACCTTAATGAAGAGGCCACCGAGGCTTTTAAGCAAATAAAAAACTCCTTGATTACCCCATTACCCAGACTTCACTAAAGAATTTCATCTCACCACAGATGCTTCTAACTTTGCTATTGGCGCTGTTCTATCCCAGAATAAGCGACCCATCTGTTTTCTATCTAGAACACTCTCTAAAGCCGAAGAGAATTACGCCACCAATGAAAAGGAAATGTTAGCAATAAATTGGGCTCTAAAAGCTCTCAAAAATTACCTCTACGGTAAAGCAAAATTAAAAATATACACCGACCACCAACCCTTAACCTACTCGCTTAGCAGTTGGAACGGCAACGCGAGAATCAAAAGGTGGAAAGGATACCTGGAAGAGTTCGATTACGAACTTTTCTATAAGCCAGGTAGGGATAATATTGTAGCCGATAGCCTCCACCCAGCATAGTGCAGATAGTTCAAGCCACAACTTAATACCGAGTATAGAAGCCCCAATAAACGTATTTAAAACCCAGATATTTCTCAGCAAAGCCAACGAGACAGACTACAAGTTCCAAATCCCATTCCCGACCTTTCACAGACATACCATAACCCGACCAAATATTACAGAACAAGATCATATACAGATATTAAAAGACTGTCTAAATCCATCAGTTATTAACGGGATAATAGCTTCAGAAGAAATAATGAACCAAATTCAGCAAATATATCACCAACACTTTAGGAACTACAAAATTAGATTCACACAGTCTCAGGTAAAAGATTTGACAAACGAAACAGAGCAAGATAAGAAAATATTGACCACACACAACAGAGCGCACCGTAATTCACTAGAAAACAAAAAACAATTGTCCGAAAGTTTATATTTTCCGAAAATGAAGCAACGAATAGCAGAATTAGTTGAACAATGTCAGGTTTGTAAAGAGGAAAAGTATGACAGGCACCCAACAAACCCAAAACTACAAGAAACACCAATCCCCGAATACCCAGGACACACAATCCATATCGACATATACACGACAGAAAAAAATTTAGTGCTAACAGCAGTAGACAAGTTTTCGAAACTAGCTCAAGGAAGAATAATCAAATCTAGGGCAATAGAAGACATTAAAAAACCACTTCACGAAATACTTTTCTATTTTGGTGTGCCGAAAGCTGTTGTGATAGAATATAAAAAATCCGTCAATTCAGCCTCAATTACATTTATGATGCAGGATCAATTAGGTATCGAGGTTTACAAGACACCACCCTATAAAAGTGCAGTGAATGGTCAAGTAGAAAGATTCCATTCAACATTATCAGATATCATGAGATGCAACAAAAGAAAACGGGAGCATCGAACATTTGAAGAACTGATAAATAAATCTATATACGACTATAATTACACCATAAACTCGACAACTAATAAGAGACCACTAGATGTATTCTTTGGCAGAAACGTGACCACAGACCCAGAGCAGTACGAAAAGGCTAGGCAAGAAAATATTGACAAACTTAGACAAAAACAATCAACTGACATGCAGAATCACAATAAAAAACGCAACGATATACGGACTTACACACCAGGTCAAGAAATATTCGTTAAAATCAATACTAGACTAGGCACCAAGCTATCACCCAGATACAAAAAAGAAATAGTCAAAGAAAACAGGAACACAACCGTATTAACAACAGCTGACAAGATAGTTCACAAAAACAATATAAAAAATATATAAAAATATTACAGATTACTATTAATGATGACAGCAAAGGCAACCGAAGGACATTTGGAAATTTTAAACTATACAGACGCACAGACAATCACCATTTTAAAGGGAATAGGAAAACTACAGACTTCAACGACACGAATCGTTCAAATTATAGAACTGGAACAGATTAAATACGCATTAGACAATCTCTTACTTCATAGTGAAAAAGACCTTTTTAGGTCTATACCACTCTATACCACACCTTACGCCACGAAATAACACAAGCTATTCTCACCTTCGAGACATTATCTTTAAACCATTCAAGAAAGACTAGGGCAATAAACATTCTAGGCACAGCAATATGTAGCCGGCAGCCCGGACAATGACGACTTGGTAATGATCACTGACAATATAAATAATCTTATAAAAAACGATAATAGGCAACTTATCATAAACAGACAGTTCGAAGATCGCATTAATAAACACACAAAAATCTCAAATGACCTAAACAATAGCATAAGAAAGGAATCTCTCCTAAGCGATGAAATAGCGATCAGTTTCCAGAATCAAGTTAGGCTTTTAAAAGAAGAATTAATTAATATTAAGTACGCCATACAATGGGCGAAATTAAACTGAATCAACACATTCCTACTCGGCGAAAAAGAAATAAAAATAATAAATGATAATTTTCACCAAAGTAACATGCAAAATTTAAATATCGAAGAAATGTTAGAATTTTCAGATGTATCCATTTTGCATAATGGAACAACTTTGTTTTATATTGTAAAAATTCCAAACCTAGAAAGAAATGATTGTAAAAATTCAATAATAAAGCCAGTAGTGAAATATAATAAGATTATAAATTTAGAATTTAAAGAACTTTTCCATTGTAATAAAACCATATACGGCCTAAACGGCAATTGTAAAAGATATAATAATATTAAAATATGTAATAAGTCAAAAATTGTAAACTTGAACAAAAATAACTGTATACCCAAGTTAGTCAGTGGAGAACAAGCGCTGTGTGGCTTTAGCAATGCAGATCATATTCCGGGGATTGAAGAAATCGACGATGGACTTCAACGACTTCAATGGCACGATTAAATGGCAGGACGAAGAGAAACATGTGAGAGGCACGTACATGATAAATTTCTGGAACGAAACTTTGTTCGTTAACAAACAAGAGTTCAGCAACTTAGAGGTCACAATCATGACCCCAGGAAATCCTACAATACAACTAACATCAATAGAGAATGAAAAAATTAAGATTCTTTCCCTGGAAGCGTTGGAAGAATTGCACATCAAAAATATAGAAAACCTGCAAAAAATCCAGACACACTCTACAACAAATAGAGTCGGCCTTATAACTCTGTGCACAGTCGCCATCCTTCTTACATGCGCGTTACACGCACAAAAGAGAAAAAGGAAAAACATAATACTACAACTGAACAAAGAGCGAGAGAGCCCCAGGAAAGAATCAACGCAAATCCAGTTACAAAACACAGATAGCAACAGCCACAGATTTAACAACATACCCTTCTTCTAATGATCGCTTGAGGACAAGCTTAAATCAAAGGGGGAAGAGTTAACAACAAATAAATTCTCACAGTCCCAATAAGAAGCATTGCAACACTTCATAAGTGCAGCAAAATGCTGAATTGGTGTCTATGCCATTTCCTCCACGCGACATCCGGCAACCGCCGAAAATTCCAAGAAGAATTGCACAACGGGCCAACAACTTCAGCAGCAACGCCGCTGCCAACGCCGCTGCCGCTAAGCCACAGCTTACTAGGGCTATAATTGATTTAAGTTTATTGAGTTGCAAATTTACTTTCAATAAAAGAGCACTTGCTCAAAAGTTTATATTTTTTTCAACTTTTAATCAAAGTGGAAATTAACTGACATATAAACATTTCATATCAAGAAATTGAAAATGGAATATTTGTAGCAACTACAGTATCTGATTTCAAAAATACATTTGGGCCCGGCCAACATTTTCTTCTCGATTTTAAGAGAAGGTCACCCAAACACTGTCTGCCTAATTTGGTGACCCTAGCTCCAAAATAGCTCCCCAGCCGTCTACCTTTAAAATTTGTGGTATATATAGCTTTTAAACAAAAAATTTTGTGCTGTAGTTTGATCGATTGTGGCATAACAGTATCCTATACAAGATAAAGAAATGGCACCATACTATTTATTCCTCATAAATGCAGATGTTCGGCAAGCGTCTTAGGACCCGTTCTATATACCCGGTTCACCGCTGATTTGCCAGTTTCAAACAACACATCTGTCGCTACATACGCTGATGAAATTATAGCAAATTATAGCAACTAGCTCATCAAAAGAAGAAGCTTCTCAACATCTACAGTCAGAATACAATCTTATCGAAGCCTGGTTTCTCTGTTGGAAAATAAAAGTAAACGCCTTAAAATGTGTCCACAGAACATTTACTTTAAGAAAGGGCGATTGTCCAGAAGTTTCATGTAACGGCTCAGCAATTCCGCAAGGCAACGCTGTGAAGTACCTTGACTTGCATCTTGGCCGCAGGCTTACATGGAAAAATCATATTAAGGCAAAACGGCAGCAACTTAAGTTAAAAACACAACGAATGCTCCGGCTATTAGGCCGAAAATCTTAAACCAGCCTGGAAAACAAAGTTCGCCTCTATAAAGCCGTTCTAAGCCTGCGTAGACAATCGCAATATAGCTGTGGGGTACTGCACCAATCAAAATCATTGCGATCCATAGTTGATGGTCCTTTTTACGTTTCTAATGCATGCATACATAAAGATCTCAAAATTCTCTATGTGAAAAAAGAAATAAACAATTTCAGTAAAAAATACATTGATAGACTTCACAACCATGAAAATAACCTAGCCTTAAATCTAACAGATAAGAGTCTAACAGTAAGAAGACTTAAAAGAGTACACATTATTGATCTCCCGGATAGATACAACAAATAAGCTTGACTTCAACCTAACATACAAAATAAATAAAATATAATAGTAAGTTTCACTGGCAACGTTCTATTCCTGTACATTTTAGTCATAACTCACTAAATTTACTTATTGTCTTAAGGCAGAGTGTAAATAAAAAGAAATAAATAAAAAAAAAACAGTATGTAGCTTACCGTCATTTGCGGGAGCGTGAGCGGAAGTGAGCGTGGTCGGGATATCAAGGTATTTTGGGGGAGGTCACCAGCAATCTACACTCCAAATTTGGTGACTCTAACTTTAATATTGTGGGAAATATTGGGAAATAGTGTGGAAGGATAAATAAAGTCCCGTAAATAGGCGACGAGGAGGTTTGCACAAGACGTTCTCTTTATTCACTGGCACGATCGAGACTGACTCGACGTTCGTTTTCTGCTTATCGACTAATGTACAATTGTAAGAGTGTGTGTTTATGTGTGAGCGCGACATTCTTCGTGCTCGTCTAGCTTTTCTCGATAGATGTTTGATTCTAACAAGAAAGAACAAGAGCACATCGTAAGCTTAGGTAAGGTATCCGCTGACTGGATAGCTGTTGTTATGTGTATGTATGTGTGCTTATATATTTTTCCTACTACAACTTTTTCCTATGAAAATTTACTTATATTATATGTGCTTTTCTGTTTTTAACTTAGTGGTTTTCTATTAGTTTACAATTTAATTCTCTTAATGGTTATATATATGTATTTACAATGTTTCTTAACCTATTTTTTTTTCCTATCCAGTGTCGCATGTTTTGAGCACTCCATATACCCTTGTACGGATTTCGCGCTATTTGGAAACCCTCAGCATCTCAACAAAAACCAGTCATTTCGCAAAACTTTCTGTATTACATATGGGCCTTTGTTTCTGGGAATTAATTTTCTAGCAACTCCTACTGTACTGTCGAAATTTTTCACCATTACGTAGTCTCCTTTTCTATATTCTTTAGTTTTTTTTTCTAGTTTTTTCATAGTATGATTCATTATAGATTTGTGCACTTAGCTGGTTTTCTTAGGCTTTTTCTCTGATTTCTTTTAATTTTATTGCAATGTTTGAATTATTAATTTCCTCTAGTTTTTCTTCCAGCTCATCTATAACTTCGCCTTTTTGCTCTACCCCGAAGAGCATCTTATTCGGTAGCTGCTTAATGCTACGCTGTATTGTATTGTTGCGTGCATTTTCCACTTGTTCTATTACTGAGTCCCATTGTTTTCCCCTTTCCGGTTCTGTAAGTTTGGCAATCATTGGTCCCAAATTTCTATTTATACGCTAGTTATACAACTTGTCCTGTGACGAGCCTGTTGCTATTTTTATATGCTTTATGTTGAGATCTGACAAAAATTCTTCGAACTCGTTTGATGTGAAATAACTGCCTCTGTCGGAAGTAATGCACTTTGGCCTGCTGTATGCTCTAAAATAATATTTTAGTGCTTTTATAACTTCTTTAGTATTTGTTGTTCTTGTAGGGTATAATCTTATAAATTTGGTAAATCCGTCAATTATCAGAAATACATGCTTGTTGGCCCTACCAGTAGCTACTGGTCCGTCATGATCAATGTGCAGTAATTCGAACGGTCTATCTCCTTTAGGTATACTGTGTAATAATCCTTCTGATTTCCCCGTTTTTGGCGAGAATGCAACGCATTTCAGGCAATTCTCAATATGAGTGTTGCATTTTTCTTTGATATTTGATATCCAATAACTTTTTGAAATAGCGTCAATCATTCTGTTCCTGCCTATGTGTCCTAGCTCATTATGATATTTATGCATTACGTGGTTTTCCATGTCTTCTGGTACATAAAACAGTAACCTACCATCCTTGGTTTTTCTATAAATAATTCCGTTTCTCATTTCGTATAATTTATGTTCGTTATTTTCTAATATTCCCTTTAACTTTTGTATTTTCGAGTCTTTTGTCTGACAAATGACGAGATTGTCTTCGAAACTATTTGTTTCTACTATTAGAATATTGATGCATCTGCTTAGGACATCGACATGCTGCATCTTGCTTCCAGCCCTGTGAATTAGCTCGTAGTCTTAATTTTGCAGTTCTAAAGCCCATCTGGCAATTCTCGGATCGAGTTCAACTTTATTTAATGTTAATGTTAATGAATTGCAGTCTGTCACGATTTTGAAATGTCTTCCTTGTAAGTAGATTCGAAATCTACGCAGTGCATAAACTATCGCTAAAGTTGTTTTTCATTAACAGTCGCCTCATTTAACAGTCGTTTTTGTTTCAACAAAGCTTTCTACATCTTCTTGTAACATGTTATTATTACTCCCGGATTGGTTACCGGCTGCTTGTGGTTGCATAATTTCTTTTTGTGTCTGCGTTGTGATAAGTTTCTGCATTGTTTTGGTTTTAATATTTTTGAGCGAGCTGCGCCTATTTTTTAATTCGATTAGATCTAGGGTGTTTTGGTTTATGCTCAAACCACACGCACTCATAAAATCTCTGCCCAGTACTACTACATAATTAAGTCAAAATAAACTTTTATCGATCCTTTTAATATATAACATAATGTTTTTCCAATAATAATAAGTTGGTTTTTATTCAGCCCATAATATGATTTGTGTACTAAATTTAATGAAACTTCATTTGTTATGCATGACTTTTTTGCAAAGGAGATCGCGCTACCAGAGCCTATGAGGCATTCTGTGATAATGGATAGTTTAATGTTATTAACAAAATATATTTCTAAGCCTTACCTTACATAGTTATTGTTGATCTGGCCAATACTCTTCCTCTTTGCGCATTGTGCTACAAAGTGCCCCATTTCTCCGCAAGCAAAACATGCCCCTGGAGGTCTTTTTGGCTTGCGGCAGTCTTTGTAGAAATGGCCCCTGGCGTTGCAATTTCGGCATCGTTGATCGTTGTCCGCCGCTGCTGTCGATGATATCGCCTTCCTTCTTTTGTCCCGGAAGCTCTATGTTGGCAAACGCTTCTCGCATTTGCTTAAAGTTTTCAAACCGTTGCATACGGGCCTGGTCACGTAGGGTCTGTGATGGTACTCCGTCTATTATTTGATCCAGAAGTTCGTCTTGGTCCATGTTGATATTTTGAGCTAGCATGATCTTCTCTTCGAAGTATACGGAGAACTTTTCTTCTCTTTGCAATTTGCATTGCTCGAATTTACGTTGCATTTCTGTCTTCGAAACTTTTGCATTAAAGGCCATGATCAGCTGATCGCATAGCTTTTCAATTCTGCAGTTGCTTTTTTTGCAAAAGCGAGCGCTCTAGCTGATGAATGCTTTGCTCCTTGTTCCAGTTTTTCTTCTTCGTTGTTGGCGATGTTGACGTTGCTACTGTCGTCGATGTTACCGACGTCGTCAATGTTGCCGACGTTGTCAATGTTGCCGACGCCGTCCATGTTGCCGATGCCGTCCATGTTGCCACCGTTGTTGGTGTTGCCAGTGTTGTCGATGTTGCAGCCGTCTGTGTCGCCGCTGCCCGTGTCGCCGCTGTCTGTGTCGCCGCTGCCTCTAATGTCGCTATCGCTGGCTGTGAAGCCTTTCAAAATTTCGCCAATTTGCAAAATGTTCTGCGTTTCAGTGCATAATTGTAATGACCTTACGCTGATTTCGCTATTTGGTGTCACTTGCTCATTACATGTTGGATTTGACCGCTGCTGTTCTACTACGTCGCCAATTCGATTTCCTGGCTGTTCCGCCTGTGCTCCGAGACCTGACAGGCAGGTCGTTGCTGTCGATGTCATGGCCTGACGCAGAAACACGCACGTCTGGCGGAAGATTGCTTAGACGAGTTATTAGCTCTTTGTTGGTCCCCGTCGTAGGTGGTCCTACTGCAGCTAACCAGTTTTTGAGCTGCGGTACCGAAAATATGTTCAGATTTGATTTTTCCATTGCGTGCACTTCTGAATTTGTGGAAGGATAAATAAAGTCCCGTAAATAGGCGACGAGGAGGTTTGCACAAGACGTTCTCTTTATTCACTGGCACGATCGAGACTGACTCGACGTTCGTTTTCTGCTTACCAACTAATGTACAATTGTAAGAGTGTGTGTTTATGTGTAAGCGCGTCATTCTTCGTGCTCGTCTAGCTTTTCTCGTTAGATGTTTGATTCTAACGGGAAAGAACGAGAGTACATCTTAAGCTTAGGTAAGGACCCGCTGACTGGATAGTTGTTGTTATGTGTATGTATGTGTGTTTATATATTTGTTCTACTACAATAGTGAATCAACATTTTATCGATTTGCTGCGTGCGTTTCGTTATCTAACACTTATCGTCAAATTAATATTAATATTTAAAAAGTAAGTGTAAGCGGGCGAAGGCCGATCCGCCTCACACCCCCCCTTTCTTACTGAACGAAAACCGCTGCCACGGACCTACCGTTCAGGGTGACTCGGAAGTCCTGCCCGTCGTCCCTCAAAGTAAACCGGCTCCTGTTGCTGCGTCCACTGTTTCGATCCGCCCGTTCCAGTACGAGCCGGATGATGCTGGTCGGCAAAAGGCCATATCGGCTGATTACTCTTTCGTTATCTAACACTTATCGTCAAATTAATATTAATATTTAAAAAGTAAGTGTAAGCGGGTGAAGGCCGATCCGCCTCACACCCCCCCTTTCTTACTGAACGAAAACCGCTGCCACGGACCTACCGTTCAGGGTGACTCGGAAGTCCTGCCCGTCGTCCCTCAAAGTAAACCGGCTCCTGTTGCTGCGTCCACTGTTTCGATCCGCCCGTTCCAGTACGAGCCGGATGATGCTGGTCGGCAAAAGGCCATATCGGCTGATTACTCTACAGGAAGAGGGTGGGCGCGACCTCGGCGACTCCATTGCTTTATCCATCCAGCGTGTCGGAGGTGGTGTTGGCGACATCTCTCCTCGCTTCGACAGCCCGTCTGCCGGCGCTGCGAACTCGTGCGGCGGCGGCACAGGTTGTGGCAAAATGCCCACATCCCAACGTCGACGGCGGCCTATTTGCTGTCCCCTTCACCTCTGTCCACTGTGGAGACTGGGGTTCCTTCTCCGTGGCCGTTTTACCCAACTCCCAGTCGTCATCTATGAGGTCCAGGACGTCGTCCAGCAACTTTGCCCCGCGAAGGGGGTGATAGTAACAGCGAAGGAGGTTCCTCTTGGGTGACGACGGACGGAGGCGGTCCAATAGGTACCAGTGGAGGTGGTGACTTCTCCCCTACCTTGTCCTCGATTCCATGATGCGGCGCTTGAGTGGTGGCGCCAAGCTGTCCTGCCGTGAGAAAGCGTGTTCGTCGGACTCCGCTGACTCAGTTCTCTCTTTCGACACACGCTCTTTTCTTCCGAGACGGTGGTCGTTCTATTAGCCGCGCTCCCAACGGCCGTTCCCAGCGCTCTGCTAACCTTCCGATGACTTTCCGTCGACCGTCTAGACCAGCTTGATGTCTTCCGGGCAGTATGCTCTCTGTTGCCTGCACCCGTCCTCTCCTTTCTCTCTCGAGCGATGACTGCCGCCGCTTCGCTCGGCTTTGCTTGTAGCCGTAGTTTTCAGCTTGTGACGCGACTCGACGTCGGCAATGGTCGGCTTCGCCTTGCCCGCAGTCGTGACGTCGCGTGCTTTGCTCCGTAATGTACGCTCCGCTGCTGCTCGTTCGCTTCGTTTCTTCTTCGCCTCTATTCTTCGCCTCTTCGCTTCATCTTTTCGTCAGGAGTCGTGGTATGAGCCCTTTACTGCGACTTAGGACGAGACACGGGTATTTCCCCGTTCTCCTTCGCGGTACGGTGTCGGTTCGCCCGTTTCGTCTCGACTCGTGTCGCCGTATGATCACCGCCTCTCGCTCCGCTCGGCTTTGGCTCGGCACGCACCGTCGGGTGGTTTTCAGCTACCGCAGGCTCCGGGCACTCCGAGGTCGATTGTCCCGTGCAAGTTGTCCTGCGGTGCTGGTAATGTGACGCCGACGGTGACCTGGGATTTCGGCTGACTCTTCCCCATCCTCTTTCGGAGCCGGGTATTCCTCCTCCGGCAACAACACCATTAAAAAAAAAAAAAAAAAAAAAATTAATTACAAACAAACAGAAAAAAGAAAGAAAGAAATTAAATTACAAACAAAGTGAAAAAAGGAAAGAATTTTTACAAAAAGAAAATAAATTACACAATAAATATTTTAGAATTATAAGAAAAATAAACAAGTGTAAAACGATAACCGAATATCAAACTACAAACGTAGTATAACGAAATTCCAACTTTGTGATTCCCAAGGGACCCTCCAAAGTAGAAGGAAAAATACCAGCCACTGGTTTAAAAAAAAAAAAATATATATAAAAACACATTATAAAATTATTTTAAGATACACTACCCTAAAAATATCTTTAGTTTATGGCTAATGAAAACAATTTGGTTAGGCCCCCAATAGTGTCAGATCAACCACAAGTAGGTGAACGTAATCTGAACAGACAACAACAACGACATCTCGACCGACAAAACGAACACCTACAAAATAGAGGTATGGCGAATAACGCAGAACAAATAATAGCAACTACAGTTAGCCAAATTTTGGCACAACAATTGCCAACGTTAGTAAAGCAATTAGTTAACCCCTCTAGGGAGTTTAGTGACGTAGACGACCAACGGATAACTGACAACCACAATTTGAACGACTTGGACAGAGTACCGGACATAGTCAAAAGCCTCAGAGAATTTTCCGGTAATCCATCGGAATTTAGCTCATGGAAAAAGAGTGTTGACCGAATACTCTCAGTCTATGCAGCTGAAGCTGGCTCGCCGAACTACTTCGGCATATTGCACACTGTGAGAAACAAGATCACTGGCAATGCTGATACGGCCCTCGAGTCATACAATGTTCCTCTAAATTGGAGCGCCATCTCCAAATGCCTAACGCTGCACTACGCAGATAAAAGAGATTTGGGAACATTAGAGTATCAGATGACAATGCTCGTGCAAGGTAACAACCAGACGCTAGAAGAATTCTACCAGGTCGTTTACAACCATTTATCTCTGATATTAAATAAGGTAGGGTGCATGGATTTAAATAGGGAATCCGAAACACTTATGACAAAAATATACCGAGACAAAGCTTTAGACACCTTTATAAGGGGACTGAGAGGAGATTTATCACGAATTCTGGGAATAAAAGAACCAGCAGATCTTCCTTCAGCTCTTCATTATTGTTTAAAATTAGAAAATCAAAATTACCGCACCAACGTTGCTTTGAATAGGAACCAACAGACACATACCAGAAACCCAAATAGAAACGGACCACCACCAACACTACCACCTCGAACAGCTCAGCCCTCCTATTCCCAAACCCTTAGGCCACCGCCTATTAACTTCAGACCACAACTGCCAATGCATACACCTTGGCCAATTACTAGAAATTATGGACAGCCAACATACAACAATACTGGACCGACTCCACAATACCCTAACCAACGAACTTATCAGATACCTCCACAACAAGCATACGTACCCAGTAGACCTTCTGCACCAAAACCCCAACCACGTCCAGAGCCAATGGACGTAGATCCAAGTATACGCACAAAGATGGTCAACTATATGAATAGACCCAATTTCGAAGTAGGAAAAACACCCCCACCACCAACAAACGCCACCGACAAAAAACAGAGAAACTTCAACATTCAAACAGGAGAAGAACTGACCGAGACCGAAAATACTGACAACTATACGACCATGGAAGAATACACGCAGCCAATGCTTAGTTATGAGCAGCAGAATGAATACGAGCAGCCGCTAAACAGTACACACAACAAATAGAAGAAGTAGACGACGAACAACAGAACCAGTACGAATATTCCGACATTAATTTTTTAGGATAAAGAGCACCTCTCTACCATACATAGAATGCAAGATGGGGAGCGGAAAGTTAATGAAAATATTGATAGATACAGGATCAAATAGAAAATTTGAAGCCGTCACAGTCGGCGGAAGTATTAAAATCACACACCACAAATTCGCAAACCTTTTTAATAGAAATGACATAAAAATAAAATTTTTCCTCTTACCCACACTAAAAACATTCGACGCCATATTAGGCAACGGCAATCTGAAAGAGTTAGATGCTGTAATCCAAAGCAGCAAAAACCTACTAATAATAAAAGACAACATTTGCATACCCATTAAACAAAAGAAAATAGAGACAGTTAATACAGTAATACCACGGACAGAACACATGACAAACGAACAAAGAAACAGCCTAAACCAATTAGTCAAAACATACCTGTTCGCCAATCCTGACGAAAGACTGACCTATACAATGAACGTTAGAGCAGAAATTCGAACCAAAAACGATTCACCAATATATTCCAAATTTTACCAATTTCCAATGTCACTAAAGGACGAAGTACATAAACAAATCAAAGAACTCTTGGAGGACGGAATAATCCGACCCTCTCGATCTCCATACAATTCACCAGTGTGGATTGTGCCAAAAAAATTAGACGCGTCAGGGCAAAAGAAATATCGCATGGTCATAGACTACAGAAAATTAAATAAAGAAACCACAGCAGATAAATACCCTATACCCGAAATTAACGAGGTATTAGCACAGCTAGGTAACAATAAAGTATTCTCTGTCTTAGATTTGAAAAGTGGATTTCATCAAATTCCTCTCAAAGAATCAGATATAGAGAAGACAGCCTTCTCCGTTAACAACGGAAAATATGAGTTTACACGACTCCCCTTCGGACTCAAGAATGCGCCCTCAATTTTTCAGAGAGCTCTTGACGACATTCTCCGTGAGCATATTGGAAAAATATGCTTCATTTATATTGACGATATCATTATCTTTAGTAAAGATGACGAATCGCACGAGCGTCATCTCGACGCAATTTTCAGAACCCTACAGGAGGCTAACATGAAATGTCAGTTGGACAAATGCGAGTTCTTCAAAAACAGAGTAGAATTCCTAGGATTTGTCATCTCAGACAAAGGCATAGAAACCAATCCGAGTAAGATCGAGACAATTGCAAGTTATCCACTCCCGAAAACACTCAAAGATCTACGATCTTTTATTGGACTTGCCAGCTACTATAGAAGATTTATAAAAGACTTCGCTAAGTTGGCAAAGCCCCTTACCTCACTTTTAAGAGGGGAAGACGGACGTGTGTCCAAAAATCAATCAGCAAAAAAGCTAATTTACCTTAATGAAGAGGCCACCGAGGCTTTTAAGCAAAAAAAAAACTCCTTGATTTCAAATGAGGTAATACTCCATTACCCAGACTTCACTAAAGAATTTCATCTCACCACAGATGCTTCTAACTTTGCTATTGGCGCTGTTCTATCCCAGAATAAGCGACCCATCTGTTTTCTATCTAGAACACTCTCTAAAGCCGAAGAGAATTACGCCACCAATGAAAAGGAAATGTTAGCAATAAATTGGGCTCTAAAAGCTCTCAAAAATTACCTCTACGGTAAAGCAAAATTAAAAATATACACCGACCACCAACCCTTAACCTACTCGCTTAGCAGTTGGAACGGCAACGCGAGAATCAAAAGGTGGAAAGGATACCTGGAAGAGTTCGATTACGAACTTTTCTATAAGCCAGGTAGGGATAATATTGTAGCCGATAGCCTCCACCCAGCATAGTGCAGATAGTTCAAGCCACAACTTAATACCGAGTATAGAAGCCCCAATAAACGTATTTAAAACCCAGATATTTCTCAGCAAAGCCAACGAGACAGACTACAAGTTCCAAATCCCAGTCCCGACCTTTCACAGACATACCATAACCCGACCAAATATTACAGAACAAGATCATATACAGATATTAAAAGACTGTCTAAATCCATCAGTTATTAACGGGATAATAGCTTCAGAAGAAATAATGAACCAAATTCAGCAAATATATCACCAACACTTTAGGAACTACAAAATTAGATTCACACAGTCTCAGGTAAAAGATTTGACAAACGAAACAGAGCAAGATAAGAAAATATTGACCACACACAACAGAGCGCACCGTAATTCACTAGAAAACAAAAAACAATTGTCCGAAAGTTTATATTTTCCGAAAATGAAGCAACGAATAGCAGAATTAGTTGAACAATGTCAGGTTTGTAAAGAGAAAAAGTATGACAGGCACCCAACAAACCCAAAACTACAAGAAACACCAATCCCCGAATACCCAGGACACACAATCCATATCGACATATACACGACAGAAAAAAATTTAGTGCTAACAGCAGTAGACAAGTTTTCGAAACTAGCTCAAGGAAGAATAATCAAATCTAGGGCAATAGAAGACATTAAAAAACCACTTCACGAAATACTTTTCTATTTTGGTGTGCCGAAAGCTGTTGTGATAGAATATAAAAAATCCGTCAATTCAGCCTCAATTACATTTATGATGCAGGATCAATTAGGTATCGAGGTTTACAAGACACCACCCTATAAAAGTGCAGTGAATGGTCAAGTAGAAAGATTCCATTCAACATTATCAGATATCATGAGATGCAACAAAAGAAAACGGGAGCATCGAACATTTGAAGAACTGATAAATAAATCTATATACGACTATAATTACACCATAAACTCGACAACTAATAAGAGACCACTAGATGTATTCTTTGGCAGAAACGTGACCACAGACCCAGAGCAGTACGAAAAGGCTAGGCAAGAAAATATTGACAAACTTAGACAAAAACAATCAACTGACATGCAGAATCACAATAAAAAACGCAACGATATACGGACTTACACACCAGGTCAAGAAATATTCGTTAAAATCAATACTAGACTAGGCACCAAGCTATCACCCAGATACAAAAAAGAAATAGTCAAAGAAAACAGGAACACAACCGTATTAACAACAGCTGACAAGATAGTTCACAAAAACAATATAAAAAATATATAAAAATATTACAGATTACTATTAATGATGACAGCAAAGGCAACCGAAGGACATTTGGAAATTTTAAACTATACAGACGCACAGACAATCACCATTTTAAAGGGAATAGGAAAACTACAGACTTCAACGACACGAATCGTTCAAATTATAGAACTGGAACAGATTAAATACGCATTAGACAATCTCTTACTTCATAGTGAAAAAGACCTTTTTAGGTCTATACCACTCTATACCACACCTTACGCCACGAAATAACACAAGCTATTCTCACCTTCGAGACATTATCTTTAAACCATTCAAGAAAGACTAGGGCAATAAACATTCTAGGCACAGCAATATGTAGCCGGCAGCCCGGACAATGACGACTTGGTAATGATCACTGACAATATAAATAATCTTATAAAAAACGATAATAGGCAACTTATCATAAACAGACAGTTCGAAGATCGCATTAATAAACACACAAAAATCTCAAATGACCTAAACAATAGCATAAGAAAGGAATCTCTCCTAAGCGATGAAATAGCGATCAGTTTCCAGAATCAAGTTAGGCTTTTAAAAGAAGAATTAATTAATATTAAGTACGCCATACAATGGGCGAAATTAAACTGAATCAACACATTCCTACTCGGCGAAAAAGAAATAAAAATAATAAATGATAATTTTCACCAAAGTAACATGCAAAATTTAAATATCGAAGAAATGTTAGAATTTTCAGATGTATCCATTTTGCATAATGGAACAACTTTGTTTTATATTGTAAAAATTCCAAACCTAGAAAGAAATGATTGTAAAAATTCAATAATAAAGCCAGTAGTGAAATATAAGATTATAAATTTAGAATTTAAAGAACTTTTCCATTGTAATAAAACCATATACGGCCTAAACGGCAATTGTAAAAGATATAATAATATTAAAATATGTAATAAGTCAAAAATTGTAAACTTGAACAAAAATAACTGTATACCCAAGTTAGTCAGTGGAGAACAAGCGCTGTGTGGCTTTAGCAATGCAGATCATATTCCGGAGATTGAAGAAATCGACGATGGACTTATATTGGTCAACGACTTCAATGGCACGATTAAATGGCAGGACGAAGAGAAACATGTGAGAGGCACGTACATGATAAATTTCTGGAACGAAACTTTGTTCGTTAACAAACAAGAGTTCAGCAACTTAGAGGTCACAATCATGACCCCAGGAAATCCTACAATACAACTAACACCAATAGAGAATGAAAAAATTAAGATTCTTTCCCTGGAAGCGTTGGAAGAATTGCACATCAAAAATATAGAAAACCTGCAAAAAATCCAGACACACTCTACAACAAATAGAGTCGGCCTTATAACTCTGTTCACAGTCGCCATCCTTCTTACATGCGCGTTACACGCACAAAAGAGAAAAAGGAAAAACATAATACTACAACTGAACAAAGAGCGAGAGAGCCCCAGGAAAGAATCAACGCAAATCCAGTTACAAAACACAGATAGCAACAGCCACAGATTTAACAACATACCCTTCTTCTAATGATCGCTTGAGGACAAGCTTAAATCAAAGGGGGAAGAGTTAACAACAAATAAATTCTCACAGTCCCAATAAGAAGCATTGCAACACTTCATAAGTGCAGCAAAATGCTGAATTGGTGTCTATGCCATTTCCTCCACGCGACATCCGGCAACCGCCGAAAATTCCAAGAAGAATTGCACAACGGGCCAACAACTTCAGCAGCAACGCCGCTGCCAACGCCGCTGCCGCTAAGCCACAGCTTACTAGGGCTATAATTGATTTAAGTTTATTGAGTTGCAAATTTACTTTCAATAAAAGAGCACTTGCTCAAAAGTTTATATTTTTTTCAACTTTTAATCAAAGTGGAAATTAACTGACATATAATCATTTCATATCAAGAAATTGAAAATGGAATATTTGTAGCAACTACAGTATCTGATTTCAAAAATACATTTGGGCCCGGCCAACATTTTCTTCTCGATTTTAAGAGAAGGTCACCCAAACACTGTCTGCCTAATTTGGTGACCCTAGCTCCAAAATAGCTCCCCAGCCGTCTACCTTTAAAATTTGTGGTATATATAGCTTTTAAACAAAAAATTTTGTGCTGTAGTTTGATCGATTGTGGCATAACAGTATCCTATACAAGATAAAGAAATGGCACCATACTATTTATTCCTCATAAATGCAGGTGTTCGGCAAGCGTCTTAGGACCCGTTCTATATACCCGGTTCACCGCTGATTTGCCAGTTTCAAACAACACATCTGTCGCTACATACGCTGATGAAATTATAGCAAATTATAGCAACTAGCTCATCAAAAGAAGAAGCTTCTCAACATCTACAGTCAGAATACAATCTTATCGAAGCCTGGTTTCTCTGTTGGAAAATAAAAGTAAACGCCTTAAAATGTGTCCACAGAACATTTACTTTAAGAAAGGGCGATTGTCCAGAAGTTTCATGTAACGGCTCAGCAATTCCGCAAGGCAACGCTGTGAAGTACCTTGACTTGCATCTTGGCCGCAGGCTTACATGGAAAAATCATATTAAGGCAAAACGGCAGCAACTTAAGTTAAAAACACAACGAATGCTCCGGCTATTAGGCCGAAAATCTTAAACCAGCCTGGAAAACAAAGTTCGCCTCTATAAAGCCGTTCTAAGCCTGCGTAGACAATCGCAATATAGCTGTGGGGTACTGCACCAATCAAAATCATTGCGATCCATAGTTGATGGTCCTTTTTACGTTTCTAATGCATGCATACATAAAGATCTCAAAATTCTCTATGTGAAAAAAGAAATAAACAATTTCAGTAAAAAATACATTGATAGACTTCACAACCATGAAAATAACCTAGCCTTAAATCTAACAGATAAGAGTCTAACAGTAAGAAGACTTAAAAGAGTACACATTATTGATCTCCCGGATAGATACAACAAATAAGCTTGACTTCAACCTAACATACAAAATAAATAAAATATAATAGTAAGTTTCACTGGCAACGTTCTATTCCTGTACATTTTAGTCATAACTCACTAAATTTACTTATTGTCTTAAGGCAGAGTGTAAATAAAAAGAAATAAATAAAAAAAAAACAGTATGTAGCTTACCGTCATTTGCGGGAGCGTGAGCGGAAGTGAGCGTGGTCGGGATATCAAGGTATTTTGGGGGAGGTCACCAGCAATCTACACTCCAAATTTGGTGACTCTAACTTTAATATTGTGGGAAATATTGGGAAATAGTGTGGAAGGATAAATAAAGTCCCGTAAATAGGCGACGAGGAGGTTTGCACAAGACGTTCTCTTTATTCACTGGCACGATCGAGACTGACTCGACGTTCGTTTTCTGCTTATCGACTAATGTACAATTGTAAGAGTGTGTGTTTATGTGTGAGCGCGACATTCTTCGTGCTCGTCTAGCTTTTCTCGATAGATGTTTGATTCTAACAAGAAAGAACAAGAGCACATCGTAAGCTTAGGTAAGGTATCCGCTGACTGGATAGCTGTTGTTATGTGTATGTATGTGTGCTTATATATTTTTCCTACTACAACTTTTTCCTATGAAAATTTACTTATATTATATGTGCTTTTCTGTTTTTAACTTAGTGGTTTTCTATTAGTTTACAATTTAATTCTCTTAATGGTTATATATATGTATTTACAATGTTTCTTAACCTATTTTTTTTTTCCTATCCAGTGTCGCATGTTTTGAGCACTCCATATACCCTTGTACGGATTTCGCGCTATTTGGAAACCCTCAGCATCTCAACAAAAACCAGTCATTTCGCAAAACTTTCTGTATTACATATGGGCCTTTGTTTCTGGGAATTAATTTTCTAGCAACTCCTACTGTACTGTCGAAATTTTTCACCATTACGTAGTCTCCTTTTCTATATTCTTTAGTTTTTTTTTCTAGTTTTTTCATAGTATGATTCATTATAGATTTGTGCACTTAGCTGGTTTTCTTAGGCTTTTTCTCTGGTTTTTTTATAATTTTATTGCAATGTTTGAATTATTAATTTCCTCTAGTTTTTCTTCCAGCTCATCTATAACTTCGCCTTTTTGCTCTACCCCGAAGAGCATATTATTCGGTAGCTGCTTAATGCTACGCTGTATTGTATTGTTGCGTGCATTTTCCACTTGTTCTATTACTGAGTCCCATTGTTTTCCCCTTTCCGGTTCTGTAAGTTTGGCAATCATTGGTCCCAAATTTCTATTTATACGCTAGTTATACAACTTGTCCTGTGACGAGCCTGTTGCTATTTTTATATGCTTTATGTTGAGATCTGACAAAAATTCTTCGAACTCGTTTGATGTGAAATAACTGCCTCTGTCGGAAGTAATGCACTTTGGCCTGCTGTATGCTCTAAAATAATATTTTAGTGCTTTTATAACTTCTTTAGTATTTGTTGTTCTTGTAGGGTATAATCTTATAAATTTGGTAAATCCGTCAATTATCAGAAATACATGCTTGTTGGCCCTACCAGTAGCTACTGGTCCGTCATGATCAATGTGCAGTAATTCGAACGGTCTATCTCCTTTAGGTATACTGTGTAATAATCCTTCTGATTTCCCCGTTTTTGGCGAGAATGCAACGCATTTCAGGCAATTCGCAATATGAGTGTTGCATTTTTCTTTGATATTTGATATCCAATAACTTTTTGAAATAGCGTCAATCATTCTGTTCCTGCCTATGTGTCCTAGCTCATTATGATATTTATGCATTACGTGGTTTTCCATGTCTTCTGGTACATAAAACAGTAACCTACCATCCTTGGTTTTTCTATAAATAATTCCGTTTCTCATTTCGTATAATTTATGTTCGTTATTTTCTAATATTCCCTTTAACTTTTGTATTTTCGAGTCTTTTGTCTGACAAATGACGAGATTGTCTTCGAAACTATTTGTTTCTACTATTAGAATATTGGTGCATCTGCTTAGGACATCGACATGCTGCATCTTACTTCCAGCCCTGTGAATTAGCTCGTAGTCTTAATTTTGCAGTTCTAAAGCCCATCTGGCAATTCTCGGATCGAGTTCAACTTTATTTAATGTTAATGTTAATGAATTGCAGTCTGTCACGATTTTGAAATGTCTTCCTTGTAAGTAGATTCGAAATCTACGCAGTGCATAAACTATCGCTAAAGTTGTTTTTCATTAACAGTCGCCTCATTTAACAGTCGTTTTTGTTTCAACAAAGCTTTCTACATCTTCTTGTAACATGTTATTATTACTCCCGGATTGGTTACCGGCTGCTTGTGGTTGCATAATTTCTTTTTGTGTCTGCGTTGTGATAAGTTTCTGCATTGTTTTGGTTTTAATATTTTTGAGCGAGCTGCGCCTATTTTTTAATTCGATTAGATCTAGGGTGTTTTGGTTTATGCTCAAACCACACGCACTCATAAAATCTCTGCCCAGTACTACTACATAATTAAGTCAAAATAAACTTTTATCGATCCTTTTAATATATAACATAATGTTTTTCCAATAATAATAAGTTGGTTTTTATTCAGCCCATAATATGATTTGTGTACTAAATTTAATGAAACTTCATTTGTTATGCATGACTTTTTTGCAAAGGAGATCGCGCTACCAGAGCCTATGAGGCATTCTGTGATAATGGATAGTTTAATGTTATTATCAAAATATATTTCTAAGCCTTACCTTACATAGTTATTGTTGATCTGGCCAATACTCTTCCTCTTTGCGCATTGTGCTACAAAGTGCCCCATTTCTCCGCAAGCAAAACATGCCCCTGGAGCTCTTTTTGGCTTGCGGCAGTCTTTGTAGAAATGGCCCTTGGCGTTGCATTTTCGGCATCGTTGATCGTTGTCCGCCGCTGCTGTCGATGATATCGCCTTCCTTCTTTTGTCCCGGAAGCTCTATGTTGGCAAACGCTTCTCGCATTTGCTTAAAGTTTTCAAACCGTTGCATACGGGCCTGGTCACGTAGGGTCTGTGATGGTACTCCGTCTATTATTTGATCCAGAAGTTCGTCTTGGTCCATGTTGATATTTTGAGCTAGCATGATCTTCTCTTCGAAGTATACGGAGAACTTTTCTTCTCTTTGCAATTTGCATTGCTCGAATTTACGTTGCATTTCTGTCTTCGAAACTTTTGCATTAAAGGCCATGATCAGCTGATCGCATAGCTTTTCAATTCTGCAGTTGCTTTTTTTGCAAAAGCGAGCGCTCTAGCTGATGAATGCTTTGCTCCTTGTTCCTGTTTTTCTTCTTCGTTGTTGGCGATGTTGACGTTGCTACTGTCGTCGATGTTACCGACGTCGTCAATGTTGCCGACGTTGTCAATGTTGCCGACGTTGTCAATGTTGCCGACGTTGTCAATGTTGCCGACGTTGTCAATGTTGCCGACGCCGTCCATGTTGCCGATGCCGTCCATGTTGCCACCGTTGTTGGTGTTGCCAGTGTTGTCGATGTTTCAGCCGTCTGTGTCGCCGCTGCCCGTGTCGCCGCTGTCTGTGTCGCCGCTGCCTCTAATGTCGCTGTCGCTGGCTGTGAAGCCTTTCAAAATTTCGCCAATTTGCAAAATGTTCTGCGTTTCAGTGCATAATTGTAATGACCTTGCGCTGATTTCGCTATTTGGTGTCACTTGCTCATTACATGTTGGATTTGACCGCTGCTGTTCTACTACATCGCCAATTCGATTTCCTGGCTGTTCCGCCTGTGCTTCGAGACCTGACAGGCATGTCGTTGCTGTCGATGTCATGGCCTGACGCAGAAACACGCACGTCTGGCGGAAGATTGCTTAGACGAGTTATTAGCTCTTTGTTGGTCCCCGTCGTAGGTGGTCCTACTGCAGCTAACCAGTTTTTGAGCTGCGGTACCGAAAATATGTTCAGATTTGATTTTTCCATTGCGTGCACTTCTGAATTTGTGGAAGGATAAATAAAGTCCCGTAAATAGGCGACGAGGAGGTTTGCACAAGACGTTCTCTTTATTGACTGGCACGATCGAGACTGACTCGACGTTCGTTTTCTGCTTACCAACTAATGTACAATTGTAAGAGTGTGTGTTTATGTGTAAGCGCGTCATTCTTCGTGCTCGTCTAGCTTTTCTCGTTAGATGTTTGATTCTAACGGGAAAGAACGAGAGTACATCTTAAGCTTAGGTAAGGACCCGCTGACTGGATAGTTGTTGTTATGTGTATGTATGTGTGTTTATATATTTGTTCTACTACAATAGTGAATCGACATTTTATCGATTTGCTGCGTGCGTTTCGTTATCTAACACTTATCGTCAAATTAATATTAATATTTAAAAAGTAAGTGTAAGCGGGCGAAGGCCGATCCGTCTCACAGCCCCCCCCCCCCCCTCCCCCTTCCCGAACGAAAACCGCTGCCACGGACCTACCGTTGGGTGACTTGGAAGTCCTGCCCGTCGTCCCTCAAAGTAAACCGGCTCCTGTTGCTGCGTCCACTGTTTCGATCCGCCCGTTCCAGTACGAGCCGGATGATGCTGGTCGGCAAAAGGCCATATCGGCTGATTACTCTACAGGAAGAGGGTGGGCGCGACCTCGGCGACTCCATTGCTTTATCCATCCAGCGTGTCGGAGGTGGTGTTGGCGACATCTCTCCTCGCTTCGACGGCCCGTCTGCCGGCGCTGCGAACTCGTGCGGCGGCGGCACAGGTTGTGGCAAAATGCCCACATCCCAACGTCGACGGCGGCCTATTTGCTGTCCCCTTCACCTCTGTCCACTGTGGAGACTGGGGTTCCTTCTCCGTGGCCGTTTTACCCAACTCCCAGTCGTCATCTATGAGGTCCAGGACGTCGTCCAGCAACTTTGCCCCGCGAAGGGGGTGATAGTAACAGCGAAGGAGGTTCCTCTTGGGTGACGACGGACGGAGGCGGTCCAATAGGTACCAGTGGAGGTGGTGACTTCTCCCCTACCTTGTCCTCGATTCCATGATGCGGCGCTTGAGTGGTGGCGCCAAGCTGTCCTGCCGTGAGAAAGCGTGTTCGTCGGACTCCGCTGACTCAGTTCTCTCTTTCGACACACGCTCTTTTCTTCCGAGACGGTGGTCGTTCTATTAGCCGCGCTCCCAACGGCCGTTCCCAGCGCTCTGCTAACCTTCCGATGACTTTCCGGCGACCGTCTAGACCAGCTTGATGTCTTCTGGGCAGTATGCTCTCTGTTGCCTGCACCCGTCCTCTCCTTTCTCTCTCGAGCGATGACTGCCGCCGCTTCGCTCGGCTTTGCTTGTAGCCGTAGTTTTCGGCTTGTGACGCGACTCGACGTCGGCAATGGTCGGCTTCGCCTTGCCCGCAGTCGTGACGTCACGTGCTTTGCTCCGTAATGTACGCTCCGCTGCTGCTCGTTCGCTTCGTTTCTTCTTCGCCTCTATTCTTCGCCTCTTCGCTTCATCTTTTCGTCAGGAGTCGTGGTATGAGCCCTTTACTGCGACTTAGGACGAGACGCGGGTATTTCCCCGTTCTCCTTCGCGGTACGGTGTCGGTTCGCCCGTTTCGTCTCGACTCGGGTGGTTTTCAGCTACCGCAGGCTCCGGGCACTCCGAGGTCGATTGTCCCGTGCCAGTTGTCCTGCGGTGCTGGTAATGTGACGCCGACGGTGACCTGGGATTTCGGCTGACTCTTCCCCATCCTCTTTCGGAGCCGGGTATTCCTCCTCCGGCAACAACACCAGGGGCGGGTCATCTCGGCCGTCGTGGTCTGACGGTATCGGTTCAGACAAGGCCGCCCGCGGGGGCGGAGAGCCAGTTCCGTCACGTACGGTGGAGAGTTCCGAATATTCGGTGCTTTGATGAAAATCGTGGTCGTCACCACCCGCATAAGCCGGATGTACCCGTCACCTGCTTCCACTACATTCTCCATGCGTACAAACTTCGTATACAATCGAGGTGGTAGAGGGGTCAGCCCCGGGCGGCGACGATAGAAAGCGCTCTCTTGCCTGGGATCCTGTCGGTACCTAGGCCCTTGGCCGCCGTCTGCGTACTGGTCACGCTGCGGGTTGCTTTCTGTTGTACCCGTCCGAACTGCCCGAAGCGTCTTCAACATACTCCTCTCTCTCTTCCTCATCTGACTCCTCGTCGCTGATGACCATAACATCCGCCATCTTGTGTTAACTCATATACTTTTCTTTATCCTGACAATTTCTAATCTCTACTCACAGTATGGCGGAGATAAGAGCATTATTCGTTCTCCGGCTCTTGGTAATATGGCTTGAGCTGGGCAACGTTCGTGGATCTTGTCTTTCGTTCTCATTCCTTTGCCAGCCAGACAATGTTAGGCGAAAAAAGCTTCATCACCCTATAGAGACCACCATATTTAGGCGCCAGTTTTGCCGTGAACACGTTGTCAGCCTTAGAGATCACGTATTGGCGTAGCAACACCAAAGAATTAGGGGATGGTCTCCACTTCCATCTGCGCAAATTGTAGTGCCAGCTCTGCTCGAAAGAGACACGCTGCATATTACTGCGGGCGATGTCAAAGATCACTTTCAGCCTATTCGCCTTTTCCTGCGGTTCCTGGGGGATATTTGCCGTTACATCGTCGTATAGTGAGGCGGGGAGGCGAGGCTGCCTTCCCCGCACTAGGAACGACGGGGAATACCCCGTGGAATCTGCAACACTTGAGTTCACCGCCAGCGAGATCTCGGGGATCATATCATCTGGTGGTCTTTGATGAACTGTGCCAACAAAGTCTTCACTGTGCGTTCCTTCTGTGGGGTTCCCCTGCGGGCAGTTTGGCGCCGTGTACTGACCCTCCACCCCAAGAGACTTCATGAACGACTTGAACGCCCGACTGGTGAATTGCACCCCGTTGTCGCACACCAGTTTGCGAGAAACTCCGAATCTGCTCAGTATCCTTTCCCTGAAAGCAATTTGCAGGTGTGCCGTTGTGGCTTCTCTGAGGGGGATGAGCTCCACCCATTTGGAAAAAGCGTCATGGAAGACTAACAATATATTGTTCCCGTGCTTGCAACGCGGTAGTGGACCCATAAAATCCGCACATAATATGGCCCATGGCTCAGCCACCTGGCGAGTGAACATGCGGCCGGCCTGCAATGTTTTACATACCAGGCCAATAGTAATGCTGAGCCAACCTCGCCACCGTCTTACGCACCCCTTGGTGCCCAGCGGTGGGAGCGTCATGGCATTCTTGTAGAACTCGGACCTGATTACTGGCACTCACGCATAGTTTCTACGGCACGTAGTCCTCATCGTCCGTTCTATGCCCCAGATGCCGGTTCGGGTTCCCATTCTCCTGGAAATAATCACCTCCTGCAAGTGGGCTAAGTGTTCTTCTTTTGTCGCACCTATCACGATAATGTCGTCAAGGTAGGCAAATGCGTGTGGCTCCATTTCCGGCCTCACACGGCATCACACGCCACTGGAACAGTCCCCGGCCTGGCACTGAGAACGCTGTATTCTGCTTACTCTCCTCGACGATAGGGATCTGCCAATATCCCTGTTTCAAGTCCAACGTTGAGATGTACTGAGCGTGTAGCAGACGCTCCAATATGTGGTTAATCCGAGTAAGCGTCCGGCAACGAGTGTGCGTTGAGCTGCCGGTAATCCACGCACATACGACATTCGCCCGTTTTCATCTTCACCAGCACGATTGGCGCGCTGTGCGGCCTGCGGGATGGCTCGATCGTACCGGTTCAAATGAGCTCTTCGACCTGGTCGTCGATTACTTTCTGCATAGCCGGGTTTTCGGGGTAGTAGTGTTGTTTCAGCGGCCTATCATCCTTTATGATGATTCGGTGCTCAGCGACATGAGACACCCCGTTGAGCCCGTTGAATGGTAATGGTAACAATGGTAACTCCTTCTCAACAAACTCCTGCAACTCCGGCTCCAGTTCTTCTAATCGACGCGACTGAAGACTCCATCGTAGCACTTGGGCCGGGATAGCTCCTCGACCCCGTCCCCGACTCGGTCCCGCGCGTCGTTTGAACTGGTTGGTCCACCCAACCTTGGTCTCCACCTTTGCGTTCTTCAACTGTCGTTCACTGTTACTCCGCTCCACCCCGGCCGCATCATCCTGATGTCTGATTGCCGCTGGTGCCATTCTGTTGCTGACTGTAGATCCTCGGCTTGCGTCCCCTTGCGCTGCTTCTCGAAACCATTCCCCCAACTCCCCTCCATTTGGGGGTTGCCATCGGATAACTCCCTGGCGGTGCCTGCCGTCCCGTCTCTCTGAACCGGAGCCTTCCCTGCCGCCAACTGTAATTCTGCGCGCCCACACCGGATGCTCGTACCGATGGCCCGTAGAAAGTCCATACCCAGGATCAGCTGATCCAACATTGAAACCATGACTAGCAGCGACATCTCCACTTTACATCCTGCTAGTCCGACGTTTACCTTTAACACCTCCTCCACCTCCAGACTCGATCCATCTGCCAGCCGGATCCGCGTCTGCGTCGCTTGCATATCGCCGCACTTCCTTAACTTCTGAGCGCACGAAGCTCTGAGTGGCGCCAGTATCGATCGTGGCCGACAACTTACAGTCCCCGACTTCTATTGTCGCTATGATCCGGCCGCCCTCGACACCCAACGCTTCTTCGCATTGCACTGTGGCCGGGTTGGGGATGGCTCCGCCACTCCGTGCTGCCGGCGATGGTTGCGAAGCGGACCGAAAGGGGTTGTAATATAACCTGGAGCCGTCACTAATCTTCTCATACTCCACGGGGGCCTGAGGTGGGGCGACCATGTTGTCTGTGCCACTTACCCGTACTCCTGACTTTGCCTCTTCACGCTTTCGTATTCCACGGCCATCTGGGTGAGCTGCGTCAGGCACGAAAAATCGTTCCGACGGGTGTACAGCCAAGACTCCGGCGCTACATTCTCGTATACCCGGTGGAGCTGTCTGGCTGTGTCGTATCCCGCGTGATGCAGGAGGGCTTTCAGGTAGATCAGAAAATGGTAGCCTGTCCAAATTGATCCCGTAAGACATCTGTTGCGGTCGCAATGCAGGAGCCTCGGCGATGACAAAAGGCTGAGTGCCCAACAGCCGCCCCTCTGCTCCGAAACACTTGTTTCCCGGGCCTCGATCCATCTGTATCCTGGGAACCTCCAGTCAATGTTTACCCGCGAGGATGCTTATATCTCCCTCCGATTTGTGGCGCATCTTCAGCCCAGCCTCGGCCGAGTCGTCGTTGACAGGGGGTTCCGGGGTCCTGCTAATCGTACCTCCAGCTCGGACAGGCGCGCCCATCTCTCGGCACTATGCACACCGTCCTTGATGAAGGTGGCCAAACGTCTCCACATTTCCTCCACCTTGCCGTCTCTCTCCAGTCCAAACTCCAAGGCAACCCCTTCCAGTTCTTCCTTCCGACGGTAATAGACCCACCGAGTTCCCACCCCAGGATCTTCACTGCTGTTTGGGTCCATTCCCGCGTCGCGCCTTGGCTTGTATTAGTTTAGTTTTTCGTCTTTTAATTTTGACAATAAAATTAAAATTAAAGAATTTGTATTTAGTTATTTATTTATTTATTTTATTTTATTTATTATTTTATTTTATTTGTTTGGTATGTTTTATTGTTTTATTTATTTATTCGATCTATTTATTTGTATTATTTTCCGCGACTCGATCTAGCTTCGATCAAAAACCCATCAACCCTTTCCGCGTACCCTACAACAAGCCCCGCTTGTCGCTTTGTCGCTTCCCGTTACTCGCGCTCACTTCGACGTTCTTGCACGCCGTTTCGCAGTCGCGACGCTCACGAAACTCCGCGCCGGCGCACCGTTACCTCGTTTTTTTTTTCTTTCTCTTCTTATCTGCTCCCACGCCAGCGTCAGTTTCACATTCTGTTATTCCGTTCGCAGTGAGCAGATTCCCCGTTACTTTTAATGATACGCGTTTTACACTGCGCAACCGAATATTTTGCACTGCACTACTGGAAATTGCACTTCTGTTCCCTGGGATAAATGTTTCTTGGGAATTACTAGAATGAATTATTTAAAAATATAAATTAAATAGATATTAATATTGTAACACACAAATGGGGCTTTATGTCACTAATGTGCCACGCCCCGCTATGCCCTAGTATCCCTGCTAGGGCGCCACTTGTAAAGTAGTTCCTTGGCCGAGGTACAAATCTCAGTCCGGACAGGCTCTGTTTACAAAAATATTTATAAATCACTAGGACACATAGTGACGGGGGGCTAAGTAATTCACAAACAAACAATAATCCCTAATCTATCCCCGTGTGTTATAACCTACACTGCTAACCGCCGACTACCCCGAGCCGCGCCCGATCGTGTTGGGTCGAAACCGCGGGCTCGCCACCTAACACTGTCGGGTCAGAACCTTGCACACGTGTCCTAACAGTGCCGGGGCGGAACCGCGTGCACGACTTCTAGCAGTGTCGGGACGGATCCTCGTACAGGGAATTTAGAAGTCGGCAACACTTTGTCAATTTCACAGCTTTTATTAATTATTATTATTTTCAACAATTGTTAACGTAATTAATATACTTAGATTTTACAGAATATAGTTTCCTTCTAAATACCTCGACTTCCTGCGCCTTCCTTTTATTTCTTTTCGGTCGAACTTGCCCTTGACTGGCAGGCTTCGTACTGACTCAAAATTAAATTTTCCTTCCTTACGCGCCCGCGATTCTTGCCGGTCGGAAATTTACTTCACTTCACTTTTATGTTTCCGCAGGTCTTGTCGGTCAACAACTTCACTTAAATTTTATGCGTCCGCGCTTCTTGCCCGTCAAAAACTCACTAATTCTACTCCTCGCGGCCGGACTGCAGCTTCCCTTTGCTGCCGAACTCCCCACAGCTTTCGCTCTTCACCACTAGAGCTTTCGCAGCTGATTGTGGCTCTAGTCGCTGCAGGACAAGAGCTGCTTGCTACAAACTAATAATACTGATTGCCCTCCGTGCGTTTCTTAGTTATCTAACACTTATCGTAGGCCGATCCGCCTCACAACTTCTTAGTTCCAAAGAAAGCCTTACCGGTTTTTGAAAACAAAAGATGGCGTTTACTAATCTATTATAATAGATTATCGCCAGGTAAATAAAAAATTGTTAGCTGATAAATTCCCACTTCCAAGAATATATGATATTATTGATCAACTAGGTTCTCCACGTCATCATTTCTAAAAGACATTGTAAAGTTTATTAATCAACAGAAACGTTGCAATACTTCTCGTGCCTACATTTAATGTCTTGATTACACCAAATAGAACTTGAAGAAAATTCGAGAAATATAATGTCTTTTTCAACGTGCAATGGATTAAAAATACCGCCAAAATCATTTCAAAGAACGATGACAATGGCATTTTCAGGTCTAGAACTTTCCCAAGCATTCTTACATATGGATATGGACTTCATTGTCATCGGTTGCTCTGAGAAACATATGATTAAGAACCTAACAAATGTTTTTGATCTGTGCAGAAAAATCAACCTTAAGCTGCACCAGATAAGTACTAATTTTTCATGCATAAAGTGACTTTTCTATGTCATAAATGAGCTGATAAAGGTATTTACAAAAAAATTAATGTCAGTGAGAAATACACAGCCTCAACGGATTTAGATTGCGCTAGGAGATTCGTTGCATGCTGTAAATACTATTGACGTTTTATAAAAAACTTTTCCAACCATTCTCGTCACATAACAAGATTATGTGAAAAGAATGTTAAATTCGAATGGACACCTAATTGTCAAAGGGCATTCGAACATTTAAAAAATCAAATTAATGAATTTGAATATTATTTTGCATAATAACGGATGCGAGCATAGATGCATATGTGCAGTTTTAACTCAAAACTACAATGGACTCCAACTCCCAGTAGCTTATGCTTGTACATACATTCATAAAAGGTGCAAGCTATAAAAATATAAACTGAACAGGAATTGGCAGCAATACATTGTGCAATAAACCACTTCCGACCATATATATATGGTAAATATTTTACTGTCAAAACAGATCACATACCACTAACATACTTATTTTCTATGACAAATCCTTCCGCCCAACCGACCAAGGGGCGCGCCGCATAACGTGCGGTGACAAAGATCGCGAACAAATGGACAGATGACAAAGAATTAACGTATTAAGAATAGGAACAGAAAAACCATTATTTATAACATGAAAAAGATTGTTATAAATAGAACATAAGATCCGAAATGGGTTATGGATAACATAGTTAGCATTACACCTTTAAGAGAAAGCGGTAAAGAATTCTTCGTATTTCTGCTCGGAACCGCAAAACTAATTCGGCTGATTAATTCGGAAGAATCAATTTCCCCATTACCTTTCCCCATTATAAAAATAGACAACATTGTGTCTGCAGCACACCATCACCAAACACAAGAAACTGTTGAGCGAAGCCACAGAACCTTAAATGAATACATGGATACTGATTGGGACGTATGGCTTCAATACTTTGTGTATTGTTATAATTCAACACCTTCTATCCTTCATGATTATTGTCCTGTAAACTAGTTTTTGGTAAAAACCATAATCTACCAATAGATTTTTATAAGATAGATAAGAGAAACCCACTTTACAATATAGAATATCATGCTAAAGAAAAATTTAGATTAGAACAAGCATATAAAAGAGCTAGGTTAATGATAGAAAAACATAAGACAAAACAAAGAAAATTATTATAGAAAGACATTATATTTTTCAATAAATTTTGGAGAAAAAGGTTTATTAAAAAATGATATAGGTTATAAACTAGAAAGCAGATATTTAGGACCCTTTACGGTAGTAATAGTATAGAATAGAAGAAAATAATATATATAATAATAGAAAATGCTAAAAATAAAAGACAAAGAGTTCATAAAGATAGGCCAAGCAAGTAAGGGGCTCTAGTTGGGAGCGCCCGACTAGGGGATACCCTGAACCCTGCGTTCACATACATTTCAACCCCCTTGCATACACACATATTCAGGCCGCAGGCAGTGCGTTTGTCAGCCGCTGCGCTTGGGCCTCACGAAGGAAACTAAATTAGTGAACAATTTTTAAACTGATTTTTAAAGAGCCTGATCTTAATGAAATTTTTCTACGTAATAAGAGCATTGAAATCTATGTACAAACCAAAGCCGAAGTCTGTAGTATTTGAATTTGAGGTATCCCTAATCCGAAATATTCATAAGCTGGGATGCTTCACGCGCATATGCCGAACCAAATTTAGGGGCTCTACCTTTTATAGTCTTGGAGATATTCTAAAAAAAAAAGGGGCTTAGATAGGTTTTTATCGATATTAGTGAAACAGTGCCAAAACTTGACAACACATGATAAACTCATATTGCGTATTGAATTACAGAATCAATAGTCGTTTAGTTTGAGTCTCTAGCTTTTGTAGTTTCCGAGAACTCTACGTTCATACAGACGGACTGACGGACAGGGCTAGATCGACTCAGCTCATCGTCCTGATCAAGAATATACATACTTTATTTGGTCTGAGATGCTTCCTTTTCTCTGTTACATACATTTGCACAAAACCATTATACCCTCTTTACCCATTTTCAATGTGTTCATAAAACAAATAAAATTGAACTACAAACAAAATTATTTTTGTTCGTTTACAGAAATCATTTTAAAATTATTTACTTAAAATATTTTCAATCTATAAATATTTTAACTATAACAATTTTCATAACACTTAATATGTGATTATACGTTTATATATTTATGTAAGTTTAATACAAACAAGTGAGAAGGCTCCAGTCGGGACTGGGAAATGAAACCTGTGTTTTTATACATTTTAGTCGCCTTGCATTCATACACACATCCACAGAATCAGACACACACACACACACACACACACACGCACACACACATGGAAACGCAGGTTGCACGCGGTGAACAGCTGCTGCGCTTGCGCCCCCCCCCCCTTTCAGGGCTTGACAAGAGCATTGAAATCTATGCACAAACCAAAGCCCATAGTATTTGAATTGCACATTTTTGACATTTTTGCAAATATGGGACGAATGGGGGGAAGTATCCAAAATATTCATTACCTGCGTATGCTTCACGTGAATAGTTTAGATCTAACGTGGTGGCTCTAGCTCTTATGAATACTAAGATATGCTAAAAAACCGAGTCAAATAACGATAATTATCGATAATAAAAAAACAAGATGAATTATCGTTGATTTGAAATAAACTTGATCTGCGCATGGTACACACAAACCTAAAGAGTCCAAGTTTAGCTTCCTAACTCCTATAGTCTCCGAAATCGACGCGTTCATACGGACGGACAGACGGACAGGGCTAGATCGACTTGGCTAGTGGTGGTGATTAAAAATATATATATACATAATGGGGTCGTAGATGCTTCCTTCTACCTGTTGCATACATTTGCACAAAACCATTATACCCTAATTTATCCATTTTCAATGGATTCACGGTATAAAAAATACCTGTTGAGGAACGGTTTCGTTTTAAACTCAAATTTGAATTTTAACGTCTCACTGGCTAAAAACAATCGATAAGGTGGCAGCTCTTGCAATTCGGTGCATTTTATACCTAAGCACTTATATATAATCTGACGCAATTCTAAGCTAAATTTTGAGATTCATTAACATTGAGCGAATCCATTTAACAGCGCGTCACTTGCACCTAAGTTAAGTTAGTCATACTTGAACAACAGAGTTGTATGAACCTGCCCATGGCAGTCAGTCAAATAAACAAATGACATGAGGGAATAATTTGAGAACGCATCTATTATTCATCATATATGTTTTGGTCCTTCGAGCCGGATCTGCTGGTAAGTAGTTTGAGTTAAATTGACGACATGGAGCAATTTAAGCAACTCACTAAGACAAGAGGTAGATTGAAGAGGTAGATTACACGACTGCTTGAATGTGCCGAACAACCCCCGTCTGCATGTACTGTAGACGTCATAGAGGCAATGCTATCCAGGCTCAAAGAAGTTTGGATCGAGTTCGAGCGGACTGGATTCTGCGGATCAATCGGTAGAGGAACATTTCAAAAGGGCTCATTCACGAGACTCAGATACATAGTAGAGCTCCCCTTTAAAACATCAGATACGCAATTTGCAGACACGCTTCAAGGAGCAACATCACGCTTCGCATCTGTAGAACGACGCTTACAGAAGGATCTACATTTAAAAACGCAGTATATTAAATTCATGGCAGAATATGTCAAGCTAGGGCACATACGTGAACTTGAACCGGCAGAAATAAGCGTACCTGACGATAGCTTATTCTATATGCCCCACCATCCAGTCATCGGCAGCAAGCTACTCGTTGTGTTCGGTGGATCGCATCAAGATCATAAAGGGCATACTTTGAACGATGCTCTATATGTGGGACCAAATATCCAGAGAAATTTGTTCACTTTTTGTTCACGCTTTCGAATTCATAAATATGTCTTTTCAGCGGACATAGGGAAAATGTTTCGTTTGGGTAACCGAGAATCATCGAAATTATCAACGAATTGTCGGGCGAGCAGATCCATCAGACGTTCTAAAACATTACCATCTCACATATGGCACGGCTTGGCTGTTCGCGTCTTGGAACAACTTGCGACTGATTATAAAGAGGAATGCCCACGTGCCGCCAGGATTCCGTTAGAGGATTTTTACGTTGACGATGTTCTAACAGGGGCCAACTCGGAAGATGAACTGCTTCAACTAAGAGACGAGCTTGTTCAACTTATGTCACACGCCCAATTGAAACTTGGAAAAAGAGGTATCAAACAGTCAACTCATTGTAGACCAAGAGACTGGGCTCAATGTTTTATACAACACGCAAAAGACCACAAGCAAGGTTCTTGGAATGCATTGGCAAGCAACAGATGACACACTAGCAGACAAAGTAGCGGTGAACACACATGCAGATAGTACTAAACGTAAGATGCTATCCGATGTATCCCGCATATTTGATCCAGTTGGTCTTTTAGCACCCGTAATTATTTAGTTTAAAACACTATTTCAAGAACTGGCTCCTCGAGTTAGGCTGAGATTCTCAACTTCCACCTCTACTGACGGAGTTACCGCAAAAGTATCGCAATGACATCCTCTCATTACAACAACTCAAGTTACCAAGACATATCGGCTATACTTCGGGCACCATGGAGTTGCACGCATTCTCAGACGCTTCAATAAAGGCATATGCTGACGTTGTTTATAGTCGAATTACGACTCGCGTTGCACCACTTAAGCAACAATCACTCCCTCGATTAGAACTTTGTGGCACATTATTGCTAAGCCGACTATTTGCATCCTTCAAGAGCGGTTTGCAACACCTGGACATTACAGAATATGCCTGGTACGATTCCGCAATTGTTCTGGCATGGCTGTCGCATGTCCCATCGAAATTAAAAATATTTGTTGGCAACCGCACTACCGCGATTTTAAACACAATTCCAAGAAATGCATGGCATCCTGTAGTTTCTAAGGAGAATCCAGCTGATTGCGCATCAAGAGGCAGGTTGGCGTCAAATTTACTGAACTTTGGACTCTGGTAGGAAGGTCCAGCCTGGCTATACGACAAGAATCACAACAAAGTAAATTTGAACAAATACCCAAATAATAAGTCCCATTTCAGATAATCGTGTACAAAAATAAGTAAAGAAGACCACATGGTCAGTGTTGACAGAAATCAATACTGCAAACTCCACTATGACCGACATAGTTAAGCGTGTTTCATCCTGGCTGAAACTCGTACGCATCATGGCGTATGTCTTGCGGTTCATAAGACGTGCATATCGTCGGCAATCCAGCAGCAGATCAACGTCATTAACATTCGATGAGATTCATAAGCACACACATTATGCCTACGGCACGTGCAGGATGTCTTTCAACAGGATCGCCAACGACTCCTTGGAAATTCTCCACTGGACGACTAAACAATTCGGAATTACCATTCTGTGTCAAGCATCCGATCATTCTAAATAGGCACATCGGATAACAACTCTACTTTTGACGGATGAGCTTTGGGAACATTTGCATCCAGGTGTTTCAGCTTTTTTCGTACTTGTCCGTCAACACTATTGGATATTCGGTACACTAAATCTGATTCGCAAACTTACTCATGCTTGTGTACTAAATTTCAGACAACGGCAGCACACTAGCCAACAGCTCATGGCTGATCTACCAGCAGTTCGAGTGAGACAAGCTTTTCCCTTCCAAAATACTGGCTGCGACTACGCCGGACCAATAACACTCAAAGTCTGCAATGGGCGCAGTCCGCATAAGGAAAAGGGCTACATTTGTCTTTTCGTCTGCTTGAGTACGTCGGCTCTGCATCTAGAATTGGCAACGGATCTCAGCACACACACTTTCTTGGCAACATTTTGGCGCTTCATATCGCGCCGTGGGAAGTGCGTACAGATGTACAGCGACAACGGTCGAAACTTTGTTGGAGCGTAGCGAGCAGTAAACGCCATGGAACAGCTACTCACTTCGCAGTTACAGAACACCTTGGTCTCGCAAACATTAGCGAATGAGGGAATTAGATTAAAGTTCATACCGCCGCATGCACCACACTGGGGTGGTAAATGGGAGTCAGCTGTGCGCTCTGTCAAACTGCATCTCCACCGAGTAATCTGTAACTCTACACTCACATTTGAGCAAATGCATACGTTATTAGCACAGATTGAAGCGGTGGTCAATTCCCGTCCGCTATTCACAACAGCCAACACGGATCTGAAGTACATGTCGCCTGCACATTTCCCAATAGGTCGACCATATACCTTGGTCCCGGAAGGTGATCTCTAGTGCCACAAAATCGGTTGGATTATTAGCGGCAATATCAAGCAATGGTCCAAGACTTCTGGAAAAGATGGCATCAAAAATACCTGACTTGGCTTCAGCATCGACGCAAATGGACTACCAAGTCTTTAAATCTCGCTTCCTGGTGTTGGTCAGGGATTCCAATACTCCACCAACAGCCTGGATTCTAGCACGAATCATCGAAACATATCCTGGAGCTGATGGATTGGTGCGAGTAGTTAAACTTAAGACAGCAACTTGAGAGGTGACTCGTCCAATTACAAGGATTGCCGTTTTACCTAATTCTGAAACATTGTTTCAAGGCCGCCCGGGATGTTGAGGAACGGTTTCGTTGTAAACTCAAATTTTACATCTCACTGGTTAAAAACAATCGATAAGGTGGCAGCTCTTGCAATTCGCTGCATTTTATAAGCTAAGCTAAATTATTGAAATTCATTAACATTGATCGAATCCATTTAACAGCGCGTCACTTGTACCTATGTTAAGTTAGTTATACTTAAACAACAGAGTTGTATGAAACTGCTCATATCGTCCGTTAAAAAAAGATACTCGTACATGAGGCAATAATTTGAGAACGCATCATTTGAACATATATAAAAAAATAAATAACTCTATATTACATTATTTCTCTAAAAAGGGAGGTGTTGTACATATATGCATCCAATTAATAACCTAAATACAATATAAACATACATAGCTCCCAAATGAGTAAAACTCTGTTGCATATCAAATATACAAAGAACGATGCGCATGTCTATTTTATAAGCGCAGCCCGCTAGCTACAAGTGCACATTCGAAACCATTTAAGAAGCGACGTATCGAATAACTATTGACCAACTGACACGCTGACACATATCTAATTTTACTCCCTATGCATATACCTAGGACTCTCCCCCGCTTACGTACTTATATTCTTAAGCTAAGAAGTATCATAAGTTTACCAATAAAGAACATTCTCAAAACCAAAATTTAAAGGACAACCTCTTTTTACCTGGCGATCCTGCCAGGAGGCAGAGGACAACCTCTTTTTACATCGTCAAGGACGAAAATCTTCCACCCCTCAAGTGGCCACATGCCAGAGTTACGAAGATAATCTTGGAAAAGGATGGAGTCACTCACCCAACGGGGAAGAATGTTTGAATTGAATTTGAATTGTTCACTCAGAATATTATATTACTTTACATTGTTCTGCAAAGCAACGACTTAAGCAGCTCTTGAGCATATTTTATTTAACCTGCGCTCTTATCTTTGCTTTAATCTTTTGCCTTGACATTTGGTCTTGGCTTCGTGATCAATGCTGCGCAGCGAGCTAATTAGTTCGATTCGTTCGTTTTATGCATTTGGTACCCAGTGGCCACTTGCATTTCGTTTGATATAAAATTTATTATTCGTCGTCAATATAAAATTCGTCATTTGAAGATAGCACGACCCAATTCTGGTATGCCTTCCTTAATTAAAATTTCAATAACCTTGTAGAACTTTAACTACATTAATTAAATTTATATTAAAATCTATTGCACAGAAACAATTAATTGTGTCATAATTTTAAAATTCAAAAGCTATTGAAAAAGCTCAATAGTACAACAGTTGGTATCCATACTCTTCAACATTGCCAACTGATATATTTAAAAACTTGTCAAACAAATTTTTTTAACTTGGGGAAGGTATTCATATCTTTAAAAATATCACGAATATAATTTTTTATGTCAATAAAGTTAGCCATCCCATCATTCCAACAAAACTCATGATGCTTTTTGGTGAGCCGGTTCTGTTCTTTGTAGCCTTCTTTGTTAAATGTTATGTTGTTAACTGTGCGGAAGTGGGAGTGGGCGTGATCGGGACTTTTAACGGATATTTATTTGGTTCCATTAACATTGTGGGAAATATTCACCTTTTATCGATTTGCGATTGGAGTGTATCGACACATTATCGATTTGCCAGCCTCCCAGTAGCCGTGGCACAATAATCTTAACAATTTTTCTGAAGCAGTAACAAGTATATATCCAAAATTTCTCTATCTTCAATTCCGCCGAAAAAGTTGCGTTCATCCGGACAGATGGTCAGACGGACAGAAGGTCAGACGAACTAACGGCCGGACAGAATGACGGACATTGCACAAATCCAATACACACTTGTCGCTTCGTGAACGAGTATAAAAATCCCAAGATTCCACACCAAATTGACGAACTCTTTAAATATTTCATAGTTCTCTAAATGCGAAAGGGAAGGAAAGCGACCGACAATTTATATTTCTTCAATTGCTCATTAAAATCACTTAATGTGAACAGAACAAGTATTCTACAGTGTCAAGGAGCAAGATGCAAAAGATCTTATATCCCTTAATCCACACGAAGCAAATGGGACGTTTACACTCACATTCGCTGAGATTGTGAGTGAAATGAGGACCCGAGCAAAACTTAATTCGATGTGGGACCCGCCGCGCGAAAAATAAAGCGGCACAATTTCTTGTTTTTTATAACCTAACTATATGTTATTTGATTAGTGCTCTAACGCACAGTGACAGTCTTTTTTGTCTTTTCGTCTACATTGTATGTTAACATTTGTCGCTCGGACTTTAACAGAAGGCAATCGAGCGTTGAAGGAATCGATATGCTTGTGAGTTTAGCACTGGACATAGAAAACTTTAACTATCTCATAAGCTACAATGGTGACTCATCCGGGATTAAACCCAAGACATCAAAAACAACGACATACATCAGTTATGTTTTTATACTCGTTGAAGAAGGGAAAGGAATATATTGGGTTTGTGCAATGTCCGTATTGCTGTCTGTCCGCCTGTCTGCGTTAGATAAAGTGTTAAAAGATTTCGGCAATGCCGACTGGGGGCGTGGCAATTCGATAATCAATATATCTAAACGTGAATTTACAAATCATTTAATCATTAAATAAATACAAAACTTTTATGCGCATAATAATAATACGTCCGACATAATAATAATTACGTCCGACTGCAACGTTCTTTCTTGTTATGTGCAGGAATTGAGCTGCTATAGAAGCTTAGTTGCTTAGTTGTTTAAACCTGTATTGAAACCCTTTTTGCATTAACAAAGGGCAAAGTAGAGCAAAAAGAGAGACACAAGTATAAGCGAGAGCTTCGCAGAATATTTACGCCACGGATAAGATAGAAGCGAAGGCAAAAGACGAAAACTTCCGAACGCAATACAGCTGCACGCCAATGCACTCACACATACAATCAATTTCTTTGCGCTCTTAAAATGTTAACGTGGAGCTACCACCCGGTTAATAACTATCGATAGCTACACACCTCATGCAACATCACCCCTGGATCCCTAGCGACGCGAAAATACCAACTGAATCTTTGGAGAGCAAAGGGGCCTCCATCCGTTCTTATTAATGCGGCCTGTGTCCAATGTAGCCAGCCTGTTCCTCCAGGTTTCTGGAAAGCGCCCCAACGTGAGGCACACCACGACTTTGTCCTACGGCGTTATATCCTTGGCATGGTATACACACAGGAATTTTCCTCACAAGTCTAGCAAGTGGGAATCGCATCCAACTCGACGCACTATGCTGGCTTGCAGAAACTTTCGTGCGAATTAAGTGGTGAATGCCGTCCCGAAGTCGCTCAACGTTGCGACTAGTTGTGACGATAGACCTCCTGACCAAGCTCCGCCTGTTCATACGCAGTGTGCAGCTGGCTTTGAACTCGCTGACGGATGATGTGAAAATAGGAAATTTCATGATCACACGGAGACCCCAGCTTACGAGGCAGCTTGTAATTCGCTCCGTTTAGGAACATGTGATAGCCGAAAACTGCAAAGAATGCAGTCAACCCCGTTTCAGTGCGTATGGACACCTCTATTTCAGGGAGGTACCGATCCCACTCATGGTGATCTTGCTCAAGATTGACTCGGTCTGCTGCATTGCTTTGGGGAGCATAAGCCGCGGTACACATGTGCGAGACTCCAAAAACTTCAATCATATTCTAGAAGGTCTGGGATATGAATTGGCGTCTGTTAGCGGAGTGTATGACTTTGGGTGCCCCGAACTTATAGAAAACCTCGTTGACGAGTGTTGGGGCACACACTCTTTTAATAATTAAAGCTATTTGAAATGTAATAACTTACTTTTTTGGGTTCACCATAATGTTCACATTGCTATTACGGTAGTTGGTTTTGCTTTACTTCTACATAAATTTAGGCAAGCTGTGCTTGCACTTTACTCTTTAAGTTTAGTTCAATACGAGACATCACAATAAACGGTTGCGCCTACGACGTGCTGAAGTTAATCTACGGCTTGTAGTTTCGAAGATTGTCACCCAACCCCCTATTTCTCATGCTGGACAGGAAAACGCTCCTGTTCCTACATATCTGCCGCCCTACGTGGGGCAGTGATATTCAACAATCGCCCAACTTGGTTTTTAGTGTCTCCTTTGGATCATCAACTTCGTTACAGCGCGCTAACTATGCCCTATATTAGCCTTGCCTTGCCATCGTTCGCTCCGACGAGACACCGTAATTTGGATTACCCTTCGAACGGCGTCCCCTTGCCATCGCATCACCTATCCATACACCGATCTGTGTAACATTGTATAGTTGCATCGCCTTCTATAAGTTTCTCGCGCAACCTCGTCATGTAAAGAACACATGCAAAAATATTCGACAATTCGTTGACATACACACATGTTCGATTGTCACTCAATTTACCACTCAACTTGAGCGCAACTGGCTGCACTCAACGTTTACGCTTGGCATCGTTAATCAGCACTTTATCTTTCGTACTCGCTGCTGTTCAACAACGTGCGTTATTGGAACTTAAGAAATCTGATTATTTAACAAAGGAACCAAACAACATGAGTTTGGAAGATCTTAAACTACAACGCACTAATATTCGCCGCAATATTAGCCGCATTCGTAGCGTAGTTGAAAAAGGTGCGCCATCGTCAGCTGAGTTGAACTGCCGCCTGGAATCTTGGAATCTTGGAAACCTATTTTAAGCAAATAATGTCGGTACAAAATTACATCGAGCAAGAATGTCCAGCCGACACAGGACGTGTCGACCTTGAAGATTTATACATAAGCATAAAGGTTTCCATTAAGGAGGACTCAACCTTTGCTGCACCGTCAATGCCACTTTCACCGTCGGTAAAATTGCCCAAACAACATTCGATGGTTATTATGCAAGTTACAAGAACTCTAAGACGTTGCTTAGCCAACTGATTGATCAACAAAATTGCCTATCGAATATCGAAAAGTTCAACCAGCTAATCAGCTGTTTAAAGGAAGCAGCACTGGAAACAGTGAAAGCATTTCAAGTGACGCCGGAAAATTATCATAAGGCGGATGAGCGTTTGAACCAGCGGTACGATAACCCAACAGTGGTGTTCTTGGACAATATCTCGTCTCTGTTCAAATTGCCAAATATCCGAACCTCAATCAGTCAAAAACTTCGCAGTCTGGTTGACAACTCTACAGCCGTTTATAATTCCCTGAAATCATTAGGGAGTGAAGCCCAAATCGCCCAGGCCATGTTAATATTTATAGTTATGGAAAAAGTGGAACTGGAAACTAAGCGCAAGTGGAACGAGTCAGTGGACTTTTCTAAATTTCCGACGTGGGAATTGTGCGTACAGTTAGTAGAAAAACATTGCCATTGTCTAGAATCGTTTGGTGAGGCCGTAAGTCATGAAAGTCGCATAGCAACTGCCGGCAAGCCACACAGCCAACCCATCCATCGACAAAGCTTATCGTTTAACTGTTCAACTCAATCATGTACCTTTTGTTTTAGCTCAGAGCCTCGAGCCACGCGCCGCAGCCAGTTCAGAGACATGTCTGTCATACAGCGTTATGAAGGAGCAAACGCCTTGCTCTTTGTCCTAATTGTCTTGGCAAAGGTCATCATGCAGCAAAATGTCCATCCACTCAAAGCTGTCGTTCCTGCTCGCGCCTTCATCATTCATTGTTGCATCGGGAGACAGCTGAGCATAAGCCATCATCAGCATTGCCAGCGCCTTCTTTTTCGCATGTGACAACAGCCCCCTGTGTTGCTGTCACACACACGCACAACAACGCCTCTTCAGATCAAGTCATCTGGGCCACAGCCATCGTTTACGCGAGAGACGGGTCTGGAAACTATTGGATTGGTCGTGCATTGTTAGATTCTTGATCTCAACTGAACTTAATCTCAGAACAGTTCGCCCAACCGCTACGCTTGTCTAATTTCAAACGCCATATGAGAATATACAGCATTGGCGAGTCACATATCCACATTAAGTTTGGTACCTCTGCAACAATTAAATCACGCCGACACAATTAAATTAGCTCCAACACAAAAGTAAGTAATGCGTCGTCTCTAACCTTAGCGTTGAGAACTGTTATGACTGTTATATCATAGGCCATTATCGTTTTATTTGTGAGAAGTGTAAGTTTCTTTTCAATCTCTTCATAATACCACTAATTATACAACACATATAGTCGTCAAATCGACAAAAAAGTGGTTGCAACAATTTTCGAGCTCGTGGCACCCCACATAGCTCTTGCTCTCATTTTTTACGACCGCAGAGAGTAAGATTTCTGAGACCGAAAAAAAGCTAAGCTTCTTGGTCTCACTGCATAGCACGATGATCTCGTAGAGCCCCGTGTCTCGCTCACACTGCAAGGTGTTTGAAGACTTGTGGCACCTGTTGCATGTATTTGTTTGCATGTGCACAGAAGCTGAATAACGAAGTAAAAATGCGCTGAAATTCTAATTTTTAAATTTTCGGCCGCATGCCCTGAAATTTTTAAAGGGTTCGCCACATCGGCATGATCTCTTAGAATTTTCAATATTAATTGTTGGTGAGGCTACCAAAGTGTTGGTGCGTTTGCAAAAAAAATGTATCGAGACGAGCATACTCGCATACTTACGCATTTTTGTACATGTAAAGCATTGTTTGTGCTGGTTTTGTTTACGTTTTGTTGCCCGCCTTGTGTGCAAAAAAAATATATCTTTGCTGGCCTGCGTTTGTCGCGGCCTCTAATGTCCCAGCCATAAAATGGATTTGCTCTTATAGTTGCATTTGCATGAATTCATGTGGGGTGCCACGAGCTCGAAAATTTTTGCAACCACTTTTTTGTCGATTTGACGACTCTATGCTTAGTGATAATACTTTAACAAGGGCAGATCTCCCTGCCTTATTGTATGTAACTGCCGTTGTATGACACGAATGGGTGTTTTGTCCGCATAAGTGAAATCTAAGCGGGCAATAATTGCGTCAGAATTTTACACAGTGTTGAAAGACGCTATTGTTGCGTATAATTGCAACCGTTTGGTAATGTCGAGAGCTACCGTTGTAAGGCTTGAAAATTTCGTAAGCTGCATTTGCAGCCTCCCGCCAAGCAACGTAATTTTCTTGGTTGCCATCAAATTGAGGTATATAATGTTCGTTACAACTAACTTCATTTAAAATTCTGGCCGGTTCTTATACTACTATATTGGGTGTACTTTGTATTCGTTCGCTGTACAGTTGGTTCTTTAGTGTTTTTGGTTTTTCGTCAAAGTTTTTCTGTTAGTTTGATAGTGCCCAATTGACAACGGCCTCTATCAATTGAATGAGGTGTTCCTTACTCATATTGTTCCCTGTTAGTTGTCTTGCGTTCGTGAGTGAATCTTTCCTATAACTCGGAAAGAGTTCTTCGTCATTAGCACTATCTGTATTATGTTTATTTCTATACATAAATTTTGTTTTAAGCACAAAGGAAGCTCTGTGTTTTTTTTTTATAAATGTAGACAGAAAACAATAACAGATTTTAATATATTTGCTTACTTATTACGAAAATACATTTTTATTATTATTCTTTTAATTAATTTAAATGACACCTTTTTATTATTTGTCTTTATTTAATCTAAATAACATAATGAACAACTCACTTACATTTTCTGCTAAAAATAATTTTTCCCAGATGGCAACGGGCGGCTAAAGAATTTGTGGCTGGTCGTCAAATTTCGATTGGTCTCGTGGCGTGTAAGATTTTGCGCATTATTTAATTATTTGTCTGCAACTTTCCTCTGATAATCCTTTTTTTTCAAATTTTTAAAATAAGGCATATGTCATAGCTTTTTTCAGAGGTGAGCTTGCATTACACTAGGTAACAGGCAAAATGACTTGTTTGCCAAACTTACTTTTTCTGATAAATATGAGGCCCCATACGACGAAAAATCACTTTAAGAACTTTTTTCCTAAAAAAATTTTGAAAATATGGTATTTTTGTAGTGGTTCTTTCCAGACGTGCGCTTGCAATAATTGTTCATTACTCGAAAATGTCGCAATCGACTTTGAAAAGCTTAACAATTACTGAAAGTTAATGAATTGCAACACGTCTTGTGGTTTCGGTAGGCAACCTCGGCTAGCTCAGTATTCCCAGGGATGGATAACAAAACAAAACAAATAGAACCTACACAGCACTACATACAAATTTACCTACACGGCCACGGCGTACCCGCCCTTTTTGCTGGCCCATTCTTGGCTTGTGTGATTACCGCCTGCCCATACACTCACACACGCTTCATTTTCTGTACGATACAGTTTGGAATTTTAATAAATAAATATATTTTTTGCACTTATGCTAACAATTTTATCCAATAGTTGACGTTACTAGAATTTTAACGGATGTTTAAAGTCAGTCGTGTCCATGGTCTTGCCAAATATAAATAATTGAGGAAAAAGGATAAGTACCACGACAATAAAATATAAGTATACGGCGCAGGTATTCTGTAAGGTTTATTGATTTATTTCTGATCACTGCCCTACCCTAACGGATCTCCAACAAATTTTTAAAGATGGGAATAAATTAACTTCATGAGAGCTATTTATGCGTCGCACTAGTGGCCTTAGTTTTGCGAACGAGTAATCAAATTTGGCAAAACCCGAATACCAAAAAAAAAATATTTTGTTTTATTTTTGTTATTTTTTTAAGGAAAGAGAAGGAAACAATTTTCATTTGTAATAATAATAATTATAATTAGATAGATAGATAAGGGAAAGAGACAGACACTGAAATCACTGATCCGAGGGGGGAGAAATTTAGCCCGTCCGGCAAGCTGTGGCCCTGCTCACAGCTGGCGGTGGTCAATGATTTCCCGAATATATCCTGAAAGCAATGACTTTATAAGGGGAAGAGAGAGCTCAGAGGAAAACACGTGGTAAAGCGTAGGCATAAGATTCGAAAAGAATTATTCCATTATCATTCCATGCTTTTACATGTCTACTTACAAATACTATTGCATGTGTGGTGAATGTCCTCATTCCAGTGTTAGCTCACTGAAAGAGGAAGACGACGGCTGTATACTCTTTCTGGTGTAAACATGCCGCCCGCCTTGCAATATTTGCAAAAAACAACAAACAAGCCAAAGGTGCGCCAACAAAGCAAGGCAGAACGCCTGGGAGTAAGACCTCTGGGTAAATGTCCGCGCCCAAGACCAAGGTCAACGTAGCCGGCCGGAATCAGCGTTCATCAGCCAGGGTGATGTTGGCAAATTCTCGTTGAGCGTTTCGCTAATGACTTTCGTTGGAGTTCGGCATTAGAGCGACGGAGTTACTTGGAATATGGCCTCGCGTCGGAAGTTGGAGGTCTTCGAGCATCGGGAGACAGCTGAGCATAAGCCATCATCAGCATTGCCAGCGCCTTCTTTTTCGCATGTGCCAACAGCCCCCAGTGTTGCTGTCACACACACGCACAACAACGCCTCTTCAGATCAAGTCATCTGGGCCACAGCCATCGTTTACGCGAGAGACGGGTCTGGAAACTATGGGATTGGTCGTGCATTGTTAGATTCTTGATCTCAACTGAACTTAATCTCAGAACAGTTCGCCCAACCGCTACGGTTGTCTAAGGTCAAACGCCACATGAGAATATACAGCATTGGCGAGTCATATATCCACATTAAGTTTGGTACCTCTGCAACAATTAAATCACGCCTTGACAACTTTCAGATGCATCTCGATTGTTGTGTAACCCGCACATCGCAAACCAGCCGGACGCCGACAATGATATTTCGTTGTGGAATTCGCCTACCAACGCACCGTTGGCAGATGATCAATTTAACAAAACATGCCGTATTGATATTCTTATTGGAACTCAAATCTTTTTATACTCGTTCACGAAGTGAAACTGTTATATAGATTTTGTGCAATGTCTGTCCGCCTGTCCGTATGAACGCAATATTTTTCGGCGCTATTGAAGTTAGAGACTTGAAACTCGGCATATATACTTGTAGTTATCTGCTTCAGACAAAGTGTTAAGACTTTTGTGCCACGCCCACTGGGAGGCTGGCAAATCGATAACATATCTATACACCTCAAATCGCAAATCGATTAAAGTTTAATATTTATTGCAATATGACCAAGTTTGGTCTGTAGATCGCTGGTGATCTCTTCCGAAAAATGCGGCCTTTATTTCGCGGCCGCGCCCACTAGAACGCCCCCCAGCGCCCACGCCCTAAAAAATCGGAAATGGCTTTATCTCCCACAGTTTTAGAGCTAGATTCACCAAATTTTGAATATATATTACTGGTAAGATCCCCCAAACATCACAGAACATTTTCCGGCCACGCCCCCTTCCGCCTCCATAATCGCTAAAATCTATATATTTGCAAGCTCAAAATGGTAATATGTGTATAATTTACACAATTTTTAAGCTAGAGACACCAAACTTGGTATGTGGATTTCTGGTGACCTCCTCAAAAGATTGAGATGTTGATATTCCGGTCACGCCCACTGCAACGCCCCCCAGACACCCCGCTTTAAGAAATCGGAAATGGCTATATCTTCCAAAGTTTTAAAGCTAGAGTCACCAAATTTGAAACGTAAATTCGTGGTCAGCTCCTTTATATAAGGGCACAAAATTTCCCGCCAACGACCACCCCCAGCCTCTCCCGCCCCCGCAAAGTACGAAAACCTATATCTCCCACATTTTTAGATCTAGATTCACATCAATTTTAAAGGTAGCTGGCTGGTCACCCCCTTTAACAATTCGTAAAAAAATTTCCCGGCCACGCCCACTCCCGCCCCCGAAAATCGCGAAAAGCTATATTTCTCACAATTTTGGAGCTAGAGTCACCAAATTTTAAGTGTAGCTGGTCACGCCTTTTAAAACTCGGTAAGAAAATTTCCGGGCCATGTCCACTCCGCCCACTCCCACCTACTCCCACTCCCACCTACTCCCGCAAATCGCGAAATGCTATATCTCCCACAATTTTGGAGCTAGAGTCACAAAATTTGGCAGACAGTGTTTGGGTGACCTTCTCTTAAGATCGAACCGAAAAATATTGGCCACACTCACCCCCGCCCCTACGAAATATAAAAATTCTATATTTTTCCAAAATAACAATAATAACTTCCGTGTACTGTGAACGAGTATTACGCAGTCGGTTACGTCCGACAGCAAAGTTCTTACTTGTTTGAAATTCTTGCAGTGGTGCAGATCAAGTGGGGCCCCTGCCTCCCTACACTCCTAAAAACGCTACTCGGATGGATTCTGTCTGGACGTTATGAGGGCTTTAAAGGCCAGTTACGCAATCAATTGCTTTTGTTCGACGAGTCCATTAACGGAAATCTTGAAAGACTTTGTCGTATTGAGGATATAAACAAGCCAGCTGATAAGCTCACGCCTGAGCTGCATCAATGCGAGCAAATATTCGCTCAAACCGTGCGTCAATAAGCAGATGGAAGAATCGTCGTGCGGCTGCCATTTAAGGATTATCCAAGCTACCTAGGTTCCTCGTACGAGTCGGCTAAGCAGAGATTCGAAGCGTTGGAGCGCCGCTTGAATCGCAACGCTGAATTAAAGGCATTTTTTATGTCATTATTTGAAACACATGAGCCTTGTAGATACACCAATGTTGGAGGAGCCACAATTTTATATACCTCACCACTGCATCTTTAAGCTAAACAGCACATCAACAAAGTTGAGGGTTGTGTTTGACGCCTCGAGCCGAACATCATCGCAAAGGTCGCTTAACGATTTGTTGATGATGGGACCAATCATCCAGCCAGATTTGTACACGCTGCTACTGCGCTTTCGGATATACAGGTATGCAATCACCGCAGATGTCGTTAAAATGTTCAGGCAAGATCTAATAGACCAACGTGATCGTTAATTTCAATATATACATTGGAAAAATTCGCCAGATGGAAAACACATATGGCAACAGCAACGGCAATACGTAGCATGACGTATCTGGTGGATCCACACGCGCGCAACGAAAGACTTGGAGTTCCGGCTATAAAGACCTCGTTTTACGTGAATGACCTCCTATTTAGACACGATGCAATAGAAGGTCTGCGACAGCTCAAGGTAGAAGTTACCGAAATTCTAGGCAAGAGCAAATTTGAACTAGCAAAATGGCACTCGAATCACCCAGCGTTTGTTGACAACAGCTCCATGAAAAACTTAAACGTGGAAGACGTTTCGGTCAGTAGTACTTTAGGATTGACTTGGGATCCATAAGATTCTCTTTGATCCATTAGGACTGGTATTGCCTGTCATAACAAGTGCCAAGATTATAATACAGAAGTTGTGGTTGCTCAAATACTGTCAAGCTTGGCAGACGTTCCTAGCTTCACTTCAATTGTTGGAGTCGTTAGCTATACCTCAGTTCTGTTTGCAACACAAGAGAGCTACAGCAGCATGGATTCTGTAACGCTTTATTCACGCATATGGATGCGTGCACAATAACTGCGGACGGAAAAGTCAGAACACGGTTAATCACATCGAAATCTAGAGTGACACCAACACGTCAGTACCAAAATTGGAATTAGCGGCAGCGCACCTTCTAGCACAGCTCAAGGGTAAGCACACGACATATCTTTGGAGCGACTCGCAGGTAGTGCTTCATTGGATAAACCAACATTCTGCGACGTTATCGACATTTGTTGAAAACCGTATTTCAGACATTCAAGAATATAGAGTGGACTGTCATTGGAGACACGTCAAAACACATTGCAATTCTGCTGATCTGATATCGAGGGGATGCGCAAGACACAAGATACGAATTTGGATAAAAGGTCCACGACGATGAAAATCCATGCCTCTCCTTGTTTTGACCGTGGATACTTTCCTAAAAAGTGCACATATAGTTCTTGGAAGGATCGTTCAGTTACTACCTCTTTCCAAAGCACCCTTGCATGCGGAAGTTTGGTGCCTTATTTTCGTTGCACGTCACACACTGGTACATACAATCTCTGAGTTGATTAGCCATACCGGGCCAATAAAACTGACGTCGGAAATTTGCTGGGGTCTTAAAAACACCACCATGCCCAGCCGTCCCGTCTACTTGAACCTTCTCTACCAAGCCGGCGGTCAAAAAGTTCGGAACCCACAAGTTCCAAGCCGAGTCCTCAAATTCATCTTCGAGGCGAACGAATTTCATGCGCTTAAAAAGTAATTTTTCCTCAACTTTAAGATCGGGTAATTTATCCAGATTTTGCCGCACTTCTTCTGTTACTCCGCTGATTCGAACCCGGTGGTCGCGATACCTAGTAGATTTTCAGGATCCACCACTATCGATTCGACACTTCGCGACAGAGTATCGGCTACTACTTTTCACTACCTTTGCGATGTTCTATGACTTGTAGGTGCAATGACCAACAAGCTGGCTTTCTGCTTAGGACATTCATAGTCATCAGCGACTTCAAGCTGGCGTGGTCAGTAATGCATGTGAATGGCATCCCCTCTATATACTGTCTGAACCTTCGGATAACTAGGCTAGTCGCGAAGCACTCGGTGACGGAATAGTTCCATTGATGTTTATTCAACTTCGCCGAGAAGAAGGCTATAGGACGTTCTTGTTTTTCAGCATCCTTTTGGAACAGAACCGCTCCAACATCGAACTGTGACGCATCGAATTGCACAAAAAAGTGTTTTAAAAATCAGCAAGTGCAAGCACCGGGGCTGTGGTCACCGCGACCTTCAGTGTATCTATTGCATGTATTGCTTCCTCACTAAGAACAAATTTTCCGTTATTCTACTTGAGCATTTTGTTCAGCGGAGCGGCCATAGTCGGCAAATGTCGCATAAACCAGCGGTACCAGACTGCTGTACATAAAAAAAGATCGGATTTCCTTGCGCAAACGATGTACGATTCGCCTCGGCCAGGGCTCATGCGTAGCTTGCCTCCACCAAAAATTAAAGCCGAGGTAGTGGTTTGAAGCAGAATATAGACTTTTGCAATCCAATGGAGGGATTTGTTTCCTTTAAGCACTGCGTTACACGCCGTAAATAGCTTATGTGGATTTTAAAATCTAGAGCAATTACCAACAAGTCATCTAAGTACACAGAAATATTGGACCTCAATTCGGTGAGTATTACTTTACCCATCAGACGAACTAATCTTTTTGCCGCACTGCACAACCCGAATGGCATGAGTCTGAACTGGTGTAACGGCCTGACTGAAACTGTGAAGGCTGTGTAGAGTTTGCTCTTGTCATCAAGCTCAACTTCCCAGTAAGCGAACTTCAAGTCTACGCTAGATATATATTGCGTTTGATCGATTCTGGACAGGATGCCTTCTATACAGTGTAATGGGTAAACGTATTTTACCGTCAACATGTGGACTTTGCGTACATCGATGCAGAAACGGCTCTTATCCGGCCTTCGTACAACGCTGGTGCGGTTACTTCATAGGCTATTGCTCTCCCCTATTACTCTCAAACTCAACATCTTGTCTACTTCGTCATCCACTACCTTTTGCATAGCTGGCAATAAAGGGTAGGGTCGGCCTTTGAACTTTTCGGCCCATTCGACCAAGTCGATGGTCGACGGTCATTCCTAAGCCATTCTGTTCGAAAGATAGAAACTCTCGCTTCACTGCCTCTAACTCTCGCATTTCCTTTCAAGTTAACTCTTATGAATCCGGCTCCTGTTCTAAGTCTTCGTCTCCGTCTCTATAGTGTGTCATCGACACCGCCAGTAGTTCTTCTCGGGACATAGAACAGCTGGGACCCCATCAATCCTAAAGTACGCTCGCTTTTGTAGGTACGGGCAGATGAAAAACGTTACGTTTTTTTTGCCGGTTACTTGCTTTGATTGTCGATTGCTCAGGTCCTCCCTCTAGTGGATGACCGGCAATCAAGAATCATTTACGTCTACTAATCCGCGTTTTCCTAATGCTGGTTTTCTTCATGTCCTGCCCGGACTCGAAGTTACAACGCAGAGTGAATGTAAATACCACCTGGTACAACTCAGACTTTCAGACAGACTTGAAGACGAAAACGATTGTGTGACACACACACAAAACAACAAAAATATCAAACTTAAATATTTCCGCTGTCAAAATAAATGAATACCCTAACCCTACTCTATATCATAGTATTTTATAACAGTCTCGTTGACACCACAGTTTCCCCCAGGCAATGGGCATGTTGCAAATCGCTAGCCATTTAAATTCAACAATGACCAACAGCACCCTTTGAACATGAACGCAGCCAGATAAACAAAATTTATCCTGGTATAATGTATTCGTCGCTCAGATAAGCCACGTCAGCCTCCAAATACTAACTAATTCTTCCACGTTGGAATGCCCCTCAGATCATCCCTTACTACTACTACTAAGCTTAGGCGCCCATCTCCAATTTAAATATAAATATTTAATTGTGATTATTTAATAAACTTAACATTTTTAATTGCTTAAGATTAATAATGCCTAAAAATAAAATAAATGCCGTAACCCAGCCATAAAATTATCCGATCAAATCAGTGGCGTTATAATTGACAAGCTTGACCGTGTCAATGACCCTCCCTACGCTGACTGACTGCTAATTTTCAACTTCAATTTCTTACGAAAAACCATTGCATCTACTCAAAAGTGCATGTCATGTTCAACACGCAATACAGATGCACGCCAAAGAACCCACACACCACGTCCGCTTTCTCGCCCTCGGTATGGCTTCTTGTTTTGCATTCTTAAAATTGTAACATGGAGCTACAACTCGGTTAAGAATTATCGATAGTTACAATGGAAGATTGTATGTATGTCTCGAAAGGGGCAACGGGAAAAATCAGGCAAACAGACGAGACAGGCAGGGTAGGCGTACTGGACGACAGCGGGTGTTAACAGAGAACAACGCAGTGGGAGAAGCGCAAATAATGCTCAGAATCGAGGGCATGTGTCAGCGGCGACAATATTATAATGTTAGCAGTAAAAGAGTTATTACACTTTGTAACAAAATCTAATTTTGTTTGCCTTGCTTGCCAAACCTACTTTTTCAGATACAAATTAACGATATGAGTGAGTTATAAGTCATTTTATTGAGCAACTTGGCCACTTGAATGCTTCATATAAACTTAACTTAAAAATATCCCACGTCGTCCGCGGTCTGGGGCGGCGACACCGACCGAACGCTGACTTAGCGCCTCGTGACCGTTCTTTGCTTGGTCACTTGGTGAGCGCATGTAAGTGTCAGATTTCAGCGATCGTTATGTTGCATCGTTCAGCTACTTTGTAGCGTAAGCGTCCGGTATTGCGACAGTTTTCGAGTTGTTTGTGTTAACTCCTCCCTCTGTCAAATAAAGGCCGTCCTCGGGTTTCTGTAATGATAATTTTAAAGCTTCCGCCAGCTCGCCTTGGCGTCTGATCTTCAGACGGGTGCGAGCAACGCAGAGGATGACGCAGATCACGGAGACTACGGCCAGTGTAGTGACGCTGCTCAGTATTGGTCTGGATAGCAACATAGCTTGCAGGTCACCTATGTGATGAAGATTTTTCATGCTTATTTCATAAATAAAGGATAAGCTGAGCCGTTCTAGGTGCCTTGTGACGTTGACGTGGGCCATGGCGGATACCGCAGGTTTTTTCTTAAGCATCCCATTGTATTTTGCCATGGATCCGGTTTTGCAGTTCGCAGCAATTTCTGATGCTAAGTGCTCGTTTTCTTGTGCTGCTCAATGGTCTCAATTATGTGCTACTGTCATAATCTCTCTTTGTTCAGTTTTGTTGGTAATGTCTAAAACGAGAAAATTTGAAGTGTCGAAATGTGGTTGACGGAAAGGAGTCTAATAATTTGTATTGAAATGAAGCCAGTATCGGTAGTGGCACCTATTTTTCCATTTTCACCTTTCAAGATATCCGTTAAAGGTTTTCCGATTGTAGCAAACCCTTTTATGATTCATCTATAATAACTTGATAATCCCAAAAATGATCTGAGATTAAATAATGTAGAAGGGGGTTGAAAATCTCTTATGTCTCGCACCTTTTCCGGTGAAGTAGTAATTCCATCCGTTGACACAATGAATCCCCTGTATTCCACGCTTTTTTTGAAAAACTTGGATTTTTCTTGAGATACTCTCATGCCTGCCGCATACAATGTCTTAAGGATTTTGTCAATATCCCTAACGTGATCTTCTTAGTTTACTGAAAATATTATTACGTCATCGACGTAAACATGAGAAGTTTTTTCGATTTGTTCCCGTGCGACATCATCGATTGCTCGTTGGAATACGCTGGGGGCGTTTTTAAGCCTAAAAAGAAGCCTACAAAATTCGTATTTCCCGTTGTTTACTGAGAAAGCCGTCTTATCTTGATCTCTCTCTGCCAGTTCTATTTGATGGAAACCCGATTTCAAGTCTATAGTCGTAAAATATTGTGCTTTCCTTATGTTTGACAGTATTTTCGTGTTACAAGGTATGGGCTATTTGTCGTCAGTAGTCAGCTGGTTAAGTTTTCGAAAATCTATTACCAGTCGTTCCTTTCTATGCCCCAATTCGTCGACACCTTTTTTATCGACAACCCATATTGGGTTATTATAGGGGGATTTGGACGGCCTTATTATGCCATCTGGCAGAAATTGTTTCCCTTCTGCATTGACAAAATCTGCTACGCTATTGGGTAAGGGTAAAGTTTTGAATAGACGGATAGTCCATCAGGGCGTATGGTGGCTACCGTGTTAATGTTATAAGACAATGACTCGTTTGGGTCCGCGAATGCGTTTGACCGTTGTTTGATCATTATATTGAACTCTACCTGAACAGCGTTCGGTGGGTCTGCGTCGTCGATGTTTATGAAGTTCATATTTTGTGTGAGGTCAATTTTTGCATTGACCTGTTTTAACAAATCGAGCCCAATAATACCATCAAAATCATTTAGACTTTGCAAAATAAAAAAGTAAGATTTTGCTTTGAAAAGGTGTATTAAACATTTTTAGTAAATTTTTGTATGACCGTGGATTGACTTTCTTTGAATGGGGTTTCGACTGGCACGAAGTGTGTCAGCCCTGGCAATAGTTTAATATAGTTTTTGGTTGCCCCACTGTAATAATTTAATTCTTTGTAGCAGGGATAACAGGGAATTTCCCCTTAAAAATTGCAATATTCTACATCTGACAAAACTTTGGTAACTGCTGCAACCTCAGACTGCGCACTGGTTTCAGATTTTGATCATTTGTCTGTTCGTGAGGCGTATGGTTCACTTTCTGTCGGCTTCGCATTGGTCCTCTGGGCCCTGATTTCCTCTATAAATCGTTTGTTGCTTGAAGCGCGACGAAGAGTATATCTCCATTGGCTCTGGGCCCTGATTCTGTTGCCTTTTGATATTACTTTTCCTCGAGCCGTTTGACTCGTTATAAAAGTGTGCTTGATTTTTGTTACCCTGACCTCTAGCAGTGTGAGGGTTTCTACCTTGATAACCCTGGCCGCTATCTATAGAACTAGCATTGTGTGTATTTCTATGGGAATTTCCTGCATTATTTTGTGCATTGTTGGACAAGCTACCTTGTCGTCCCCCTTGCGAGCGTTGCCCATCGGGCTTTTGCGACTTATCTTCAATATGTCTGGCATAATTTCTTTTGCAAACACATACCGCTCGTTGCTTACTTCTGCCTCTTGCGCCAGTGCTATCGCAGTTGGCAGATCCCGCGGTTGAGCGGGGAACACTGCCTGTTTGGGGGGCCTTTTAAGCTCCGACACAAAAGTAAGTAATGCGTCGTCTCTAACCTTAGCGTTGAGAACTGTTATGACTGTTGTATCATAGGCCATTATCGTTTTATTTGTGAGAAGTGTAAGTTTCCTTTCAATCTCTTCATAATACCACTAAGTATACAACACATATAGTCGTCAAATCGACAAAAAAGTGGTTGCAACAATTTTCGAGCTCGTGGCACCCCACATAGCTCTTGCTCTCATTTTTTACGACCGCAGAGAGTAAGATTTCTGAGACCGAAAAAAAGCTAAGCTTCTTGGTCTCACTGCATAGCACGATGATCTCGTAGAGCCCCGTGTCTCGCTCACACTGCAAGGTGTTTGAAGACTTGTGGCACCTCTTGCATGTATTTGTTTGCATGTGCACAGAAGCTGAATAACGAAGTAAAAATGCGCTGAAATTCTAATTTTTAAATTTTCGGCCGCATGCCTTGAAATTTTTAAAGGGTTCGCCACATCGGCATGATCTCTTAGAATTTTCAATATTAATTGTTGGTGAGGCTACCAAAGCGTTGGTGCGTTTGCAAAAAAAATGTATCGAGACGAGCATACTCGCATACTTACGCATTTTTGTACATGTAAAGCATTGTTTGTGCTGGTTTTGTTTACGTTTTGTTGCCCGCCTTGTGTGCAAAAAAAATATATCTTTGCTGGCCTGCGTTTGTCGCGGCCTCTAATGTCCCAGCCATAAAATGGATTTGCTCTTATAGTTGCATTTGCATGAATTCATGTGGGGTGCCACGAGCTCGAAAATTTTTGCAACCACTTTTTTGTCGATTTGACGACTCTATGCTTAGTGATAATATTTTAACAAGGGCAGATCTCCCTGCCTTATTGTATGTAACTGCCGTTGTATGACACGAATGGGTGTTTTGTCCGCATAAGTGAAATCTAAGCGGGCAATAATTGCGTCAGAATTTTACACAGTGTTGAAAGACGCTATTGTTGCGTATAATTGCAACCGTTTGGTAATGTCGAGAGCTACCGTTGTAAGGCTTGAAAATTTCGTAAGCTGCATTTGCAGCCTCCCGCCAAGCAACGTAATTTTCTTGGTTGCCATCAAATTGAGGTATATAATGTTCGTTACAACTAACTTCATTTAAAATTCTGGCCGGTTCTTATACTACTATATTGGGTGTACTTTGTATTCGTTCGCTGTACAGTTGGTTCTTTAGTGTTTTTGGTTTTTCGTCAAAGTTTTTCTGTTGGTTTGATAGTGCCCAATTGACAACGGCCTCTATCAATTGAATGAGGTGTTCCTTACTCATATTGTTCCCTGTTAGTTGTCTTGCGTTCGTGAGTGAATCTTTCCTATAACTCGGCAAGAGTTCTTCGTCATTAGCACTATCTGTATTATGTTTATTTCTATACATAAATTTTGTTTTAAGCACAAAGGAAGCTCTGTGTTTTTTTTTTATAAATGTAGACAGAAAACAATAACAGATTTTAATATATTTGCTTACTTATTACGAAAATACATTTTTATTATTATTCTTTTAATTAAATTTAAATTTCGATTTTGCGCATTATTTAATTATTTGTCTGCAACTTTCCTCTGATAATCCTTTTTTTTCAAATTTTTAAAATAAGGCATATGTCATAGCTTTTTTCAGAGGTGAGCTTGCATTACACTAGGTAACAGGCAAAATGACTTGTTTGCCAAACTTACTTTTTCTGATAAATATGAGGCCCCATACGACGAAAAATCACTTTAAGAACTTTTTTCCTAAAAAAATTTTGAAAATATGGTATTTTTGTAGTGGTTCTTTCCAGACGTTCGCTTGCAATAATTGTTCATTACTCGAAAATGTCGCAATCGACTTTGAAAAGCTTAACAATTACTGAAAGTTAATGAATTGCAACACGTCTTGTGGTTTCGGTAGGCAACCTCGGCTAGCTCAGTATTCCCAGGGATGGATAACAAAACAAAACAAATAGAACCTACACAGCACTACATACAAATTTACCTACACGGCCACGGCGTACCCGCCCTTTTTGCTGGCCCATTCTTGGCTTGTGTGATTACCGCCTGCCCATACACTCACACACGCTTCATTTTCTGTACGATACAGTTTGGAATTTTAATAAATAAATATATTTTTTGCACTTATGCTAACAATTTTATCCAATAGTTGACGTTACTAGAATTTTAACGGATGTTTAAAGTCAGACGTGTCCATGGTCTTGCCAAATATAAATAATTGAGGAAAAAGGATAAGTACCACGACAATAAAATATAAGTATACGGCGCAGGTATTCTGTAAGGTTTATTGATTTATTTCTGATCACTGCCCTACCCTAACGGATCTCCAACAAATTTTTAAAGATGGGAATAAATTAACTTCATGAGAGCTATTTATGCGTCGCACTAGTGGCCTTAGTTTTGCGAACGAGTAATCAAATTTGGCAAAACCCGAATACCAAAAAAATAAAACAAAATAGTAAGGAAAGAGAAGGAAACAATTTTCATTTGTAATAATAATAATTATAATTAGATAGACAGATAAGGGAAAGAGACAGACACTGAAATCACTGACCCGAGGGGGGAGAAATTTAGCCCGTCCGGCAAGCTGTGCCCATGCTCACAGCTGACGGTGGTCAATGATTTCCCGAATATATCCTGAAAGCAATGACTTAATAAGGGGAAGAGAGAGCTCAGAGGAAAACACGTGGTAAAGGCTATTATAGCGTAGCCATAAGATTCGAAAAGAATTATTCCATTATCATTCCATGCTTTTACATGTCTACTTACAAATACTGTTGCATGTGTGGTGAATGTCCTCATTCCAGTGTTAGCTCACTGAAAGAGGAAGACGACGGCCTTATACTCTTTCTGGTGTAAACATGCCGCCCGCCTTGCAATTTTTGCAAAAAACAGCAAACAAGCCAAAGGTGCGCCAACAAAGCAAGGCAGAACGTCTGGGAGTAAGACCTCTGGGTAAATGTCCGCGCCCAAGACCAAGGTCAACGTAGCCGGCCGGAATCAGCGTTCATCAGCCAGGGTGATGTTGGCAAGTTCTCGTTGAGCGTTTCGCTAATGACTTTCGTTGGAGTTCGGCATTAGAGCGACGGAGTTACTTGGAATATGGCCTCGCGTCGGAAGTTGGAGGTCTTCGAGCGGATGACCGCCGTGTAAGCGCTTTCTGTACCTATGCGGGTAACGGAAACCCTGAAGGCCGTTGCCAATGACGCTTCGATACGACTCACAGGACAGCACGGATCTAATAGTGCTCCAGTCTCGAAAGACGACTTGCCGGTGTCGAGCCATATTGCTACCCTCGGTAGCACCATTGTTTTTTGGCGCTCCATGATGGAGTGCAGCGAGATCGCATCAGACACAGAAGGCGGATTGCGGCGGCGCGCCTGGGCTGGATTCGACCCAAACGTTTGGATTCGACCCAAATGCCATTCATTAAGTGGAAGGTTGTAGATCTCCCGTTGGGGAGTGCCATTTATGTCGCTTATGTAATTCTAGCAAGTATTCACTTTTCCAACGGAGAGATCGGTAAATAATAGACATGGCGTTCTCCTTTATCTCTGACTCCGCTGCTGAGAGTAGAGGACTCCCAACTAGGAAGTGTCCAGGAGTCAGAGCCAAGAGATCTGTAGGATCTTCATCAGGCATGCTTCAACTTTGGAAAGGAGGGTGGGGAGTTCCTCGGCTAAATGAAAACTTGGAAGTTCTTTGAAAGCATTCTGTGGGATGGTATAGGAAGGCAAATTTCCTGCAAGTTTTGGAAGTACGTAAGCCGAGGTTTCAATTTGAACCCTAGGCTTGATTGGAGAGCCAATGTTGAAGTGGTACAACTTTTGGGGTTAAGCTGCAATGGCTTGGCTTAATCCGGAGACCTATGCGTCCACGGGTTGATATGGATGTTTGACCCTATTGAATAATCGCTCTGAAATGAAGGTCGTTTCTGACCCTGAGTCGAATAAGGCCCGAGCTGTATATTTTGTTCCTAGATGGCACACTTCTATTACAGCGGTACCGAGAAGATCCCCGTGTGAGTTTGCGGAAAAGTAGTTTTGAACAGTGGCTTGTGTTGGAGATGAACTGGACTGTATGTGGGAACGAGTGTTTGAAACTACTGGGGCCAATGTAACTAGTAGGGTGAAATAGCGTGTTGTGCCGTCCTTTGCACGTGTGGCAACTATGTGAACTCGTGAAATCTTTCAGTTGGTACTGTCAGGCGAAACAGTTTAAGCACAATTTTTGCTGCTTAAATACTGCGACTCTCTCTGTTACGGACATTTGTAGGAAACTTGGACACAGTCGCACAGGGTGATTTTCCTTCTGACACAATTTACAAGTTTGAGATTTGACACTCATTGTTGCTTCGAAGTTTTAAAGACTTTGGGTTCTTTTTTAGCAGGCTTAGATTGCGATAGTCTCTTATTTTCGAAGCGTTCCGTCAGGCATGACCACGCTGAATGAAAGCCCTCACTTGTAAGTGGGGATTTTGAAACAATTGCCTTTGCTTCTTCACTAGTCTTGGAATTCAAATGGAACAATTTTTCTACCAGCGTTAGTCTCGGATTGTTTATATAGACTGCCGTGAACAAGTCTCGGAATGTAGACCAGCGTAGGTAATCCCCACTGAAAACTTTAGTTTCGCATGGCGGTAGACTGCAGCCCCTAAACATGGAGAATTTGGAAGGCGGTTGAGTGGTTTGTCTATTTAAGCCAGTGGCTCTTTCTATTTCTCCACTTAAGTGAGCAGCACAACGTTCATAAACCGAATACGAATAATCGTATTTGGCTTGCATAGCTACAAGATCATTGCTGCTGCAAGCGCTTTGATGAAGAGCTTTGGAACATAGATCAGTGCCATTTCTCCTGACTTCTAAATTTTTTGAGTAGCCTGTCGTGTACCTCGCGGACTAATTCCTTTACTTGGAAGCAGGACTCACGGTTTTTTGGACTGACTGCGATATTCCTTCAACCTTGGGTTTACCAAGAAATACTCTTGGTGAAGTTACTGGACGTTTTGGGTCCCTTTCGGACGATACCGATTAGCATACTAGGCCTTCAGTGAAGCCGAATGTATTAATTGTTCCGTGCGATACCAAAAAAAAAAAACAAATTAGCGAGCGGGAAAAAAAAAGACACCAAAACGTTGGAATCGCGATTCAGAACTGGAGGCGAATCGAAATTGACACATGAATATCTTGTATTGAGCCACAATACAGGGTGATAAACAATTCAATAAATAAGCCAAAAAATTAGTAATAATAATTATATTATTATTATTTACTACCGCCCTTTTTTGTAGAACATTTACTGTTTATTCTTAATTGAAATGAGACTGGGCATTTACTATCGGTTGTGAAGTACAAAAAAACACTGTAATTTTATATATTATTTGGACGCGATTATTAAATTTAAAGAGAATTCAAAATTAAATGAAAGAAAAGTATTCGTGTATAGTGCATATATACATAAGTACAGGCGATAGCATACGTTGTATGGATGCATTTTATTACATCAGTATGGCTATCGTTACATCAATATGGCGATTCTTTTTTTTTTCTTAAATAAAAAAAATAAGTTTAAATGCCTTCGGTCAACTAAATAAAAGTGTGGAAATATGTACTCATATATTGGATAGAGTTGCCGGAATTTTGGCAATGTATTAAATTAATGTGGAGGTATGTATATACAGACACGGCATTGGCCGATGGAGTCGGCACTATGGACAATAAATTTTGTCGGATTGGAGTTGCCGGAATTTCGACAATGGATGAAATATATGTATGTATGCACAGTTACTTATCTTAATTTCTTTTTTCTTGTAGGATCCTTTGTAGATCCACCGATGCTTGGTAGAGCGAACCTAATTAATTTTCGTACAAAATCCGGGTCAAAGGACCAGAAGATTGCAAATTTATCTTCTTGTAAGATGGGGGGTTTTCTATGAAAATTTCTCACTCAAAATAAATTGTGTCACTGCACTTTTCTGGTATATATTCAATTCATTAATTCATTTCTTACTTTTACATGTCTAATTACAACTACTTTGCATGTGTGGTGAATATCCTCATTCCAGTAATAGCTCACAGAAAGAGGAAGGCAACGGCTGTATACCCTTTCTGGTGTAAACAGCGACCAAAATAGTACGGAAAGTGAAGGAAACAGTTTTCATAATTTGTCATAATAATAATTATAATTAGATAGATAGATAAGAGGAAAGAGACAGACACGGAAATCACTGACTCGAGGGGGAGAAATTTAGCTCGTCAATCTGCAAGCGGCAAGCTGTGCCCCTCCTCACAATGAGGATGATTTCCCGAAATGTTAATGATTTCCCGAAAATATCCTGAAAGCAATGACTATTAGGGGAAGAGAGAGCTCAGATGAGAACACGTGGTAAAGGCTATTATAACGTAGGCTTAAGGTTCGAAAAGAATTATGCAAAGCGTAGTCTGTCGTGCATGTAGGAATTAATAAGGGGATATAGCTTCTAGTAGGTCTAAGCGGAACGGAGAAATTCGGGCGACCTAAAAGAAAGGCGGAATCAATGTTGCCATTGATTAACTTGTGTAGAAAGACAACACCAAGTATTATCCTACGGTTGATTAGAGACAGGAGATTAAGAAGTAAAAGCCTGCTGGAATATGATGGCAGACGGAGACTGGGATCCCAGTTTAACCTAAGTAAGGCGAAGAGCAGAAATTGCTTCTGGTCGGACTCAATTCGATCCTGGTGGATTTTGTACTGCAGACACCAGATACATGAGCAGTATTTCAGGATTGGGCGTACAAAAGATATATAAAGTAGTTTTGTTGTGAAGGGATCATTAAACTCCTTCGACCAACGTTTAATAAACCCAAGTACACCCTTAGCCTCGTTTACAATAGTATGTGTGTGAATGTTGAATCTAAGCTTTGAATCAAAAAGAACAACAAGATCTTTTACTGTTAGTAGACGTTTCAATGGAAAATTATCGATAGTATAACTCACTAAATGTGGCTTAGAACGAGTAAAGGACATAAACATATACTTTGAAGAATTAAGGTGCAACTGGTTGGCCGAACATCGAAGTTGCATAGAGTTCAAAATGTCTTGTAGACGAGTGTGATATTGGGAATCTATGTATGAATAAATTAGTTGCACATCACCAGCTTACATAAGTATGCGAGCATGTGAAATTATAGAAGGAAGGTGATTTATAAAAAGAGTAAAAAGTAAAGGTCCAAGATGACTACGCCTGAGGTGGCATGAACTTGTTTGGAGGCTGTGGATCTAGTACTCTTTGGGTTCTTCCCGTTAAATAAGACGAAATCCAAGCCAGGAGCGAGGGAGGGTAATAATAATTTAAGGTGTACAGAGTCAAATGCTTTACAGAAGTCGGTGTAGATGACATCAGTTTGCTATTTTGTCCGGAAAACATCATTTACCAACGAGGTAAATTCGAGCAAGTTGGTCGTAGTTGACCGACTCTTTACAAAACCATGTTGAACAGGTAACAAAATTGATTTGCAGAGATGTTGCAAAGTTGAGGTAATTATTTTTTGAAATTATTTAGGAATAGCAGGCAGTTTGGCAATGCCCCTATAGTTTGATACATCAGACCTACCACCTTTTTTGTGGAGAGGAATGATAAACGATTCTTTCCAAAGGAAAGGGAAAGGAGCATATTCAAGGGATAGATTAAAGAGCTTTAGCAAAGGGCGAAGAAGAGAAGCACTTCGCTCTTTGAGTAGGCAACTAGGAATGTTGTCAGGCCCAGGAGAGTAAGAACTTTTTAGAGAATTAAGTGCAGAAAGAGGAGGGCGGTTTCAGAAATGGTAGGCATAAAGACAGAGTCGGAAGAAACAAAGTTGTAAGGATAAGGCATTAAATAGAAGAAACAGAGGAATAAGTAGACTGAAGAAAACTAGCAAAAAGATCAGATGCAGCAGAATCATTGCTTGTTTTTTCCATCCCAAGAAAAAATGACGAAGGCAAACAAGAAGATTTGCGCTTTGAATTAACAAATCTGTAAAACTGCTTCGGATCAAGAGCAAATTGCCTTCTGCAACGGACAAGAAAGTTGTCATAGCACTGAGAATTATGAATAATAAAGTTTGACTTAGCTATGGAATATTTCGCCAAGTCAACATTAGAACCAGACCTTTTAAACCTCTTAAAACATTTAGACTTAATGATTTATAAGTTTGCCAGTCTGGGAGTAAACCACGGAGGTTTTCTAGAATTATGCACAGAGGTACAATTTGGGATACACACATTTATGAGTGAGTTAAGGGTAGGAAGTTTGAACAGAATTAAGAGCAGAAAGAAGGGGGTTTCAGAAATGATAGGTACAAAGACAGAATTGGAAGAAGCAAGGTTGTAAGGATAAGCCATATTAATAGAAGAAACACAGGAATAAAAAAATTAAGGGTTTGATAACAAAATTTAATAGCATTATCTATATCAACCGCGTCGAATAGAAAAGACCAATCGGTTGCATAAATAAATTTATTAAGCATGGTAAAGTTTCCATTACGAAACAGCGTTGGGGTTAATAGGCGTTATGGAATGTAAATTCTGGTATTTGAAAACGGACAAAGCCACCACGACGATTTGGACGATCGGGTCTATACACTATACAATTATTGGAGAGCACTTCACAATCAGATATGGTAGAATTTAACCTAGTTTAAAAAAAAAAAGCAATAATGTCCGAAAGAAAAAAAGTGCTACCCATAAAAGAGTTTTGAGCTTGGATAGAAGTCCTCTGAAATTCTGATATAGATTGCAAATTGTTAGAAAAAGATATTAGTTTTTATCCTAAACTACTCTGGAAAGGAAACAGGCGAAGGCTCATTTCTTTTTTTGGGTTTAAACTCGGGAACAATCATGTGCGTTGGCCAACATTTGGGGTCGCAAATGATTGCAAAAGAATCCTGAGGTACATTAATTTTAAATGATGAAATTTCTCGAGGAGAGAAGAAATTGAATTTAGTTATTGTAACTTTAACAGAGGATTTGCTCGGAATATAAGCTGCCAAAGAGTCACAAGTGGTATCCGAGGAAAGTCTAGACACAAAGACTTATTTACGAGGCGGAGCAACAGCTAAAGTCGAAACTGAGGGTGAAGAAAGAACAACCTGATTGCTGTTAGATTCCGGGGCTAGAATGCGCGCCGGTCTACCTCTGTGACCAGGAACTGCACGTGCATTACCGGAGATAATAGGAAGAGCCGGTTCAACAGATGGAATTATGGGCGGTTCTTCTGGAGAAGCTACAGGAGTGATAACCGGACAATCACTTGGAGAAGGCGAAAGTGATAACATCGGAGATGTATCGAAAGGTTGAGGTGTACCCAATACAGGAGAAAGAGATTGGACACCTGTCCATAGGGGTAAATGAAGAGGGTACAGGTAAAAATTGAGACTCTAACTGGCGATTCAAAGTTACCCGAAAACTGTCTAACAACATTATTAAGTTTTAAGAATTGATTTCTCGTAGAATACATTCTGGAAAAATCAATTTGAATTTTAATGCAGACTGGGCACGACCAACGATGTCCGCCGCATTGAGATTAGCGGGTATTTTGTCGTTATCACGCCCAGTAAGACCTGCACATTTCCCATGCATCATATTTTCACACAACCAGCAATTTACAAATTGCGGTGGTGTAGAATTATCAACCTGCTTGAAAGTGCAAGATTTTTTGCAGCATATTGACAACAAGGGTCAAATGATTTCAAATTAGGTGCGAGAGCGCAAAGCAGACAAAGAACGGCAAACGAGAATAGCGCAAGCAAACGTTAAAAAAAAAAGAAGTTTTACACAAACAATTCTTGGATAGTGCCCAATTGACAACGGCCTCTATCAATTGAATGAGGTGTTCCTTACTCATATTGTTCCCTGTTAGTTGTCTTGCGTTCGTGAGTGAATCTTTCCTATAACTCGGCAAGAGTTCTTCGTCATTAGCACTATCTGTATTATGTTTATTTCTATACATAAATTTTGTTTTAAGCACAAAGGAAGCTCTGTGTTTTTTTTTTATAAATGTAGACAGAAAACAATAACAGATTTTAATATATTTGCTTACTTATTACGAAAATACATTTTTATTATTATTCTTTTAATTAATTTAAATGACACCTTTTCATTATTTGTCTTTATTTAATCTAAATAACATAATGAACAACTCACTTACATTTTCTGTTAAAAAGAATTTTTCCCAGATGGCAACGGGCGGCTAAAGAATTTGTGGCTGGTCGTCAAATTTCGATTGGTCTCGTGGCGTGTAAGATTTTGCGCATTATTTAATTATTTGTCTGCAACTTTCCTCTGATAATCCTTTTTTTCAAATTTTTAAAATAAGGCATATGTCATAGCTTTTTTCAGAGGTGAGCTTGCATTACACTAGGTAACAGGCAAAATGACTTGTTTGCCAAACTTACTTTTTCTGATAAATATGAGGCCCCATACGACGAAAAATCACTTTAAGAACTTTTTTCCTAAAAAAATTTTGAAAATATGGTATTTTTGTAGTGGTTCTTTCCAGACGTGCGCTTGCAATAATTGTTCATTACTCGAAAATGTCGCAATCGACTTTGAAAAGCTTAACAATTACTGAAAGTTAATGAATTGCAACACGTCTTGTGGTTTCGGTAGGCAACCTCGGCTAGCTCAGTATTCCCAGGGATGGATAACAAAACAAAACAAATAGAACCTACACAGCACTACATACAAATTTACCTACACGGCCACGGCGTACCCGCCCTTTTTGCTGGCCCATTCTTGGCTTGTGTGATTACCGCCTGCCCATACACTCACACACGCTTCATTTTCTGTACGATACAGTTTGGAATTTTAATAAATAAATATATTTTTTGCACTTATGCTAACAATTTTATCCAATAGTTGACGTTACTAGAATTTTAACGGATGTTTAAAGTCAGACGTGTCCATGGTCTTGCCAAATATAAATAATTGAGGAAAAAGGATAAGTACCACGACAATAAAATATAAGTATACGGCGCAGGTATTCTGTAAGGTTTATTGATTTATTTCTGATCACTGCCCTACCCTAACGGATCTCCAACAAATTTTTAAAGATGGGAATAAATTAACTTCATGAGAGCTATTTATGCGTCGCACTAGTGGCCTTAGTTTTGCGAACGAGTAATCAAATTTGGCAAAACCCGAATACCAAAAAAATAAAACAAAATAGTAAGGAAAGAGAAGGAAACAATTTTCATTTGTAATAATAATAATTATAACTAGATAGATAGATAAGGGAAAGAGACAGACACTGAAATCACTGACCCGAGGGGGGAGAAATTTAGCCCGTCCGGCAAGCTGTGCCCCTGCTCACAGCTGACGGTGGTCAATGATTTCCCGAATATATCCTGAAAGCAATGACTTAATAAGGGGAAGAGAGAGCTCAGAGGAAAACACGTGGTAAAGGCTATTATAGCGTAGCCATAAGATTCGAAAAGAATTATTCCATTATCATTCCATGCTTTTACATGTCTACTTACAAATACTGTTGCATGTGTGGTGAATGTCCTCATTCCAGTGTTAGCTCACTGAAAGAGGAAGACGACGGCCTTATACTCTTTCTGGTGTAAACATGCCGCCCGCCTTGCAATTTTTGCAAAAAACAACAAACAAGCCAAAGGTGCGCCAACAAAGCAAGGCAGAACGCCTGGGAGTAAGACCTCTGGGTAAATGTCCGCGCCCAAGACCAAGGTCAACGTAGCCGGCCGGAATCAGCGTTCATCAGCCAGGGTGATGTTGGCAAGTTCTCGTTGAGCGTTTCGCTAATGACTTTCGTTGGAGTTCGGCATTAGAGCGACGGAGTTACTTGGAATATGGCCTCGCGTCGGAAGTTGGAGGTCTTCGAGCGGATGACCGCCGTGTAAGCGCTTTCTGTACCTATGCGGGTAACGGAAACCCTGAAGGCCGTTGCCAATGACGCTTCGATACGACTCACAGGACAGCACGGATCTAATAGTGCTCCAGTCTCGAAAGACGACTTGCCGGTGTCGAGCCATATTGCTACCCTCGGTAGCACCATTGTTTTTTGGCGCTCCATGATGGAGTGCAGCGAGATCGCATCAGACACAGAAGGCGGATTGCGGCGGCGCGCCTGGGCTGGATTCGACCCAAACGTTTGGATTCGACCCAAATGCCATTCATTAAGTGGAAGGTTGTAGATCTCCCGTTGGGGAGTGCCATTTATGTCGCTTATGTAATTCTAGCAAGTATTCACTTTTCCAACGGAGAGATCGGTAAATAATAGACATGGCGTTCTCCTTTATCTCTGACTCCGCTGCTGAGAGTAGAGGACTCCCAACTAGGAAGTGTCCAGGAGTCAGAGCCAAGAGATCTGTAGGATCTTCATCAGGCATGCTTCAACTTTGGAAAGGAGGGTGGAGAGTTCCTCGGCTAAATGAAAACTTGGAAGTTCTTTGAAAGCATTCTGTGGGATGGTATAGGAAGGCAAATTTCCTGCAAGTTTTGGAAGTACGTAAGCCGAGGTTTCAATTTGAACCCTAGGCTTGATTGGAGAGCCAATGTTGAAGTGGTACAACTTTTGGGGTTAAGCTGCAATGGCTTGGCTTAATCCGGAGACCTATGCGTCCACGGGTTGATATGGATGTTTGACCCTATTGAATAATCGCTCTGAAATGAAGGTCGTTTCTGACCCTGAGTCGAATAAGGCCCGAGCTGTATATTTTGTTCCTAGATGGCACACTTCTATTACAGCGGTACCGAGAAGATCCCCGTGTGAGTTTGCGGAAAAGTAGTTTTAAACAGTGGCTTGTGTTGGAGATGAACTGGACTGTATGTGGGAACGAGTGTTTGAAACTACTGGGGCCAATGTAACTAGTAGGGTGAAATAGCGTGTTGTGCCGTCCTTTGCACGTGTGGCAACTATGTGAACTCGTGAAATCTTTCAGTTGGTACTGTCAGGCGAAACAGTTTAAGCACAATTTTTGCTGCTTAAATACTGCGACTCTCTCTGTTACGGACATTTGTAGGAAACTTGGACACAGTCGCACAGGGTGATTTTCCTTCTGACACAATTTACAAGTTTGAGATTTGACACTCATTGTTGCTTCGAAGTTTTAAAAACTTTGGGTTCTTTTTTAGCAGGCTTAGATTGCGATAGTCTCTTATTTTCGAAGCGTTCCGTCAGGCATGACCACGCTGAATGAAAGCCCTCACTTGTAAGTGGGGATTTTGAAACAATTGCCTTTGCTTCTTCACTAGTCTTGGAATTCAAATGGAACAATTTTTCTACCAGCGTTAGTCTCGGATTGTTTATATAGACTGCCGTGAACAAGTCTCGGAATGTAGACCAGCGTAGGTAATCCCCACTGAAAACTTTAGTTTCGCATGGCGGTAGACTGCAGCCCCTGAACATGGAGAATTTGGAAGGCGGTTGAGTGGTTTGTCTATTTAAGCCAGTGGCTCTTTCTATTTCTCCACTTAAGTGAGCAGCACAACGTTCATAAACCGAATACGAATAATCGTATTTGGCTTGCATAGCTACAAGATCATTGCTGCTGCAAGCGCTTTGATGAAGAGCTTTGGAACATAGATCAGTGCCATTTCTCCTGACTTCTAAATTTTTTGAGTAGCCTGTCGTGTACCTCGCGGACTAATTCCTTTACTTGGAAGCAGGACTCACGGTTTTTTGGACTGACTGCGATATTCCTTCAACCTTGGGTTTACCAAGAAATACTCTTGGTGAAGTTACTGGACGTTTTGGGTCCCTTTCGGACGATACCGATTAGCATACTAGGCCTTCAGTGAAGCCGAATGTATTAATTGTTCCGTGCGATACCAAAAAAAAAAACAAATTAGCGAGCGGGAAAAAAAAGACACCAAAACGTTGGAATCGCGATTCAGAACTGGAGGCGAATCGAAATTGACACATGAATATCTTGTATTGAGCCACAATACAGGGTGATAAACAATTCAATAAATAAGCCAAAAAATTAGTAATAATAATTATATTATTATTATTTACTACCGCCCTTTTTTGTAGAACATTTACTGTTTATTCTTAATTGAAATGAGACTGGGCATTTACTATCGGTTGTGAAGTACAAAAAAACACTGTAATTTTATATATTATTTGGACGCGATTATTAAATTTAAAGAGAATTCAAAATTAAATGAAAGAAAAGTATTCGTGTATAGTGCTTATATACATAAGTACATACGTTGTATGGATGCATTTTATTACATCAGTATGGCTATCGTTACATCAATATGGCGATTCTTTTTTTTTTCTTAAATAAAAAAAATAAGTTTAAATGCCTTCGGTCAACTAAATAAAAGTGTGGAAATATGTACTCATATATTGGATAGAGTTGCCGGAATTTTGGCAATGTATTAAATTAATGTGGAGGTATGTATATACAGACACGCCATTGGCCGATGGAGTCGGCACTATGGACAATAAATTTTGTCGGATTGGAGTTGCCGGCATTTCGACAATGGATGAAATATATGTATGTATGCACAGTTACTTATCTTAATTTCTTTTTTCTTGTAGGATCCTTTGTAGATCTACCGATGCTTGGTAGAGCGAACCTAATTAATTTTCGTACAAAATCCGGGTCAAAGGACCAGAAGATTGCAAATTTATCTTCTTGTAAGATGGGGGGTTTTCTATGAAAATTTCTCACTCAAAATAAATTGTGACACTGCACTTTTCTGGTATATATTCAATTCATTAATTCATTTCTTACTTTTACATGTCTACTTACAACTACTTTGCATGTGTGGTGAATATCCTCATTCCAGTAATAGCTCACAGAAAGAGGAAGGCAACGGCTGTATACCCTTTCTGGTGTAAACAGCGACCAAAATAGTACGGAAAGTGAAGGAAACAGTTTTCATAATTTGTCATAATAATAATTATAATTAGATAGATAGATAAGAGGAAAGAGACAGACACGGAAATCACTGACTCGAGGGGGAGAAATTTAGCTCGTCAATCTGCAAGCGGCAAGCTGTGCCCCTCCTCACAATGAGGATGATTTCCCGAAATGTTAATGATTTCCCGAAAATATCCTGAAAGCAATGACTATTAGGGGAAGAGAGAGCTCAGATGAGAACACGTGGTAAAGGCTATTATAACGTAGGCTTAAGGTTCGAAAAGAATTATGCAAAGCGTAGTCTGTCGTGCATGTAGGAATTAATAAGGGGATATAGCTTCTAGTAGGTCTAAGCGGAACGGAGAAATTCGGGCGACCTAAAAGAAAGGCGGAATCAATGTTGCCATTGATTAACTTGTGTAGAAAGACAACACCAAGTATTATCCTACGGTTGATTAGAGACAGGAGATTAAGAAGTAAAAGCCTGCTGGAATATGATGGCAGACGGAGACTGGGATCCCAGTTTAACCTAAGTAAGGCGAAGAGCAGAAATTGCTTCTGGTCGGACTCAATTCGATCCTGGTGGATTTTGTACTGCAGACACCAGATACATGAGCAGTATTTCAGGATTGGGCGTACAAAAGATATATAAAGTAGTTTTGTTGTGAAGGGATCATTAAACTCCTTCGACCAACGTTTAATAAACCCAAGTACACCCTTAGCCTCGTTTACAATAGTATGTGTGTGAATGTTGAATCTAAGCTTTGAATCAAAAAGAACAACAAGATCTTTTACTGTTAGTAGACGTTTCAATGGAAAATTATCGATAGTATAACTCACTAAATGTGGCTTAGAACGAGTAAAGGACATAAACATATACTTTGAAGAATTAAGGTGCAACTGGTTGGCCGAACATCGAAGTTGCATAGAGTTCAAAATGTCTTGTAGACGAGTGTGATATTGGGAATCTATGTATGAATAAATTAGTTGCACATCACCAGCTTACATAAGTATGCGAGCATGTGAAATTATAGAAGGAAGGTGATTTATAAAAAGAGTAAAAAGTAAAGGTCCAAGATGACTACGCCTGAGGTGGCATGAACTTGTTTGGAGGCTGTGGATCTAGTACTCTTTGGGTTCTTCCCGTTAAATAAGACGAAATCCAAGCCAGGAGCGAGGGAGGGTAATAATAATTTAAGGTGTACAGAGTCAAATGCTTTACAGAAGTCGGTGTAGATGACATCAGTTTGCTATTTTGTCCGGAAAACATCATTTACCAACGAGGTAAATTCGAGCAAGTTGGTCGTAGTTGACCGACTCTTTACAAAACCATGTTGAACAGGTAACAAAATTGATTTGCAGAGATGTTGCAAAGTTGAGGTAATTATTTTTTGAAATTATTTAGGAATAGCAGGCAGTTTGGCAATGCCCCTATAGTTTGATACATCAGACCTACCACCTTTTTTGTGGAGAGGAATGATAAACGATTCTTTCCAAAGGAAAGGGAAAGGAGCATATTCAAGGGATAGATTAAAGAGCTTTAGCAAAGGGCGAAGAAGAGAAGCACTTCGCTCTTTGAGTAGGCAACTAGGAATGTTGTCAGGCCCAGGAGAGTAAGAACTTTTTAGAGAATTAAGTGCAGAAAGAGGAGGGCGGTTTCAGAAATGGTAGGCATAAAGACAGAGTCGGAAGAAACAAAGTTGTAAGGATAAGGCATTAAATAGAAGAAACAGAGGAATAAGTAGACTGAAGAAAACTAGCAAAAAGATCAGATGCAGCAGAATCATTGCTTGTTTTTTCCATCCCAAGAAAAAATGACGAAGGCAAACAAGAAGATTTCCGCTTTGAATTAACAAATCTGTAAAACTGCTTCGGATCAAGAGCAAATTGCCTTCTGCAACGGACAAGAAAGTTGTCATAGCACTGAGAATTATGAATAATAAAGTTTGACTTAGCTATGGAATATTTCGCCAAGTCAACATTAGAACCAGACCTTTTAAACCTCTTAAAACATTTAGACTTAATGATTTATAAGTTTGCCAGTCTGGGAGTAAACCACGGAGGTTTTCTAGAATTATGCACAGAGGTACAATTAGGGATACACACATTTAAGAGTGAGTTAAGGGTAGGAAGTTTGAACAGAATTAAGAGCAGAAAGAAGGGGGTTTCAGAAATGATAGGTACAAAGACAGAATTGGAAGAAGCAAGGTTGTAAGGATAAGCCATATTAATAGAAGAAACACAGGAATAAAAAAATTAAGGGTTTGATAACAAAATTTAATAGCATTATCTATATCAACCGCGTCGAATAGAAAAGACCAATCGGTTGCATAAATAAATTTATTAAGCATGGTAAAGTTTCCATTACGAAACAGCGTTGGGGTTAATAGGCGTTATGGAATGTAAATTCTGGTATTTGAAAACGGACAAAGCCACCACGACGATTTGGACGATCGGGTCTATACACTATACAATTATTGGAGAGCACTTCACAATCAGATATGGTAGAATTTAACCTAGTTTAAAAAAAAAAAGCAATAATGTCCGAAAGAAAAAAAGTGCTACCCATAAAAGAGTTTTGAGCTTGGATAGAAGTCCTCTGAAATTCTGATATAGATTGCAAATTGTTAGAAAAAGATATTAGTTTTTATCCTAAACTACTCTGGAAAGGAAACAGGCGAAGGCTCATTTCTTTTTTTGGGTTTAAACTCGGGAACAATCATGTGCGTTGGCCAACATTTGGGGTCGCAAATGATTGCAAAAGAATCCTGAGGTACATTAATTTTAAATGATGAAATTTCTCGAGGAGAGAAGAAATTGAATTTAGTTATTGTAACTTTAACAGAGGATTTGCTCGGAATATAAGCTGCCAAAGAGTCACAAGTGGTATCCGAGGAAAGTCTAGACACAAAGACTTATTTACGAGGCGGAGCAACAGCTAAAGTCGAAACTGAGGGTGAAGAAAGAACAACCTGATTGCTGTTAGATTCCGGGGCTAGAATGCGCGCCGGTCTACCTCTGTGACCAGGAACTGCACGTGCATTACCGGAGATAATAGGAAGAGCCGGTTCAACAGATGGAATTATGGGCGGTTCTTCTGGAGAAGCTACAGGAGTGATAACCGGACAATCACTTGGAGAAGGCGAAAGTGATAACATCGGAGATGTATCGAAAGGTTGAGGTGTACCCAATACAGGAGAAAGAGATTGGACACCTGTCCATAGGGGTAAATGAAGAGGGTACAGGTAAAAATTGAGACTCTAACTGGCGATTCAAAGTTACCCGAAAACTGTCTAACAACATTATTAAGTTTTAAGAATTGATTTCTCGTAGAATACATTCTGGAAAAATCAATTTGAATTTTAATGCAGACTGGGCACGACCAACGATGTCCGCCGCATTGAGATTAGCGGGTATTTTGTCGTTATCACGCCCAGTAAGACCTGCACATTTCCCATGCATCATATTTTCACACAACCAGCAATTTACAAATTGCGGTGGTGTAGAATTATCAACCTGCTTGAAAGTGCAAGATTTTTTGCAGCATATTGACAACAAGGGTCAAATGATTTCAAATTAGGTGCGAGAGCGCAAAGCAGACAAAGAACGGCAAACGAGAATAGCGCAAGCAAACGTTAAAAAAAAAGAAGTTTTACACAAACAATTCTTGTAGCGGACAACAAGCAACAATGTTTGCGTAAGCGTGATCCACAAGAAAATGGACACACACACAATGCAATGTAAAGCACCGAATGGAGATAACCAAAACAGACACAACACCAACACAGCACTAACGCCGCGTTAGTTCAATTTAATAAGTTTAAGTTTAAGAAGGCACTTTCCACATCAAAATAAAGCTTTTAAAATAAAGCCTAATATGGAATAAAATGCGGAATAAAAGGCAATTTACTATGGCAAAGAAAAATAAAAGTTTTGGAGCACAAATAAAGCACGTCACTAGCACTCAAGCTGAGACCTCTCCGTCCACCAAGGACGTAAATTGTGCAAGGTGCTTGTGCTCGCTGTGTGCGGCCAGGTGACGGAGGAGAGACACCAGGGAGTCTCTTCGGTGCAGGCAAATGCATGCCGAAAACAAAAATTTTTAAAGAGGCGTGACCTGCTGTTGGCCAACTGTGTAAGAGACTAAATCTTATTACGTGTTCTCAAAAGATTGCTAGTGCACTTACGCCGAACTTTGTCGCTCAACATTTTAGATATGGGGGCCCTTGTACCCACACACAATGGACAATTTATCCTATATCACTTGTCAGTTGCCGTCCCCCCACAAAAACGTGGTGTGCTCTGTTATTGTCTTCCTTTTCTAAACTCGGCAGCGCCCTCCTGCGGTATATCTGAAAAACCTTAAGTTCGACCTGCCAACTTACTCCAATGGCGATCACAATGCACAGAGTAGCATATCTCGATTAATTTCCCCCCAGGGTTGCCTTCGTGGCTGATAATTTATCGGCGAAAAGTTCAAATGGAACACCACACGAGAATTTCGAGTTATGCGCCGCATTTGTTGAGTCCACCCTCGTGGTTGCCCACCTCCCGCATTACCCAAAGTAGGGCACACTCACTCGGCATCTTATCTATACCCTAAGGTCTTTCGCATGGACGACACCCAACGATCTTCCGCCCGCGTCTTCGACCTCGTAGGCATTGTTTCCCAGGGTCCTGACTATGCGACACTTGCGGAACTTTTTGGCGAATTTGACATTAAAAGCTTTGCCGAACTCACTCAACACGAAATTTCGCCGGTACACTTCCTGGCCTGACACAGCAACTTACGTGCATGCTTGTCATACTGCTGTCGGCAGCGCTCGTAGGCTGGAGTAGGTGCTTTGTAAGCTATGCTAGTTTTATTTTGCGCCCCAAGGTCGGAGATCGAGTGTTCGCCCATAGACGAAGCTTGTAACTGGCCCAATTTAAATACATGTGCTGGCCAAAAACTGCAAAAAACGGTGTCACCCCAGTTGCAAAATGGACAGCATTTGCGAATCGCGACCTCAATTTCTGGCAGAAAGGCTTTCCACTCCCGATGGTCCTGTTCTAAATACGAACGGATCGCCGCTAACCCCGTCCGATTCTTGGGGGCTATTCCAAAGGCGTTGGTCATATTTTCAAATTTCTTGGACTCAAATTGCCGGCCGTTGTCTGAGTGGATGGTCTCAGGAACACCGAACTGCCGTGAAGTCGAAGTGCTGCAGGCGCAAACACCATCTAGCTAGGCGTCTAACCAAATCTCGCAGTGACATGAGCCATTTGAGATTGGCGTGGTCGGTGATAACCGTGAATGGCATCATTTCGATGTACGGCCTGAACTTTTAGACGGCCAATACCGCGGCAAAACACTCCCTCTCGGTCACCGAGTAATTAACTTGGTGCTTGTCCATCATGGCGGAGTAAAATGCTATTGCCCTCTCATTGCCCTCGGCGTCAATTTGAAAAAGTACTACCCTAACTCCGAAATTATATGCATCACAATAAACCTAAAACCTACGCGAGAAATCCACATGAACCGGTACGGGAGCGGACTGCTTTTCCTGCTTCCTCAGTCAACTTAATTTTCCTTTTGGTCTCCCTTTAAAGTCTCGGTAAGGGGTGCCGCGATTTCCGCGAAGTTTTTAATGAACCGGCGGTACCAACCCGCTGTCCCCAAAAATCTGCGTACTTCCTAAACGGATCCCGGTTCCGGTATTCGTCGATTTGCTACTACGCGGTCGGAGTCCGTAATGTACCTCCACCTATTATGAAACCAATGTACCTGAGACTCTTGAAGCAGAACTTGGATTTTTTTAAGCCGATCGTCAAGTTCACCTCCAGTAGATTTTGGGCCACCAGCCTCAAGTACTTCGTGTGCATCGCAAAATTTTGAGTGATAATCAGTAGGTCATCGAGATACACAAACACGTTGGATCTGGGCTGCGTGGGGATGACCTTATCCATAAGACGGCACAACCTCTAAGCGGCATTGCAAGGCCCAAAAGGCATTACGACAAAATGATAGAACGGGCGCCCTGGCACAGTGAACGCCGTATATGCTTTGCTGCCTTCCTGTAACTCAATCTGTCAAAATGCGAACTAAAGGTTGATACTGGAAATGTAAAATGTCTGATCGATCCTCGAAAGTATTTTTTCAATGCATGGGAGTGGATAAGCGTCTTTGATGGTAACAGCGTTGCGAGCCACCAAGCAGATGCCATTCTTGTCCGGCCTTCGCACAATTGTAGTATGGTCACACCACGGACTATCACTTACTTCGATGATTCCCAAGGACAACATCTTATCTACCGCGCCCCAAACTACTTCCTGTATCGCCGAAGATAGCGGATAATGACGATCCTTCACCGGCACCGTACCTTCGATCAGTTCAATCGTTTGCGTTTCCACAGCTGTCTTCTCCACTACTACCTTCTCAAACGGCAGAAACTCTTTCTTTACCGCTTCCAACTGAATCTGTTCGTCGCTTTCCAGTTCCCAGGCTTCTGCCTCCAGGCCCTGATGATTTTCGTCCGCGTAATGCTCGATTTCTTCGACTACATTCGGCTCTACTTGACCGATTCTACAGATGCGCATGCTTGAACTGAGCTTACTACGTCAGGAGATAATCCAAAGACTTGCCAGAAGTCGATACCAAGGTATGCCTATTGTACTAGGTATGGACAGATGTAGAACGTCCTGTCAGCCTATGTACTCTTGTAAGTGAGCGTTGCCCGTACTCGACCGAAAATGGATCGATCCTCGCCCGAGGCCGTTCGCACCCTAGATACGTAGCGCTCCATCGGTAACCCGATGTTGGCCAAAAACTCCCGAGAGCCACGCCCTAAGATACTTATTGTAGCGCCAGTGTCCAAAAGTCCAGCTATATATTTGCTTTTGATGCTGACTTCTGCAACCACTATAGAATCGACATTTTCCCCTCTTTCTACGGCCTCGACTACGTTTCGTCTCACGGCGCGTCGCCTTGTGAACCATTCGCGTACCTTCCTCCTTTTGCGAGTCACTAATCGCATCCCATCAATTTGCCAAGGCTCAAAAATCACATTTCTTGCTAATCGATATGCCCTAATCCTTTTTTCATAGGGTAGGTGCCTTATACTCCTTTTTTTGCACTTGTCTTACTATTGTTATCGGTTTTATTTGTTCCTACTTCATGGGACCCATCCATTTTCGCTTTTCATTTACGCAGTCCCTCCAATCGTGTCCTTGCTCCCCACAGTTCCAGCACCGAGGTCTTAGGCACCTCGTCTTTGCTCAAAGCTCTTCGACGTCTAGCCCGGCATCTGGCTGTGTCTGCTGTGTCGCCCTGCAGAGAACTGACATTTGGCTTGCCGTGCCCCATATATTTCGGATGCGCACCATATGTCGACCGAGTACAACGCAGACTCAATTGGCCTCGATTGCGTTGGACTTCTCACGCAAATGGTCGACCGAACACACGTCTATGGCATACACATATCGTGCTATAGAGTCCTTTCAGCCTTTTTTTTATTAATCTAATTAACATCGATTCGGGGAGTGCGGTTAATAGGCGCGTTGCCATGGCCGTCATTGCCTGAGTGAAATCGTTTACCGACTCTCCAGGTGGCGCTGTCTTAACTCCTGCATTCTCTCAACGTCGTCCCAGCTACTTCAGAACCTTGCCAGCCGCGCTACGGAGGCCGTCCCAGATAATCGGCCGTTTCCTCACATGGAGCCGTGCTAGCCCGCCCAGTTACTATGTCGTGAAAATTCTGGAGAACCTCGACCCAAGGACACTGAAATTGCTTTTGTACGTACTCCAATTTGAAGACGAAGTCTACAACGGATCACCTGTCATTCGACCCGTGAAAGGACACTTCCCATTTATCCAGCTTGATTCAAGACTGGCCTGAGGGTGGTCTAAGAGCTGGCCGTCGGTAACTTCCGTCCCGTGTGAAACTCCCCGCCAGCTGCAGTCTGTCTACAATCACCGGTTCGTTGGTTTTCCCGTCGCCAATTGTCCGGTCCTGGGTTACGCCACTCTTCTTTCACTTTCTCTCTACTTAATCCGCTTGAGGTATTTGACCGCTCTGGCTTCGGAGGTGGCCTAAGAGTTGATATGTCACTAGTATGCCTTTTTGGCAGTACGCCCTGATGCGACTGTCCCGATGCCGAAAATGGACCTGCACTCTCCTGGGCTGCCGCGCATGGGAGCTAACTGTGAAGTCATTGATGGACCCAAACCGAATTTCTTCCCCAAACGCTTGCGCTATTCCCGCATCCAACGACTGTCTATAAGTTTCATGGGCCTGGAAAAGAGAAACTTTTATGGCGGACGCCATGTCCGAACTTGCAACGGCATGAGGCTCGGTTGGACATTTATGTCTTCCAGCGGAAAATTATAATCAATGAGTGAGGGATTCAGCTCGCCCGGGGGTGGCGCCACTGGCCTTGATGGCGTTCTCGCCTAACCTGTGCCCCTCACTGAACGTGCTGCATCTTCTCCCCAAGAATCTTCTTGCGCAACACTGCCTGCTTCTGATCGCAGGGGCTTATCTTTAATTTTGCTGACCGAAAACATTTTTAATTTCTACTTGAATTTCAAAATGAATATTAAATAACATAAACACCTGCTGCTCTGCGAGGCATCGTCGTTTTGGCTTATTTATTTATAAATTTTTTTTATGTGCATCTCGCTTATAACGCTGATCACAGGCAGTCATTTCATCGAACCCGACTCTAGTGATAATGTTTTCAAAAAAATTTAGGCGCCATATTTGTAACACGTTTATAGTTTCGGTGGGGAACTTCGACTAGCAGAACCTTATGCAAATTTTGCTGGTCCATTGCCCTTAAATTAGAATTTACGGCCGACTTATTCTATGGCTTCGGTGATTACCCCCTGCCCTTACTCTCATGCTTCATTTTCTGTACGATACAGTTTGGAATTTTAATAAATAAATATATTTTTTTGCACTTATGCCAACAATTTTATTCAATAGTTGGCATTACTAGAATTTTAACGGATGTTTAAAGTCAGACGTGTCCGAGGTCTTGCCAAATATAAATAATTCAGAAAATAGGATAAGTACTACGATAATAATATATATGTATACGGCGCAGGTATTCTGTAAGGTTAATTGATTTATGTGTGATCCCTGCACTACGCTATTGGAGCTCCAACAAAGGTGTAAAGATGGGGATAAATTAACTTCTTGGCAGCTATTTCTTCCTCACTCTCGCCTGCGTTTTGCGAACGAGTAATCAAATTTGGCAAAACCCGAATTCGGATTTAACATAATACTTCTTAATGTTATAAATATGTGAATAAATAATTGGATAAATAATTGAATAAATAGGAGAATAAATAATTGAATAAATAGTTGAATAATTAATTGAAAAAATATTTAAATAAATAATTGAATAAAGAATTGAATAAATATTTTACTTAATTACTAATTACTGATTAGCCGGGATCAGCAAGGGATCAGCACATATGTCCGTCTTGAGCGAGATGGCCAGTTAATTTTGTCTTCGGCAGTGACCAGAATATCGGTAAATCGCAGCAATTCGGCAGGTAGCCGGACTCACTCTGTAAGATTTACGGCCGGTTTTAATGATGCTAGTCGTGTATGGTTTTATTTTAGAATTTACTACCAGGAACCTAAAGTGTGCCAGGAAATCGGTGCAGTTGTGCTGGCTGCGTGCACTGTGGTAACGGAGGAGAGACACCAGGGGAATCTCTTTGGTGCAGGCAAAAGCATATGCCGAAAACAAAAATTTTTAAAGCAGCGTGACCTACTGTTGACCACCTGTGTAAGAGAATTAATTTTTTTATGTGTTCTCGAATGATCGCTAGTGCATTTATGCCGAACTTTGTTGCTCAACATTTCAGATATGGAGGGGAGGGGATAATGGATACCTGCAGAATATCTGAACACCCTTAAGTACGCCCTGCCAACTTACTCCAATGGCGATCACAATGCACAGAGTAGCATATCTCGATTAATGCGTGGCTGATAGTTTATCGGCGAAAAGTTCAAATGTGACAGAATGTACAACCTACACACTTTTAAATTTAAATCATTGATGATGAAAAATTATGTTTTGTTCATTACCTTTATAGTTATCTCCTGTCTCTGATGACTATTAATTAGATTAAGGGTAATGATGGTCGGCTCGACCTACCAAGAATAACGCGAAGTTATTATATGAGTTAACTTTATTTATTGTATTCGACAGCACCGTATGTGTCAGCTCGAGAATATCTTAAAGACTAATATCTTAAAGACTAAAGAAGACTAAAGGAAGGAATGTTGAATATTTACTTGCTAGCCCCACTCTATGTCGCAACGCCGGATGCTGTCCAGCATAATGCTGAGCTTGCGCCTCGTGCAAGGCTCATATTACGCCTCCGCGACGATAGCGCGCAATGCACTCGATGACCAAAGACAGCTTGGTCAGCACTATTACATTGTATTATAGTGACCCGTGCCCATATTGGTCGCCTATGTTAGCTTATAGCTAAATCGATTGTGAGACGGCCGACATAGCGTTACTGAGGGTGTTCACGAACAGATAGCAGTGATTTTATTTTCCTTCTTTTTGTCGAGGATGCTTGCATGTAGATGGCCTACCCACTCAAGCGATGGTTTCCCATCTACTAGTATCGGCCGGTGACTGGAGAATTAGCCTCTACCCCTAACTACTATTGGTACCTGATGTAATCTAATACTACCTGTTGCCGGTCTGCACAGTACACTTATTGAGCGCTAAATAAAGAAATTCCTACGTGGGACAACAAGGAATTTAATTTTGACAGCAGGTAATAACGACACGTAAACGCTTTCTGACCAATTTGGAGTATCGGAATGAAGCTGCCCAGCAGGATTTCCGGTGCTCAATCTAGTTCTGATATTCCTACATACACCGAATCACAAATGCACACACACACTTGTAAACGCAGGCTGCACGCTGTGAACAGCTGCTGCCCTTTCGATCCACTATGGAAGATTAATTCGTGAATAACTTCTAAATTAAGAGTATGATCTTAAAGAAACTTTCCGAAGGTATCCGAAATCCAACCGATATTTATCGATAATAAGAAAACAAGATGAGTTATCGATTATTTGAAGTCGACGCGTTCATATAGACGGACGGACAGATGGACAGGTGAACAGACAGACGGACAGGGCTAGAGCGACTCGGCTAGTGACGTTGATCAAGAATATGTATATGTCGGCGCATAGTGAGTACGTATTGATGTGAGTGTGCGTATGTGTATGTATGGGTATGCTTTTTGGGTAATTCACCGTAATGGTAATTTCATCGTTATGGTAATGTTGCATCAGCCTCTAATTGTATTGCGATTGGTTGTCTACATTTTGTCGCGTTGAGAAGAACAGTAGAAGCGACAGCGTGGTGTCGCTGTCGCCGAGTGTGGTTCGGTGGTAGGCACAAAGAAGAAGAAGAAGAAGAAGAAATAGGCAATTTTATTCGAACCTTTTGTACATTATTGAGCAAACTTTTGACAAAGTTGTGTATTCCTTCCCCCAGAACGTCTTGGGAACAAAACAATGTGCGGTGTTCACCATAACTCGGCTGAATATTATCAGAAAATAAAAAACCAATGAAAATTAGTTAAATTTTAATCAAATCTTCCCCCCAACGTTCTGATAATTTTTTTTTTCATTTAAAAGTTTTTGGCGGCCATCTAAAGTGGGAACTGTTATTTTCCACGAAAAATTCCGACATTTTACATTTAATGTAAAAAAAAATTGTACTAAACGTTGGGGGCGGTATTTTATATGATGAAAATGTATAGAAAGTTTTTAAATGAATCGGTGAAGTAGTTTTTAAATGGCAGTGAACACGGGCTTTTTGTTTTGAGAAAAACGCGTCTAAAGTTTATGAATTATGAATTATAGCGTTGAATGCCAGGAGATTAATAAGACAATAATTTTAAGAATATTGCTTATATCGGCCTAAAATTTTAAAGACATTCTTGAAATGTTAAACAATAAGATAAGAAAAAAAATTCGATTTTTCGAAAGTGAAACCCAACGGCCGAAACAACAAATAAAAACAAAGTGCTGCTACCTAAATTCAACGCAGACTTTGTTGGCACCGACGCATCGGCTTGGTGCTCTACAGTAAATATAATTTTGGCAGAAAATACCATAAAAGGCAGTGCATTGGTGATGGCTTTGAGTGCAGCGATGGAAGGTAGTGCGTCGGAGTGGTTTTCTTAAATATTTTTTCTGACATAACTTGCACCGAATTAAAAGAACTTTTCGTTCTGCGTTTTGCCAGTGTAGAAACACCAGCGGCTATGTTTCTGGCAATAATAGCAAGTTGCCCGACCGACGGCGAATGTTTTTCTAATTATGCTAGTCGCATGAGGACGCCACTTATCGCAAAATGGCGTGAGATGGCTGTGGAGGAAATTCCAGTTTCTGTCACGCTTGCTAAGTTGGCTTATGTTGATAGCACATTGCAGCGTCTGACCTTTACTTAAAATGTGCGCACCAGAAGTGAATTGCAAGCCGAGCTTAAAGCATTTACGTTCACCAAAAGTAAGAAAATTATGGAAGAAGAAACAGCTCCATCTGACATAACGCGCCAAAAAATTGCAACAATAAAGTGTAATTTCTCTGGAATACTGGGCCACAAGATGAACGAATGTAGAACTAAAAAGCAATCTTTCGCCTTGTGCTAGCAACAGTAACGGCAGGAGTGCATTTGGTCACCATCAAAAATATGCTATAACCTGCTTTAAGTGTGGTGAGCTTGGCTATATTTGAACACATTGCCGTAAAATCAAAATGGACAAGCTCAAGGATCTGGTGAAAAAAGTTGTTGAGCCCAAAAGAGAGATGGTTCATCAAGGTGAGACATTTCCAACAACGTTCGCGGAATGTTCATTAATCAAACAGAAGATAAGTGTCAAATTAGTAGGTAAAAGAACTTTCAATGTAGTGATGTTGAAAGGTATTGGCAATGACAGCATTTTTAGCACATTGCAAATACTTAGCAACGTAAACATTAACAATCATTGTCTCGAAATATTGTTCCATGTTTTCGACAATGAGTATTTGAAAAATTTTATCAATTTTGATCGAGAAGTACTGTCCCCTGGATTCAGTGTCATAATATCACCAGGAAAATTTGAAATTGTCAGATCAAAAAACTGTAAACTCTTATTCAAATTATGAGAAATTTAATTAGTTGAATACTGATCTTGCTGGTGAAGATAGACAAAAATTAAAAAGTTTATTAATGGAATTCCTTCGTCTAGAGTTAGTTCGGGTGAAATGCAAATTAAATTAGTAACCACAAAAAATTTTTCAAAGAAGACCATATAGACTTAGCCCAACTGAAAGAGAATTGGTACGAGACAATATTAATGAACTATTGGAATGTAAGGTCATAAAACCAAGGTGCTCACTATATGCAAGACCCATAATGCTTTCTGCGTTGATTACCGCGAATTAAATTCTTATACAGTCTCAGATAGATACCCCTTGCCCCTAATATCAGACCAGATAGCCAGATTTCATGGGAGCGAAATATTTTTACTTGTTTAGACATGGCAAGTGGATATTACTAAATCCCCTTGCACGAAGATTCGGTAGAGCGTACAGCTTTTGTCACCCCAGATGGACAATACGAATTTTTGACAATGCCGTTTGGGCTCATAAATGCGCCTTCAGTTTTTCAGCGTACAGAGACGCAACCACTCGGAGACCTTACAAATACATTTGTGGTCGTTAATATGGATGACGTAATGGTGGCTGCTTCAACGAAAAGTACGGCGTTGGAAAGGTTACAGATTACTCTTGATTGCCTCACGAAAGCAGCATTTTCATTCAATATGAAAAAGTGTTCTTTTCTTAAGTGAACAGTTTAATATTTGGGATACGAAGTGAGTGCAGGTAAAATTTGTCCGAATTCGCTCAAAATTGCAGCGTTAACTGTCTTCACCTCCCCAGTCGGTCTCTGCTTTATGATATTTTATTGGATTACCGTCTTATTTTAGGCAATTTTTGCAAGGATTTTCTTGTTTTATGAACTTCAGAGAAGAATGCATTTATTTGGAAGCCAAGTCATGAACAAATAAGACAAAAAGTTGTTCTATCCTTACACAGAAGCCAGTCTTAGTAATTTTTTACCCGCAGCATCCCATCGAATTGCATACCGATGCAAGTTCTCGTAGATACGGTGCCATCTTATTACACAAAATCAACTGTCGTTGATTAGTAAGGCTGCTTCACCTGCTGAGTTACGGAACAATTCCTATGAATTGGAGACTCTTGCTGTTGTTTTGTCTATAAAACATTTTTGCCATTATTTATTGGGTAGAAAATCTGTTGTCTTTACTGACTGCAACTCACTTAATGCATCAAGGACTAAACATGACTTATCTCCCAGGTACAAAGATGGTGGGCTTATTACAGTCAGCCTGGGATAAGAACTGAGTTAGCTTGGTGAAGTCCGTTTTCCGAAATTGGCGATCTCGCTTTGGAGGTTTACTACCAGGGTTTAGCACCCGGCCAGGTAAATCTATCAATACCTCTAAAGTGGGGTGATAGAGATCTTCCGGACATGATATAGGCTCAGTACGCGAAACAGACAAGAAAGATTGCTCCAAAACAAAAAAAGGGTGAAGCATTTTGTACAGCGAATTTGGGATAGCATTAATTTGACACACACAGCCCAAATAAATTATCAAGAAAATCATTTTGAGTCGTGGAAGTCAACACGCTAGGATCAGGACTAGAAATCCAAGTAGTTCCAGCAATATTGAAGTTGCCGAGAACTATGAGAAAATTACGAATGGAAACCATAGCAGAGACAGTATGTATAGCAGAGAAGTGCATCGAATAGACAGAATTATCTGAATAAGGAAGAATATAGGAACATGTAATAAAAAGGCGGACACTGTTAATACACAATTTGCCAGAAACTAATTCTATATAAATACTAAGATTACTGATTACTATCTCCGAAAATAAATCAGCGTCAACAGTAATAAGTACACCACCACCACGACGAGAAGTGCGATTTTTTTTATAGATAGACAGCTTGTTAGATAGTATTTCAGAATTTAGGATGTCAGCCTTTAACCTCTTTCAGAGAAGGCAATGACATGAAAAGGAAAGGATGGGTTACTAAGATAAAGATTACTAAGTTTGCTACAAAGACCTCTTACATTCTGATAGCCAAGCGAGAATGAGGATGTTAGTTTTTTGCAAGAGGTGGAGTTAGATTAACACCAGGAGGCCGAAGCGCAATCGGAGACCGATTTTTCTTTTTCGCAGTGTATTCTTTAATAATGAAGTGGTCTGACCAGAATTCTTTACAGCTAATTTTGCTGAAATGTTCGGCCGGAACACTTATTTTAAATGGAGAAATTTCTCAAACGTATGAAAATTTGAATATTTCCACAGTAATATAAACTTTCAGTTTGGACTGAACAAAGGCCTTGACATCATCAGATCAGGGGCAAACCTAGAAACAAAAATTTGTTTTTTTTTGTGGAACACCTGCAAGGGTCCCATTTGGAACGTCAGCTATAGCTTCTAATGGAGTAATAGCCTTGGATGCTTAACCATTTCATTCGGTCGGTTTGTTAGCACTAGAAAGTTGATCAGTGTCAACAGTGCTAATAATTACACAATCAGAAAAATCTTCGGGATCAGAAGGAGAAATATCCATGGGAACTATATTGGTTTGGTCACTTCTGTATTTGATGTGTGGAGAGGGGGATGAGAAATGAATGAATTGTAAGTTAGAGCGGATGTAGTGGGCGATTCTGCAGGGGCAGAAAGTTCATTTGGGCCAATAGACATCCTAAAATTGACTTTTTTACGCCTTGAAGATTCGTTCAAAATTTTCACAGCTTAGTTTGGATGCCCTAGCTCTTATGGTTTTTAAGATATTTCAAAAAACAGAGTAAAAAACCGATAATTATAGATAATAAGACAACGAGACGAGGATTCGACGATTTGAAATAAACTTTATCTGCGTAAATTATACACGAAGCTAAAAAGTCCACGATCAGCTTTCTAGCTTTTGTAGTCTCCCAAATCGACTCGTTCATACAGACAGACAGACAGACGGACTTGGCTAAATCGACTCGACTATTAATAATGATCAAGAATATATGTACTTCATAGGGTCAGAGATGCCTCCATACCTTTGCACAAAATCATTATACCCTAATTTACCCATTTTCAACGGGTAATCTCTGCAGCTAAATGGTTTTTGCAGAAGCTAAGGTAGCACCTTACACAGCACGGAACTAAACTCTCCTAATTATAAATCGGTCTCTCCTAAGCAAACAAAATATCAGCTGGGCTGGGTCTTCATACCAAAAGTCGGAAAGGGCTCCTACATTTCATCGCAAATCTTCAGACCAATCATCTGACGTCGTGAAAATTAAAATTTGAACCACCATTGCTCCTAAGATCTACAGAAGCGGATCAACCCCCTGTTGTTCAAATCCCTGCATATAAAGGATGGGTCTTCATACCAAAAGCCGGAAAGGGCTCCCACATTTCATCGTAAGTCTTCAGACCAATCATCTGACGTCGTGAAAATTAAAATTTGAACCACCATTGCTCCTAAGATCTATAGAAGCGGATCAACCCCCTGTTATTCAAATCCCTGCATATAAAGGATGGTACCCTAATTGCCTTCCTGGACATAGAAGATGGTTTCAACAACGTCGTTACGGGGGCAATTACTGAGGCAATGATGGACTTGGGGGTTAAAACCCGTTATGTGAGATTAATCAATCAGTTGGTCACATGCAGAGTCGTGACATCTGCAGTAAATAAGGTGGATGGCTGTCAGACAGTTGTCAATAAAAATGACATTATGTGATCTGATGACAGGAAAAACCAGTAACTGCAATCTAACGATCCACACCACAAAAGCGCAACTTGTACTCTGCTCTACAAGATATAAGATTCCACCCTTAAATCCTCCGAAATTCCTTTCAGCGACAGCATTAAATATTAGGGACTAGTATTAGAAAGAAAACTTAACTGGAATCTGAATGCTTTAAATACGAGCACCTTTGGCGAAGAACTAGCCACTCTGGCAGCAATTTGGGTCAGAGACTCCAATTACTGGAAAGTATATCAAGTAGGTCATTTGTCCATTCTGAAGGACTTTAACGTTGTCCCTGCAAAAACGGAATACTGACAATCCTTTCAACACACTTTTTTCAAGTATGGAGGACTGGCGTACTAACACTCCACGCCAGGCCGGAGCAATAACTTTTTACAGAGACGAATACAAATTAGTCAGTTGGGTGGGTGGGCGGTGGAGTATACTATCCTCAACTCAACATCTTTCAGGTTACCTGAGCTATGTAACATCATGCATGCCAAAGTACTAGCAAGCAACAAAGGCTTCAAATTCTAAACAATTCGAATGCCAACTCAGTCAGTATAAGCATCTACGGAAATAGTCATGCAGCTCTCAAATCAATAGTAACGATCACAGCAAAGTCGATAGCAGTCACAAACAGGACAAACAGTACAGTCACAAACAGGAGAGGAAAGGCAACTGTATAGCAAACGAATTAACCAGACTAGGCATGACATAAATTTTCGCAATAGCAGGAGTGACCAAGGCCGGGATATTTTTTTACGGATCTTTAAACGGTTTGACTAGACATCTACAAATTTTGTGACTTTAGCTCTAAAACTGATACAGATACAGGCTTTTGTTATTCATGGGCCATGCCATTCAAGTTGGCGTGGCCAGGCTATCAAGTCGCAATTTTTTGGTGAGGTAACCCAGCAATTGTCACTAGCAATCTACATACCAAATTTGGTCACTCTAACTTTAATATTGTGGAAATATTCACCTTTTATCGACTTGCGAGTTGAGGTGTATTGACGTATTATCGATTTGCCAGCCTCCCAGTGTGCGTGGCACAAAAAACTTAACACTCTGTCTGAACGCAGAGACGCACGCACAGACCGATGGATGGACAGCATGATGGACATTGCACAAAACTAATATACTGTTATCACTTTGTGAACGGGTATAAAAACTTTGGCAGAACACACCGAGCCTTCGCATAGCATGATGCTACGCTAGATAGCGGTTTGCCTTATATAAAAGAGGATCGCTCCGGCAGTCGGAATCAGATCGAAAAAAATTGCTAAATTCGTCCAATTCAAATTCAAACTGGGCCTTTTCTGATCAGAGCATCTTCACTTAGTTGACAGAGTTTTAAATAAGATCCATGGCATAAAACATAACCACTATCGCAGAAACCATGCCCGGTTAGGTTAGAGCGGTTGCCGATATAATCGACACACTTAGGCCAGAGTTAGGTCACATTGGAAGATGTATAGTACTTTCATAGGTAAGCCTTGCTTGAAAGCGTGAAAATATACGGCTAGTAAAGCTTAGATAACATAAAACAGCCATTTCCGATTAGGTTAGAGCGGCTGCCGATAGAAGTCTGAACGAATGAGGCTTACAATGCTTTTACGGTATATTCGATCGATATATATATATGTATATATTTTGAAGAGTCTTCTTCTGTCTGCTGCATATGCAATCGAATGGCAAAACTTCAAAAACACTTTTTCACTGCCAGTATTGTACCTTAATGCCGTATGATCTGTCTCGGAACATTGATGGTTGCATAGTTGGTGATGAGACGAATTCCTTCTTTAAATTTTGGTCCTGTTATCAATGCTAAGCTTAACTTGGCGGTCAGTAATAATTAGTATACTAATATGCAACATAAACAAATAGTTATTTTCTTACTTACTTAAGCTTAGAAATTAATAAGCATGAATAATGTCACTTAAAATTCATAATGCCAGAAATGTTCTTTAAAAAAAAACAGTAAAAAAAAGTTAAAATTATTTTAATTACGGAAATCTGACAAATATATATTTTATTAACTAGGGTAGAATATGAACAAATTATACAGTTATGCTTAACATAAGCAGATATCAGTTGAATCCTTTAACTAATATCAGCCGATATATTCCACGGGGATCTTGAAAAATTATTGATTTCTATTATTCGCTTGCTATATCTGGACAAGAAAATTATCAACATTCGTGAAGATGACGTTATGACATTTATGGATCAGCAAGTCGTTCGACACTGTATCATAATATATTTTACTTAAATCCAATTATAGAGTTGCTCCATCTTTGTTAAAATGCCAATCCATGGAATGGATTACCTTCCACCAAAGTAAGGACATATCACGATAGTCGGGTATCTACCCTAAAGACAAACAGAATTTAAATCGTTATGTACTTTATCTCAATGATTTCTGCGGAAGCAGAATATATATCGGGCGCTGGTGGTTTTCAAACTGCGCTACCGCTGCGTCCGCAATGAAAATGATCTCATACTTCAGGCTAGGCATCATATTAGCACAGCGCATGTTTCCCTGATGCAACTATATTGCTGACCGTGGGATGTTTGCTCAAACAATGTTGTTTCTTATTTTACACCGAAGATCCATAACCTGAAAAATGTTGTAACAATATTTAAAACAAAAGTGCTCTAGTTGAAACAGCCCGATTACTAGATTTCTTGATTCCAGCTGCGACCTGTTACCTGTATTTCAACCACATTGCCTTCAGGCATATACATATATATGTATACACCAAATCACACACACATACAAACGCACGTCGCAAGCTGCCCACTACTGAAAATTAATATGAATATCATGAATATCTTCTAAACTAAGAGTATGATATTTATGAAATTTTCAGAGCAAGTATTTCCACTAGACCATTATACCGTTTTCACTCATTTTTACAATTTAAAATTTAATCCGCCAATCTTTATTGTTTATTGTCGTAAACTTTGACGGGCAACATTTACTTTATACTTCTTTTCTCATCGATTGTTGTCTTCATAGAGCTCAATTTTGTATAATTTTGTCCACATTGTGCAATTATTACTGTAAAAAATTATACAAATTAAAACATAAAATGTGTTATGACAGCTTGTTGACAGGTAACACCAGTAGTAATAATCAATATGGGCCGACATTAAACCGATATCGAATAATTTGTTTCAGAGTAGACCTGGTACGAATTTTCTGAAAATAATGGTAAATAAAAATTATCTGTTAATAAAAATGAATATCCCTTATTTCATTAATATAAAATCAGATACACGTAGACAAAGACAAGTAGGTGAAATTGCTAGAGTCAGGAGTGGCCGATTAGGAGATACCCTGAATCCAGTATTCACACAAACATACAGAAAATCACACATACACAAACTCACGCTGCAAGCTGCGCACTTTTCATAACGATTCCACTACGAAAAATACATTTTTGAATAATTTACAATCTAATCGTATGATCTTAATAAAATTGTCATGACTTCAAAATCATTCAAAATTATGTACAAACCAAATCGAAGATAGTATCCAAAAAGATAAATACTCTTGATCCACCTGCGTATGCTTTACGACAACATAGGATACACAATTCAGTGGCTCTAACTCTTGTAGTTCCTAGGATATGCTCGAAAGACCGGCATGTATCGTATTAACCCTCTAGCTCTTATAGTCGCTGAGATTAACAAGTTCTTACAGAGAGTCGGACAGACTCCACTAGGCTAAGCCAAAAATATATACATTTTATAGAGTTCAACTTACGTCCTTCATACATTTTCACAAACCCAAACGTGGAGGATTATTTACAATTTCAAATAAACTTGATCTGCGTATGGTACCCACAAGCTTAAAAAGCCAAACTTCAAATCTCTAGCTTTTGTGGTCTCTAAAATCTACGCGTTTATACAGACAGACGGACACAGAGACAGACGCACGGGGCTAGATCGAATCGCTTAATAATGCTGAGCAAGAATATATATATACTTGATGAGGGCGGAGATGTTTCTTTTTACCTGCTGCATACATTTCCACAAAACCATTATTATACTCTTTTTACCCATTTTTATAGGGTTCGGGGTATGATCACATGCGCTTGTTGGCTGTCAAACATTAAGTTTTTCGTTTCTTAACCAATCTTAATGAAACTAGTATATTCAAACCCAAATTTGGTGTCTGTAGCTCCCATAATAAACAAAATAACCCTAAAATTGTTGAGGTTGAAGACTTTAGAATGGGATGGGATGATTATAGACAGACGGACATGGCTAGATCGACTTGACTGTTGATCATGACCGAGAATATATATACTTTATGGGGTCGGCAATGCGTTCTTCTATTACATATATTTGCACAAAACCATTATATCCTTTTTACCCAATCCTTATGGGTTCAAGGTAAAAAAAGAAGTATCTGGCGGCGGCATAAAAACAAATCCAATCAAAATAGAAGGGAGTCACAACTAACTATGAACAGGCTACAACGCTTTACAATGTGAGATCATTTCTGGGCCCCAAAAGATACTATTGCCGCTTCATTAGAGAGTTTGCCTCCATGGCGATGCCTTGACTAATATCCAAAAAGACGATAATGCTAAAGTTAGTTATCAAAATTAATTTTTATGAGGATTAGACTCAACCTTTCAATAAAGTTAACGACGTTCTTGTATCAGAATTCCGGTGCTCTATACAGATTTAAAGAAGCCATTCGATTTAACTATAGATGCTTCAGCACCAGGGCTAGAAGCGGCTATCTCCCACAATGATGAAATAGGTCTCGTTTCCAACAAACGTGTTGTTTAAAATTGTTTTCGCCTTTCCTTTTAAAGCATGAGAACCTTTACCGTGATAAAAATCTAAACATAATCAAATTCTTAGTTCAAACATTGGAATGCATTCGTGGATGATCAAAATGCCAACACTTTTAATAAGACAAGAAAAGAAAATAAAGTGGCCGCATTATAACCACCATATACGAATGCGGAGGGCAAATAAACGGTATTTCGAAAAGTTTACAAAATTTGCTGTGGTTCAGCCTATAAAAGGAAAAAATGCTACATCTAATGAACATTTTCTCAATTACACAAACATATTATGAACCATCTCTCAATTCAGAAACAAGTACTTTTTTGTTAAAAAATCCGTTTGACATTGACACCGTGAATGCCTCTCCAGTTCATAGCACCTCAAACGAACAGGTTGAAAGACTATAATTACACTTATACAAATCGTAAGAAATCGGGCATCAGGGTCCCAGTTTAATCCACGAAAGGGAAATAGTACGAATTGCTTCTGTACCGACACAATTCGGTCTTGATGAAATGAGTATGGTGGTGACCATACGCATAAACAGTCTTTGTCGTCTAAGAGTCATCAAACTTCTTGGACCATCCTTTGATGAATCCAAGAACTGTCATAGCCTTAGTAACATGAGAGTCAAATTTAAGTTTGTGATAGAAAATGACACCTATTGCTATCAGTATTATTTACCCGTTCTAGCAGTATGTTACCAAGTGTGTACGGAAATATTTGGGGGGAGCTTCTATAAAGAGGTATTATCTTGAACTTAGAACCAGGGCTGCAAACCCAAAAAAAAAATGTCGTTGGTTCGGTTCACGTTTTTTTCAGATTTATGAACCCTGGTTTTGGTTAGAGCCTGGATTCGGCACCGTTAATTATCTTTTATAATTTCTTCACAAACAAAACTCAAAATTGACTAAAACTCTTTTGCCTGTTGCTTCCAAGAAGTCAGTTGTGTGATGAAAACCCCGTTAAGCATGTGCTACAACATGCTTATGTACAGTTGCGAAAAAAAAAATAGCACCACTATGACATTTTTTCTTATTGATCAAAAAAATAACAATTAGTATTGCGATATTTTAAAAATTTGATATTTAATATATTGCTTAGTATTCCCCCTAAACGAAAAGGTAGTACTTCGCTTGTAATGGTAATAGATTTTTTTTTTTTTGTAATTTTAAGGGAAAAGGTCGAAAAAATGGCGGAAAAAATAATAGCACCACTTATGCTTTTTCATGAAAAACGTTAAATTTCGTACAGTTTCTTCGACAAAAAGCACGTACTCAAGAGATTTAACTTCGATTTCATTATTTTAAGCATTATGTTTAAAAAAAATCCAAAATTATTGATACAATGGGCCTTGGAATACGGAAAAGTGCAAAATCATCAGAAAATTGATATTGTATGGAAAATCAAAGAGATAACTTGGTCGATTGATTGGCTTTTCAATTAAAAATATACTAAATGACATAAACTATAAAGAAAACGATGAAACACGTAGATAAAAAGGAGCTATACGACAGATTTACGTCAAAGTGTTGATTCTCGAGAGCACACAGTATCCTTTCAAGGCTGCAACTGACATAAAAAAAGGAGCTTAATACAACTGTGACACTGAAAACAGTTCACACATGTGTCAAACAAGAAAATTTAAATGCTTGCAGCCCAAGAAAGGTCCGTCTCCTTAAACGCGAAACATATTGCCAAGCGCATGAAGTTAGCAAAGAATCATCAAAATTGGCCAACCCAAAAATGTAGTAATATTTTATGAACAGATGAGAGTAAAGTTGTTATGTTTGGTAGAAAAGACTCTCGTTCGAACGTCTAGTACCCTTAAAGCTCAAAATACAATCCAAAATTCACTACAAAGACTTTTAAACATGGAGGGCCAAACATACTGGTATGGGCTTGTTTTTGTTATTAGGAGTAGGTCCAATACATTGAGCCAAACCCATAATGAACCAACACGGTTGTGTTAATATCTTAGATGCAGTAATGCTACCTTACGCAGAGTATAAGATGGCGCTATTATGGGTCTTCCAAGAAGGCTATGACACCAAACACGCCACCAGGATAGCAAAGGAATGGTTCAAAAGAAAACCAGTGAACGTTTTGGAGTGCGCTGTGCAGCCACCAGATCGAAAATCTATAGGCTAATGTCAAAAAGGCAGTTGCTAGTATTAAACCAACTAGCAACGGATCACTTTGGCAAGCCATTTACGAGTCCTGGTGGAAAATTCCTCTGAAACGATACCAGGACTTGGTTGAATCGATGCCAAGTCGTTAAGCAGCCTTTATTTCCAATAAAGGTATCGCAACTATATATTAAATTGATAAAATATTCTTAGTTTTGACACACAATTATCTTTAAGTAATGAAAGTCTTAAATATTTCTCATTTTTAGAGTTTTAAGTGAATATTTGAAAAGTGGTGCTATTATTTTTGCCGCCATTTTTTCGACCTTTTCCCTTAAAATTAAAAAAAAAAAATAAAATCTATTACCATTACACCGAAGTACTACCTTTTCATTAAGGGGGAATACTAAGCAATATATTAAATATCAAATTTTTAAAATATCGCAATACTAATTGTTATTTTTTTGATCAATAAGAAAAAATGTCATAGTGGTGCTATTTTTTTTTTCGCAGTTGTATGTATAGATGTACATATGCTAAAAATAAGTTTTTCAAATTAAAAAATATAATGAACTAAAATACTTTTTAATAATTGTGGTTTAGTTCTGGTTCAGGTTGGGCTGTCTTTCTTCAAACAGATTCCATGCAGGGTGCGGTTCAACATTAAAAGTAATGAATAATCCGGTTTGCAGCTTTGCTTGGAACAATTAAGATTACCAGAGAAGAGAACTCAAGAAAGTTAGTGGTTTTCATAAACCCACGCTGGGAAGATGAAATAATAGAGTTGAATAAATGTTGCACCGATGTTACAATTCTCTTAAAAGCTTTTTGAATAGCGGACAATTTGGATTTGTAATTTTCGAAAGCAGTCCTTATGCCTTTTTTATGGAGAGGAATGATGAACGATTCCCTCCAAATATCAGGGAAAGATGAGGTGTCAACAGACAACTTAAAAAGTTTTAAAATGGGCTACCCAAAGACTTTTTGTACAATATCTTGGATTTGGAATAAGTAGTTCTAACAAATTTTGCAAATAGATGCCCTGAACTATTTTCGCACTCACGGTTTGAAATCTAAAAAATTGCTGTGGAATTTGGGAATCGACAACGGCAAAAACAATTTTTGTAACATACGAGACTTAGCCCAGAGAAGTTAGATGTGGCAATTACATAACGGGAGAAATCACCAGCATTTCATATTCAACTATTTATTCAATTCTTTATTCAATTATTTATTCAAATACTCATTCAATTTTTTATTCAATTATTTATTCTCCTATTTATTCAATTATTTATCCATTTATTTATTCACATATTTATAACATTAAAAAGTATTATGTCAAATCCGGCATTCGGGTTTTGCCAAATTTGATTACTCGTTCGCAAAACTCAGGCGAGTGCGAGGAAGAAATAGCTGCCAAGAAGTTAATTTATCCCCATCTTTATACCTTTGTTGGAGGGTAGGGTAGGGATCACAAATAAATCAATTAACCCCACAGAATACCTGCGCCGTATACATATATTTTTATTTTATTTATTAGACGATCAGATTACTAAAAAATTTAATATATCTAGACTTAAAACTGATCGGAATATATAGATTGAATCGAATTGCCACGCCGTCTGTGGAACTAGTCAAACAATCGGAACACGTTATCTTACGTGGGTATACACGAATATGGATTGTAAAATTTCAAGCTTTTGCTTCCAAATCTGCGAAAAAATTACATTTATAAGGACAGACTTATGCGAAAAGCTACCATATGGCATTTCTTTTTTAGGCGTTACTCATACTAGTATTCCTTGGTATTTGTGTATATAAAATTTTGTCTATACAATTTTGTGTATTTGGTGTTTGTATGAATGAGTCACCAGAGTCAGCAAATTTGATATGAAGAGCCCGGGACTGGTATATTCTTATCATGACCATCCCAATTAAGATCATAAAACGATTGGAATTGTACTAGTCACAAATTGGCCCCTTTTGACCACGCGAATGGGGGGAAGTATCCAAAATCCAAAATATTCACGCGTATGCTTCACGCGAACATTTGCCACCAAAGTTGTTTGATCTAGCTCTTATGGTTTCTAAGACATGTTTAAAAGACCGAGTCAAAAATCCGATAATTATCGAAAATAAGAAAACGCGATGATGAAGAATATACATATGGGGTCGGAGATGCCTACTTCTGCCTGTCACATACATTTGCACAAAACCATTACACCCTGATTTACCCATTTTCAATGGGTTCCGGATATAACCTGCATTTGTGATCATATTTCAAAGTGGGGCAAATGGCGAGATACTTCTTAGTGAATAATGTGCACAAATACTTGCGAATAAGGATTTTTGCTTATTACATAGACATATAGCGCAGAAATTCGATCGCACAGATCTAGATCTAGAACAGGACTCCACGATACAGTAGTGAGCAGTCTTCTCCAGTCGGATATCCTAAACCCAGTTGCAAGCTGTCGTGACCCTCTAGAACTCGAAACTACTTCGTTAATTATGAAGCGCTACAACTCCGGACCAGAAAGGTCCTGATATCTTTGTTTTATTTTTGTTATTAATACAAAATACTGCTGATAATGGGCATTGACAAGTGATTTTCATCACTTAGCACCGTTGACTCTTATAGCTCTTCAAAAAAAAACTTTTATACTATTTAAAAAACCATAATTGACAACTTTCATAAAGCTTAAAAAACAACATGTCAGAATACTACAGTCGGAAGCGCCCGACCAGGGCATATCCTTAACCTTAACCTCCTTGCATTCAAACATACACACAATATCACACAAACTAACACACGCCAAACTGGACACCTTACATAGCGGCCGCGCTTGGCCTCCAGTTTGGAAACTAAATTCGTGAATAACTTGCGGAGGCTATGACACACCGACAATTATGTTGTTCGACCTTAAACTTTGCCACGTAGTTTATAATCTAGGTAGAGCCAAATTGTTTTGTTTGCAAAACCTACTTTTTTTTTATACATATGGAGCCCCATATGACGAAAAACTAAACATTTTTCTATGGTGAGACTTTTTTTTAAAAAACTTTCAAAATATGTTATTTTTTCGTTAGCTTTTTTTCAGAGGTGAGCTTGCATTATTGATCATTACTCGAAAATGTCGTAACCGATTTTGAAAAGCTTTGCGATTATTAAAACCCAATGAATATATCCTACAAACTTTTTAATTTTAATCATTGGTTTTGCAACTATTTTTTTTCGGATTAAGATAATTTTTATTTCTTGTTTTTTTACTTTATTCGGCGAAATTCGGCGAAAAGTAAAAAAATTATATTCTGTTCGTCACCCATTGATTTATATAGCTGCATTAATTGGGCATCTTTAGTCATTGAAATCGATGGAGAAACGGCTGAGATATTATTATTTCAGCAAAGCTGCTTTATGACGCATTTTTTAAATTCGCTCATATAAATCATGGGTCAAACAGGCAATCCATATGCGTTAATGCATACATAATTAGCTCGAATAGGTCCGAATCGGCGGAATGTTTGGCGTTACTGAGGGTGTTCGCGAACAGATGGCAGTGGTTTTTTTCTTTTGCCGAAGATGCTTGTATGTAGAGTGCCAACTTTACTCAGCCAAAAGTCTCCCATCTACTAGTATCGGCTGGTGACTGAAGAATCAGCCCCTACTCCTAATGCTGGTAACTGCTATAACGGGAAACTATCGGTCAGTACACTTGTTGAGCGCTAAATAGGGAGTATTACCTAAGAAAGTTGGCCGACCACGTTTTCAACCGAAAGTCCTACCTGAGAGAATTTGGAAGAAACAAACAACCATAATTTATTTTGACCACAGGTAATAACGACACATTAACACTTACTGCCCAATTTGGAGTACTTATATATTTATACCGATACAATCCCGATTCGTTGTGCAACATATGTGGTAACTACATAGCCACTAAGACCTCTAAAATAATATTCAATGAAAGGTTACAAAGTGGTTGAAAGGTTACAAAGGTATAATACACTTTTTGGAATTGAACCCATAAATTGTAAAGAAGAGTGGGCACCAACTTTTATTAGCACTTCGTGCCAAGCACAGCTGTCAAAGCAACAAAACAAAGAGAAAGTGTCACATTAGGTTCTATGAAACCAATTTATATTAAAACAAGTAAGAACGTTGCAGTCGGACGTAACCGAGTGCGTAATACTCGTTCACAGTACACTTAAAATTATTATTGTTATTTTTGAAAAATATAGAATTTGTATATTTCGTAGGGGCGGGGGTAAACGTGGACAAAATTTTTTGGATCGATCTTCAGAGGAGGTCACCCGAACACAGTCTGCCAAATTTGGTGACCTTTGGCATTAAAATTGTGGGAGTTATGGATTCATGGCCGGCAAATTTGTTTACGGATTTTTAAAGGGCATGACCTACATTTCAAATTTTGTGACTCTAGCTCTAAAAGTGTGGGAGATATAGCCATTTCTGATTTTTTAAGGCGAGGTGGCTGAATAAATAAATAAATTCCAAATATGGAGCCTGTTTCTGAAAAACTGTGGGAGATAAAGACATTTCTGCTTCTTAAGGCGGTGGCGCTGGAGAGCGTGTCAGTGGGCGTTGCCGGAATATCAAGGTCGCATTTTTTGGGAGAGCTCTACAGCAATCTACATAGTACATTTGGTGATTCTAACTATTGTGGGAAATATTTACATTTTCTCGATTTGCGATTTGAAGTGTATTGACATGTTATCGATATGCCAGCTTCCCAGTGGGCGTGGCACAAAAATCTTAACACTGTGTCTGAAGCAGATAACTAGAAGTATATATTTAATTTCAAGTCTCTATCTTCAATGACGGACAACTTGATGGACATTGCACAAAACCAATACACTCTTTTCACTTCGCGAATGATTATAAAAAATACTAACAATTTTCTATGACCTATGATATGGCAAAATACCGATTCTCATGTTTCTGGATGTTACTTCTGCTCATTTGAAAAAATTGGTATTGGGTAAAGTATGAAATGTATTTATCCGCAATTATAATTATAATTGCTTACATCTGCAAAAAAGCAAAACAAAATAAAACAATAAAAAAATACCATATTTATAAAATTAAAAAAAATCTCACCATAGAAAAATTTTTAAAGTGATTTTTTGTTACAACGGGCCCCATATGTATCAGAAAAATAGGTTTCTATACAAAAAAAAAAATTGGATTTTATTACCTTGTATTATATAATCGTGGCTTTCAGCTTCCTGCGAAATCGGACATACAACTGTAAACACAGGAGAAATCGTCTACATCACACGAAACTACGACAATACGCTCTGACTTTTCAGGAGAAGATAAACGTGCCAAGCTCTTTTTACAAAAGGAATTAAATGATTTGGTAAGGGACCTGAACATAACTAAGGAACATGCTGAGACTTGTTCCTTCTGTGAGTAAAACATCATATTAATTAGTCGTTTCTGCATTAATTTTAATGAATGATATCTTAATTGATGATCCATTAATATATTTATGTGATTATAAAGTGAAACAGTCCAACAAATTAATTCGAGGCGGCATTCCTGAGATTGATTTCGTAAAAAAAACCATCTATATAGCGACAAAAACTTTTCTAGCTTTAAAATGATGTTATACCGTAATATATTAAACGATGCTCAATTAATGCAGCTATATAAATAAAGGAGTGACGAACAAAATTTAATTTTTTTTTTTTACGGTTCCACGAATTTTAGTCAAAATAATTATGAAAAATGCCGCACAAGAAATCATAATTTTCTTAATTCGAAAATATATATTTGCAAAAAACCAATGATTTATATTTGGGAGTATGTAGGACTGATTTTCAAAATCGGTTACGGCATTCTTGAGTAATGATCAATAATGCAAGCTCACCTCTGAAAATAAGCTAACGAAAAAAAAACATATTTTGAAAGTTATTTAAAAAAAGTCTCACCACAGAAAACATTTTTTTTTGTTTTTCGTTATATGGGCCCCATATGGATGTATCAGAAGAAATAGGTTTGGCAAACAAGGCAAACAAAAAATGGGATTTTTTACCTAGTGTTAATGATTTCCTTTCAAAATCTCCACTTTTGACTTTGCCGCTATATTGTAACGCTTTTTCATCATATATTTTTCTGAAATATTTTTTCGATATTTAATTTAAAAATGTGAAAAAAGCTTATTCATTGCACATAACTTTACTTAATAATTGTACAAGTTTTCAAAACTTTATAATTTACCTAATTGTTGGTAAGGCTTTTATTGGTAGGTATGGAAGAGACAAAGTTTTACGTTATCGTCCAAATATTGTGTCATTCCTCCTCCAAAGTCGCTTTTATGTCCCGTTTTTTCACTTTCTATCGAGCACTTGTCTCAAATACTCAATGGGATTGATGTCTAGTGATTGCGGTGGGTGTGGCAACACGTGGGCGTATTATAGATCCTGAGTCATATGCTCCAGGTTGATCTCGTGAAAAAAGGTAAAGCTGCTTTTCGGCAAAAATTCTAAGATTTTCCTTTAAAATATTCAACAAACTTTCTATTTATTATCGTTGATCGGGTCACATCCTTTGCAAATTATTTTTGGAGGTCAGCAGTAATCTGTGTTGACATTATCCTAGGATAAATTTTGATTTTTCTCACGATTTGTGCTTTGAACATATGAAGTTCGAAGCTCATTGAAAGCGATTGACAATACTTTAGCATTTATTTACAACTTTAAGTCAGGGTATATAGGACAAATGTTTCAAAAATATATATTACCACAATAGCGTCGCAGTACAGAAGGACATATAGAAAGTCATGCCGCAAGCTGTGCGTTTTTCTCAGCCGTTGCGCTCGCTTGGCCCCCATTATGGAAACTAAATTCGTAAATAACTTTTAAACTAAAAGCATGCGTATGCTTCACGAGAACATATTGAACTAAATTTGATGGCTCTACCTCTAGCTAGTCTACTCTACCTCCACTGTAGTCTACTCTAGCTGCAGTTTACGAGATATGCTAAGAAAACTAAGAAAACCAAAGTCTTACAATCGTGCAATATATCGACAACAAATGATAAACTCGTACTATGGTATTACAAAATCTATAGTTGTTTAGTTTGAATCTTTTGTAGTTTCCAAGATCGATACGTTCATACAAACGAATAGAGCTAAATCGAGTCAGCTCGTCGTCCTGGTCAAAAGTATATATACTTTATGTGGTCTGAAATGCCTCCTTCTGCCTGTTACATTTGCACAAAACCATTATACTCTTTTTACCCATTTTCCATGGGTTCAGGGTATAAAAACGCATGATATGCCATTTGTGTTGCTCTGTATATGTTTGTAGTTAGCATAATGCAAAACTATATTATAAAGTTCGATTAGTATACTTTGTTAACACAAGTTTCAATTGTACAGTTCGTGAAAAAATTGGTATTTGTTTAAAAATAGGCCCAATATAAATATATAAAAAATACTGCTGATAATGGGCATAAACAATTGATTTTAATCACTTAGCTGCGTTGACTCTTATAGCTCTTTCAAAAATAAACTTTTATACTATTTAAAAAACCATAATTGACAGTTTTCATAAAGCTTAAAAAAATAACATGTCAGAATACTACAGTCGGAAGCGCCCGACCAGGGCATATCCTTAACCTTAACCTCCTTGCATTCAAACATACACACAATATCACACAAACTAACACACGCCAAACTGGACACTTTACATAGCGGCCGCGCTTGGCCTCCAGTTTGGAAACTAAATTCGTGAATAACTTGCGGAGGCTATGACACACGGACAATTATGTTGTTCGACCTTAAACTTTGCCATGTAGTTTATAATCTAGGTAGAGCCAAATTGTTTTGTTTGTAAAACCTACTTTTTTTTTATACATATGGAGCCCCATATGACGAAAAACTAAACATTTTTCTATGGTGACACTTTTAAAAAAAAAAACTTTCAAAATATGTTATTTTTTCGTTAGCTTTTTTTCAGAGGTGAGCTTGCATTATTGATCATTACTCGAGAATGTCGTAACCGATTTTGAAAAGCTTTGCGATTATTGAAACCCAATGAATATATCCTACACACTTTTTAATTTTAATCATTGGTTTTGCAACTATTTTTTTTCGGATTAAGATAATTTTTATTTCTTGTTTTTTGACTTTATTCGGCGAAATTCGGCGAAAAGTAAAAAAATTATATTCTGTTCGTCACCCATTGATTTATATAGCTGCATTAATTGGGCATCTTTAGTCATTGAAATCGATGGAGAAACGGCTGAGATATTATTATTTCAGCAAAGCTGCTTTATGACGCATTTTTTAAATTCGCTCATATAAATCATGGGTCAAACAGGCAATCCGTATGCGTTAATACTTAGCTCGAATAGGTCCGAATCGGCGGAATGTTTGGCGTTACTGAGGGTGTTCGTGTCTCCTATCTACTAGTATCGGCTGGTGACTTAAGAATCAGCCCCTACTCCTAATGCTGGTAACTGCTATAATGGGAAACTACCTGTTGCAGCTATCGGTCAATACACTTGTTGAGCGCTAAATAGGGAGTATTACCTAAGAAAGTTGGCCGACCACGTTTTCAACCGAAAGTCCTACCTGAGAGAATTTGGAACAAACAAACAACAAGAATTTATTTTGACCACAGGTAATAACGACACATTAACACTTACTGCCCAATTTGGAGTACTTATATATTTATACCGATACAATCCCGATTCGTTGTGCTACATATGTGGTAACTACATAGCCACTAAGACCTCTAAAATAATATTCAATGAAAGGTTACCAAGTGTATATAATACATTTTTTGGAATTGAACCCATAAATTGTAAAGAAGAGTGGGCACCAACTTTTATTAGCACTTCGTGCCAAGCACAGCTGTCAAAACAACAAAACAATGAGAAAGTGTCACATTAGGTTCTATGAAACCAATTTATATTAAGACAAGTAAGAACGTTGCAGTCGGACGTAACCGAGTGCGTAATACTCGTTCACAGTACACTTAAAATTATTATTGTTATTTTTGAAAAATATAGAATTTGTATATTTCGTAGGGGCGGGAGTAAACGTGGCCAAATTTTTTTTAGCTCGATCTTCAGAGGAGGTCACCCAAACACAGTCTGCCAAATTTGGTGACTCTAGCATTAAAATTGTGGGAGTTATGGATTCATGGCCGGCAAATTTGTTTACGGATTTTTAAAGGGCGTGACCTACATTTAAAATTTTGTGACTCTAGCTCTAAAAGTGTGGGAGGTATAGCCATTTCTGATTTTTTAAGGCGGGGTGGCTGAGAGCGTTGTAATGGGCATGAGCGGCATACCAAGGTCGCAATTTTTGGGGGAGGTTTTATTTCTAAATAAATTCCAAATATGGAGCCTGTAGCTCAAAAACTGTGGGAGATAAAGACATTTCTGCTTTTTAAGGCGGTGGCGCTGGAGAGCGTGTCAGTGGGCGTTGCCGGAATATCAAGGTCGCATTTTTTGGGGGAGCTCTACAGCAATCTACATAGTACATTTGGTGATTCTAACTATTGTGGGAAATATTTACATTTTCTCGATTTGCGATTTGAAGTGTATTGACATGTTATCGATATGCCAGCTTCCCAGTGGGCGTGGCACAAAAATCTTAACACTGTGTCTGAAGCAGATAACTAGAAGTATATATTTAATTTCAAGTCTCTATCTTCAATGACGGACAACTTGATGGACATTGCACAAAACCAATACACTCTTTTCACTTCGCGAATGATTATAAAAAATACTAACAATTTTCTATGACCTATGATATGGCAAAATACCGATTCTCATGTTTCTGGATGTTACTTCTGCTCATTTGAAAAAATTGGTATTGGGTAAAGTATGAAATGTATTTATCCGCAATTATAATTATAATTGCTTACATCTGCAAAAAAGCAAAACAAAATAAAACAATAAAAAAATACCATATTTATAAAATTAAAAAAAATCTCACCATAGAAAAATTTTTAAAGTGATTTTTTGTTACAACGGGCCCCATATGTATCAGAAAAATAGGTTTGGTAATCTATACAAAAAAAAAAATTGGATTTTATTAACTTGTATTATATAATCGTGGCTTTCAGCTTCCTGCGAAATCGGACATACAACTGTAAACACAGGAGAAATCGTCTACATCACACGAAACTACGACAATACGCTCTGACTTTTCAGGAGAAGATAAACGTGCCAAGCTCTTTTTACAAAAGGAATTAAATGATTTGGTAAGGGACCTGAACATAACTAAGGAACATGCTGAGCCTTGTTCCTTCTGTGAGTAAAACATCATATTAATTAGTCGTTTCTGCATTAATTTTAATGAATGATATCTTAATTGATGATCCATTAATATATTTATGTGATTATAAAGTGAAACAGTCCAACAAATTAATTCGAGGTGGCATTCCTGAGATTGATTTCGTAAAAAAAACCATCTATATAGCGACAAAAACTTTTCAAGCTTTAAAATGATGTTATACCGTAATATATTAAACGATGCCCAATTAATGCAGCTATATAAATAAAGGGGTGACGAACAAAACAAAAAACCAAAGTCTTACAATCGTGCAATATATCGACAACAAATGATAAACTCGTACTATGGTATTACAAAATCTATAGTTGTTTAGTTTGAATCTTTTGTAGTTTCCAAGATCGATACGTTCATACAAACGAATAGAGCTAAACCGAGTCAGCTCGTCGTCCTGGTCAAAAGTATATTTACTTTATGTGGTCTGAAATACCTCCTTCTGCCTGTTACATTTGCACAAAACCATTATACTCTTTTCAGGGTTCAGGGTATAAAAACGCATGATATGCCATTTGTGTGGCTCTGTATATGTTTGTAGTTAGCATAATGCAAAACTATATTATAAATTTCGATTAGTATACATTGTTAACACAAGTTTCAATTGTACAGTTCGTGAAAAAATTAGTATTTGTTTAAAAATAGGCCCAATATAAATATATAATAAATACTGCTGATAATGGGCATAAACAATTGATTTTAATCACTTAGCTGCGTTGACTCTTATAGCTCTTTCAAAAATAAACTTTTATACTATTTAAAAAACCATAATTGACAGTTTTCATAAAGCTTAAAAAAATAACTTGTCAGAATACTACAGTCGGAAGCGCCCGACCAGGGCATATCCTTAACCTTAACCTCCTTGCATTCAAACATACACACAATATCACACAAACTGACACACGCCAAACTGGACACTTTACATAGCGGCCGCGCTTGGCCTCCAGTTTGGAAACTAAATTCGTGAATAACTTGCGGAGGCTATGACACACCGACAATTATGTTGTTCGACTTTAAACTTTGCCATGTAGTTTATAATCTAGGTAGAGCCAAATTGTTTTGTTTGTAAAACCTACTTTTTTTTTTATACATATGGAGCCCCATATGACGAAAAACTAAACATTTTTCTATGGTGATACTTTAAAAAAAAAAAACTTTCAAAATATGTTATTTTTTCGTTAGCTTTTTTTCAGAGGTGAGCTTGCATTATTGATCATTACTCGAAAATGTCGTAACCGATTTTGAAAAGCTTTGCGATTATTGAAACCCAATGAATATATCCTACACACTTTTTAATTTTAATCATTGGTTTTGCAACTATTTTTTTTCGGATTAAGATAATTTTTATTTCTTGTTTTTTGACTTTATTCGGCGAAATTCGGCGAAAAGTAAAAAAATTATATTCTGTTCGTCACCCATTGATTTATATAGCTGCATTAATTGGGCATCTTTAGTCATTGAAATCGATGGAGAAACGGCTGAGATATTATTATTTCAGCAAAGCTGCTTTATGACGCATTTTTTAAATTCGCTCATATAAATCATGGGTCAAACAGGCAATCCGTATGCGTTAATACTTAGCTCGAATAGGTCCGAATCGGCGGAATGTTTGGCGTTACTGAGGGTGTTCGTGTCTCCTATCTACTAGTATCGGCTGGTGACTGAAGAATCAGCCCCTACTCCTAATGCTGGTAACTGCTATAATGGGAAACTACCTGTTGCAGCTATCGGTCAATACACTTGTTGAGCGCTAAATAGGGAGTATTACCTAAGAAAGTTGGCCGACCACGTTTTCAACCGAAAGTCCTACCTGAGAGAATTTGGAACAAACAAACAACAAGAATTTATTTTGACCACAGGTAATAACGACACATTAACACTTACTGCCCAATTTGGAGTACTTATATATTTATACCGATACAAATCCCGATTCGTTGTGCTACATATGTGGTAACTACATAGCCACTAAGACCTCTAAAATAATATTCAATGAAAGGTTACCAAGTGTATATAATACATTTTTTGGAATTGAACCCATAAATTGTAAAGAAGAGTGGGCACCAACTTTTATTAGCACTTCGTGCCAAGCACAGCTGTCAAAACAACAAAACAATGAGAAAGTGTCACATTAGGTTCTATGAAACCAATTTATATTAAGACAAGTAAGAACGTTGCAGTCGGACGTAACCGAGTGCGTAATACTCGTTCACAGTACACTTAAAATTATTATTGTTATTTTTGAAAAATATAGAATTTGTATATTTCGTAGGGGCGGGAGTAAACGTGGCCAAATTTTTTTTAGCTCGATCTTCAGAGGAGGTCACCCAAACACAGTCTGCCAAATTTGGTGACTCTAGCATTAAAATTGTGGGAGTTATGGATTCATGGCCGGCAAATTTGTTTACGGATTTTTAAAGGGCGTGACCTACATTTAAAATTTTGTGACTCTAGCTCTAAAAGTGTGGGAGGTATAGCCATTTCTGATTTTTTAAGGCGGGGTGGCTGAGAGCGTTGTAATGGGCATGAGCGGCATACCAAGGTCGCAATTTTTGGGGGAGGTTTTATTTCTAAATAAATTCCAAATATGGAGCCTGTAGCTCAAAAACTGTGGGAGATAAAGACATTTCTGCTTTTTAAGGCGGTGGCGCTGGAGAGCGTGTCAGTGGGCGTTGCCGGAATATCAAGGTCGCATTTTTTGGGGGAGCTCTACAGCAATCTACATAGTACATTTGGTGATTCTAACTATTGTGGGAAATATTTACATTTTCTCGATTTGCGATTTGAAGTGTATTGACATGTTATCGATATGCCAGCTTCCCAGTGGGCGTGGCACAAAAATCTTAACACTGTGTCTGAAGCAGATAACTAGAAGTATATATTTAATTTCAAGTCTCTATCTTCAATGACGGACAACTTGATGGACATTGCACAAAACCAATACACTCTTTTCACTTCGCGAATGATTATAAAAAATACTAACAATTTTCTATGACCTATGATATGGCAAAATACCGATTCTCATGTTTCTGGATGTTACTTCTGCTCATTGGAAAAAATTGGTATTGGGTAAAGTATGAAATGTATTTATCCGCAATTATAATTATAATTGCTTACATCTGCAAAAAAGCAAAACAAAATAAAACAATAAAAAAATACCATATTTATAAAATTAAAAAAAATCTCACCATAGAAAAATTTTTAAAGTGATTTTTTGTTACAACGGGCCCCATATGTATCAGAAAAATAGGTTTGGTAATCTATACAAAAAAAAAAATTGGATTTTATTACCTTGTATTATATAATCGTGGCTTTCAGCTTCCTGCGAAATCGGACATACAACTGTAAACACAGGAGAAATCGTCTACATCACACGAAACTACGACAATACGCTCTGACTTTTCAGGAGAAGATAAACGTGCCAAGCTCTTTTTACAAAAGGAATTAAATGATTTGGTAAGGGACCTGAACATAACTAAGGAACATGCTGAGACTTGTTCCTTCTGTGAGTAAAACATCATATTAATTAGTCGTTTCTGCATTAATTTTAATGAATGATATCTTAATTGATGATCCATTAATATATTTATGTGATTATAAAGTGAAACAGTCCAACAAATTAATTCGAGGCGGCATTCCTGAGATTGATTTCGTAAAAAAAACCATCTATATAGCGACAAAAACTTTTCTAGCTTTAAAATGATGTTATACCGTAATATATTAAACGATGCTCAATTAATGCAGCTATATAAATAAAGGAGTGACGAACAAAATTTAATTTTTTTTTTTTACGGTTCCAGGAATTTTAGTCAAAATAATTATGAAAAATGCCGCACAAGAAATCATAATTTTCTTAATTCGAAAATATATATTTGCAAAAAACCAATGATTTATATTTGGGAGTATGTAGGACTGATTTTCAAAATCGGTTACGGCATTCTTGAGTAATGATCAATAATGCAAGCTCACCTCTGAAAATAAGCTAACGAAAAAAAAACATATTTTGAAAGTTATTTAAAAAAAGTCTCACCACAGAAAACATTTTTTTTTGTTTTTCGTTATATGGGCCCCATATGGATGTATCAGAAGAAATAGGTTTGGCAAACAAGGCAAACAAAAAATGGGATTTTTTACCTAGTGTTAATGATTTCCTTTCAAAATCTCCACTTTTGACTTTGCCGCTATATTGTAACGCTTTTTCATCATATATTTTTCTGAAATATTTTTCCGATATTTAATTTAAAAATGTGAAAAAAGCTTATTCATTGCACATAACTTTACTTAATAATTGTACAAGTTTTCAAAACTTTATAATTTACCTAATTGTTGGTAAGGCTTTTATTGGTAGGTATGGAAGAGACAAAGTTTTACGTTATCGTCCAAATATTGTGTCATTCCTCCTCCAAAGTCGCTTTTATGTCCCGTTTTTTCACTTTCTATCGAGCACTTGTCTCAAATACTCAATGGGATTGATGTCTAGTGATTGCGGTGGGTGTGGCAACACGTGGGCGTATTATAGATCCTGAGTCATATGCTCCAGGTTGATCTCGTGAAAAAAGGTAAAGCTGCTTTTCGGCAAAAATTCTAAGATTTTCCTTTAAAATATTCAACAAACTTTCTATTTATTATCGTTGATCGGGTCACATCCTTTGCAAATTATTTTTGGAGGTCAGCAGTAATCTGTGTTGACATTATCCTAGGATAAATTTTGATTTTTCTCACGATTTGTGCTTTGAACATATGAAGTTCGAAGCTCATTGAAAGCGATTGACAATACTTTAGCATTTATTTACAACTTTAAGTCAGGGTATATAGGACAAATGTTTCAAAAATATATATTACCACAATAGCGTCGCAGTACAGAAGGACATATAGAAAGTCATGCCGCAAGCTGTGCGTTTTTCTCAGCCGTTGCGCTCGCTTGGCCCCCATTATGGAAACTAAATTCGTAAATAACTTTTAAACTAAAAGCATGCGTATGCTTCACGAGAACATATTGAACTAAATTTGATGGCTCTACCTCTAGCTAGTCTACTCTACCTCCACTGTAGTCTACTCTAGCTGCAGTTTACGAGATATGCTAAGAAAACTAAGAAAACCAAAGTCTTACAATCGTGCAATATATCGACAACAAATGATAAACTCGTACTATGGTATTACAAAATCTATAGTTGTTTAGTTTGAATCTTTTGTAGTTTCCAAGATCGATACGTTCATACAAACGAATAGAGCTAAACCGAGTCAGCTCGTCGTCCTGGTCAAAAGTATATATACTTTATGTGGTCTGAAATACCTCCTTCTGCCTGTTACATTTGCACAAAACCATTATACTCTTTTCAGGGTTCAGGGTATAAAAACGCATGATATGCCATTTGTGTGGCTCTGTATATGTTTGTAGTTAGCATAATGCAAAACTATATTATAAATTTCGATTAGTATACATTGTTAACACAAGTTTCAATTGTACAGTTCGTGAAAAAATTAGTATTTGTTTAAAAATAGGCCCAATATAAATATATAATAAATACTGCTGATAATGGGCATAAACAATTGATTTTAATCACTTAGCTGCGTTGACTCTTATAGCTCTTTCAAAAATAAACTTTTATACTATTTAAAAAACCATAATTGACAGTTTTCATAAAGCTTAAAAAAATAACTTGTCAGAATACTACAGTCGGAAGCGCCCGACCAGGGCATATCCTTAACCTTAACCTCCTTGCATTCAAACATACACACAATATCACACAAACTGACACACGCCAAACTGGACACTTTACATAGCGGCCGCGCTTGGCCTCCAGTTTGGAAACTAAATTCGTGAATAACTTGCGGAGGCTATGACACACCGACAATTATGTTGTTCGACTTTAAACTTTGCCATGTAGTTTATAATCTAGGTAGAGCCAAATTGTTTTGTTTGTAAAACCTACTTTTTTTTTATACATATGGAGCCCCATATGACGAAACACTAAACATTTTTCTATGGTGACACTTTAAAAAAAAAAAACTTTCAAAATATGTTATTTTTTCGTTAGCTTTTTTTCAGAGGTGAGCTTGCATTATTGATCATTACTCGAGAATGTCGTAACCGATTTTGAAAAGCTTAGCGATTATTGAAACCCAATGAATATATCCTACACACTTTTTAATTTTAATCATTGGTTTTGCAACTATTTTTTTTCGGATTAAGATAATTTTTATTTCTTGTTTTTTGACTTTATTCGGCGAAATTCGGCGAAAAGTAAAAAAATTATATTCTGTTCGTCACCCATTGATTTATATAGCTGCATTAATTGGGCATCTTTAGTCATTGAAATCGATGGAGAAACGGCTGAGATATTATTATTTCAGCAAAGCTGCTTTATGACGCATTTTTTAAATTCGCTCATATAAATCATGGGTCAAACAGGCAATCCGTATGCGTTAATACTTAGCTCGAATAGGTCCGAATCGGCGGAATGTTTGGCGTTACTGAGGGTGTTCGTGTCTCCTATCTACTAGTATCGGCTGGTGACTGAAGAATCAGCCCCTACTCCTAATGCTGGTAACTGCTATAATGGGAAACTACCTGTTGCAGCTATCGGTCAATACACTTGTTGAGCGCTAAATAGGGAGTATTACCTAAGAAAGTTGGCCGACCACGTTTTCAACCGAAAGTCCTACCTGAGAGAATTTGGAACAAACAAACAACAAGAATTTATTTTGACCACAGGTAATAACGACACATTAACACTTACTGCCCAATTTGGAGTACTTATATATTTATACCGATACAATCCCGATTCGTTGTGCTACATATGTGGTAACTACATAGCCACTAAGACCTCTAAAATAATATTCAATGAAAGGTTACCAAGTGTATATAATACATTTTTTGGAATTGAACCCATAAATTGTAAAGAAGAGTGGGCACCAACTTTTATTAGCACTTCGTGCCAAGCACAGCTGTCAAAACAACAAAACAATGAGAAAGTGTCACATTAGGTTCTATGAAACCAATTTATATTAAGACAAGTAAGAACGTTGCAGTCGGACGTAACCGAGTGCGTAATACTCGTTCACAGTACACTTAAAATTATTATTGTTATTTTTGAAAAATATAGAATTTGTATATTTCGTAGGGGCGGGAGTAAACGTGGCCAAATTTTTTTTAGCTCGATCTTCAGAGGAGGTCACCCAAACACAGTCTGCCAAATTTGGTGACTCTAGCATTAAAATTGTGGGAGTTATGGATTCATGGCCGGCAAATTTGTTTACGGATTTTTAAAGGGCGTGACCTACATTTAAAATTTTGTGACTCTAGCTCTAAAAGTGTGGGAGGTATAGCCATTTCTGATTTTTTAAGGCGGGGTGGCTGAGAGCGTTGTAATGGGCATGAGCGGCATACCAAGGTCGCAATTTTTGGGGGAGGTTTTATTTCTAAATAAATTCCAAATATGGAGCCTGTAGCTCAAAAACTGTGGGAGATAAAGACATTTCTGCTTTTTAAGGCGGTGGCGCTGGAGAGCGTGTCAGTGGGCGTTGCCGGAATATCAAGGTCGCATTTTTTGGGGGAGCTCTACAGCAATCTACATAGTACATTTGGTGATTCTAACTATTGTGGGAAATATTTACATTTTCTCGATTTGCGATTTGAAGTGTATTGACATGTTATCGATATGCCAGCTTCCCAGTGGGCGTGGCACAAAAATCTTAACACTGTGTCTGAAGCAGATAACTAGAAGTATATATTTAATTTCAAGTCTCTATCTTCAATGACGGACAACTTGATGGACATTGCACAAAACCAATACACTCTTTTCACTTCGCGAATGATTATAAAAAATACTAACAATTTTCTATGACCTATGATATGGCAAAATACCGATTCTCATGTTTCTGGATGTTACTTCTGCTCATTTGATAAAGTATGAAATGTATTTATCCGCAATTATAATTATAATTGCTTACATCTGCAAAAAAGCAAAACAAAATAAAACAATAAAAAAATAACATATTTATAAAATTAAAAAAAATCTCACCATAGAAAAATTTTTAAAGTGATTTTTTGTTACAACGGGCCCCATATGTATCAGAAAAATAGGTTTGGTAATCTATACAAAAAAAAAAATTGGATTTTATTACCTTGTATTATATAATCGTGGCTTTCAGCTTCCTGCGAAATCGGACATACAACTGTAAACACAGGAGAAATCGTCTACATCACACGAAACTACGACAATACGCTCTGACTTTTCAGGAGAAGATAAATGTGCCAAGCTCTTTTCACAGAAGGACTTAAATGATTTGGTAAGGGACCTAAACATAACTAAGGAACATGCTGAGACTTGTTCCTTCTGTGAGTAAAACATCATATTAATTGGTCGTTTCTGCATTAATTTTAATGAATGATATCTTAATTGATGATCCATTAATATATTTATGTGATTATAAAGTGAAACAGTCCAACAAATTAATTCGAGGCGGCATTCCTGAGATTGATTTCGTAAAAAAAACCATCTATATAGCGACAAAAACTTTTCTAGCTTTAAAATGATGTTATACCGCCGTCTCTCCATAGATTTCAATGAGTAATATATTAAACGATGCCCAATTAATGCAGCTATATAAATAAAGGGGTGACAAACAAAATTTAATTTTTTTCTTTGACTGTTCCACGAATTTTAGTCAAAATAATTGTGAAAAATGCCGCACAAGAAATCATAATTTTCTTAATTCGAAAATATATATTTGCAAAAAACCAATGATTTAAATTTGGGAGTATGTAGGACTGATTTTCAAAATCGGTTACGGCATTCTTGAGTAATGATCAATAATGCAAGCTCACCTCTGAAAATAAGCTAACGAAAAAATAACATATATTGAAAGTTATTTAAAAAAAGTCTCACCACAGAAAACATTTTTTTTGTTTTTCGTTATATGGGCCCCATATGGATGTATCAGAAGAAATAGGTTTGGCAAACAAGGCAAACAAAAAATGGGATTTTTTACCTAGTGTTAATGATTTCCTTTCAAAATCTCCACTTTTGACTTTGGCGCTATATTGTAACGCTTTGTCATCATATATTTTTCTGAAATATTTTTTCGATATTTAATTTAAAAATGTGAAAAACGCTTATTCATTGCACATAACTTTACTTAATAATTGTACAAGTTTTCAAAACTTTATAATTTACCTAATTGTTGGTAAGGCTTTTATTGGTAGGTATGGAACAGACAAAGTTTTACGTTATCGTCCAAAGTCGCTTTTATGTCCCGTTTTTTCACCTTCTATCGAGCACTTGTCTCAAATACTCAATGGGATTGATGTCTAGTGATTGCGGTGGGTGTGGCAACACGTGGGCGTATTATAGATCCTGAGTCATATGCTCCAGGCTGATCTCATGAAAAAAGGTAAAGCTGCTTTTCGGCAAAAATTCTAAGATTTTCCTTTAAAATATTCAACAAACTTTCTATTTATTATGTCCTCGTTGATCGGGTCATATCCTTTGCAAATTATTTTTGGAGGTCAGCAGTAATCTGTGTTGACATTATCCTAGGATAAATTTTGATTTTTCTCACGATTTGTGCTTTGAACATATGAAGTTCGAGGCTCATTGAAAGCGGCTGACAATACTTTAGCATTTATTTACAACTTTAAGTAAGGGTATATAGGACAAATGTTTCAAAAATATATATTACCACAATAGCGTCGCAGTACAGAAGCACATATAGAAAGTCATCCCGCAAGCTGTGCGTATTTCTCAGCCGTTGCGCTCGCTTGGCCCCCATTATGGAAACTAAATTCGTAAATAACTTTTAAACTAAAAGCATGCGTATGCTTCACGAGAACATATTGAACTAAATTTGGTGGCTCTACCTCTAGCTAGTCTACTCTACCTCCACTGTAGTCTACTCTAGCTGCAGTTTACGAGATATGCTAAGAAAACTAAGAAAACCAAAGTCTTACAATCGTGCAATATATCGACAACAAATGATAAACTCGTACTATGGTATTACAAAATCTATAGTTGTTTAGTTTGAATCTTTTGTAGTTTCCAAGATCGATACGTTCATACAAACGAATAGAGCTAAATCGAGTCAGCTCGTCGTCCTGGTCAAAAGTATATATACTTTATGTGGTCTGAAATGCCTCCTTCTGCCTGTTACATTTGCACAAAACCATTATACTCTTTTTACCCATTTTCCATGGGTTCAGGGTATAAAAACGCATGATATGCCATTTGTGTTGCTCTGTATATGTTTGTAGTTAGCATAATGCAAAACTATATTATAAAGTTCGATTAGTATACTTTGTTAACACAAGTTTCAATTGTACAGTTCGTGAAAAAATTGGTATTTGTTTAAAAATAGGCCCAATATAAATATATAAAAAATACTGCTGATAATGGGCATAAACAATTGATTTTAATCACTTAGCTGCGTTGACTCTTATAGCTCTTTCAAAAATAAACTTTTATACTATTTAAAAAACCATAATTGACAGTTTTCATAAAGCTTAAAAAAATAACATGTCAGAATACTACAGTCGGAAGCGCCCGACCAGGGCATATCCTTAACCTTAACCTCCTTGCATTCAAACATACACACAATATCACACAAACTAACACACGCCAAACTGGACACTTTACATAGCGGCCGCGCTTGGCCTCCAGTTTGGAAACTAAATTCGTGAATAACTTGCGGAGGCTATGACACACGGACAATTATGTTGTTCGACCTTAAACTTTGCCATGTAGTTTATAATCTAGGTAGAGCCAAATTGTTTTGTTTGTAAAACCTACTTTTTTTTTATACATATGGAGCCCCATATGACGAAAAACTAAACATTTTTCTATGGTGACACTTTTAAAAAAAAAAACTTTCAAAATATGTTATTTTTTCGTTAGCTTTTTTTCAGAGGTGAGCTTGCATTATTGATCATTACTCGAGAATGTCGTAACCGATTTTGAAAAGCTTTGCGATTATTGAAACCCAATGAATATATCCTACACACTTTTTAATTTTAATCATTGGTTTTGCAACTATTTTTTTTCGGATTAAGATAATTTTTATTTCTTGTTTTTTGACTTTATTCGGCGAAATTCGGCGAAAAGTAAAAAAATTATATTCTGTTCGTCACCCATTGATTTATATAGCTGCATTAATTGGGCATCTTTAGTCATTGAAATCGATGGAGAAACGGCAGAGATATTATTATTTCAGCAAAGCTGCTTTATGACGCATTTTTTAAATTCGCTCATATAAATCATGGGTCAAACAGGCAATCCGTATGCGTTAATACTTAGCTCGAATAGGTCCGAATCGGCGGAATGTTTGGCGTTACTGAGGGTGTTCGTGTCTCCTATCTACTAGTATCGGCTGGTGACTGAAGAATCAGCCCCTACTCCTAATGCTGATAACTGCTATAATGGGAAACTACCTGTTGCAGCTATCGGTCAGTACACTTGTTGAGCGCTAAATAGGGAGTATTACCTAAGAAAGTTAGCCGACCACGTTTTCAACCGAAAGTCCTACCTGAGAGAATTTGGAACAAACAAACAACAAGAATTTATTTTGACCACAGGTAATAACGACACATTAACACTTACTGCCCAATTTGGAGTACTTATATATTTATACCGATACAATCCCGATTCGTTGTGCTATATATGTGGTAACTACATAGCCACTAAGACCTCTAAAATAATATTCAATGAAAGGTTACCAATTGTATATAATACATTTTTTGGAATTGAACCCATAAATTGTAAAGAAGAGTGGGCACCAACTTTTATTAGCACTTCGTGCCAAGCACAGCTGTCAAAGCAACAAAACAAAGAGAAAGTGTCACATTAGGTTCTATGAAACCAATTTATATTAAGACAAGTAAGAACGTTGCAGTCGGACGTAACCGCGTGCGTAATATTCGTTCACAGTACACTTAAAATTATTATTGTTATTTTTGAAGAATATAGAATTTGTATATTTCGTAGGGGCGGGGGTAAACGTGGCCAAATTTTTTTTAGCTCGATCTTCAGAGGAGGTCACCCAAACACAGTCTGCCAAATTTGGTGACTCTAGCATTAAAATTGTGGGAGTTATGGATTCATGGCCGGCAAATTTGTTTTTACAATTTTTTAAAAGCCATGTCTTTTTTTTTTTAAAGGGCATGTCCTACATTTAAAATTTTGTGACTCTAGCTCTAAAAGTGTGGGAGATAAAGACATTTCTGCTTTTTAAGGCTGTAGCGCTGGAGAGCGTGTCAGTGGGCGTTGCCGGAATATCAAGGTCGCGTTTTTTGGGGGAGGTCTCCAGCAATCTACATAGTACATTTGGTGATTCTAACTATTGTGGGAAATATTTACATTTTCTCTATTTGCGATTTGAAGTGCATTGACATGTTATCGATATGCCAGCTTCCCAGTGGGCGTGGCACAAAAATCTTAACACTGTGTCTGAAGCAGATAACTAGAAGTATATATTTATTTCAAGTCTCTATCTTCAATGACGGACAACTTGATGGACATTGCACAAAACCAATACACTCTTTTCACATCGTGAATGATTATAAAAAATACTAACAATTTTCTATGACCTATGATATGGCAAAATACCGATTCTCATGTTTCTGGATGTTACTTCTGCTCATTTGAAAAAATTGGTATTGGGTAAAGTATGAAATGTATTTATCCGCAATTATAATTATAATTGCTTACATCTGCAAAAAAGCAAAACAAAATAAAACAATAAAAAAATACCATATTTATAAAATTAAAAAAAATCTCACCATAGAAAAAATTTTAAAGTGATATTTTGTTACAACGGGCCCCATATGTATCAGAAAATTAGGTTTGGTAATCTTTACAAAAAAAAATTGGATTTTATTACCTTGTATTATATACTCGTGGCTTTCAGCTTCCTGCGAAATCGGGCATACAACTGTAAACACAGGAGAAATCGTCTTCATCACACGAAACTACGACAATACGCTCTGACTTTTCAGGAGAAGATAAACGTGCCAAGCTCTTTTCACAGAAGGACTTAAATGATTTGGTAAGGGACCTAAACATAACTAAGGAACATGCTGAGACTTGTTCCTTCTGTGAGTAAAACATCATATTAATTGGTCGTTTCTGCATTAATTTTAATGAATGATATCTTAATTGATGATCCATTAATATATTGATGTGATTATAAAGTGAAACAGTCCAACAAATTAATTCGAGGCGGCATTCCTGAGATTGATTTCGTAAAAAAAACCATCTATATAGCGACAAAAACTTTTCTAGCTTTGAAATGATGTTATACCGCCGTCTCTCCATAGATTTCAATGAGTAATATATTAAACGATGCCCAATTAATGCAGCTATATAAATAAAGGGGTGACAAACAAAATTTAATTTTTTTTCTTTGACTGTTCCACGAATTTTAGTCAAAATAATTGTGAAAAATGCCGCACAAGAAATCATAATTTTCTTAATTCGAAAATATATATTTGCAAAAAACCCATGATTTATATTTGGGAGTATGTAGGACTGATTTTCAAAATCGGTTACGGCATTCTTGAGTAATGATCAATAATGCAAGCTCACCTCTGAAAATAAGCTAACGAAAAAATAACATAACATAAAATAACATTTTTTTTTTGTTTTTCGTTATATGGGCCCCATATGGATGTATCAGAAGAAATAGGTTTGGCAAACAAGGCAAACAAAAAATGGGATTTTTTATCTAGTGTTAATGATTTCCTTTCAAAATCTCTACTTTTGACTTTGCCGCTATATTGTAACGCTTTGTCATCAAATATTTGCAAATATTTTTCCGATATTTAATTTAAAAATGTGAAAAACGCTTATTCATTGCACATAACTTTACTTAATAATTGTACAAGTTTTCAAAACTTTATAATTTACCTAATTGTTGGTAAGGCTTTTATTGGTAGGTATGGAAGAGACAAAGTTTTACGTTATCGTCTAAATATTGTGTCATTCCTCCTCCAAAGTCGCTTTTATGTCCCGTTTTTTCACCTTCTATCGAGCACTTGTCTCAAATACTCAATGGGATTGATGTCTAGTGATTGCGGTGGGTGTGGCAACACGTGGGCGTATTATAGATCCTGAGTCATATGCTCCAGGTTGATCTCGTCAAAAAAGGTAAAGCTGCTTTTCGGCAAAAATTCTAAGATTTTCCTTTAAAATATTCAACAAACTTTCTATTTATTATGTCCTCGTTGATCGGGTCACATCCTTTGCAAATTATTTTTGGAGGTCAGCAGTAATCTGTGTTGACATTATCCTAGGATAAATTTTGATTTTTCTCACGATTTGTGCTTTGAACATATGAAGTTCGAGGCTCATTGAAAGCGGCTGACAATACTTTAGCATTTATTTACAACTTTAAGTAAGGGTATATAGGACAAATGTTTCAAAAATATATATTACCACAATAGCGTCGCAGTACAGAAGCACATATAGAAAGTCATGCCGCAAGCTGTGCGTTTTTCTCAGCCGTTGCGCTCGCTTGGCCCCCATTATGGAAACTAAATTCGTAAATAACTTTTAAACTAAAAGCATGCGTATGCTTCACGAGAACATATTGAACTAAATTTGGTTGCTCTACCTCTAGCTAGTCTACTCTACCTCCACTGTAGTCTACTCTAGCTGCAGTTTCCGAGATATGCTAAGAAAACTAAGAAAACCAAAGTCTTACAATCGTGCAATATATCGACAACAAATGATAAACTCGTACTATGGTATTACAAAATCTATAGTTGTTTAGTTTGAATCTTTTGTAGTTTCCAAGATCGATACGTTCATACAAACGAATAGAGCTAAATCGAGTCAGCTCGTCGTCCTGGTCAAAAGTATATAAAAAAAGTGATAAAAGTGGTCTGAAATGCCTCCTTCTGCCTGTTACATTTGCACAAAACCATTATACTCTTTTTACCCATTTTCCATGGGTTCAGGGTATAAAAACGCATGATATGCCATTTGTGTGGCTCTGTATATGTTTGTAGTTAGCAAAACTATATTATAAAGTTCGATTATTATACTTTGTTAACACAAGTTTCAATTGTACAGTTCGTGAAAAAATTGGTATTTGTTTAAAAATAGGCCCAATATAAATATATAAAAAATACTGCTGATAATGGGCAACAATTGATTTTAATCACTTAGCTGCGTTGACTCTTATAGCTCTTTCAAAAATAAACTTTTATACTATTTAAAAAACCATAATTGACAGTTTTCATAAAGCTTACAAAAATAACATGTCAGAATACTACAGTCGGAAGCGCCCGACCAGGGCATATCCTTAACCTTAACCTCCTTGCATTCAAACATACACACAATATCACACAAACTAACACACGCCAAACTGGACACTTAACATAGCGGCCGCGCTTGGCCTCCAGTTTGGAAACTAAATTCGTGAATAACTTGCGGAGGCTATGACACACCGACAATTATGTTGTTCGACTTTAAACTTTGCCATGTAGTTTATAATCTAGGTAGAGCCAAATTGTTTTGTTTGTAAAACCTACTTTTTTTTTATACATATGGAGCCCCATATGACGAAACACTAAACATTTTTCTATGGTGACACTTTAAAAAAAAAAAACTTTCAAAATATGTTATTTTTTCGTTAGCTTTTTTTCAGAGGTGAGCTTGCATTATTGATCATTACTCGAGAATGTCGTAACCGATTTTGAAAAGCTTTGCGATTATTGAAACCCAATGAATATATCCTACACACTTTTTAATTTTAATCATTGGTTTTGCAACTATTTTTTTTCGGATTAAGATAATTTTTATTTCTTGTTTTTTGACTTTATTCGGCGAAATTCGGCGAAAAGTAAAAAAATTATATTCTGTTCGTCACCCATTGATTTATATAGCTGCATTAATTGGGCATCTTTAGTCATTGAAATCGATGGAGAAACGGCAGGGATATTATTATTTCAGCAAAGCTGCTTTATGACGCATTTTTTAAATTCGCTCATATAAATCATGGGTCAAACAGGCAATCCGTATGCGTTAATACTTAGCTCGAATAGGTCCGAATCGGCGGAATGTTTGGCGTTACTGAGGGTGTTCGTGTCTCCTATCTACTAGTATCGGCTGGCTCTAAAAGTGTGGGAGATATAGCCATTTCTGATTTTTTAAGGCGGGGTGGCTGAGAGCGTTGTAATGGGCATGAGCGGCATACCAAGGTCGCAATTTTTGGGGGAGGTTTTATTTCTAAATAAATTCCAAATATGGAGCCTGTAGCTCAAAAACTGTGGGAGATAAAGACATTTCTGCTTTTTAAGACTGTGGCGCTGGAGAGCGTGTCAGTGGGCGTTGCCGGAATATCAAGGTCGCGTTTTTTGGGGGAGGTCTCCAGCAATCTACATAGTACATTTGGTGATTCTAACTATTGTGGGAAATATTTACATTTTCTCGATTTGCGATTTGAAGTGCATTGACATGTTATCGATATGCCAGCTTCCCAGTGGGCGTGGCACAAAAATTTTAACACTGTGTCTGAAGCAGATAACTAAAAGTATATATTTATTTCAAGTCTCTATCTTCAATGACGGACAACTTGATGGACATTGCAAACCAATACACTCTTTTCACATCGTGAATGATTATAAAAAATACTAACAATTTTCTATGACCTATGATATGGCATATTTATAAAATTAAAAAAAATCTCACCATAGAAAAATTTTTAAAGTGATTTTTTGTTACAACGGGCCCCATATGTATCAGAAAAATAGGTTTGGTAATCTATACAAAAAAAAAATTGGATTTTATTACCTTGTATTATATAATCGTGGCTTTCAGCTTCCTGCGAAATCGGACATACAACTGTAAACACAGGAGAAATCGTCTACATCACACGAAACTACGACAATACGCTCTGACTTTTCAGGAGAAGATAAACGTGCCAAGCTCTTTTTACAAAAGGAATTAAATGATTTGGTAAGGGACCTGAACATAACTAAGGAACATGCTGAGACTTGTTCCTTCTATGAGTAAAACATCATATTAATTGGTCGCTTCTGCATTAATTTTAATGAATGAGATCTTAATTGATGATCCATTAATATACTTATGTGATTATAAAGTGAAACAGTCCAACAAATTAATTCGAGGCGGCATTCCTGAGATTGATTTCGTAAAAAAAACCATCTATATAGCGACAAAAACTTTTCTAGCTTTAAAATGATGTTATACCGCCGTCTCTCCATAGATTTCAATGAGTAATATATTAAACGATGCCCAATTAATGCAGCTATATAAATAAAGGGGTGACAAACAAAATTTAATTTTTTTCTTTGACTGTTCCACGAATTTTAGTCAAAATAATTGTGAAAAATGCCGCACAAGAAATCATAATTTTCTTAATTCGAAAATATATATTTGCAAAAAACCCATGATTTATATTTGGGAGTATGTAGGACTGATTTTCAAAATCGGTTACGGCATTCTTGAGTAATGATCAATAATGCAAGCTCACCTCTGAAAATAAGCTAACGAAAAAATAACATATATTGAAAGTTATTTAAAAAAAGTCTCACCACAGAAAACATTTTTTTTTGTTTTTCGTTATATGGGCCCCATATGGATGTATCAGAAGAAATAGGTTTGGCAAACAAGGCAAACAAAAAATGGGATTTTTTACCTAATGTTAATGATTTCCTTTCAAAATCTCCACTTTTGACTTTGCCGCTAACGCTTTGTCATCATATATTTTTCTGAAATATTTTTCCGATATTTAATTTAAAAATGTGACAAAAGCTTATTCATTGCACATAACTTTACTTAATAATTGTACAAGTTTTCAAAACTTTATAATTTACCTAATTGTTGGTAAGGCTTTTATTGGTAGGTATGGAAGAGACAAAGTTTTACGTTATCGTCTAAATATTGTGTCATTCCTCCTCCAAAGTCGCTTTTATGTCCCGTTTTTTTCACCTTCTATCGAGCACTTGTCTCAAATACTCAATGGGATTGATGTCTAGTGATTGCGGTGGGTGTGGCAACACGTGGGCGTATTATAGATCCTGAGTCATATGCTCCAGGTTGATCTCGTCAAAAAAGGTAAAGCTGCTTTTCGGCAAAAATTCTAAGATTTTCCTTTAAAATATTCAACAAACTTTCTATTTATTATGTCCTCGTTGATCGGGTCACATCCTTTGCAAATTATTTTTGGAGGTCAGCAGTAATCTGTGTTGACATTATCCTAGGATAAATTTTGATTTTTCTCACGATTTGTGCTTTGAACATATGAAGTTCGAGGCTCATTGAGCGGCTGACAATACTTTAGCATTTATTTACAACTTTAAGTAAGGGTATATAGGACAAATGTTTCAAAAATATATATTACCACAATAGCGTCGCAGTACAGAAGCACATATAGAAAGTCATGCCGCAAGCTGTGCGTTTTTCTCAGCCGTTGCGCTCGCTTGGCCCCCATTATGGAAACTAAATTCGTAAATAACTTTTAAACTAAAAGCATGCGTATGCTTCACGAGAACATATTGAACTAAATTTGGTTGCTCTACCTCTAGCTAGTCTACTCTACCTCCACTGTAGTCTACTCTAGCTGCAGTTTACGAGATATGCTAAGAAAACTAAGAAAACCAAAGTCTTACAATCGTGCAATATATCGACAACAAATGATAAGCTCGTACTATGGTATTACAAAATCTATAGTTGTTTAGTTTGAATCTTTTGTAGTTTCCAAGATCGATACGTTCATACAAACGAATAGAGCTAAATCGAGTCAGCTCGTCGTCCTGGTCAAAAGTATATATACTTTATGTGGTCTGAAATCCCTCCTTTTGCCTGTTACATTTGCACAAAACCATTATACTCTTTTTACCCATTTTTCATGGGTTCAGGGTATAAAAACGCATGATATGCCATTTGTGTGGCTCTGTATATGTTTGTAGTTAGCATAATGCAAAACTATATTATAAATTTCGATTAGTATACTTTGTTAACACAGGTTTCAATTGTACAGTTCGTGAAAAAATTGGTATTTGTTTAAAAATAGGCCCAATAGAAATATGATATAGAGATTACCAACTCTTATTAAAATTAAATTTATATACATACCTGTCGAATATGTTGCCGATTTTGGTAAGTTTACTACATCACGTCGAAACGTCGATAAATTCTGTGTAAACCTAAGAATATAAAGAAAGCAACGATTAATACATATGAGCCGATATTCAGTGTTAATGACAAATTTATAGACTAATGAACGTATGCTCATAATCCATCATAGCCCAAGCGACGGTGTCGATCGAGACAGACGGCGGAAATAGACTTTTATCGATTTGGTAAAAACAGGGTCATTTAGTTAAGTACAATAAATAAAAGCAAGTAAGAACGTTGCAGTCGGACGTAACCTACTGCATATAGAAGTTATTATTGTTATTTTGGAGAACATAGAATTTTTAAATTTCGTAGGGACTGGAGTAGGCGTGTCCAACCATTTTCGGCTCGATCTTAAGAACAAGTCACCCAAACACTGTAATCCAAATTTGGTAACTCTAGCTTCAGAATTGTGGGAGATGTAAATTTTTGCTGTTTGCGGAGGTCACCAGCAATCTACATACAAAATTTGGTAACTCTATCTTTAATATTGTGGGAAATATTAACCGTGGCGTTGCACAAAAAACTTAACACTTTGTCTGAAGCAGGTAACTACAAGTATATATCCACAATTTAAAGTCTCTATCTTCAATACCACCACAGCATGACGGACATTGCCCAAAACCAATATACTAGTTTCACTTCGTAAACGAGTATACAAATAAATGTAGGTTTTTATATATCGTACGCAGGATATACAAAAACCTACGTTATGAGAGACTGCCTGGTCGACGCATTAAAAAATATCAAAGAACGAACATGGTAAGACTTAAGACAACATAAATAGCAAAATGACTAGCGCAATATTGCAAATCCTTTACCACCATCTTTCGTCGAAACGACGACACGCTCTCTTGTTTTCAATCTTTTGCAGGTTTGTATTGTTTGTTGTGATCTCAATTTTAATTTAAAGGAATAATACCAAAAATAAATAAAGAATTAACTAATCAACAAAAATAATTTAATTATGAACCTTTTCTGTGCTCAGGTTTGTTTCAATACGGATTCCAAATAGGGAGTCGTCGAAAAGACGAAGGATGGCGTTAGTGTACAAAAAAAAGGGTGAAGTTCCAGGGTTACAGAATTTTAAGGCCTAAATATCATAAATGAAATGCTCTTAGCTGTGGGAGTGCATTTAAATTCGTATACCTTACATTGGCTTTCTATGCTTCGTTTGTTTGTTATATAAATTTACAATGTTCCTTTGTTTTTGTACAAATGTAATGGGTGCAGACGTAGAGTTGTGCGCAAGTTGTGTTTCTATATAATGAAATAGTGCGTAGTAGTGCTGCAGGAGTATTCCTTTTAAGCCTATAAATATGGTAGCATTGGAGGCAGCACTGTGGAAGCTCTAGTCGGGAGCGCCCGACCAGGGATATTCTGAACTTTGTTCTTATATACTTTTACACCCCTTTGCATTCATACAAGGTAACTAAATTAACCGGGCGACGGCAACGACCGATCGTCCGATGACCAGCGCCGGCCAAACTGCTGACACAGCATTTTCTGGCCGGAAGCTCGTGCATAGCAGGCAAACTCTGCATATTGGCGAGGCCGCTATGAAGCTTACTTATGTTAGCCTTTAAGTCAGTTCGTTCTGCATGTTCATACAATAAAGGGCACAATCTCTCTTAAAAGACAACTCCGGCGACCAGCCGTTATATCTTCCTATTACACTGAAACTGAGTGAGTATCTAGGCCAGCAGTGCACGAAGGGCAGTACCCCTTCCAGCATAGTCTTCCTATTTCAACATAGAAGTACTACGGCCAACCGGCCAATCGTCGCTAGCGACACCTATTTTGAACCGCGGTCAGCCGACCCCCCTTGTGACCCGGACGTACCAGCCAACCGGCTCCGTCTTACCAGAGACTGCAGCGAGGGAGCAGCAGTTATTATAATTTGTTTAATTGGCACCCAACGGGAAAAACCCATCCCTTACTTTTGAAACCGTAGTAAAACATGTAAGTGAGCAACTCCATACAAGCGTTCCACATCTGCATTTACACTACACCGCAAAAATAAATTCTGCAATTCCATTTCATACAAACACGAACACATTTAAATTTTTTTGTGTGCAAAAAAAAAAAAAAAAAAAAATTAAAAATCTGATAATATAAAAATTATAAAAATATGAAAAATAAATTACTAATGCAAATTCATAAACTGATTGAACTTGGTTAATAAGAACACCGTTTCATTGCGTTGATTAATTGTGTAGCTTCGCAACAGTCTTGGTTTTTTTATCGTTCCCCCACTCCACTTTGCGAACCCGATATAGCCGCACATGCATTGGTGTGGCAATTTGTTGTTCTTCATATCTTTCTTTGTCATAGCGGAGGATCATCCCATGCGACCCCCTCGCTGTACTAATTGCTTCCATGGGCAAAACGGCTTAACATGCATTAATTCCCTAGGGTGATTTAGCATACACAGCTCCACATGAGCAATCCATTCCAACAATATAGGAATAACAAACAATTCGATAACGACTCTGAGTCCGAGACCGAAGGGCCGACCAGAACTTCTAGACCAAAAAGTGTAAACTCTAGCATATCCACAGTTATAAATAAGGCATTTAACACAGAACAATTAAAGGCTGTCGTACATGCTGCCGTTAATCATGCCCTACAAGAAGCAGCCGCAGACAACCAGCGTAGGGAAGATGAATTACGCCAAACTATACAGCAACTGGCCAGCCAAGTGGCGGCGATACAAATTGCACCCGCCCAAACAGAAGCCCCTCAAATTAAGGTCTATAGACCTATAGAAATAAAAAGCGATGTCGTTTATAATGAGCCGCTGGACGACGTCAAGTGCCTGCCCGAATTTGCGGGAACCCAAGAGACATACGTCTCCTGGTGGCAAGCGGCAGTAGGCGCGTATTACATATTCAGAAATAACGAATATAGCTCACGCCATTATCAGGCAATTATCATTATTAGGAGTAAAATAAGAGGCCCTGCCGATGCCGTGCTATCCTCGTTCGGCACTGTATTTAAATTTCGATGCGATCATAAATCGACTCGATTTTACGTACAGTGACAAGCGACCGATACATGTCATCAAGCTGGACACTCTCACGCAGCGAAGCCTTACGCTCCTGGAGTACTACGACGAGGTCGAGATAAAGCTCACTTTGCTCACCAATAAGGCCACTATGTCGTACGAAGCGTAGGCGGTAAAGGTCTTGTGCGACAAATTCCGGGATGACGCGTATTCATTTCCGGACTTAAGCGCAGCCTCACAGAAATGCTATTCTCGTCAAAGCCAAAAGACATGCCGTCAGCGCTCGCTTTGGCTCAAGAGGTGGAATCTAACCACGAAAGGTACACCTTTGCAACTTCGTTTGCAAGGAGCCAAGATGATAGAGAACGCAGACAATATCCAAAAGTGCAGGAACGGCAATAGGCCCCCCCACAAACAAATTCCCAAATAAGTGCCGGGAAGAACCCGCACTTCTCTAAACAATACAAGTCGCAAGTACACTCTGCCCCACGCAGCGATAGGCTTCCGGGAAACACACCGGAGCCCATGAACGTTGACCCATCGCTGTCCAAAATGTTACAACCATCCCATGCCCCGGCTTACCAGACCGCGAAGCCGGCCGCATCTGGACGCTCGGGCCCTCACAAAAGGCAAAGAGTTAACCACATTGCTCAAGGCGCAGATAGTCCTGACAAGGCATACGCCGACGCAGCCTCCAGTGTAGCGGAAAAGGTCGCCGATGACGCCATTTGCGACTCAGATGCGATTAATTTTTTAGGGGAAAATCCCTGCTACCTGTCATCAGACGAAGAGTAGCAGGGAGCGACATGAGACTTCTAGTTGACACGTGCGCGACCAAAAATTTCATCCGTCCATACGAAGGATTGAAAGGCATCTGCCCGGTCGTGCCCCCATTTACAATCCACTCAATTCATGGCGTGACCACAATCACGAAAAAATGTTTCGTGTCCATATTCAACTTGAGGGCAACCTTCTTCATCTTACTAGATCTAACCTCCTTCGACGCAATCATCGGCCTGGACTTATTAAAGCAGGCCGGCATATTGCTTTGCCTAGCCTCCGGTCAGCTCAAATGGGGCACCGAGGTAGAGCAAATTGACTTTCATACTTGTCCCGATGTCAATTTCACTAACGTAGATTGCTCGGACGCACCGCCCTTGGTAAAAGGCGTTTTCTAAAAAATGCTAGTCAAAAGAAGGAAAGCCTTTGCGGATCCGAACGAGGCTCTTCCTTATAATACGTCTGTGGTCGCCACGATCAGGACGATTAGGTAAGAACCCATTTATGCCAAATTATACTCCCATAGGGTGCAGCTGACTTCGTCAACGGCGAAATTCAGAAACTGCTTAAGAACGGCATCATCCAAAAGTCGAAGTCCCCCTACAATAACCAAATATGGGTCGTAGATAAAAAGGGCACTGACGAATCGGGCAAAAGAAAGATACGTCTGGTACTGGACTTTCGCAAGCTAAACGAAACGACGGTACCCGACAGGTACCCCATGTCAAATATCTCAATGATATTGGGAAACCTTGGCAAAGCCAAATACTTCACTACGCTCGACCTGAAGTCCGGCTACCATGAAATCACGCTCGCTGAACGCGACCGTGAAAAACATCATTCTCAGTAAACGGAGGAAAATATGAGTTCCGAAGACTTCCACTTGGACTCAGAAATGCGGCAAGCATCTTCTAAAGAACAATTGACGACATCCTGCGAGGACAGATCGGCAAGTTTTGCTACGTCTACGTAGATGATGTAATCATCTTTTCCGAAGATGATAATGCCCACGTAAAGCACGTAGATTGGGTTCTAAAGAGCCTGTACGATGCAAACATGAGGATATCGGTGCAGAAATTAAGTTTCTTTAAGAAAAGCGTCAGCTTCCTAGGGTTCATCGTCACCAATAATGGTGCAGCGACAGACCCAGAAAAGGTCAAGGCCATTAGAGAATTTCCACAACCCAAAAATGTGCTTGAGGTAAGGTCATTTCTAGGTCTGGCCAGCTATTATAGATGTTTCATTAACGATTTTGCATCTAGAGTAAGACCCATTTCAGATATACTGAAGGGGGAAAATGGGAGTGTTAGTAGGCACAGATCTAGGAATATTCAGGTACAATTTTCCGAAGCGCAACAACGGGCCTTCGAAAAACTGCGTAATATCCTAGTATCGGAGGACGTCATCCTCAGGTATCCAGATTACAAAAAAGCGTTTGATCTAACGACAGATGTTTCAGCCTACGGCATCTGCGCAGTGCTGTCCCAAGAGGGACGCCCCATCACAATGAGTGACAGGGAGGTTAACTATGTTACCAATGAATGGGAGCTGTTAGCCATAGTATGGGCACTAGCTAAGTTGCGACATTATCTGTACGCGGTCAAAGATATAAACATCTTTACCGATCATCAGCGTTTGACTTTTGCAGAATCGGAATCCAATCCGAACACGAAAATCAAGAGGTGGAAGGCACTCATCGATGAGTTCGGCGCGCGAATCTTTCACAAGCCCAGCAAAGACAACCTCGTTGCGGATGCCCTCTCAAGACAACAACTCAATATTGTTAGAGACCAAGAGTCAGAATCGTACGCAGCCACGATACACAGCGAGCTTTCGCTCACCCACTGCTTCCAAAACCACATAATTTTGAAAAAGGCGCGCTCCCCTTGGAAACGCAGTTTTATTCGATTAACTTCTCGTGCAAAGAATTTTTGCTTGAAGAACTTGCCAGCACCATTATTCCTAATGGTGTAAATCCCCTTCACTGTGATCTCCACACGTTGGCATTAATTCAAGACGAAGTGTTTCGAAGATTTCCGGCCACAAAGTTTTGGTACTGCAGGAAAAGGGTCACTGACATATTTGCCGTCGAGGACAGAAAAGAAATCCTCACCGCCGAGCATAGCAGAGCTCACAGGTCGGCCAAGAAAACGTGAAACAAGTACTCTCTGAGTACTACATCCCGAAGACGGCAAAGTAAGCGAACGAAATCGCCGCTAATTGCAAAACATGCGCCAAAGCGAAGTACGACAGGCATTCAAAAAAAATAGGAGCTCGGCAAAACACCGGCCCAGGTAGGGGAAATATTACACATTCACATTTTCTCCACGGACAAGAAGTACTTCCTCACCTGCATTGACAAATTTTCAAAATTCGCTGTGGTGCAGCCGATTCCGTCTAGAACCATAGAGGAAGTGAAACCACCCCTGCTACAACTCATGAATTTTTTCCCTAAAGCCAAGGCCATCTACTGCGACAATGAACCGTTGAACTCGCATACGATCACAGCCATGCTGGAAAACCATTTTGGCGTCAGCATCTCGAATGTGCCGTCCCTCCACAATGTTTCCAATGGACAAGTGGAGCGCTTCCATAGCACGCTAATAGAACTTGCTATATGCCTAAAAATTGACAAAGGCATAAGTGTAGAATTAATATTACTGGCTACGGCCAGATATAACAAACCCATCCATTCGGTCATAGACAAGAAACCGGCCGATATCATACAAGCACACTCGGACGATCCTCAATACGAAGTCCAGGACAAATTAAGAAACGCCCAAAATGCGATCAGAACACGAGAAAACGCTTCTCGCCAAAACAGGGTGTTCGAGGTCGGGGATAAAGTCCTAGTAACGTCAAACAGGCGACTAGGGAACAAACTCACACCCTTCTGTGAGGAAAAAGCCATCGAGGCGGACATGGGGACCACAGTCCTAATTAAGGGGAGGGTGGTCCACAAAGACAACCTCAAATAATCCGAGCAGAACCCGGTTTCCGTTCCCTCAGAATTTTTATCATTTTTTATTCATAGCTACTTTGCATAAGTTTTTATCAATCATTAGCATAATTAATTATATGTTATTTACACCTTAATACACTTAGTGGTGGGCAATCCTATTCCGAACAAATATTAATTTAAAACGCACATCACAGGTTCATACCCTTGCTTCTGCTCTTTCTCCTGGCCGTAACATCAGCTCACATCACCGACTACTCCCAGGCCAAGTACATCCCCGTCATCGACGGTAGGGTCTTAGTGTGGGAAGAGTTCGCACACATTAGACACTCAGCGAATCTTTCCGAATACAGACGAGTAGTGGATGAAACCAACAACATGGTCGACATGTTTCCTCAATCCCACATGCGAAAGCTTCTGAGCATCGATATCGCTCATCAACGTGACATGATCGACTCGTTGGGCGTTTATCACAGCGTTGCTACGAGCCTAAATTTTTAAGGGGCCGCGTTAAAGGTTGTCGCAGGGACACCTGACGCAGATGACTTAGAGAGGATTAAATTCACAGAAGCACACTTAATCAATGAAAACCAAAACTCAAGATTAAATTAATGAAACCACCAATACAGTCAATCAGATTTTGAAAGCCTCAAAAAGCACAGAAGATTCAGGTCACTTATACGAGATTTTGTTAACTCGTAACAGAATCATTATCATGGAACTGCAAAATCTTATGCTTGCTATAACTCTTGTTAAAATAAACATAGTTAGTCCAAGTATCTTGGACCACGCAGACCTGGAGAACGTTTGGATCGAAGAGCCCACCGATACGCCCATTAAAGATATTTTGTCCGTAGCGTCCGTAAAAGTTGTACAGTCCCCTAACGTTTTACATTGCATTATCAAATTTCCTAATGTTAAAATAGCTTGTAATAAAATCACTACCCTTCCCGTGGCCCACCATGATACGATGTTGAGGTTAATAGATAATGTAGTGGCAGAATGTTAACGGAGAGATCCGTCAAAAACTGCTCCATAGCACAAGGGGCCACATTTTGCCAACTGTCTCCAATGAGCTCATGCGCCTAAGAACTCCACACAGGAGGAATAGCGCATTGCGATACACAGCAGAGCGACCTACATCCCATCACTTATGTCGACGAGGGAATCATCATCATAAACGATAGACCAGCAGGTGTGTGTGTGGACAACGGTACCATCGCCCATCTAAGAGGCACGCACCTGATCACTTTCTCAGAACGTGTCAAGGTCAACGACACCCTTTTCGTGAATCATAATCCAGAAGAGGACCCCAGGGGTGACCAACTCGCCTGTCCTGAACATCTCCATTAAGCACGAAATCCTAAGCCTCCCATATCTTCACTGTTTAAGTGAACGTAACCTGGAGCACATCAGGAAGTTCGGGGAGGACATCGACAACTATCGAGTGAGCCAGATAGCGCTAATTGTAGGAGCAATTTGTTGCGCTTTAATCTGCATCGGCCTAACCTGCCAACGAGCCACGAGGGCCAGAAGATCCGCGGTCCAGCTAAGAGAAGTGATAGCTCAATTAGGGTCGGCCGAAGGCGGCCTCAATTCTAAGGGGGGAGTACTTAACTAAATTAACCGGGCGACGGCAACGACCGATCGTCCGATGACCAGGGCCGGCCAAACTGCTGACATAGCGTCTGGCCGGAAGCTCGTGCATAGCCGGCAAACTCTGCAAATTGGCGAGGCCGCTATGAAGCTTACTTATGTTAGCCTTTAAGTCAATAAGAGCACAACCTCTCTTAAAAGACAACTCCGGCGACCAGCCGTTATATCTTCCTATTACACTGAAACTGACTGAGTCTCTAGGCCAGCAGTGCACGAAGGGCAGTACCCCTTCCAGCATAGTCTTCCTATTTTAACATAGAAGTACTACGGCCAACCGGCCAATCGTCGCTAGCGACACCTACTTTGAACCGCGGTCAGCCGACCCCCATTGTGACCCGGACGTACCAGCCAACCAGCTCCGTCTTACCAGAGACTGCAGCGCGGGATTCTCCAGCAGTTATTATAATTTCTTGATTTTACATACATACACAAAATTACACATACAAACGCACTAAACACTAAACTAAGGGCATGATCTTAATGAAACTTTGAAGGTATAACAAGAGCATTTACTTTTGATAAATGCAACATTTGACAAATAGCCAGCTTTGGAGAAAGCCAATAATATTCAAACTGGCTTGATAGGCCATACTCAGAAATCAAAAATCTACAACGAATAACTTTATTACGGTTGCTGAATGTCATCTGTATCTTATACAGAATGCCAAAATCGCAGCACACACCCCATATACTTATATGCCTAAGCACCGTAACATCACACGGACCGAACGTTTTATTTTGTCAGAATAATCGAATAACAGTATAAAAACCAAGTAAGAACGTTGCAGGCGAGCGTAACCGATTGTTAGTAATTATTGTTATTTCGAAAAAATAAAGATTTTTATAAGTTGTAGGGGCGGGGTGGCTATGGCTACAATATTTTTCGATCAAAAGAGGTTGCCCAAACACTGTCTAGCAAATTTTGTGACTATAGCTTCAAATATGTGGGATATGTATTTTCGCATGTATATAGATTTCGTGTATTTACTACGGTCCTACTAGTTGGCGTATCCAAAAAATTGATTGTTGATTGAATGACTGATAAAATGCGCAGTTTGCGGATTATAATTTTGTGTGTGTGTATGTGTGGTTTTGGGTATATATGTATGAATGCAATGGGATTCAAATGTATGTAACGACAGCTCGCAGCTGGTTTCATGGAATCTCCAAGTCGGGCGCTCCCGACTGGAGCAATCTTACTTGTTTTTGTATTGATACTAAAAAGTAAAAATAATATAAATGCAGATCGGATGAAACAAGAAAACCGGTTAAAATTATTCCCCTTAAAAATATAATGGAATATGTACAATACTTTTTCTTACTTTTCCTTATTTTTACTAGATACATTGCGCTCTATACCAAGCATCAGATCTTCAAACCACTGGGCCATTGTCTGCTGTTTTTCCACGGGTTGTCCACGTATAATGCTTTCCTTCAGGGACCTTCAACAAAAATAATTTAACACGTTTGTACATATTCAAAAAAAATATTGCTTTACCGATAATAATCCTCATAGAGTAGTATAAGTACCAACAAGGGACGGGACATTGACCATTGATTCCGACAATCCTCAGCCAGTACATTATTTAGTAAGGACGACATCATGCTCTGAAGTAACTCTGAATTCAGTTCAACTACCTGTAAGCATTAAAGTAAGTTGCTGATTTACAATCGAATACTGGAAAACTTTATTTACTTGATTAAGTATTTTGCTTCCATAAGAAAATAAGAAATGCCGACTTACACAAATAAGAATGTTGCAGTCGGACGTAATCGACTGCGTAATACTCGTTCACAGTGAGTGTGGCCAATATTTTTCGGCTCGATCTTAAGAGAAGGTCACCCAAACACTGTCTGCCAAATTTTGTGATTCTAGCTCCAAAATTATGGGAGACATAACTTTTCGCGATTTGCGGGGCGGGAGAGGCTGGGGGTGGGCGTTGGCCGGAAATTTTTTACCCTTATTTAAAGGACCTGACCACGAATCTACCTTTCAAATTTGAAGATTCTAGCTCTAAAAGTTTGGAAGATTTAGCCATTCCCAATTTTGTAAGGCGGGGTGTCTGGGGGCGTTGCAGTGGGCGTGATCGGGATATCAAGATCTCAATCTTTTGAGGAGGTCACCAGGAATCTACATACCTAATTTGGTGTCTCTAGCTTTAAAATTGTGTAAATTATACACGTGTTACCGATTTGAGCTTGCAAATATATTGATTTTAGTGATTACGGAGGCGGAAGAGAGCGTGGCCGGAAATTTTTTTGTCTGTGATGTTTGGGGGATCTTACCAGTAATATATATTCCAAATTTTTTTAGCTCTAAAACTGTGGGAGATATAGCCATTTCCGATTTTTTAGGGCGGGGGTGCTGGGGGGCCTTCTAGTGTGGCCGGGAAACCAAGCATTTTTTGGAGGAGATCACCAGCAATCTACATACCAAATTTGGTCACATTAACTTTAATATTGTAGGAAATATTCAACTTTAATCGATTTGCGATTTGAGGTGTATCGACATGTTATCGATTTGCCAGCCTCCCAGTGGGCGTGACACAAAAATCTTAACACTTTATCTGAAGCAGATAACTACAAGTTTCAAGTCTCTATCTTCAATAGCGCCGAAAAATATTGCGTTCATACGGACAGACATTGCACAAAACCAATATACTAGTTTCACATCGTGAACGAGTATAAAAATGTCAGACATGTAATTATTGCGAAGTGAAAGTTTTAAAATACAGCTAAAATTAACGTTGCAGTCGAATGCAACAGACAATGAAATAATATGTCCATAGTAGAACAACATCTATAAGAAAGTCAAAAGCAGAATTCATATTAAATCAAAAGGCAAGTACCAGCAAATAAATAAATTGTATATTATTTAATAATTTCTGATCTTGCAGTTGTTTAAAAAATTATCAAGTCAGAGGAAGTTACATTCTATATATTGAATCTACGGATGAAAGTATTGAGAGACTATGCGGTCATAAAAACAGTGGCTGAGGTTATAAAAGCCACTGAAAATAATAATTAATTGAAATAATAATTTATGTTGAGTAAATTTTAATTATTTGAATATTGCAGTGTATACTGTATTCATTCATTGTGCGCAATCCATTTTCAATTGTCTGCACAACGTGCATATGCTCGCTTCGAAGCACGTTTAGCAATCACTCATACAAAAGCACGCCGCACACTGAACGCTTTACTCATCAGCTGTGCTTGGCCCCTACAATGAAAACTAAATTTATGAATAACTGCTGAAGAGCGTGATCTTAATGAAATTTTCAGAAAAGCATAAAAATCTATGTCCAAACCAAGGCAAGTTTGCAATATTGCGTGATTTTCATATATAGGCCGAGTGGGGTGAGGTATCCAAAATCTGAAATATTCTTAACCTGCGCATCCATTACGAGGAAATAGTGAATATGAGGACTCTAGCTAATCTAGTTTCTGATTATATCGGGTAAAAAAATCGATAAATGTCGATAAGAAAATGATACGAGTTATCGACAATTTGAGATATGTGTAGGGACATGGATAGTGCAATCGATATTTTCTATTATACTATAAACCGATTCGATTTATGCGTCCCGGTTTGTGATTCAGTTAGGTCTAACAATCCTATTTGGTTCACAAGGGAATTAAACAATTTGAAGAATAGAAAGTCAAGGATGTACAAGAAGTTCAAGGAAACTGGCTCTTTCTTGGCTTACACTCAATATCTGATTGCTCGATCTAATTTCTCTGTCCTCAATAACCAATGTTATAAGGATTACTTGAAAAGTTGTAAAATACAGTTCCAGCGGGATCCTAAAAGTTTCTATAACTTCGTTAATGTGAAGCGTAAATCGTCAACACTACCATCAACTCTATTCTTTGAAGAAGCGTCTGCTGACTCAGATCAGGCTATTGCCGATTTATTCGCAACATTTTTTCAAACTACTTATAGTTCGCAGAATTATGTTCCTGCTATGCTATATCCTTATCATGTAAATGTTTCTAACTGCATTTTTGGGCCTTTGATAACAGAAAGTTCACTACTAAAAGAGCTAATGGTTATCAAGCCCGTATTTTTACCGGGACCTGATGGAGTACCAGGCTGCGTGCTTAGATACTGTGCTGAAGGTCTCTCAAAGCCTTTGTATAAATTATTTAATTTGTCCGTGGAGTTAAGTTCACTTCCTAATATTTGGAAAGAATCATTTATTATTCCTCTCCTTAAAAAAGGAAACAAGTCTAATGTTCAAAACTATAGAGGTATTTCTAAGTTGTCCACTATTCCCAAGATTTTCGAGAAGTTGATAACTTTTCAATTACAACATCTTTGAAGATCTGTAATTTCACACTGCCAGCACGGGTTTATGAAATATAAATCTACTACCACTAACTTATTGGAATTCACGTCTTTTGTAATTAAAGGATTCCAAAATAAAATGCAAACAGATGTCATTTATACTGATTTCAGTAAATCGTTTGACTCTGTTAATCATTCGCTTTTACTGCATAAGCTTCATCTTCTGGGATTTCCAAATAACTTAATTATCTGGATATCTAACTATTTATCCTTAAGAACCCAAAAAGTTTACTTCAAAGGTCTTGTCTCTAAGCCTGTTCAAGTTACTTCCGGAGTACCACAAGGAAGTCACCTTGGTCCGTTATTATTCACCTTATTCATAAATGACCTTCCTTCTGTAATAAACCACTCTCGGGTACTGATGTACGCCGATGACGTAAAACTTTGCCTCTCGCCTACCAATTCTCTAGCTGCCCAAAGTTTGCAATCCGACCTTGACAGTTTCAAAACCTGGTGTAAAGTAAATTTTTTAAAATCTTAATTACAGTAAGTGCAAATTTATGTCCTTCTATAGACGAATGCCATTTTTCAATAATTATTTCCTTAATGGTAAACCCCTTGAGCGTATTGAGTCCGTTAACGATTTGGGTATTCTTCTTGATCCCAAGCTTAAGTTTAACAAACATATTTCTTCTGTTGCAAATCGAGCTTTTGGAGTCCTGGGATTCATAAAGCGCTGGTCGAAAGAATTTGACGATCCCTATGTTACTAAAACTCTATATACTTCACTTGTTCGTCCAATTCTTGAATATGGTTCTTGTATATGGTTTCCCCAATACAAGGTTCATCAGGATAGAATTGAATCTGTACAAAAACAATTTCTGCTTTTTGCACTCCGGGGTCTTAACTGGAATACTAATTATCGCATGCCTTCCTACCATAGTAGACTTTTACTAATAAATCTTCCCGCTCTTTCTAATCGTTGAACCATGCTTGGTGTAATCTTCTTACACAAACTAATCAATGGCGAAATTGATTCTACCGCATCAATCAGCCAAATTAGTTTTGCGGTTCCGAGCAGAAATACGAAAAATTTCCGTTTTCTCTTGAAATGTGCCATAGTAACTATGGCTATTCTACTATATACTATTCTATTCATAATCCTTTTCGTATCTTATGCTCTAATTATAATAATCTTTTCCGAATAATAAGTAAAGCTACTTCTATTCCTATCCTTAAAACTTTAGTCCTTTGTCATCTGTCAATTTGTTCGCGATCTTCGTCACCGCACGTTATGCGACACGCCCCTCGGTCGATTGGGCGGGAGGTGGGTGGCATTTTGCCTGGGTCCGCGCGTTAACAAGCCCGTGCTTGGTATCGTTGGGCCACATGAATGTACTGCTCGTTAGTACATCTACGTCCAAATAAATAGTATAAATTCTTCAGGGTATAAATATTGTCGATCATCACGACTTGGTTAAGCAATACAGACCTTAAGAAATTGGGAATTTTCACGCGTCAAACTCCGTAGCTTTTTATTTGGGAATGTTGAAACTGTAAAGAATAGTAATAATTATAAAATGATGAAGACATGGTATGGTAATTTTTACTTTTCAATTGTAGCTGCTTAAAGATGTAGGAAACAATACTGTCCAGAATAGTGCAACAGCTGATGTAAATAGCAGAATCTGCAATTCAGAAAAGTTAAACTCAATACATTTATGTTAAGAAAATTATTTATACCTAGTGCGGCAAGTCCCTTTATCAGACTTTCCAAAATATACACAAATGCAAGTGGCTCTAGAGCAGCAAGGTATGTTACATGATCTTGAGATAGACAATTTAATAAATTGTAATATGCGGATGCCAATTTTGGATATTCCTATTGATTTTATGCATAACCAAAATGTAAATTATTCATCTGTTATCAATTTTTGTTTTTTATTAAACTTACCAATAAATCACTCTGCCGTATAGAAAGAATAAGCTTAGCGATTATATCAAGAACATTGTGTAATGTATCATCACCGTATAATTTAAACACACCACAGTTGACATAGTTCCCTCCAAGCGCATTTTTTAAGATCAAGAAGCATATTGATATTCCCTTTAATTTCATTGGATAAAGTTGTTCAGTTGATACCTCTAAATGAAGAATACGATTGCCATATATGCAAATAAGTTTAGATGCCTCGCGAAACAGAAGTATACCCATAGGACTGGATACGTTTCCAGCCAAACGCTGCGTGCGGCAGTGAACTAACTCAGCAAACAGCTTTAATACGGGCGTGGTGATAGCAGGCTCATGCGCCCACAGTTCCACCGCCCGAAGCAATATTGGTAGGTAATCAGTGTAATAACTAAAACAATAAAAAGTTCAAAGCTTGATAGCTAACAATTTTTTTTTTTTAATATTCTTGGATTTTATACGCACAGCCATTCGAAAAGCATAGTATATTGGATACGAGCATTAAGCGGCAATGCAAGCCCACGCAAGTCTCGGGCTAAGCCAATAATAGCTTTCTTGACCTCATCATTAGGAAAACACTTTGTATCCATTAGCACGCTTCCAAGTGATTCAAACTGATCTATAAACAAAACGAACTAAATTTAATACTGGCTTACCTTTCGAACATACTTACTTGTAAGTGGTGTTAAAAAAGTGTAGAAACGCTCTTCGTCCTCTCCCAAATCAAACATTAATAAACGACTTAGTGAAGTGTAAAACATGGTCCGACAACGCATTTCATTTAGAGATGAGCTCGTACCAAGAAAAGGGAAATGTTCGCTTGTGTGATGTGTTAACATAAACTGGACTTCCTCTAAACGCGCCAACTTGCGCACTGAGTTAAAGTGCACAGAAAGATCGGATAGTAACATTAAAGTTTTTGTTATTATTTGCTCAGAACGGCCCCAAAACTTCAGATTAGTTATACTGCAAAAATAAAAATTTGTTATTTATTCGAAACTCAACCAAAAATGGAAATACATACATTTTACGGTTAATAAAACTTAACAGCATTTGCTCATCATTAAGGCCAAAAACTTCATTAAGCCGCTTGTAAACAGTTGCCTTTTGTGCCTGATCGCTGCTATGCATTTTACGAACCTGGTCTAAGAAACTCAGAATGGCCAGCTCCAGCTTCTCACAGCCAGTCTGAGGTAGCCGTGAGTCAGTTAAACTCATTAGTTGCAGTACACGAATAACAAGCTCTGCATCCATATTGTCATGTTCGTCGCTGGTTGTCACAGAAAGTCTCCCCACAATGGCCGAGCCAATTATGTACACCAACCAAGTTAATTGTAACTCGTGGACATTAACGTCTATAGGATTTGCATTGGGCGTCTGTATAAGGTTTTCGTACTCACGGGCCTTTTGGTCAAAATGCTGTACCAGAAGATTACAAGTCTTATTGTACTCACAACGCTCGATTACCGATAACTGTTCAAGCTGTTGTTGCACCATACAAAGATCATCTAAGGGATCCTCCATATTATCACGAACAATTAATGGCACAGCATCAAGACGGGACTCGATGTACGCCTTAATTACTTCTGGTGTATATGTACCAAGTAAATGCGGATCCGGTGACTTGACGTAAGGTACTGAAGCAACCATACGTTGCCAAAGGGTAAGTAAATAGTGCACACTATTTGGAGCAAAGAGCCACATCTGTGGATGTGAACAATGATCCTTTTTTTTTACCTTGAAACCCAAAATATACTCACATGTAGCGATTGCACCGTAAACTTTGCTATAAGTTCTATGGCTTCAGGATAACAAGGAACGGCTATGAGTTCGCCCAGTTGATAATTGGACTTTAGACGCGCAAGCAAACGACAGAATTCATGATAATTATCTGGATCACTAAGACCCTAAAGACAAATTTAATTATTACAATATTGATGATAAAACGTTTCAGTTAACTACTTACATGCAAATTTGTAAGTATATTTTTAACACCTTCAACTAAATTGCTAAGAAATTTTGTTCGCTCTGAGTTACTGAAAAGTGATCGACGTACAGATGTCATTTGTACAAGGCACGACAGTGAGTAACTGGCTAAGCCATTTGGTAAAATTTGATATAAATCAAAGAATAATTTTAAGGTATTAGAGTCAAGAAATGCAGGACGCCATGCTGTTGGTATCTGTGTCAAAAGTATTTTTAATACATTAAATTTAATATTAGTAGCATAGAAACGTACCTGAACATTGTTCATATCATCGGCCGATTCATCCGTGGAACTACCAATAAAGTCAAAGCTCAGACAATTCTTTGTAAGTCGTAAAACTTGTGATATTAATCTGTACAAGAAACACAATGTGTATACACAAAAATAATTGTTTAAAATACTAAATTTTTTTTTTAATTATGCTAACTAGGCCAATTAAATTATTACAAGTATGAAACATGATATTACAAATCAAGTGAGAAGGCTCTAGTCGGGAGCGCCGGACTGGGGGATACCCTGAATTCCGTGTTTTCATACATTTCGGTCCCCTTGCATTCATACACACCTACACAGAATCACACAAATACACACACACATGTAAACGTAGGCTGCACGCTGTGAACAGCTGCTGCGCTTGGCCTCCACTATGGAAACTAAATTCGTGTATAACTTCTAAACTAAGAGCATGATCTTAATACAATTTTCAGGGCTTAACAAGAGCATTGAAATCTATGTACAAACCGAAGCCCAAGTCCGTAGTATTGAAATTGCCTTTTTCCCACATTATTGCAATAATGGGGAAAATACCCAATACCCCCATCCAAAATCCAAATATAATCCTTACCTGAGTATGCTTCACGCGAACATTTTGCTTATTACCTCTGACTCTTATAGTGTCCAAGATTTCTCAAAAAACCGATAATTATGGATAAGCAAATGAGATGAGTTATCGATGATTTTAAAAAAATTTGATTTGCGTATGGTATATACGGGCTTAGAAACGGAGATGGTAAAATATTGAAACTCATAAATAACTAATGTGAATTAAGTTACTTTGTAAAACAAAATGTCTTATACCAAACCTAAAATACGTATTGATTGGATGCATCCTATCTTCACATAGATATTTTTAAACAAGGAAGAATATTGAATTCGGGTGCTACTAACTGGGCAATATACTGATTAAAATACAATAAGAGATATGAACAGTTCAAAACAGCTTTAAATATTGGATTAGTGACAGTAACCTTAAGACAAAGAGTTTATATTTGTGAATGTAGAAAATATTATTTTTACGTTTTTTTTTTCTTTTTTGGGATATAGCTGCCTTTTTTTTAAAGAAATCTTCAATACTAAATAACAGCCGAATGGTATTGTTTCCAAAACATACTTTTTCTGATACATATGGGGCCCCAAATGACGAAAAACGACGTAAAAAATGTTTCTACAGTGAAATTTTTTTTGTTAATTTGAGCTTGCATTATTGATCATTACTCAAGAATGTCGTTGCCGATTTTGAAAAGCTGAATGATTACTGAAAGCCAATGAATACATCTATTAATCAGTCATACACATTTTAAAATTTAAATTCTTGGCTTTGCAACTATATATTTTTGAATTAGGTAAATTATGATTTCTTGTGCAGCATTTTTCACGAATTTTATACTCGTTCACGAAGTGAAACTACTATATTGGTTTTGTGCACTGTTCGTTATGTTATGCTGTCCGTCCGTCCTGATGAACGCAATATTTTTCGACGCTATTGAAGATAGGGACTAGAAATTTGAAATATATTCTTGTTGTTATCTGCTTCAGACAAAGTGTTAAGATTTTTGTGCCATGCCCACTGGGAAAATGGTAAGTCGATAACATGTCGATACACCTCAAATCGCAAACCGATTAAAGGTGAATATTTCCCATAATATTAAAGATAGAGTTACCAAATTTGCGATGTAGATTGCTGGTGACCTCCCACAAAAAATGGATTTCTCGGACACGCACACTATAACGCCCCCCAGCGCCCCCGCCTTAAAATTCAGAAATGGCTTTATCTCCCATAGTTTTTGAGATAGAGGCTGCATATTTGGAATATATATTATTGGTAAGCTCCCCCAAACATCACGGCCACAGAAGAGGTCTTCAGTATTCTGTCTGAAAAAATTTTATGTGTCTATCAATTAAATGGAGCAAGGTATATAGATTAAATCGGGTTGTCCAATGGACGGGGGAAAAACCTTAACACATTATCAGACGCGGGAATACATGAGTATATATAGCTCTAGCTGCAATAGCGGCGAAAAGTGCACATCGAATTTTACTGAAAGCATTTTAATGGGCAAATCGGGAATGACTGCTGTATGCCAGTACACAAACAATAATGCTAAGCAATTTGGAGCAGTCATCAAATCTCAATAACTAACGTTTTATTAAAGTAAGTATTCTAAACAGACATCTTATTTTTCATATGGACATTCTACTTAACTGGTACATATTTGTATGAATTGCGAAGTAGAGAAAATGTATCGTCAAAATCTTGTACACTTTGATGATCGTGCGTACCAACGAAATTTATTTCGGTTAAATGCCAACCCATTCATTAGAGACTCTGAGCTTAATACGATCACCTTAGAAGTTATTGACGCACCCTTTCCAGCAACTAGAACATCCGAAATCCTGATCCACGACACTTATGTCAATGACATTAATAGGAACCCATACTCCCGAATGTGCAAAAATTGCTCGAGATCTGCAGGATTTTTACTTAAGACAAACACGGCAAACCACAGCCAACTACTGTGACATTTTCTAAAGAATATTAGCTGGACAGTGAATTTCTGAAGGTTGGAATTCTAGACTCGAATTTGTATACTCTAAGCCCATTGAAAATGGGTAAAAATATAAACAAGTATAAGGGTTCGTGCAAAATATGTAAAAAGGAGGAATCTCCCACCCCATAATTGTTGACTTAGATATCAGAAGCTGTAAGATGTTGAGACTATGAAATATAGACTCACTCCTGGCACCAACGCTTAGGTACTCTCCCAATAATCAATCAAGACTTTTAAAATCGGATGTGACATTCTCGAAAAAATGCAAGCTCACCTTAAAAAACAAAAAAACCCGAATTCATTTTTTTTAAAAGAAACCCTTTTATAGATGAGTATATAAAAAAAAAAGGAGGTTTGGTAAATATTTCGAATTGCAGTCTTTAATTAACTCGATTTTTTCGCTATTAGACATTTCATTTTTACAAGACAGCTGCCCATTTGACTGGCAAACATTAACATTTCAACTTTATAGTTTGGGGTAAGGCTTTTCTTTAAACAACGATGGGCTCCAAAAAATATTTAGTTCTCATATAACATATTGTTAGAATTACAACAAGAATAAAAATGTCAACAATTCGCGCGAACTTTTTTTCAAAAAAAAACAGCGATATCTACAATTTGTTATCTTCTGCCGCCTAGCTCATTTAAAATTGTACAAAAATATAAAAATTGTTTTTATTTCATGTTCCTCTAAATTATAAAATATTGCTTTTAATATCTTTGATTAGGCGCAAAACACGTTAAGTTACTGTGCAAAAATTGTTTTGTTTCAAACAAACTTAAAATTACAAAAGAATTTGTATGTTAGTTAATGCTCACGCAAAAATTGGTAAATAAAAAGTCTTGAGCCTTTTATAACGAGATAAAATCTAAAGCATATGGAAATCTGTTTGAAGGAAAAAAACCATAAGTTCTCTAAAAGCGTCAATATTCCAATTCCAATTAAACATTCCAATTAAACAAAATCCGCCGTTAAAATTAATGAATTAACCAGATTAAACGCAACCCTGAACAACACACTATTTCAAATGCAAAACATCATGTGTCCAAAAATTTAGGAAATCATCCGTTGAATTTTGTTCGTAAGCAAAAACAAGTGAGAAGGCTCCAGTCGGGAGCGCCCGATTGGGAAATACCTTGATCCCTGTCTTTTCATACATTTCAGTCCCCATGCATTCATACACACATACACAGAATCACACATACATATGTATACATATGTAAACGTAGACTGCACGCGGTGTGAACACCTGCTGCGCTTGGCCCCACTATAGAAATTAAATTCGTGTACAACTTCTAAACTAAGAGCATGATCTTAATGAAACTTTCTGGGCTTAATAATCTTAACAATGAAATGTACAAATCAAATTTAAATTGCACATTTTTCACATTTTTGCATATATGGGGCGAATGGGGGGAGGTGTCCAAAATCCAAAATATTCATTACCTGCGTATGCTTCGCGCGAACAGTTTGAACTAAGTTTGGATGCTTTAGCTCTTATGGTTTTGAAGATATCTTCAAAAAACAGAGTAAAACAAAAAACGATACTTATCGATAAAAAAACAAGATGAGTTCTCGATGATTTGAAATGAACTTGATCTGCATATAGTATACACCAACTTAAAAAGTCCAAGTTCAGCTTTCTAGCTTCTGTAGTCTCTGATATCGACACGTTCATACAGACGGACGGACGGAGAGACAGACGTACAGGGCTAGATCAACTCGGCTAGTGATCAAGAATATATATATTTTATGGGGTCGGAGATGCTTCCTTCTGCCTGTTACATACATTTGCACCATTATACCTTGATTGAGGGTATAAATAAGTCTCAAACTTGGACTCGGCTTAAATACGCAAATATGCAAAATGTTGTAGTTTTGACGGTCGTGAGGGACACAAATAATATTTTCATGGTATCTTAATGAAAGGTTTTTTGAGCCGGTATCATTGCCGTGAGGGTGGAGTCATGGTATGGGTAGCAATAACGTTTTATGGAAGAATTGATATAATTTTGAGTGAGCAAATTATGAAGAGCGTTTGTTCAAAGCATTATTGGAAACTGCATTCCTAAAGTGAAATGACCTTTTCATACCATTGGCAAGGATTCTTTAGCAGAAATATTGCTTCTCTTGAGTTGTATAATCGTTTTTTTTCAGGCCAAAACGTAAATACCATAACTTGGTCGCCACAATCTCTATGTGTGCTGGCTTACCCGCAAGACATATAGTTGCGAAAAAAATAATACCACCACTGACTCTTTTTATTATTGATAAAAAATAACACTTTGTATTGCGATATTTGAAAAACTTCATATTCAATAAATTGCTTAGTATTTCCCATAAACGAAAATGGTAGTACTGTGGTAGTAATATAAATCGATTTTTTTTTTTAATTTTAAGGGAAAATGTCAAAATATTGGCGAAAAAGTTACGCTTTCTTTATAGAAAACGTATTTCGAACAGCTTTCACAAAAATCACGTACATAAGAGATTTAACATAAATTTCATTATTTCAATCATCAAGTTTATATATAATAAATTCAAAATGATGAAAAAGCGCAAAATCATCAGGAAATTGGTATTGTATGGGAAATCTAATAGAGAACTTGGTCGATTGGTTGGCTTTTCAAATAAAATTATACTAAACGTCATAAACTATAAGGAAAACGCTGAAACACGTATACGAAAAGGAGATCTGTGCCGGGTTTACGTCAAAGGGTTGGTCCTCGAGTGCATAAAGCATTTTTGCAAGGGAGCAACTGAGCTAAAAAAGAGCTTAATACAACTGCGGTAGTGAAAACAGTTCACACATGTATCAAACAACACAATTTACAAACCTACAGCCTAAGAAAGGTCCATAGTATGAACGCCTAACATATTGCCAAGCCCATGAAGTTGGCAATAAAACATCTAAATAGGGCAGCCAAAAAATTAAGGAATATTTTGTGGACTGATGAGAGTAATTATGTTTGGTGGAAAAAGCTTTCGTTCGAACGTCTAGTATCCATGTGTGCTATTTTTTTTTCGCAGCTATATATACTAATATTTAACTCTGTTATAATAAATTTAAAACATAATAAAAATAAACCTAATTATCTGCATAATTGATTCTTTTCAATTATCTCGAATATAAAAGCTACAAAACTATTTTTAATAGAGATGAAGTTGCATCGATCCCTTTGACTGGGAGTGTACGAATATGTATTTGTGCTGTTTTAGGACGTCACAGCAGTTTGGGCGGTGCCAATCGGCCCCCTGTGCGTAAGAGCGGCGTGCCCCCCATACACGTACCTCGAGTGATGCAAAGTCAAAGAACAAACACGTGCAAACACATCCTTCGTTTGTTTTTGTTTTTGCACTTACTTTGTTTGTATTATTGTAACGGCGAGCAGGGCAAAACTTTCACCCGCTTCTGATAACATTGGGAAATTTCTGTACGTACATACAATGTATCAATAATGTATACAGAAAATAGTGAAGCTATGTAAGTATAACTTTAACAACAAAAAGAAATAATGGCTTCAGCCGGGTGCGCCCGACTAGGGGATACCACGAACTCTGTTTGCACATACATTTCAACCCCCTTTCATTCATACACACATACACAAAATCACACACCCTGGGGGACAGCCTACAAGCTTCAGCTGGAGTACTACAGCGATCGGTTTTAGGACCACTGCTGTGGAACATTATGTACGATGATGTCCTTAGAACGCAGCTAGCAAATGGATGCAACCTAATTGGTTTTGCCGATGACCTGGCACTTGTAGTAGTGGCACAAAAAGTCAGGGAAATAGAGGCGGCAGCAAGCACCGCAATAACAACCATCGCAAGGTGGATGGAGAATGCTGGCCTTGAATTGGATAATCACAAAACAGAGGGTGTGCTCATCACGGGTAGGAAAAAGATAGAGTTCACAAGCTTGCAGGTGGGCACCGAGACAATCAAGTCGAAGGAGTCCATAAAATACCTGGGAGTCATGATATACAACAAGCTGCGCTTCCGTTCCCACGTAGACTACGTTAGCAAAAAGGCGTCCAGGATGCAGGGAGCCCGCTCGCGGATACTACCGAATATAGGAGGACTCAAAGCCGGAAGGCGACTACTAATGGGTTGCGTAATTGCTTCCATCCTGCTGTATGCAGCGCCCGTATGGGACCCTTCTGTAGCCAATAGTGTTAGTTTAAAGAGAAAGATGACTGCGCCCTCGCGAGTCATATCAGAATTCAGTTACTCAGTTTCTCACGGGCCATAGCGGCTATTGGAAGTTCCGACACAAGTTAAGGTACGAAGATTGCCCAGAATGCCCAACTTGCCCAAACTTAAATGAGGACCCGAAGCACGTGCTATACAACTGCATGAGGTACAGAATAAGAACGGAAGCTCTTCCCCCATCGGAGGAGCTTAGTACATTAGTACATGCTTGCGGCAGACGACAACTGGACGATATCCAGCCAGCTTATCATAGGCATCCAGAGCGATCTGAGAAGATGCGCGAGAGAGCGTCGGCAAATGAAGAGTGCCGAAAACAGCCAACCCGTCCCCGCGAAGTAATATTTGACGGTGATCCCGCGGAGAATGCGGTGTGTGGTGGCGGGGATGTGTTTATTACGTAGGTGCTGGCGTTGCCAGTATCTTCAGAAGATTCTCACCACCCTATGGCGCTTAGAAAAAAAGACCAAAAAAACACACTGCTGTCAACTTGCACCGAAGCGTATTGCAATGCACAATCTAAGATACGTATGTAATGCTCTTGGTGACACCGCATAGCCATTGCATAGTTATAGGCATTTCTGGTGTTGAGGAAACAGCACCTGCTGGCTTGATGAAAAGCGTCAGTGCGAAACCACAGGCCACTGCTGGATCCATTCAAGCAGCGGATACTGAACAGCACCATCCTCGACAAAATTCAAACCCACTGAATCCAGTAAAGTGTGAAGACTCTGAGACCTTAATAAGCAAACTGTCACCTTGGCGAAACTGCTCATGAGCTAATGTTCGCCTCACCCCCCGTCCCGTTAAAACCCTGGAAGGCCTCGGAGGACGCTTGTCGTTTGTTTCTATATAGTTGGCTGTGCAGGCTCAGTTGATCTCCTAACCAACACTGATCTGGCTCTGAACTCTGGCTCCCATAAGCACCAGAGTCAACCCTCGCGTAAAACTCATTCCACGGAAAGGCAACCACGGGATCGCAAAGGCGACTGCACATCACATACTACAACAATGGCTTCGAGTGTACAAGCTTATACAAACAATGTTGACCCAAAAACACAAAAACGTCGCCCAGCAAGGACAGGGAGAGGAAGGAGCAAGGGCGTCTTATGCTTTCGCCAGACGTTCACGTCATGCGAGCACGCCGGATACGCCAGCCGCGGAGCCGAATTCTTCAATATTCTGCAAAGAAATGGTTGGAAACGAGACGCCGAAAAGATTTAGCGACCCGGCCAGTCCCACAAATAAAACTCGGGATACGCCGCCTAAGAAGACGAAGAATAACACCCAGGAGATTGAACAGATTGGATCGATCCTGGATGAGCTACTTTTCATGTTCCGCGGAAAGCAGCCAGCGATGAGGCACATTAAACTGGCCACCAAGAGCATGTTAGCGAGATAAAGAAGCAATGCCTACGATACCAACAAGATTTGGAGGCCAACGGGCAACTAACCTCTAACTAATTTCTGAGAGGAGTGGCGGAGGCCGTCCAAAACGCGACATGGCAACGCAGACGGCGGAATGTTCCATTAGCATCATACCAGCCCCGGCAGAGCCTCTAAAACCACGGAAAACATACCAAGCACCTATAAGTTTAGCGCAACGCCCGGCCTCCAGCAAGGCCAAATCAGCAGATAATAGGAAGTTGCGGCAACCGCCAAAGAAGAAAGCTTCATCGCTGATCGACCGGGCGAAGGGGGCTTGGGCCGAGGTAAACACCAAGCAGGCTAAAAATGGTTAAATCAGCGCCCTCACTGCAGGCTCTGAAAAACAATGTGCAGTGCATCCGCAGATCATCATCAGGAGAACTTATCCTTAGGCTACAACAGCCATCGGAACCAGCTACTGCAAATGGTAATACAAACAGTATTTGCCGGCAAAGCAGCAGTAAGAACGAAAACATCGATAGCTATCCCAAAACAAACTCGAGCCAGCAGAGCAGAAGTCAGAAGCACTGCTAATAAGCTATAGAAGAGTGGTGGAAAACACACTGCTATGTGTTGGCTCTGGCATCATTGAAACGAAACCCGCCATCGAGTATCTCGGCATCATGATAAACTACAGACTGACGCACAAACACCATCTGGAGTCCATCAGCCGCAAAGTGGCCACAACCACCACAGCTATTAGTCGAATGATGCCAAACACCAGAGGACCAAGACAGCAGAGCAGAAGGATAATTGCTGGCGTTGTTATGTCCACAATACTGAATGGTATTACAATATCGGCTCCCGCAACGAATGTACCATCTTATAGTCGAGGATGTAAGCCAGTATATCGACGTTGTGCACTTCGTGTAGCCACCTGCTTCCGCACTGTATCGGAGAACGCTGCACTAGTAGTGGCTGGCATGATCCCACTCAGCTGATAGGAAGAGTGGATCAGCCGCTAACCGTTCTCTGAGGCACAACACACCCAATAGCAAGCAATGTGGGAGACAAGCTCAAAAGGCACATGGACCAACTGGCTTATACCAAACCTGAAGCCATGGCTACTCCGGCGAAACGGTGATAGGTCATGGATGCTTTAAAGGTCATCTATACAGGTTCAAATACGAGGACGACCAGCCGGTATACAGCCGCTGTCCGCCCTGCGAAGTCGTACTTAACGGTAGTCTCAGCAGGAGCGGAAAACTCGTTTCATATCCCCTTCTTCCCCCTCCACACACATACAGCAAGCTGTGAATTTTTTAAAGTCGCTGCGCTTGGTGCATGTGCATTCTTTACGAGAACTAAATTTTGTGACTCTAGCTCTTACAACCTACGAGATAAGCTAAGAAAACCAAAGTCTTAAAATCGATTTTCAGCAATATTAATGAAACGGTATAAAATATTGCGAAAAAAAAAAATAGAAACTGTTCTTCGCATTGTATTACAGACGGACAGGGCTAAATCACTCAGCTCGTCGTCCTGATCAAGAATATTAATACTCCTTCTGACTGTAACATACATTCGCACAAAACCACTATACAATTTTTATCCATTTTTTAATGGGATAAGGGTACGAAAATCATCATGCGAAGGGTTGACCAAAAAAGGTGTAATGCAATTTTGTTTATCTATTTAACAAACAACAATTTAACAAATAAGAAATAAAATTTTCCCCAATATGTTTATTAATAATAAAGTTATAAATAAACAAGTAAGAACGTTGCAGTCGGACGTAACCGACTGCGTGATACTCGTTCACAATACACGGAAATTATTATTGTTATTTTGAAACAAACAAATTTTTATATTTCGTAGGGGCGGGGTGGGCGTGGCCAACATTAAGAGAAGGTCACACAAACACTTTCTGCCAAATGTTGTGCCTCTAGCTACAAAATTGTCGGAGGTATAACTTTCCCGATTTGCGGGGGTGGGAGTAGGTGGGTGTGGGCGGGAGTGGGCATGGCCGGGAAATTTTCTTACCGAGCTTTAAAAGGGGCGACCAGCCAACTACGTTTAAAATTTGGTGACTCCAGCTCCAAAATTGTGGGAGATATAGCTTTTCCCGATCTACGGGGGCGGGAGAGGGCGTAGCCGGGAAATTTTTAACGAATCGTTAAAGGGGGTGACCAGCCATCTACGTTTAAAATATGGTGACTCTAGCTCCAAAATTGTGGGAGATATAGGCTTTCACACTTTGCGGGGGCGGGAGAGGACGGGGTAGGCGGTAAATTTTTGTACCCATATTTAAAAGAGCTGACCACTAATCTACCTTCATATATAGCCATTTCCGATTTTTTAAGGCGGGGTGTCTGGGGGGCATTCTAGTGGGTGTTGCTGGGATATAAATGTTTTAATCTTTTGGGGAGGTCACCAGCAATCTACATACCAAGTTTGGTGTCTCTAGCTGTAAAATTGTGTTAATTATACACGTGTTACCGTTTTGAGCTTGTTCAGGGCCACATTTTTTGCAGGAGATCACCAGCTATCTACATACCACTCTAACTTTAATATTGTGGGAAATATTCAACTTTAATCGATTTGCGATTTGAGGTGTATCGACATGTTATCGATTTGCCAGCCTCCCAGTGGGCGTGGCACAAAAATCTTAACTTTTGTCTGAAGCAGATAACTACAAGTATACAGTTGCGAAAAAAAAAAATAGCACCACTATGACATTTTTTCTTATTGATCAAAAAAATAACAATTAGTATTGCGATATTTTAAAAATTTGATATTTAATATATTGCTTAGTATTCCCCCTAGTACTTCGGTGTAATGGTAATAGATTTTTTTTTTTTTTTTTTCTTAATTTTAAGGGAAAAGGTCGAAAAAATGGCGAAAAAAATAATAGCACCACTTATGCTTTTTCATGAAAAACGTTAAATTTCGTACAGTTTCTTCGACAAAAAGCACGTACTCAAAAGATTTAACTTCGATTTCATTATTTCAAGCATTATGTTTAAAAGAAATCCAAAATTATTGATACAATGGGCGGCCTTGCAATATGGAAAAGTGCAAAATCTTCAGAAAATTGATATTGTATTGAAAATATGAAAAATATATAACTTGGTCGATTGATTGGCTTTTCAAATAAAAATATACTAAATGACATAAACTATATAGAAAACGATGAAATACGTAGATAAAAAGGAGCCATACGACAGATTTACGTTAAAGTGTTGATCCTCGACAGCACACAGTACTCCTTCAAGGCTGCAACTGACCTAAAAAAAAGAATTTAATACAACTGCGACAGTGAAAACAGTTCACACATGTGTCAAACAAGAAAATTTAAATGCTTGCAGCCCAAGAAAGATCCGTCTTCTTAAACGCGAAACATATTGCCAAGCGCATGAAGTTAGCAAAGAATCGTCAAAATTAGCCAACCCAAAAATGTAGTAATATTTTATGAACAGATGAGAGTAAAATTGTTATGTTTGGTGGAAAAGACTATCGTTTGAACGTCTAGTACCCTTAAACCTCAAAATACAATCCAAAATTCACTACAAAGACTTTTAAACATGGAGGGCCAAGCATACTGGTATGGGCTTGTTTTTGTTATTAGGAGTAGGTCCAATACATTGAGCCAAACCCATAATGAACCAACACGGTTGCGTCAATATCTTAGATGCAGTAATGCTACCCTACGCAGAGTATAATATGGCGCTATTATGGGTCTTCCAAGAAGGATATGACCCCAAACACGCCACAAGGAAAGCAAAGGAATGGTTCAAAAGAAAACCAGTGAACGTTTTGGAGTGCGCTGTGCAGCCACCAGATCGAAAATATATAGGCTAATGTCAAAAAGGTAGTTGATAGTATTAAACGGATCACTTTGGCAAGCCATGTACGAGTCGAGTCCTGGTGGAAAATTCCTCTGAAACGATACCAGGACTTGGTTGAATCGATGCCAAGTCGTTAAGCAGCCTTTATTTCCAATAAAGGTATCGCAACTATATATTAAATTGATAAAATATTCTTAGTTTTGACACACAATTATCTTTAAGTAATGAAGGTCTTAAGTATTTCTCATTTTTATAATTTTAAGTGAATATTTGAAAAGTGGTGCTATTATTGTTTTCGCCATTTTTTCGACCTTCTCCCTTAAAATTAAAAAAAAAAAAAAAAAATCTATTACCATTACACCGAAGTACTACCTTTTCATTTAGGGGGAATACTAAGCAATATATTAAATATCAAATTTTTAAAATATCGCAATACTAATTGTTATTTTTTTGATCAATAAGAAAAAATGTCATAGTGGTGCTATTTTTTTTTTCGCAGTTGTATATGCCAAGTTTCAAGTCTCTATCTTCAATAGCGTCGAAAAATATTGCGTTCATACGGACAGACGGACAGACATTGCAAAAAACCAATTTACTAGTTTCACTTCGTGAACGAGTATAAAAACAAGAATACGCACGTTTTTGGTTTCAAGAAAGTTTTCATACACGTAAACTAATTATACGGTATTTTTCAAATTAAATAAAATTTAAATTATTGTAATTTTCATATTTGGTAGGGTATCCTGTATTGTCAATAACCTGTAGACGATTTGGCATGGAGAAAACCAGTTTTACTGTAGGATTTGTCAATGTTCAACCACTATTCCTTTGAAACCCCTATTGGCTTTGATTTTGAGCTTATATTGTGATTGGATTTTCAATAAGAGTGGCGTATTGTATATAAGAAACCTTTTGGTATTATGTGCTATTTGCTTCGGGTCTTTATATTGTCGAAAATAATAAGACGGCCAATTTTTCTATGCTAGGACCAATTATTTTTTAAATATCAATGTGTGCACGATAGTTTACAATTCCTTCAATTATATTCAAGTTTCCGACACCGCCGACACCATACAGCCCCATAACTTCTCATAACTGAATTCGCTTCGCTTTCGTATTCGCAACGGACGTGTTTTTTTTTTTTTCCCGCGCCTCGAAATAGTTAATTTTAACCGATTTAATCTATCCCGAACTCGCATATGTTGACTTATAATTATTTTTGTGACTGTGTGTGATACATCGGTTTTGTGAAACACATAGATTTGACTTTAATTGGCAGTTTTTATATAAATTGTTCTAAATTGACTTTTTAATAGAACAACAAACAAATAAACAATTGCGCGCATATTGTTTGACTTTTGCAGTTGCATTGTTGCCTGTTAATACATTGTTTTTGTATTTTTGCTCTCTGCATACGTTTCTTATCTTCTCGCGCTCTCTAACGTTACAATAACTCACCCTCAACTCTCTATTCTGCGCGCTCACATTACTTGGTGTTGGTCGTTTTTATTTCCTTCTTTGCTTTTTGTTTTGATTCCGTTGCGTGTTTCGGCCGTCGCGCCGTTTTACATTTGTCCAACGTTGTTGTAAATAAGAACAAATGAGCGCCAATTTGATTTAACGCTAGTGTGTTCATATTTTGAATATTGCTTTTATATTTTACTTGTGTTTTCTTTCTTGATTTTAAATTTATATGTATATCGTTCTATCCCTCAACTAAAAATAATTTGAGAAATGTTTGTCTGTTATAAAAAATTAATTTCTGGTGCGTGCAACGTCACAATGGGCTTTGTTTGCTATTGGCTGTGTGATATGTCGCACAAAAAATGCGCTGGCCTCAACGGCCACATCATCGACCTGATTGAATCCAAATCAGGCTTAAAGTGGACTTTTGAATCCTGTAGGGATGTTGAAAGGGATATGTTAGGATTTATGCGGCAGACTAAGAAAGGCTTTGGAGATATTTTCGGTCGGTTTAAAACATTATCCGACGGTTTCTCCGCTGTAGATATTGTGTTCAGAGCTCTGAAGCTTTTGAATGCATTTCCAAGGCGTAAAAAGGCCAATTGGTCTATTGGCCCTAACGAACTTTCTGTCCCTGCCCACTGCCCACAACATCCATGGATATTGCTCCGTCTGGCCCCAAACCTTTTTCTGATTCTGAAGTTTTTAGCTCTGTTGACACTGATCAGCATTCTAGTGTTAATAAACAGACCGTTTCAAATGTAACCCTTGTAGGTGTTCCACTAAAAAATCAAATCTTTGTTTCTAGGCTCGCCCCTGACACCACATCTGAGGATGTCAAGGCGTTTGTTCTGGCCAAACTGAAAGCCAATACATTCGTATATTCGGGAAATTTCTTTATTTAAATTAATTGCTTCGGCCGAACATTTCAGTAAAATTTGTTGTAAAGAGTACTGGCAAGACCACTTAATGATTAAAAAATACACTGCGAAAAACAAAAATCGGTCTCCGATTGAACTTCCACCTCCTGGTGTTAATCTAAGTCCATCTCTTGCAAAAAACTAACATCCTCCCTCTCACTTGGCTATCAGAATGTAAGAGGTCGTTGTAGCAAACTTAGTAATCTTTATCTTAGTAACCCATCCTTTCCTTTTCATGTCATTGCCTTCTCTGAAAGAGGTTAAAGGCTGACATCCTAAATTCTGAAATACTATCTAACAAGCTGTCTATCTATAAAAAAAATCGCACTTCTCGTCGTGGTGGTGGTGTACTTATTACTGTTGACGCTGATTTATTTTCGGAGATAGTAATCAGTAATCTTAGTATTTATATAGAATTAGTTTCTGGCAAATTGTGTATTAACAGTGTCCGCCTTTTTATTACATGTTCCTATATTCTTCCTTATTCAGATAATTCTGTCTATTCGATGCACTTCTCTGCTATACATACTGTCTCTGCTATGGTTTCCATTCGTAATTTTCTCATAGTTCTCGGCAACTTCAATATTGCTGGAACTACTTGGATTTCTAGTCCTGATCCTAGCGTGTTGACTTCCACGACTCAAAATGATTTTCTTGATAATTTATTTGGGCTGTGTGTGTCAAATTAATGCTATCCCAAATTCGCTGTACAAAATGCTTCACCCTTTTTTTGTTTTGGAGCAATCTTTCTTGTCTGTTTCGCGTACTGAGCCTATATCATGTCCGGAAGATCTCTATCACCCCACTTTAGAGGTATTGATAGATTTACCTGGCCGGGTGCTAAACCCTGGTAGTAAACCTCCAAAGCGAGATCGCCAATTTCGGAAAACGGACTTCACCAAGCTAACTCAGTTCTTATCCCAGGCTGACTGTAATAAGCCCACCATCTTTGTACCTGGGAGATAAGTCATGTTTAGTCCTTGATGCATTAAGTGAGTTGCAGTCAGTAAAGACAACAGATTTTCTACCCAATAAATAATGGCAAAAATGTTTTATAGACAAAACAACAGCAAGAGTCTCCAATTCATAGGAATTGTTCCGTAACTCAGCAGGTGAAGCAGCCTTACTAATCAACGACAGTTGATTTTGTGTAATAAGATGGCACCGTATCTACGAGAACTTGCATCGGTATGCAATTCGATGGGATGCTGCGGGTAAAAAATTACTAAGACTGGCTTCTGTGTAAGGATAGAACAACTTTTTGTCTTATTTGTTCATGACTTGGCTTCCAAATAAATGCATTCTTCTCTGAAGTTCATAAAACAAGAAAATCCTTGCAAAAATTGCCTAAAATAAGACGGTAATCCAATAAAATATCATAAAGCAGAGACCGACTGGGGAGGTGAAGACAGTTAACGCTGCAATTTTGAGCGAATTCGGACAAATTTTACCTGCACTCACTTCGTGGTGGTGGTGTACTTATTACTGTTGACGCTGATTTATTTTCGGAGATAGTATTAAGTAACTTTAGTATTTATATAGAATAAGTTACCGGCAAATCAGAACTATAGTGGTAAGATGTCTGCTTTTCTAAGATTTTTGAGAAGTTGATAACTTTACAACTAGAACATCTTTGTAGATCAATAATTTCATCCTACCAGCACGGGCATATGAAATAAAGATCTGCTACCATTAACTTATTGCAATTCACGTCTTTTGTTATTAAAGGATTCTGAAATAAAATGCAAGCAGATGTCATTTACATTGATTTCAGTAAAGAGTTTGACTCTGTTAATCAATCGCTTTTAATGCATAAGCTTCATCTTCTGGGATTTCCAAATAAGTGAATTCTTTGGATATCTAACTATTTATTTTCAAGAACCCAAAAAGTTTATTTTAAAGGCCTTGTCTCTAAACCAGTGAAAGTTACTTCCGGAGTACCACAGGGAAGTCACATTGATCCGTTGTTATTCATTTTGTTTAGAAGTGACCTTGCTTCTGTAATAAACCACTCTCGGGTCCTGATGTATTCTGATGACGTAAAACTTTATTTTTGTTTTTTAGATGGTGTAATTATGTTAGGTCGTCCTGATCTTGGCTTAGTTTTAGTGCTTCCTTCATGTTAGTCATTTTCGATGATCTTTTGTACTGCTGCATGACTTTCTCCAAGTATTTCGGCTCTTTTGCGCTGAGAATTGTTCTGTTTATACAGTTTCTTAATTAAATTTGTTAAGTCCTGAGACAATTCCTTTCCCCGCAGTGCCATTGTAATTTACAAACTATTTAGCTACTATTTATACTGATATTTTATTAAACAATGAATAACTTCAGTTAAATCAAAATTACTTTAATTTCCAAACTGCACTTTAATATAGGTCTGAAGAGAACTCAGTACTAAGCCAAATATGACAACAAAAACAAGTAAGAATGCTGTAGTCGGTATCGAATAGGATATACCCTTAATATTTTTTATACTCTGAACCCATTAAAAATCAGATAAAATGGTTTTGTGCAAATATATGTAACCCGCAGATGGAGACATCTCCGCCCCTATAAAGAATATATATTCTTTATCTGCTAGCTTAATCACTAGACGGTGACTATAAAAGGTATTCGAATATAGACACGCGTAGATCAAGTTTATTTCAAATGATCGATAACCACCACCGTTTTCCTAAAATCGAAAAATATCTACAACAACCCCTCTGAACCCATTAAAAATGGGTAAATCAGGGTAAAATGGTTTTGTGCAAATGTATGTTACAGGCAGAAGGAAGCATCTTCGACCCCATAAAGTATATACAGTTGCGAAAAAAAAAATAGCACCACTATGACATTTTTTCTTATTGATCAACAAAATAACAATTAAATTTTAAAGATTTGATATTTAATATATTGCTTAGTATTCCCTCTAAATGAAAAGGTAGTACTTCGCCGTAATGGTAATAGATTTTTTTTTTTTTTTTGTAATTTTAAGGGAAAAGGTCGAAAAACTGGCGAAAAAAATAATAGCACCACTTTTCAAATATTCACTTAAAATTATAAAAATGAGAAATATTTAAGACTTTCATTACTTAAAGATAATTGTGTGTCAAAACTAAGAATATTTTATCAATTTAATATATAGTTGCGATACCTTTATAGAAAATAAAGGCTGCTTAACGACTTGGCATCGATTCAACCAAGGCCTAGTATCGTTTCAGAGGAATTTTCCACCAGGACTCGTAAATGGCTTTCCAAAGTGATCCGTTGCTAGTTGGTTTAATACTAGCAACTGCCTTTTTGACATTAGCCTATAGATTTTCGATCTGGTGGCTGCACAGCGCACTCCAAAACGTTCACTGATTTTCTTTTGAACCATTCCTTTGCTTCCTTCCTTTCCTTTCCTGGTGGCGTGTTTGGGGTCATAGCCTTCTTGGAAGACCCATAATAGCGCCATCTTATACTCTACGTAGGGTAGCATTACAGCATCTAATATATTGACGCAACCGTGTTGGTTCATTATGGGTTTGGCTCAATGTATTGGACCTACTCCTAATAACAAAAACAAGCCCATACCAGTATGCTTGGCCCTCCATGTTTAAAAGTCTTTGTAGTGAGTTTTGGATTGTATTTTGAGTTTTAAGGGTACTAGACGTTCGAACGAGAGTCTTTTCCACCAAACATAACAACTTTACTCTCATCTGTTCATAAAATATTACTACATTTTTGGGCTGGCCAATTTTGACGATTCTTTGCTAACTTCATGCGCTTGGCAATATGTTTCGCGTTTAAGGAGACGAACCTTTCTTGGGCTGCAAGCATTTAAATTTTGTTGTTTGACACATGTGTGAACTGTTTTCAGTGCCACAGTTGTATTAAGCTTCTTTTTTTATGTCATTTGCAGCCTTGACAGGGTACTGTGTGCTCTCGAGGATCAACACTTTGACGTAAATCTGTCGTATAGCTCCTTTTTATCTACGTATTTCATCGTTTCCTGTATTGTTTATGTCATTTAGTATATTTTTAATTGAAAAGCCAATCAATCGACCAAGTTATCTCTTTGATTTTCCATACAATATCAATTTTCTGATGATTTTGCACTTCTCCGTATTCCAAGGCCCATTGTATTAATAATTTTGGATTTCTTTTAAACATAATGCTTGAAATAATGAAATCAAAGTTAAATCTGTACGTACGTGCTTTTTGTCGAAGAAACTTTACGAAATTTAACGTTTTTCATGAAAAAGCTTAAGTGGTGCTATTATTTGTTTCGCCATTTTTTCGACCTTTTCCCTTAAAATTACAAAAAAAAAAAAAATCTATTACCATTACGGCGAAGTACTACCTTTTCATTTAGAGGGAATACTAAGCAATATATTAAATATCAAATCTTTAAAATACAGCAATACTAATTGTTATTTTTTTGATCAATAAGAAAAAATGTCATAGTGGTGCTATTTTTTTTTCGCAGTTGTATATTCTTGATCAGCGTCTCTAGCCGAGTCGATCTAGCCCTGTCCGTCCGTCTGTATGAACGCACCGATTTCGGAGACTACAGAAGCTAGAAAGCTGAACTTGGACTTTTTAAGTTCGTGTATACCATATGCAGATCAAGTTTATTTCAAATCACCGATAACTAATCTCGTTTTATTATTATGGATAATTATAGTTTTGTAGACTCGGTTTATTTAGCACATCTTAGAATCCATAATACGCAGGTGAGGCAATTTTAGATTTTGAATACCACCCCACATTCGCCCCATATATGCAAAAATGTGAAAAATGCGCAACTCAAATACTCCGGACTTGGGCTTTGGTTTCTACATAGATTTAAATGCCCTTATTAAGGCCTGAAAGTTTCATTTTCTTAGCTAAGAAGTTATACACGAATTTAGTTTCCATAGTGGGGCCCAAGCGCAGCAGCTGTTCACAGTGTGCAGCGTGCGTTTACATGTGTGTGTGTGATTCTGTGTATGTGCGTATAAATGCAAGGGGACTGAAATGTGTGAAAGCTCAGGGTTCAGGGTATCCCCCAGTTGGGCGCTCCCGACTGGACACTTCTCAATTGTTTTTTTGGTTTACATGGCGCGTATGAGGAGAGGCATTCCAAATTCGATATATTCCTGCGTATGCTTTACGCGAACATAATTTTTATATTATTGGACGTAGATGTACTAACGAACAGTATATTCAAGTGGCCCAACGATACCAAGCACGGACTTGTTAACGCGCGGACCCAGGCAAAATGCTACCCGCCTCTCGCCTAATCGGTCGAGGGGCCCGTCGCATAACGTACGGACACGAAGATCGCGAATAGACAGATGACATATTATAATAAGAGCATACGATTCGAAATTGATTATGAAAAGAATAGTTACTATGGCACATTTCAAGAGAAAGCGGAAATTTTTCGTATTTCTGCTCGGAACCGCAAAACTAATTTGGCTGATTGATGCGGTAGAATCAATTTCGCCATTGATTAGTTTGTGTAAGAAGATTACACCAAGCATGGTTCAACGATTAGAAACAGCGGGAAGATTTATTAGTAATAGTCTACTATGGTAAGAAGGCATGCGAGAATTAGGATTCCAGTTAAGACGCCGGAGAGCAAAAAGCAGAAATTGTTTTACATAGATTCAATTCTATCTAGATGAACCTTGTATTGGGGACACCATATACAAGACCCATATTCAAGAATTGGACGAACAAGTGATCGTCAAATTCTTTCGACCAGCGCTTTATGAATCCCAGGACTCCAAAAGCTCGATTTGCAGCAGTAGAAATATGCTTGTCACACTTAAGCTTGGGATGAAGAACTATACCCAAATCATTAACTGACTTAATACGCTCAAGTGGTTGACCATTTAGTGATTTATTCAAAAAGAGCATTCAACTATAAAACTACATCAATTTACACTTAATATAAATAAGATTTAATAAATTTACTTGACACCAGGTTTGAAAACTGTCCAGATCGGATTGCAACCTTTGGCGAGACAGAAAATTAGTGGACGAAAAAAAGTTTTACGTCATCAGAATACATCAGCACCCGAGAGTGGTTTATTACAGAAGCAAGGTCACTTCTAAACAAAATGAATAACAATGGACCAATGTGACTTCCCTGTGGTACTCCGGAAGTAACTTTCACTGGTTTAGAGACAAGGCCTTTAAAATAAACTTTTTGGGTCCTTGAAGATAAATAGTTAGATATCCAAAGAATTCACTTATTTGGAAATCCCAGAAGACGAAGCTTATGCATTAAAAGCGATTGATTAACAGAGTCAAACTCTTTACTGACATCAATGTAAATGACATCTGCTTGCATTTTATTTCAGGAGAGGAATAATAAATGATTATTTCGAAATTTTATGGAAAGGACTTAACACGGACAAAATAAATAGTTTATTTAAAAGCTTTGAGAGACCTTCAGCACATTACCTAAGCACGCAGCCTGGTACTCTATCAGGTCCCGGTGAAAATACGGGCTTGACCCTTACATCATTTAGTAGTGACCCTTCTGTGATCAAATGCACAAAAACTCGGTTAGAAATATTTACATGATAAGGATATGGAAAACCAGGAATATAATTCTGAGAACTATAGGTCGTATGAAAAAAGTTTGCGAATAAATCGCCAGACGTTTCTTCAAAAAATAGTGTTGATGATTTGCGCTTAACGGAGCTGGAACTGTATCGTACAACTTTTCAAGTAATCCTTATAACATTGGTTATTGAGGACAGAGATATTAGATCGAGCAATCAGATATCGAGTGTAAGCCAAGAAAGAGCCAGTTTCTGGAATAAGAGCTGAGTTAGTTTACTAAAGTCGGTTTTCCGAAATTGGCGAGTTCTCACCCGTGCAGGTAAATCAATCAACACCTCTAAAATGGGATGTTAAGGATGTTCAGGGTAGATAAAAGGTCTGTACGAGAAACATATAAGAGGTAGTGATCTACAACAAAAACAAGATCTAGCATTTTATAAAGAGAATCTGGGATAGCTGTGAGAAACTCATTTTGAGTCGTGGAACTCAACAATTTAAAATCGGAACTGGACAGCCAAGTCGTTCCAGCAATATGAAATCACCCGGAAAGCATAGCAGAGACAGAATGTATAGCAGAAAAGTGCATCGAATAGACAGAATTACATTCTGATAGCCAAGTGAGAGGGAAGATATTAGTTTTTTGCAAGCGGTGGACTTAGATTAACACGAGGAGGTGGAAGTGCAATCGGAGACCGATTTTTCTTTTTCGCAGTGTATTTTTTAATCATTAAGTGGTCTGGCCAGAACTCTTTACAACAAATTTTGCTGAAATGTTCGGCCGAAGCACTTAATTTAAATAAAGAAATTTCCCGAATATACGAATGTATTGGCTTTCAGTTTGGCCAGAACAAACGCCTTGACATCCTCAAATGTGGTGTCAGGGGTGAGCCTAGAAACAAAGATTTGATTTTTTAGTGGAACACCTACAAGGGTTACATTTGAAACGGTCGGTTTATTAGCACTAGAATGCTGATCAGTGTCAACAGAGCTAAAAACTTCAGAATCAGAAAAAGGTTTGGGGTCAGACGGAGCAACATCCATGTGTACGATGTTGTTCAAAATTAGGAGCGGATGTTGTGGGCAGTGGGCAGGGACAGAAAGTTCGTTAGGGCCAATAGACAAATTGGCCTTTTTATGCCTTGGAGATGCATTCAAAAGCTTCAGAGCTCTGAACTCACTATCCACAGCGGAGAAACCGTCGGATAGTTTTTTTTAACTGGCCGAAAATATCTCCAAAGCCTTTCTTAGTCTGCCGCATAAGTCCTAACATATCCCTTTCAACCTCCCTCCAGGATTCAAAAGTCCACTTTAAGACTGATTTCGACTCAATCAGGTCGATGATGCGGCCGTTGAGGCCAGCGCATTTTTTGTGTGACATATCACACAGCCAGTAGCAAACAAAACCCATTGTGACGTTTGCACGCACCTGGCAATTTTTTTTACTTATAGCAGACAAATATTTCGCTAATTATTTTTAATTGAGGTATAGACAAGATATAAATTTAAAATAAAGAAACAAAATACAAGTAAAAACAACTGCACAATATAAAAGCAATGTACTCAAAATATGAACACACAAGCGTTAAATCAAATTGACGCTGATTTGTTCTTTTGAGCCACATTTGGTGGCTCTAGTTGTTATAGTTTCTAAACTATGGTCAAAAACCGGGGTCAAAAAAATAATAATAATAAGAAAACGTGACAAGTTATCGATGATTTAAAATTTACTTGATCTGCGTATGGTGTACACGAACTTTAATAGTCCAAGTTCAGCTTTCTAGCTTTTGTAGTCTCCGAAATCGACGCGTTCACATACATTTTCAGAAAACCATTATAAAAATTGCCATTTTTTTGGTTCAACTGGCTAGGTTCAAGAAATATAGTTTTCGTTGCTGATATAAAGGGATTATGAGCCGATGTCATTTCATTTCTTTTATTTAAATGGCAGAAATGGCAATGCAATGCCATACAACAAATTTGAATTATGTCTATAACTGCGCATAATTGCATTAAAAAATTTGATGCCAAAAATTAGATAGTAATTTTACTCGAAATGAAGGTAATTATGGAAAAATATAAAAGGAGGTGCTAAATACGCCCCAATACAATCAGCTAAAAGACATTTCATCAGAACTATTTCAGATTCCCAACATTCGACTGCCAATCTTGGGAAAAATTCAGTGTTAATGCAAGTGTGGTAACTGAAAAACACAATCTTTGAAGTAACAGACATTGGGAGATACTAAAAATAATAAAAAATCATCACTCAACAAGTAAGAACATAATTCGTTTGCAGGACACAGAAGTCATTATTGTTATTTTGGAAAAATATAGAAATTTTATATTTCTTAGGGGCGGGGGTCGGCGTGGCCAACATTTTTCGGCTCGATCTTAAGAGGAGGTCACCCAAACACAGTTATATAGATTTTTGAAATTATGGAGACGGGAAGGGGCGTGGCCTGGCTATTTTTTGTGTGATGTGTGGGGAGCTTTCCAGTAATATATATTGCAAATATGGAACCTCTAGCTCAGAAACTATGGGAGACGTAGCCATTTCCGATTTTTTAAAGCGGAAGCCCCGAGGGTCATGAACGTAATATAAAGGCCGCATTTTTTTGGGGAGGTCACCAGCAATCTACATACCAAATTTGGTTACTCTAGCTTTAATATTGTGGGTAATATTCGCCTTTTATCGATTTGAGGTGTACAGACCTGTTATCGATTGGCCAACCTCCCAGTGGTCGTGGCACAAAAATCTTAACATTTTGTCTGAAGCAGACAACTACAAGTATTTAACCAAAATTTCCCCATCTTCAATAGCGCCGAAGTTACATTCACCTATCTTAAGAGAAGGTCACCCAACACTGTCTGCCAAATTTTGTGACTCTAGCTCCAAAATTGTGGGAGATATAGCTTTTCGCGATTTGCGGGGGCGGGAGAGGCTGGGGGTGGGCGTTGGCGGGAAATTTTTGTACCACAAAAAACTGAGGTGTATCGACATGTTATCGATTTGCCAGGCTCACGGTGGGCGTGGCACAAAAAACTTAACACTTCGTCTGAAGCAGATAACTACAAGTATATATTCCAAGTTTCAAGTCTCTATTTTCAATAGCGCCGAAAAATATTGCGTTCATACCGACAGACGGACGGACATTGCACAAAACCAATATACTAGTTTCACTTCGTGAACGAGTATAAAAATGTATGTATGTGTATGTATGTATTAATTATAATTACACTTTAATAAGAAATTTATCCCTGCTAGTCATATCAATCGTTCAAACGTGGCTACAAAATGGACGCGGTGATGTACCGCTGTACCAATAAGCGATCGAAATACACGCAGTCACAAACCTTATTGTTTTCCAACAGCATTTAACATTAACACCATGTCACGACTCCAAACGACAAAAGTGTTAACTAGACATACGAAAAAACTCTTGAAATTATATTTTGTAACTCAAATAGTTCAGTGCAATAGAGTGTTCGTGTCACAAAAAGTAACATGAAAGAGTTCGAAAAGACTATAAATCAAAATACACAATAAAGCAAAAATATACAATATACAAATATACAAAATATACAATAAAGCAAATATGCTTAAATAAAAAATATTTGACCATTTGCATGTTCATTATCATTATCAAAGTTGCGGCATGAAGTACTTAAATTTGTGTTTGCGTGGAAGAACCAACGTAGCTAGTACAAAAGCACTTACTTATTGAGTGAAAATAAAGATCAACTTACGCTTGTTGCGATTCGTCCAAAAAGTTTAAGTTCTTGCTATTATCGCGTGCATTAATCAAAAGTGAGCAGGAGAGCAGAAACGTATCGTACAGCTGCTGATCACGGTAAGATGTAGCTATCTTTCGATTTTTTGAAAACGACAAGTGTGCATCTAATTCCACAATTGAATTCATTTCTGATACCAGCTGTGAGAGAATTTGTACACCAATTGTACAATGCTCAACTGAGCCCTAGTAAAGAAACCAATTGATTAAAGTTTGCAATTTTCAGAGGGGTTGAAATGTGAACATACCTGTAAAAATTTTTTGACGTCCTCAAGCAAGTTTTGAAATACAGGTTCGCCCTTGTAAGAATCAAACCAACCATATTTTGTGAGTTTTGCTAGAAGCGTAACAAGCGCCTGTACTACAAAATGTTGTAAGTTAAGCCTGGTTGCCAAGTAATTAAGAGCATAGCTGCGAATATCAATACGCTGCCCAAGAGTTATCCCCTGAATAAGTTTTGTGAGGGTAGATGCGGCAAGTAACTGTGCGTAGCTGGAATCAGCTCGATCTAGCAATAACTGACACTTGGGTAAAGCGTCCTGACTATTGACGAATGTGACAAGTTTCTTCTCAGCATCAGCCCGTATGCTCGCATCTGTTGCTTCATACAGCTGCTTGCACAGTATTTCTAATTCCTGAATTTCCTAAAAATGAATATACATTTGAAATGAATGTAAGTCAATATATCTTATCAAAAAAATATATGTGCCATAAAGTATGTACATACATATGTACATAAGTATGAAGGTACACAGCACTACACGTACCACATACATGTACATACATGTGAATGTTTGCTTGTATGAATTAGCGGTTATTAAAAACTGCAATTTATTTAAAGTACAGAAAACAACTATTTGTATATGTATATATGTATATGTGTGAGTTTTTACCATAATGCTTTATTTGTTATTTGCTTTACGATAAGCAAATATTTGTATTTCGTTACTTGTTACCGCGCAAACGATCAAGCTTCAAGAGCAACGTACTCTAGCGCGTTGGACAATTCTTACAATACGACTTTAATTAGCGAGTTTTTTCGAGCGTGGTGGAATAATACAAATATTAAACTCAAGGAATAAAATCTAGAAATGTACTATCCCATAACAAAGCAATTTAAGCAGAGATGCAGTGTTGCCAATTTAGCTTTTTTAAAGTTAAATTTGGCTTTTAAAGCACTACAGAATAATATCGTATAATTAAGTTGCCATATGCTATCTATTTGACACATATTTACAAGTTTTTTTTAAAGATTTATTCAACTTTTGACAATTATGTTAATAGTATATCTTGTTAATAGTACGTTCTAAATTTTAATACTAGGTTTTCCATTAATATTAATTTTGTGTTTCCTTGGTTAAGGTGGTAAGGCCTTCACTTCTCAAAATTATCGATATGTTTGATGTGCCAATCAAACTTTAAAAGGGATATGAGCGTATATTGCAAACGAAAAGGGAGGATATTGTCAGATCCTGTAAAATGTAAAAATTTGCATACAGACTGACACACAGACAGATGAATACGGATATATATATATTATATATAATAATTTTTGTATGATGTTGTATTCTTCCTGGAACATACAATTGCATTTACAAAGGGGTTTGATCTAATCTTTCATATCTTAAATCTGTTTCATATTCTTGTAAACCATAAGTTAAATGAGGAAAAGAGTCTTAACTATTATATAAGCAAACATTCTATAACGAAAACTATTTTTTCTCCAAAATGTTAAGTGTTCGCACAAGTTTCTTTTCAGAGTATCACCCAATTTGTGGCTTTGGCTTTAAATACAATTGGATTTCAAAGACTTGTATTAGATAGGGATACGGAAGAAAATAAAAAGTAGTATGAGGCATATATTTTTTAAGTTAAGTACTTTAAATAAAATTTTTAAAGCATTTTCTTAAAAGTAAACGGCATATGATTGGAGATTGACGTATTTCTTCAGCAGTTGGAATGCTAAATGACAGTGCTCTAAATCCAATGGAATGATGGAATTTTTATGTAATGCGTAATGGATAAAATTTAGGCAATGTCAGCTTTTTTTATTGGCTTATTTATATTAATGTTAGCCATAATGTCAGCTATTTCTATCGTTAATCCATTTTAAGTTTAATGGTAATCGATAGTTGGCCGCTTCTCACAGGTGCCGACTTATCCTATCGGTCTACCCGTAGTTCAATCACTATCAAGAAAAACATATGGATGGGACATCTGAAACAAAAAAATGTCGTGTGCATTTTTTGAGTGGCAGGTCTTACAGCGACTTCGCTTTTACTCATCGCTATAATTGAACAGCGAAATGTATGTATGTATGTACATTTGTAAGTCTTTAAACACAAGATGCGCATATTTAAATTGTTAATTTTTCGGTCGCATTCTCTAAAGCTCAGAGAGAATTAAAGTAGAAGAGCGGAATTGAGAAGCATACGGGGTTTAGCAACTTCGTGCGTGGCGATGTAGTCGCAAACGAAAACACAACGCCTAGTTGTCTATGCCCATATTTTTTATTGCCCAAAATGCAAAAACAGTTTTTGTATTTTGTATATTGTTTCTATTCCGGCACATTTTCTCTGTTCAAACAGCAATGGTCGGTCGCTTTACTTCCCTTTCGCTTGCAGACTGCCGTAAAATATTTCAAGGATTCGCCATTTGGGTCTGAAATCTTCGGATTTTTATTTATAATTGTTGGCGAGGGTACTTAGAAGCGGGTGCGCTTGCAGTAAACATTTTTCGGGATAAGTGTGCACACACACTCATATTTCTACATGTAATTTTGTAATTCTGTGCTCATTGGCTTGTCTTCCTGGTCGATGCAGAAAGTCTAGATTCAATTTTTGTTAATTTTCAGCTTCACACACGTATGTTTGTGTATACACACATGTATGTATGTGTGTCTTGGGCGCAAGTGATGTGTTTTTTATGAGGAGTGTCAGTTGCGAGCTAGCTGAATAATATGACCTGACTTTTGACCCTTATTTTGTTATTGCAAAAAATGTGCAAACTCATCAATGTCCTAATAAAATTCAGTGGTTAGGTAGCAATAAACCTGCACTTTCATACATTTCGATGTGCAAGAAAGACATGGGCCAGGTGCAAGAAAAATAAACACATTCGACAATAGGACTTAATATATAAGTTAATTAATTTTAAATAGCTAAATTTCAAAATTTTAATTCAAACGGCGGGAGGGTAGGTAGTCCAGCATGTAGTAGCTAAAGATTGCTTTGCAATTTCAGATACACACATATAAAGTAAACATGTGCACAAATAAGACAAAGAAGTTGCGCACATCTTCATCTCAGAACAAAAGCGCCGCAAAATATCAAAACAAAAAATTGCTACAAGTGCAACCGAAATTAGTGTGGTTGTTGTTATCCCGCTCCCCCCGAAGTTGCCTACGTCTTCATCACTGCATTGAAGCAGCGTAGACTAAAAAAAAAAGAAGACAAGAGGAACTGTTGTTGTGTTATAGAGCTTTGTTGTTGCATTCCATGGTAAAATTGCAGCATTTGAATTTGTTTTTGCAGATCTTTCACATCTAATGCGCGCTAAAAAAATAGCTGTATAACTGCGTATAAGATTGAATTCCGCTCTGTCTTCTAAATACTTTCTGTCTATAGCTTGAGGAGTTCTGTGAAATATGTACAAAGGCGCACATATATATTGATTTTTCTGCTATATTGCGACGGTATTATGATCATATATTTTTTGGAATTATTATGCCTATATAACCCAACCAATTTAATGTAAAATACAGTTGACACAGTTTTAAAATTGAAGATATATTATTTTATTTAATTTCATAAATCAAAAAAAGACACTGGCTGTATTGGCATACCTAACTGAATAATTGTAATAGTTTTGAAAACTTTCCAATATAGTATTTTGTTAGCGAGCCCTTTTGTTTCATAACACAATTATTCAATGGGATTGAGGTCTGGTGACTGCGGTGGGTGTGAGCTTATGCTTTGGGTCGTTATCGTGCTGAAACGTGAAATTATTCGGTAGTCTCAGCTTTTCGGCACTTTTTTGAGATTTTTTAAATAAATGGTTTTGATCATTATGCCATCGATGAAGACCAATTCGCCCAAGACGGCAGACAGCATGCAACCCCACTCTATTAGTCCCCCGCCACCGTGTTTCACTGTTGGTACACGGTTTCGTTTTTCGAAAGCCAATATCCTCCTATCTGATCAGAAAATTTTGAACTCGCTCTTATCTTAGAAGAGCACCTGATCCAATAATGAAGTGGGCTTACTTTTGAAATCTCTTGCATAAGCCAAACGCCTTTTCTAGCTGATGGGAGAAATAAGTGGCTTCCGTCTTGCAACACATGCAATTTCATTTGCAGCTCTCTTTTAATGGTCATAGCGTACACGACCTTTTCAAACTCTTATTTAACCTCAGAAGAAGTCCGTGTTGACGATATCCTTGTATCACCGGCGGTAACCAGATACTCCTGGTATGTAGCAAGAGTTTTCGTTATCGCTTACGATTACGCTGAGTCTTGCCGACCATGACTTTGTAGCGTGTTCTTTAGAGTTAGGCTTATCATTTATAAATACATTGCTCCGGCATAGCAGTAAACGGCATCCGAGGGCGTTTGCGTAATTGGCTCCCAACAAACATAGAACCCTTAATTACAGTTACCACCTTAACCAAAACATGTAAGTTCAACACAGTGATTTCACAACAGCAAAGTTATTGCGCGAATTTAAAGATATAAAAAAGACTAAAGTTTATTTTATAAATAAAAATAAAAACAAGTAAGAACGTTGCAGTCGGACGTAACGGACTGCGTAATACTCGTTCACAGTACACGGAAGTTATTAGTATTATTTTGGAAAAATATAGAAATTTTATATTTCGTATGGGGGGGGGGGGATGAGTGTGGCTAATATTTTTCGGCTCTATCTTAAGAGAAGGTCACCCAAACACAATCTGCCACATTTTGTGACTCTAGCTCCAAAATTGTGGGAGATATAGCCTTTCGTGATTTGCGGCGGCGGGAGTAGGAGGGAGTGGACGGGAGTGGGCGTGGCCAGAAAATTTTTTTACCGAGCTTTAAAAGGGGTGACCAGCCATCTACGTTTAATATTTGGTGTCTCTAGCTCCAAATTTGTGAAAGATATAGCTTTTCGCGATTTGCGGGGGCGGGAGTGGGAGTGGCCGGGAAATCTTTAATGGGGGTGACCGTCCATCTACGTTTAAAATTTGGTGACTCTAGATCTAAAATTGTGGGAGATATAGCTTTTCGCGATTTGCGGGGGCGGGAGTAGGCGTGGCCGGGAAATTTATTACGAATCGTTAAAGGGGATGACCAGCCATCTACGTTTAAAACGTTGGTGACTCTAGATCTAAAAATGTGGGAGATATAGGCTTTCGCCCTTTGCGGGGGCGGGAGAGGGCGTTGGCAGGAAACTTTGTACCCTTATTTAGAGGAGCTGACTACTAATCTACCTTTTAAATTTGGTGACTCTAGCTCTAAAACTTTGGAAGATACAGCCATTTCCGATTTTTTAAGGCGGGGGCACTGGCGTGCCTTGCAAGAGGCGTGGCCGGGATATCAAGGTCTCAATCTTTTGAGAAGCACACCAGGAATCTACATACGACGTTTGGTGTCTCTAGCTTTAAAATTGTAGTAATTATACACGTGTTACCGATTTGAGCTTGCAAATATATCGATTTTAGCGATTACGGAGGCGGAAGGGGGCGTGGCCGTGATGTTTAGGGGCGTTCTAGTGAGCGTGGCCGGGAAATCAGGGCCGCTTTTTTTGGGGAAGAGCACCAGCTATCTACATACCAAATTTGGTAACTCTAACTTTAATATTGTGGGAAATATACAACTTTATTTGTATTTGAGGTGTATCGACATGTTATCGATTGCCAGCCTCTCAGTGGGCGTGGCACAAATATCTTAACATTTTGTCTGAAGTCTCTTCAATAGCGTCGAAAAATATTGCGTTCATACGGACAGACGGACGGACAGCATGGCGGACATTGCAAAAAACCAATATACTAGTTTCACTTCGTGAACGAGTATAATTACCCGCAACAAATTTGTTGTCAAATTGTCAACAAAAATTGACTCTAGTAACCAATAAGATCGTCATGTCCTATGATCAAGAAAGTGCTGATTTGCTGAATAGAGAAGTTGGTTCCGATGCATTGTATGCATTTATTTCAGGCCTCAACAAGTCCCTAAAGTTGATGGTATTCCCGGCACAGCCGAGAGATTTTCCATCCGCACTGGCACTAGCTCGAGAAGCAGAAGCGAGTATTGAGAGAAGCATATTTTCGACATCGTAGATAGAGCTCAGGCAACCGAGGCAAATAAAAGTCGCTTACAGATTAGGCAAAGAGAAAACAACTATGTGAGGCGGATCGGCCGTCGCCCGCTCACAATTAGTAAATAAACCTTAATATTAAGTTTACATAATAATTGTTAGACAGTTAAGAAACGCACGGAGCGGAATTAGTATTATTAGTTCATAGCAAGCAGCTGCTGTCCTACAGCGGCTATGGTCGCTGTGGGGAGTTCGGCAGCAGGGGTAAGCTGCAGTTCGGCCACGAGGAGTGAATTCAGTTAGTTTTTGACCGGCAAGAAGCGCAGTTGTGAAAAGAAAGAATGCGGAAGTGAAAAGTTAATTTTGACCGGCAAGAAGCGCGGTAGTGAAATAAATCAAACTGGGACAGACCAGAATTGCGGGCGTGAAAAATTGAATTAAGAATTATGTTTCGGGCCGGCGAGAGGCCTGCCGTCGAACAGTAAGTTCAACCGAGGGTAAGAAATGTTCAACTAAATCATTTGTAATACCTTTTAATTTAAATATTAATTATTAACGCTAAATCTAATATTAATTGCATAAAATAAAGTGAGAAATTGACAAAGAGTTGTCGAGTACTGAATTCCCTATCTCTTGTTCCTAACAGTCACGATACAGAGATCATAGCGGGGCACGTGCACGAGGTTCCGTCCCGGCACAGCTAGGACTCGTGCTCGTGGTTCCGTCCCGGCACGGTTAGGAGTCGTGCTCGCAGTTCCATCCCGGTACGGTTAGGATTCGTGTAGAAGGTTCCGTCCCGACACCGCTAGGAGTCGTGTTCGAGGTTCCGTCCCGACACTGTTAGGACACGAGTGCGAGGTTCCGATCTGGCACTGCTAGGAGGCGTGCGCGTGATCTCAACCCGACACGATTGGGTGCGGCTCGCGGTAGCCAGCCGTGAGCAGCTGGGACACTAGGGCCTAGCGGGGCGTGACACATTAGTGACATAAAGCCCCATTAATGTGTTACAATAATAACAACCTATTTAACGTATTAATAATTAATTCATTCTAATAATTCCCAAGAAACATTTATCCCAGACAGAGGCGCAATTTTCAGCAGGGCAGTGTAAAAAATAATCTGTTGCGCAGTGTAAAGTGTTTGCGTACAAAATATTTGGTTAGGCAGTGTAAATTAGTTTTTGTGTTGCGCAGTGGAGTTTGGGTTTCGACTGTACTTGCACAAAACGCGCACATAAAAAGTAATGGGGAAATCTGTACACTGCCGACGAAATAGCAGAAAGTGAAGCTGACGCCAGCGCACGAGTAGATAAGAAAAGAAAAAAAACAACGGAGTAACGGTGCACCGGCGCGGAATTTTGTGAGTGTCGCGATTGCGTATTTGCTCACAAGAGCGTCGAAGTGAGCGAGAGTAACGGTGAGCGAAAAAGCGACAAAGCGACAAGCGGGGCTTGTTGTACGGTACGCGAAAGGGTTGATTGGTTTTTGGTCAGAGTTGGATCGAGTCGCGAAAAATAATACAAATAAATAAATAAATAATAAATAACAAAATAAATAAATAAATTTGCCCCTCGCCATGGACGAGGTGTTGACGGAAGGAGCCGCACGCTGGTTCACGACTAGCCGACTCCGCAGAGTTCTTGGAATTCGTCTTGCTGCTTCAATATTTCGAGAATCTGGAAGATCAGATCAGGTGTCGCCGTCAGGGAGACGGATAAAATTTAAAAATAAAATTTTCTTATCGACCTGAAGGACCTCATGCACCACGCAAGTTACTCCGCAGGCAGAGAGCTCCACTGGGTGTACGCGAATGTAGCACCAGAGTATCGACAATACATCCGCACCTACAGCCCGGATTTAGATGGCCCGTTGGGCGTCGAGGGCAGCCGGATTGTAGCGACAATAGAAGTCGGGGACTGTAAATTGTCGGCCACGATCGATACTGGCGCCACTCGGAGTTTCGTGAGCACGGAGTGTACTCAGACGTTAAGGAAGTGCGGCAAGATGCAGGCGATGCAGACGGGGGCTCGGCTGGCAGATAGATTGAGCCTGGAGGTAGAAAAGGAACTGAAGGTACATGTCGGACTAGCAGGACGTAAAGTGGAGATGTCGCTGATAGTCATGGTTTCAATGCTGGATCAGCTGACTAACTGAATAATTGTAATAGTTTTTAAATCTTTACAATATAGTATTTTGTTGGTGAGCCCTTTTGTTTCATAACGCAATTATTCAATGGGATTGAGGTCTGGTGGCCGTATTATAGGCTACCCACATTTTGTCGTGAGCTTATGCTTTGGGTCGTTATCGTGCTGAAACGTGAAATTATTCGGTATTCTCAGCTTTTTGGCACTTTTTGAGATTTTCTTTAAAATATCTTAAATCTGATCAGAAAATTTTGAACTCGCTCTTATCTGAGAAGGACACTTGATCCAAGAATGAAGTGGGCTTACTTTTGAAATCTCTTGCATAAGCCAAACGCTTTTTCTGGCTGATGGGAGAAATAAGTGGCTTCCGTCTTGGAACACATGCAATTTCATTTGCAGCACTCTTCTACACGACCTTTTCAAACTCTTATTTAACCTCAGAAGAAGTCTGTGTCGACGATATCCTTGTATCACCGGCGGTAACCAGATACTCTTGGTATGTAGCAAGAGTTTTCGTTATCGCTTACGATTAAGCTGAGCCCTAAAATAGAGTTACCACCCTAACCAAAACATGTAAGTTCAACACAGTGATTTCACAACAGAAAAGTGATTGCGAGAACTTAAAGATATAAAAAAGACTAAAATTTATTTTATAAATAAAAATAAAAATTACCCGCAAAAAATTTGTTGTGTAAACTAAGTTAAGAATTAAGAATAAAAAGCTAATATTTCCCAAATTTTTTTTCTTCGCCAAACTAAAATTAAAAATTATAAAAATAAAGAAAGTGAACAATTTGTTTCTTTTGCCGACGTTTAATATAGTACAGGCTCTGATAGCAAGTTAGCCAAGCTTTAGCACAGCAAGAGGAAAATTTCCAATAACAGTTCTGTACAGTGCAAGCAAATAAGTAATTTGCGTGTAAAGGCACCTCAAATCAAGACGTATCAAAGAATTTCCGTGTACCACCATCAGCTCACATTACCAGGCTGTTACCATAATAAGAAATTCTATTATGCCGATAGAGCATCGTTACGCCTCCTGAGACATGGGCTAGAAATGGTTAGGCAGGGCGGACTAAGCTGAATGGAATACCACGATTTAGTCGAAGAAAAATTGACTCTAGTAACCAATAAGATCGTGATTTGCTGAGTAGAGATGCATTGTATGCATTTATTTCAGGCCTCAACAAGTCCCTCAAGTGGTTCGCATTCCCGGCACAGCCGAGAGATTTTCCATCCATACTGGCACTAGCTAGAGAAGCAGAAGCGAGTATTGAGAGAAGCATATTTTCGACTTCGTAGAAAGAGCTCAGGCAACCGAGACAAATAAAAGTCGCTTACAGATAAGGCAAAGAGAAAACAACTGTGTGAGGCAGATCGGCCGTCGCCCGCTCACAATTAGTAAATAAACCTTAATATTAAGTTTACATAATAATTGTTAGACAGTTAAGAAACGCACGGAGCGGAATTAGTATTATTAGTTCATAGCAAGCAGCTGCTGTCCTACAGCGGCTATGGTCGCTGTGGGGAGTTCGGCAGCAGGGGTAAGCTGCAGTTCGGCCACGAGGAGTGAATTCAGTTAGTTTTTGACCGGCAAGAAGCGCGGTTGTGAAAAGAAAGAATGCGGAAGTGAAAAGTTAATTTTGACCGGCAAGAAGCGCGGTAGTGAAATAAATCAAACTGGGACAGACCAGAATTGCGGGCGTGAAAAAATAGAATTAAGAATTATGTTTCGGGCCGGCGAGAGGCCTGCCGTCGAACAATAAGTTCAACCGAGGGTAAGAAATGTTCAACTAAATCATTTGTAATACCTTTTAATTTAAATATTGATTATGAGCGCTGAATCTAATATTAATTGCATAAAATAAAGTGAGAAATTGACAAAGAGTTTTCGAGTACTGTATTCCCTATCTATTGTTCCTAACAGTCACAATACAGAGATCAAAGCAGGGCACGTGTATGACGTTCCGTCCCAGCACAGCTAGGACTCGTATATGTGGTTCCGTCCCAGTACGATTAGGAATCGTGTTCGTGGTTCCATCCTGGCACTGTTACGACTTGTGCACGAGGTTCCGGCCCGGCACAGCTTGGACTCGTGCTCGTGGTTCCGTCCCGGCACGGTTAGGAATCGTGCTCGCAGTTCCATCCCGGTACGGTTAGGATACGTGTAGAAGGTACCGTCCCGACACCGCTAGGAGTCGTGTTCGAGGTTCCGTCCCGACACTGTTAGGACACGAGTGCGAGGTTTCGACCTGGCACTGCTAGGAGGCGTGCGCGTGATCTCAACCCGACACGATTGGGTGCGGCTCGGGGTAGCCAGCCGTGAGCAGCTGGGACACTAGGGCCTAGCGGGGCGTGGCACATTAGTGACATAAAGCCCCATTAATGTGTTACAATAATAACAACCTATTTAACGTATTAATAATTAATTCATTCAAATAATTACCAAGAAACATTTATCCCAGACAGAGGCGCAATTTTCAGCAGGGTAGTGTAAAAAATAATCTCTTGTGCAGTGTAAAGTGTTTGCGTATAGAATATTTGGTTAGGCAGTGTAAATTAGTATTTGTGTTGCGCAGTGCAGTTTGGGTTTTGACTGTACTTGCACAAAACGCGCACATAAAAAGTAATGGGGAAATCTGCACACTGCCGACGAAATAGCAGAAAGTGAAGCCGACGCCAGCGCGCGATAAGAAAAGAAAAAAAAAAACAACGGAGTAACGGTGCACCGACGAGGAATTTTGTGAGTGTCGCGACTGCGTATTTGCTCATAAGAGCGTCGAAGTGAGCGAGAGTAACGGTGAGCAACAAAGCGACTAAGCGACAAGCGGGGCTTGTTGTAGGGTACGCGAAAAGGGTCGATTGGTTTTTGGTTGGAGCTGGATCGAGTCGCGAAAAATAATACAAATAAATAAATAAATAATAAATAAATAAATTTGCCCCTCGCCATGGACGAGGTGTTGACGGAAGGAGCCGTACGCTGGTTCACGACTAGCCGACTCCGCAGAGTTCTTGGAATTCGTCTAGCTGCTTCAATATTTCGAGAATCTGGAAGATCAGATTAGGTGTCGCCGTCAGGGAGACGGATAAAATTTAAAAATAAAATTTTCTTATCGACCTGAAGGACCTCATGCACCACGCAAGATACTCCGCAGGCAGAGAGCTCCACTGGGTGTACGCGAATGTAGCACCAGAGTATCGACTATACATCCGCACCTACAGCCCGGATTTAGATGGCCCGTTGGGCGTCGAGGGCAGCCGGATTGTAGCGACAATAGAAGTCGGGGACTGTAAATTGTCGGCCACGATCGATACTGGCGCCACTCGGAGTTTCGTGAGCACGGAGTGTACTCAGACGTTAAGGAAGTGCGGCAAGATGCAGGCGATGCAGACGGGGGCTCGGCTGGCAGATAGATTGAGCCTGGAGGTAGAAAAGGAACTGAAGGTACATGTCGGACTAGCAGGACGTAAAGTGGAGATGTCGCTGATAGTCATGGTTTCAATGCTGGATCAGCTGACTAACTGAATAATTGTAATAGTTTTGAAATCTTTACAATATAGTATTTTGTTGGTGAGCCCTTTTGTTTCATAACGCAATTATTCAATGGGATTGAGGTCTGGTGGCCGTATTATAGGCTACCCACATTTTGTCGTGAGCTTATGCTTTGGGTCGTTATCGTGCTGAAACGTGAAATTATTCGGTATTCTCAGCTTTTTGGCACTTTTTGAGATTTTCTTTAAAATATCTTAAATCTGATCAGAAAATTTTGAACTCGCTCTTATCTGAGAAGGGCACTTGATCCAAGAATGAAGTGGGCTTACATTTGAAATCTCTTGCATAAGCCAAACGCTTTTTCTGGCTGATGGGAGAAATAAGTGGCTTCCGTCTTGGAACACATGCAATTTCATTTGCAGCACTCTTCTACACGACCTTTTCAAACTCTTATTTAACCTCAGAAGAAGTCTGTGTCGACGATATCCTTGTATCACCGGCGGTAACCAGATACTCTTGGTATGTAGCAAGAGTTGTCGTTATCGCTTACGATTAAGCTGAGCCCTAAAATAGAGTTACCACCCTAACCAAAACATGTAAGTTCAACACAGTGATTTCACAACAGCAAAGTGATTGCGAGAATTTAAAGATATAAAAAAGACTAAAATTTATTTTATAAATAAAAATAAAAATTACCCGCAAAAAATTTGTTGTGTAAACTAAGTTAAGAATTAAGAATAAAAAGCTAATATTTCCCAAATTTTTTTTCTTCGCCAAACTAAAATTAAAAATTATAAAAATAAAGAAAGTGAACAATTTGTTTCTTTTGCCGACGTTTAATATAGTACAGGCTCTGATAGCAAGTGCCGTTAGCCAAGCTTTAGCACAGCAAGAGGAAAATTTCCAATAACAGTTCTGTACAGTGCAAGCAAATAAGTAATTTGCGTGTAAAGGCACCTCAAATCAAGACGTATCAAAGAATTTCCGTGTACCAGCATCAGCTCACATTACCAGGCTGTTACCATAATAAGAAATTCTATTATGCCGATAGAGCATCGTTACGCCTCCTGAGACAGGGGCTAGAAATGGTTAGGCAGGGCGGCCTAAGCTTATTGGAATACTACGATCCGCACCTACAAGAGTTGACTCTAGTAACCAATAAGATCGTCATGTCCTATGATCAAGAAAGTGCTGATTTGCTGAATAGAGATGCATTGTATGCATTTATTTCCCGGCACAGCCGAGAGATTTTCCATCCGCACTGGCACTAGCTAGAGAAGCAGAAGCGAGTATTGAGCGAAGCATATTTTCGACTTCGTAGAAAGAGCTCAGGCAACCGAGACAAATAAAAGTCGCTTACACATGAGGAGTGAATTCAGTTAGTTTTCGACCGGCAAAAAGCGCGGTAATTAGTTTTTGACCGGCAAGAAGCGCGGTTGTGAAAAGAAAGAACGCGGAAGTGAGAAGTTAATTTTGACCGGCAAGAAGCGCGGTAGTGAAAGAAATCAAAGTCGGACCGACAAGAAGTGCGGGCGTGAAAAAATAGAATTAAGAATTATGTTTCGGGCCGGCGAGAATCCTGCCGTCGAAAAACAAGTTCAACCGAGGGTATTGTAGCAACTCGAGGTATCTATAAAAAATGTTCAACTAAATCATTTGTAATACCTTTTAATTTAAATATTGATTATTAACGCGGAATCTAATATTAATTGCATAAAATAAAGTGAGAAATTGACAAAGAGTTGTCGAGTACTGAATTCCCTATCTCTTGTTCCTAACAGTCACGATACAGAGGCCATAGCAGGGCACGTGTACGAGGTTCCGTCCCGACATCGCTAGGAGTCGTGTTCGAGGTTCCATCCCGGTACGATTAGGAGTCGTGTTCGTGGTTCTATCCTGGCACTGTTAGGACTCGTGGACGAGGTTCCGTTCCGGCACAGCTAGAACTCGTGTTCGTGGTTCCGTCCCGGCACGGTTAGGAGTCGTGCTCGCGGTTCCATCCCGGCACGGTTAGGATACGTGTGCGAGGTTCAGACCCGGCAATGGTAGGAATCGTGCGCGTGATCTTAACCCGACACGATTGGGTGCGGCTTGTCACCATAACAATGCTAACCAAGGACAAAATTAGAGGGAACAGCACCGTCAAGCTCCAGAACCAATAAGAGCAGATACTTGAGCAAAATTCAGGCAGCTCACAGAGTTTGGGAAAGCGTACAGCAATAATGTGCCGGCCCAGAAACGACTAAACACTGACAAGCTCAAGGCGTCAGCGCGTTAGCAATGTCGTGCAGAACGCCTCTGACAATAAAAAAAAAACAGCTATGAAAACGCAGCTACGGCAGCAGTTTACGACATAGAAAATGATGCCTCGACATAGAAAATGATAGACTCGGCATGTGGCAATCAATAAGTAAATTTTTTAGTAAACCGGTCATTAAACAGCAGTTGGCTGGAAGAACATTAAGAATTTCAATAGACACTGGGGCGGCAAAGAATTATGTTAAGCTTATAAATGAGCTAAATAATATAATTCCTGTAGACATCCCTTTTACCGTGGCTCCAGTAAAATCCAAAATAAATGCCTAATGAAAATGTTGTGGCAAGTCTCCTTATTTTTCTCACTCGACACCTTTAGTACCTTCAATGCCATCATAGGCTTCGACCTGCTAACGCGGCAGAAGTGACATTAAATCTAAGAAGCAGCAATCCAGAATACCAAAATACATGAAAACAATTACGATACCACAACTGTGAGAGCGTAAACTTCACAGATGTAAACGACACAGTGGTACCCAATTCCGTTAAAAAGGAATTCAAAAAGATGATACTGGAGAGAATAAAGGCATTTTCAACCTCTAGCGAGGCATTACCTTTTAACACTTCAGTCGTCGGCATACCGTACGGTAGACAACGAACCGCTATATTGAAAGCTGTACACACATCCTATCGGAGTGGCACATTTCGTAAATGACCAAATCAAACAATTACTGAAAGACGGTACAATTATGACATCAAGATTCCCGTATAACAGCCAGACATGGGTTGTTCATAATAAAGGGACTGATGCAGAACGCAATATAAATAAGCAGTTTGTAATGGACTTTAGAAAGCTGAATGAGCGAAGTGTTGCCGACTAGTACCCCGTGCCATGCATTATTCGCATGATTCTAGCTTACCTGGGAAAAGCAAAATTTTTCCCAACCCTGGACTTAAAGTTGTGATACCACCAAATTTATCTAGCGGAACAAGACCTCGAAGAAACGAATTTTAAATTTGTTCAGCTTTAGATCATGCCTTGTTTTAGCCAGCTCTTACAGGCAGTTTGCTTAAGATTTTACATACATTACAAGACCATTAACAGCCAGGTGAAAATGGCTCAGTCACCAAGCAGAAAAGTTGCAGTTGATTTTAAAAAAATCCCGAACGCCTACCTACCTCATGTACCCAGATTTTACACAGTTGACTTAACCACCGATGCGTCCGCAAATGGCATCGGATCTGTCCTATCCCAAGGAGGCCGGTCACTAACTATGATTTCCCGAACCCTAAAACAATGCAAACTAAACTATGCCACAAATGAAGGGAATTACTAGCCATTGTATGGTATTTCATTGTATTTCTTATATGGTACACACTGACCATCAATCCCTCACCTTTGCAATCTCGGGCAGAAACACGAATGCTAAAATTAAGAGGTGGAAAGTAAAATAGACGAACACGACGCCAAAATGTTCTACAAACCAGGGACAGAAAACTGCGTCCTCTTACGGTAGAACATAAATGGACTCAAAAACGAGCCTCATTCGGATGCCGCAACCATACTTAGCGAAACGTCGCTGATCTATACGGTAACTAGTAACGGGCTCTAGCCCGACTAAGAGATACCCTGAATCCTGTCTTCACATACATTTCAATCCCCAGCATACACGCATACACAAAATCACACACACACAGAAATGCATGCCGCAGGCAGTGCGTTTCTCAGCCGCTGCGCTTGGCCCCCACGATGCAAACTAAATTCGTGAATAAGTTTTAAACTAAGAGTATGATCATAATGCTTTTTTTTTGTACGCAATAAGAGCATTCCAATTTATGTACAAACCAAAGCAAAAGTCTGTAGTATTTGAATTGCGCTTTTTCCATATATTGGGCGTGTGAGGGGAGGTATTCAAACTTGTTAACTTAACAAATTTTCGAACATGTCGAACTAAATTTGGTGGCTCTAGCTCAGATATGCTAAGGAAACTATAAAAAATCATGTATTACCATTGGTTTTTTATCGATATTAATAAAATGGTGCAAAATAGCGCCACAAAATTACAAACTCGTATTGTATTACAGAATGTATAGTCTTTTAGTTTGAGTCTCTAGATTTTGTAGTTTCCGAGATAGCTGCGTTCATACAGACGGACAGACGGACATGGCTCAATCGACTCAGCTCGTCGTGCACAAAACCATTATACGATGATTTACCCATTTTCAATGGTATAATAATCCTAGAAGAGGCACGATACCCGTTAAATCGAAACCTCGTACTTTTCGACAGTGAGACTCGCCATTTAATCAGTTTCTCTGATAAAACCACTGTGTTCGAGACGTTTTAAGAGGTTATCAACCCAGACGTTGTAAATGCATTGCGATTGCATTCAACACAGTCTAGTGTTAAATTTCCGGGAACCAAATTTTAGCACTGCAAGAATGTCGTATCGTAAAACGTCACAAAATGAGCAAGTTGATATGAATTCGTCATAAATTGCAGAGCTTTTACCAAAGCAAAATATGACAGACATCCCAAAAAACAAGAACTTAAGATAACACCAATTCCTTCACAAGCCGGCGAAATGCTACACATGGACATTTTTCCACGGACAAAAAACAATTTCTAACTTGCATCGAAAAGTTTTCAAAATTTGCGGTCGTGCAACCAGTGGCGTTTCGAACAATAGTCGACTTAAAAATGCCCAAAATACAATTGGTGAATTTATTCCCAAACACTAAAATCATATATTGCGATAACGAGGCCGCGCTCAACTCGGAAACTATCACATCGCTACTTAAAAGCAATTGTGGCATAGATATAGTCAATGCGATACCACTCTACACTACATAAAGGTGGAACGTTAAAAAATCGGAAAAAAAATTTACTACACGACCGAAATAATAATGAGGCCGACAGTATAATATAACGAAACATTGCACTCGGTCGCAAACCAAAAACCAGCTCAGCTCCCACAGATTTCCGGCAAGAGATAAAAGAAAAATAGCAAAGGCACAAACAACTCACATTAACAGATGCAACGCGGGGAGACTGAATAGGGTGTTCCATGTAGGTGAAAAGGTGTTCTTAAAGAAAAACAGAATGCTAGTCAAGAAGCTGACTGCACTAGACAGACTAGAACGTGTATTCTAGTTAAGGGAAGGGTGGTCCACAAGGACAACCTATAGTAGCCGTTCTTAATAAAAGTTCATACCTAAAATATTTTGATACAAATAGTGGATACCCCTAGTTTTCTACCGTTCTGTATACACACACACTTACTACAATGCACTTGCAACACAATTGTCCGATCGTAGGAATCTGCCGCTAATTAGCTGCAAAAGCTCTGCGATGGCAAGGTACAGCTCAGCTTAAGTAGCACATGCGGTCAGTTAAGGAAAGATAGCTGAACTGAGTCAACGCCTTGCTGCTGATATTTTATAATTCTTTAATGAGTTTAGTGCTGGTTTAACTAAACGGAAAGAACCGAAAGTTGTCAAGCAATAACAATAAGTTACGATTTAAGTAAATAAAGGTAATAATTAGTGTAAGTGAAGTGCCCAATTGTTTATAAAATACTCTTTCAGGTTAGATAACCTACAAAGCCTTAGGGCTTTGGTCCTATAGGCGTCCAGTTTGGCCGGAGGTCATTTTAATGCTACTCGCCGAGTTACCACACATAGGCTTTGACGTACCTGGTGTATTGTGTTTGATGGCTATACACTTGCGTATAGTCCTCTAAAGATTCCGGTGTCGCAAAAAAAAAGGGGCAAAAAATAATAATGAAAATAAAATCTACCTATGTATGACGACCAACATCTAACTCACATGTGTACTTCGGCTAATAATTTTTGCTAAGTTTACCTTAAAAATTATCAGGCGTTTGCACACGCGTGAATGATAAGCGCGCCTTTGTTGTGATCTCGTCTTCGTAGCTGCTCCAGTCCGCCAACGCAGACGAAATCTCAGTTGAATTGTCTCGTCGTGATAGCTGGTAGAGGCCCAGCTGATCTGTTTTAGTCATTGCCCGCAGCAACTCAAACATATGTATATACATTCATACATAGAACTAAGTAACTATCTAATAATTATGTTGCTGATTTTCACGAACATGTGTGGGTCGGAGATCTAATATTTTTTTTGTTGAGTGTATCTCATCATGGGCCCAACTATTAAACGTAAGTAACGTTGTGAGTAATTGATCAAACAATAATTGATACATGCCAATGTACATATATATAGATGTTTACATGTATATAATTGGCCGTCTTCGGGTGATGTGACCTGATTGGTTATATTTTTTTTTGATTCAGTATGAGATATCAACCTCAATTTTATTTAGATTTTTCGGAATACATAGTGGCATTTATCTGCAACCTAAACTAAGCTAAAAACTATATATATATATATATATTGAGTAGTAAATTGGAGTTGACAGACACTACCCGTTGGTTAAGAATTAATCAAATAATGGAAATTATAAATATGAGAAAAAAAAATTGTTTAGTAATATAAGAAATTTAAACGAAATTAAAACATGAAGTTATAACGTTAAAATGAATCACTAATTTAAAAATCATTTGTCTGTCGAGTATCCATGCTAGGGTCTGGTAAAATGTGGTAACCTTTTGAGAAGGTTATCCAAGGGACGATGCAGTTACTTTGAAAGCATTGTCATGGTAGGATGGGTAAAGAAGACGAACAAATAACACCTTTGTTCCCTTACAACAGACTTAATATCTCCGTATGTTTAATTTTCTTTACGTGTCGGCGTATAATATACCTCTACTTAAAGTTTTGTTTTCATAAATTTATTTTATTTATCTGAGTCCAAAGTGTACTTAATAAATGTGTCAAGGTACGCACTGTATAGTTAGGGAAGAAAAGACCCCAACAATCCGTCGAGCTAGATCCGAGCCTAGCAAGAGTGCACAAACCCGACCCAACTATGCATTGGTCCACGTAAATCGATCGCTATCACCTGCCGATACGGGTCCAACTCTTGAAATTTAAGAGTAGTCAAGCAAAGACTGAAACATGCTCACTCCGGTACACTACACATTTGACGTCCAACAGAAGGGGCCAGGCGCTTGCCTTTAGAATTCTTTGTAAAGATCCTATTATAGTTGGATGCATAGTTTGCTATGTATGCCGTTATTTAATAAGGAAAAGCTGCCCCGCCCTTCTACATCCACCAATAGCATCCATTCAATACAACATTTTTACCTAACAAATATTGTATAATTGTGAGGAAGGTTCAAGTTAACACTTAGGCTCTGTTTTGGATTTTACAACGGCAATTTTCTTTTTAGGATTAGTTATCCAAAACACACCTATGAGTCAAACGGCAAATCACACAAATTTACTATATGATATTATAATTTCGATCACATTGTACACAGAATCTGTTTCAGGAAATTGCGATTGCAATTCTGTAACTAAGGATTGATCGACCAAAGCAGACCAAACAGATCACACATCCAGAATCAATCGGAAGCACAATTCTATTTAGAGATTGACCAATGATTGAATGTGAACAATTAATAATTTTATTATATATTTCTATACTTATTTTGATTTTTTTTTGTTTATAATTTTCGAAATATATAAAGCTATGTCCGTTAGACATAGCACTGAAGATATCGCAATTTTTCTTCAGGAAGCAGATCGTTTTTGTGGCATTAGCAAATGCTTCGTGCAAACACAAATTTCACACACTTTGTATTTTGGAGCATCTTAATCACACTCCAAAATATCCTATACGCAGAAGGAACACAACCACCTAGCGGTAATGAATCCTTCAGTACAGTTGACAAAGACCGACCGATGAAAGCTAAAAAATTTGTAAGGAACCGAGGTGTGACTCCAAAACGGGGCATGTCCACACCTACACAACGGACCAATTTGGATCGCACTTTAGCCGAGCCAACAACTAACAGTCCAAATCTTTCACACAGCACACAAGTAGAGATAGCTAACTATGTTCAGTACGCTGTTAAAATTCAACAAGCGCAGTTAATGGAGAATCTTCGATTCAAAAACAATTAGCTTCACTCCAGTTGACATCACACGAGCGTGCGCTACCAATTACTACAAATAACCCTAGTTATGTGGATACCAGAAGTAATGAGGTACCACCCGAAAACAATCCGGAAATTATATGAAACTTTTCTAGAGCTAGCGGAAACCGAAGTAGTTCAAACTCTCAGGTAGCTCCAGAAAAGGCATCTAGTATAATGCAGAATTGTCGCATCAAAGTCGATGGCACAAAAAGTGGCATGAGAATGGATGAATTTATATATCGCGTTCGTTCTCTAACCTAATAGAATCTTTATAACGATTTTCGCATTCTTTGTGACAATTTATATTTGCTTTTTGCCGGTAAAGCGAGTGACTGGTATTGGAAATTCCATCGTACCCACCCTAACTTTACTTGGTTTACTTTTTGCGAAGAATTCAGAAGTAGATTTGAAGATGTCGAGACTGATTACGACATCTGGGAAAAGATTAGAAAACGTCGACAGGGTGAAAGCAAATCGTTGGACGATTTCCGGTACGCTATTGAAGATCTAGCAGACAGACTTCAAAATTCAGTTTCAGAGGAAGATACAGTAGATTTACTGATTCGGAATTCGAAGCCTAATCTCCATCATGAATTACTCCATTTAAAAATTTCAAATCGTTCACATCTTCGAAGGGAAGTACAAAAACATGAGCAATTTTATAATGAGATGAAATCGTTCAAGTGAAGAACTCAACGGCGTTATGTTACCGAATTGTCTAGTCAAGACGATAACAACCAGCTATCCGACAACAACGGAGGACATAATGATGTGTCACAAATCCAGCGTCGTTCAGTTCACACAATCCCAACATGTTGGAACTGCGACAATAAAAGCTACAAATTCGACGATTGTGTTGGTCCACGTAAGATCTTCTGCTACGGGTCTGGAGCAAAGGATACTTATAAACCTGTATGTTCTAAGTGTAGCCCGTTGGGACACAACGGTTCACAAACTGTAGGACAATCTAGTCCGTCAAATATTCATTTTTCATTTATACCTTTACACAAAAGGATAATTAATTCTAACAATATTCGTAAGCAAATTTTTGATAAAGTAGATAAGGTAGATGCGAGGTTTACAGGAAAACCTCAATGTTCAACAAAACGATTGAGACAATTTTGGAAACACGTTCAGGAAATTAAAAGGAAGTTTGTTTCCTCGATTTTTCTCAGTTCGGATAACCGACTTTACACGGACGTTAACATAGAAGGTAAAGAGTACATTGCAATACTACATTCAGGAGCGACCATAAGTTGTATAGGAGGATCGACTGCGAAAGAAATACTAACACTCTGTGAGTAAAAAAATTCTCAGGGGCAATCAGAACGGCCATCGGCACAGAAAGTAAGATAGTGGCTGGACTTAAGGCGCATATAAAATATCCCGAGATCGCCTCTGATCTTGAAATGTTCATCATACCTGATCTTAAGCAAGAAGTTTACCTAGGGATAGACTTCTGGGAAAAGTAGCAGAGTTAAATGTCGGAGTTTCGGATGATTTCGAAGACACCTCAAACCTTCACATGTTGACTGCGGAAGAGAAGGAGCGTTTGGATAAGGTATTTTTCCATCTTAACTCACTCTATAGATGTTGGAACAGCTATTCCCCTATAACGACGGCATTGGCCCGTCTCACCTGCTATTGAAAAAATCATGTTTGCGGAGGCCGACAATATACTTGCTCTTGACGTCATAGAGGTCCTTGGGTCCTAGTCCTTGGAGCGGTAATTTCATTTTGGTAAAAAAGTGCGAAAAGTACAGACTGTGTCTTGACTCGAGGGAGGTTAATAAGGTTACCAAACGTGACGCATATCCCTTGCCGCACATCGATGGAGTCTTGAGTCGGTTGCCACCAGCACTATTCATCACAGGCTTGGACCTGAAGCACGCATATTGGCAAATTCCGTTGGACGAGCAATCACGACAATTTACGGCATTTACAATTCCAAACAGGCTACTATATCAATATAAAACAAGTAAGAACGTTGCAGTCGGACGTAACCGACTGCGTAATACTCGTTCACAGTACACGAAAATTAATATTGTTATTTTGAAAAAAATATAGAATTTTTATATTTCGTAGGCGCGGGGGTGGGCGTGGCCAACATTAAGAGAAGGTCACACAAACACTTTCTGCCAAATTTTGCGACTCTAGCTCCAAAATTGTCGGAGGTATATAGGGAGTGGGCGGGAGTGGGCATGGCCGGCAAATTTTCTTCCCGACCTTTAAAAGGGGTGACCAGCCATCTACGTTTAAAATTTGGTGACTCTAGCTCCAAAAGTGTGGAAGATATAGATTTTCGCGATTTGCGGGGGCGGGAGTGGGCGTGGCCGGGAAATTTTTTACGAATCTTTAAAGAGGAAGATCAGCCATCTACGTTTAAAATTTGGTGACTCTAGCTCTAAAATTGTGGGAGTTATAGCCATTTCCGATTTTTTAGGGCGGGGCGCTGGGGGCGTTCTAGTGGGCGTGGCCGCATTTTTTGGAGGAGATCTACATACCAAATTTGTTGACTCTAACTTTAATATTGTGGGAAGTATTCAACTTTAATCGATTTGTGATTTGAGGTGTATCGACATGTTATCGATTTGTCAGCCTCCCAGTGGGCGTGGCACAAAAATCTTAACACTTTGTCTGAAACAGATAACTACAAGTATATATGCCAAGTTTCAAGTCTCTATCTTCAATAGCGTCGAAAAATATTGCGTTCATACGGACAGACGGACAGACGGCCAGACGGACAGACGGATGGACAGCATGACGGACATTGCACAAAACCAATATACTAGTTTCACTTCGTGAACGAGTATAATGATGCCATTCGGTCTTTGTAATGCTGCTCGAACTTTATGTCGTTTAATGGATCGTGTTATCCCAGCTCATTTACGTACCCGTGTTTTCGTCTATTTAGACTTTAGTTTTGTCCGATGACTTTGAGTCACACATGATGTTGCTGCGAGAAATAGCCTTGTGTTCACGCAAAGCCGGCCTCACTATTAATATTCGTAAATCTAACTACTGTATGAAAGAAATTACATATCTGGGATACATAATAGGGAATGGACAGATAAGAACAAATCCCGACAAGATCAAAGCTATCTCGGAGTTTCCTGTGCCAACTACTGTTAAGCAACTGCGTCGATTTTTAGGTTTATCCGGTTGGTATCGGCGATTTGTTGGAAATTATGCTACCGTTAGTTTTGCTTTAACGGATTTTCTTAAACAGAAAAAGAATTTGGAGTGGAATGAGAAGGCTCAGCAGTCGTTTGAAATGTTAAAGTCTTGTCTAACTGCTTCGCCCATATTAATAACTCCGGACTTTTCGAAATCTTTTGTTGTAGTACATATGGCGTCGGTTGTGTTTTAGCTCAGGGACGGGAAGGCGTCCATCTGCCGATTGCCTACATGTCAGAAAAGTTGAACAAAGCACAACGCAACTATTCAGTAACTGAATTAGAGCGGTCATAAAAGGTATTAAGAAGTTTCGTTCTTACATAGATGGGCAGGAATTTGTAGTAATAACCGATCACGCATTTATCTGTTAGACTAGTAAGATGGTCGACGAAGCTGCGCACATTTATCTTTAAGATTTTACATAGAAGTGGTTCACAAAACGTCGTTGCAGATACTCTGTCACGACAGAATGAAACAGCTGTAGAAGACCTCCACCAGATAAGCCCAATTATTGATTTAGAGTCAGTACAGTTTGAATCCCCTGAATATTTAAATATAATAGGATATATTAACCTGAATCAGACAAAATTGCCTGACTTAAGGGTGGTCGGTAAACACGTCTATAAAAGGACAGAATTCGCCAAAGGAATTGAATTTCAAGAAAACATCTCTTGGAAACTTTGGGTTCCTTCAGGGTCAGGGTCAGTCAGATACGAAAGTATATTGCTGATTGTACCGTATGTTGTACTACCAAAAGTCCAAACATTGTGCTAAAACCTCCCATGGGGAAACCATTCACTTCAGATAGGCCATTTCAAAAGTTATACATTGATCTGTTAGGACCATATCCGCGTACCAAAAATGGTAATATTGGCTTACTTATAGTAGTTGACCATAACACCAAATTCTATTTTTTATGCTCTTTAAAGAAGTTCACAGCTCCTAAAATTTGAGACTATTTAGAAGGAACTATATTTTACACTTATGGAGTTTCCGAGATCATTCTAACAGACAATGGTTCCCAGTTTAAATCAAGTTGCTTCTAAGCATTTTTATATAGCTTTGGAATAGAACAAAAATGCACCGCTATTTATTCGCCCTAAGTTAACGCTAGTGAATGAGTAATTAGATCAGTCCTAGCAGCTATACGAGCTTATATCGGCAAGGAGCATGTTAATTGGGATGCTAATTTAAACGCCATCAGTGGAGCTCTAAGAACTAGATTGCATAGGAGCACGGGATACTCTCCTTATTTCCTTGCGTTTGGGTAGAATATGATCCTGAACGGAAAATATTATGATCTCTTGCGGAATTTGGGCCTTTTATTTGATGATACAAAGTTGAATAATCCGGACACATTGCAGATATTAAGACAGAAAGCAAAAGAAAATGTGAACAAGGCTCATAATGAAAACGCACGCCGATATAATTTACGCTGTCGTGAGACGCAGCTAAAGAATGGTGATGAGTTGTACGCTAGGAATTTCACTCAGAGTAACGCCATTAAAAAGTCCAGTTCAAAATTAACCCCTGTTTTCATTCCAGCTAAAGTTCATAAAAAACGGAGTTCTTATTACTATGAGTTAATGGACGAAAAAGGGAAAAAGCTAGGTGTATTTCATTTAAAAAGCATACAAACTAAGAAGTAGTTGAAACACAATTTCTTCAGATAATGCTTCTTCGATTATGTCTTGATCCATTATCAGTGGTGTAGTAGCCGTTCTTAATAAAAGTGGTTTTATATCCAAAATATTTTGATACAAATAGTTGATACCCCTAGTTTTCTACCGTTCTGTATACGCACACACTTACTACAATGCAATTGAAAGACAATTGTCCGATCGTAGGATTCTGCCGCTAATTATCTGCAAAAGCTCTGCGATGGCAAGGTACAGCTCAGCTTAAGCAGCACATGCGGTCAGTTAAGAAAAGATAGCTGAACTGAGTCAACGCTTTGCTGCTGATATCTTATAATTCTTTAATAAGATTTGTGCTGGTTTAACTGAACAGAAAGAACCGAAAGTTGTCAAGCAATAACAATAAGTTACGATTTAAGTAAATAAAGGTAATAATTAGTGTAAGTGAAGTGCCCAATTGTTTATAAAATCCTCTTGCAGGTTAGATAACCTACAAAGCCTTAGGGCTTTGGTCCTATAGGCGTCCAGTTTGGCCGGAGGTCATTTTAAGGCTACTCGCCGAGTTACCACACATAGGCTTTGACGTAGCTAGTGTATTGTGTTTGACGGCGGGGACGCCTGGCCAACGTTGGATCTCAAGAGCAACTTACGCGATAGGAAACGACAACGGTAGCTTCCCTGGTGGATATACACTTGCGTATAGTCCTCTAAAGATTCCGGTGTCGCAAAAAAAAGGGGCAAAAAATAATAATGAAAATAAAATCTACTTATGTATGACGACCAACATCTAACTCACATGTGTACATTAGCTAATAATTTTTGCGCCTTTGTTGTGATCTCGTCTTCGTAGCTGCTCCAGTCCGCCAACGCAGACGAAATCTCAGTTGAATTGTCTTGTCGTGATAGCTGGTAGAGGCTCAGCTGATCTGTTTTAGTCATTGCCCGCAGCAACTCAAACATATGTATATACATTCATACATAGAACTAAGTAACTATCTAATAATTATGTTGCTGATTTTCACGAACATGTGTGGGTCGGAGATCTAATATTTTTTTTGTTGAGTGTATCTCATCATGGGCCCAACGATTCAACGTAAGATCCGTAACCAGCTGTGTGAGTAATTAATCAAACAATAATTGATACATATATACATGTGCCAATGTACATATATATAGATGTTTACATGTATATAATTCGCCGCCTTCGGGTGATGTGACCTGATTGGTTATATTTTTTCTGATTCAGTATGAGATCAACCTCAATTTTATTTAGATTTTTCGGAATGCATAGGGCCATTTATCTCCAACCTAAACTAAGCTAAAAACTATATATATATTGAGTAGTAAATTGGAGTTGACAGACACTACCCGTTGGTTAAGAATTAATCAAATAATGGAAATTATAAATATGAGAAAAAAAAATAGTTCAGTAATATAAGAAATTTAAACGAAATTAAAACATGAAGTTATAACGTTGAAATCAATCACTAATTTAAAAATCATTTGTATCTCGAGTATCCATGCTAGGGTCTGGTAAAATGTGGTAACCTTTTGAGAGGGTTATCCAAGGGACGATGCAATTACTTTTAAAGCATTGTCATGGTAGGATGGGTAAAGAAGAGGGACAAATAACACCTATGTTCCCTCACAACAGACTTAGTATCTCCGTATGTGTAATTTTCTTTACGTGTCGGCGTATAATATACCTCTACTTAAAGTTTTGTTATCATAAATTTATTTTATTTATCTTAGTCTAAAGTGCACTTAATAAATGTGTCAGGGTACGCACTGTATAGTTAGAGAAGGAAAGACCCCAACAATCCGTCGAGCTAGATCCGAGCCTAGCAAGAGTGCACAAACGCGACCCAACTATGCACTGGTCCACGTAAATCGATCGTTATCACCTGCCGATACGGGTCCAACTCTTTAAATTTAAGAGTAGTCAAGCAAAGACTGAACCATGCTCACTCCGGTAGACTACAGACCTCAAGCTCTGACAAGTTTGTGAGCATGGTCCTCTCTATAATATTAATAGCGAACGCTCGGATTACCTATTTTTTACGGAAATGCAATGGTATAAGAATAGCGAGACTACTTGAGACACTCAATACAATAAACAATAGGTAGGTACCAACTCACGGACACCATCAATCGAATAATCAAACCGAAAAAGAATGATTTAGTTGACGCTCTACATTTGTACGAAGCATTATTAGCAAGAAATATAATGTTAATAAGGAAATTCAAAATTTAATGCTCACAATCACTCTTGCCAAATCTAACAAAGTAAATCCCACAGTTTTCGACCATAATGATTTGAAATTTTTACTTGAACACACTACAGATGTTCCCATAATTAGTTTACCGGAAGCGTCCAACAAAAAAGTCGTTCAGTCCAAGTGTAATACACATACAAATTGCTTACCCCAGAATTAAGTCTATTTGTAAAAAGGTCACCGTATTCCCCGTATCACACCAACACACCGTACTACAATTACACGAAGTGCACCATGACAACTTACGCTATATTCTGCAAGCTGGCGAACCATGGCATTTGCGCACGAACCCTGCACGCTGGAGGCAGAGCTCTCTGCCACTCGTATCGGAGCCATAATTGTTAGCGAGAAGCCGGGTCAAATCAGTACAGACGGTGGCCCTGAAATATCTACAAACGGTCTGCACGTCATCACCTTTGAACTCTCGGCTGTCATCAACGGTACTAAATATGTGGATCAACGCGAAGCCTTAAGCAAAACTCCGGGCATAGCGGGATCATCACTTTTCAACATCATTGGCCACGACCCAGCTTAGAGCATGCCACTCCTCCATAGAATGAACAGCCAAAACTTGCACACCATCCAAGAGTTCAAGAATGCAATTGCGTCGGCCGGGTCACCTAACGTCCTGTTTGCAACTGGAGTAAAACTCAGCCTCGTTTTCAGCGGCTTTCTATTAATAGCTATTAAGTTACCCTTATACTCGCTGACAGTTCAGCGCGCAAGCTGCAAAATTCAGCGCTGGTAACCTGACACTCTTGATATGTAGCAAGAGTTTTCGTTACCGCCTACGCTTATACTGGAGGTTACATAAATCCCAACAAATTCTGTAGAAAAAATATGCATTCTAATGGTTGTGGTGTGCCCATTTTTATACTCGTTCACGAAGTGAAACTAGTATATTGGTTTTGTGCAATGTTCGTCATTCTGTCGGTCCGTCTGTCCGTATGAACGCAATATTTTTCGACGCTATTGAAGATAGAGACTTGAAACTTGGCATATATACTTGTAGTTATCTGCTTCAGATAAAGTGTTAAGATTTTTGTGCCACGCCCACCGGGAGCCTGGCAAATCGATAACATGTCGATACACCTCAAATCGCAAATCGATTAAAGTTAAATATTTCCCACAATATTAAAGTTAAAGTCACCAAATTTGGTATGTAGATAGCTGGTGATCTCCTCCAAAAAATGCCCTGATTTCCCGGCCACGCCAACTTAAACGCCCCCAGCGCCCCCGCCTTAAAAAACCGGAAATGGCTATATCTCCCACAGTTTTAAAGCTAGAGTCACCAAATTTAGAATATATATTACTGGTAAGGTCCCCCAAACATCACAGAAATCACAAATCTTCTGGCCACGCCCCCTTCCGCCTCAGTAATCGCTAAAATCGATATATTTACAAGCTCAAAACGGTAACACACAGCTAGAGACACCAAACTTGGTATGTAGATTGCTGGTGACCTCCCCAAAAAATTGAGACCTTGATATCCAGGCCACGCCCACTAGAACGCCCCCCAGACACCCCGCCTTAAAAAATCGGAAATGGCTATATCTTCCAAAGTATTAGAGCTAGAGTCACCAAATTTTGAAGGGAGATTAGTGGTCAGCTCCTCTAAATAAGGGTACAAAAATTTACCGCCACATCCACCCCCGCCCTCTCCCGCCCTCGCAAAGTTCGAAAGCCTATATCTCCCACAATTTTGGAGCTAGAGTCACCAAATTTTAAACGTAGATGGCTTGTCACCCCTTTGAAAGCTCGGTAAGGAAATTTCCCGGCCATGTCCACTCCCGCCCACTCCCACCTACTCCCGCCCCCGCAAATCGGGAAAGCTATACCTCCGACAATTTTGGAGCTAGAGGCACAAAATTTGGCAGAAAGTGTTTGTGTGATCTTCTCTTAATGTTGGCCACGCCCACCCCTACGAAATATAAAAATTCTATATTTTTTTTTAAAATAACAATAATAATTTCCGTGTACTGTGAACGAGTATTACGCAGTCGGTTACGTCCGACTGCAACGTTCTTACTTCTTTTCCTTACTTTTCTGTTTTCCTACATTTCCGACGTAAAACACGTTCCCATATCTGATGCAATTACTCCTGGTCTGCTATATGCTCTAAAATAATCAGTTAGTGCATCTATTGCTTCTCTTGAGTTCGTTGTTTTAGTAGGATACAATCTTATAAATTTTTTTACAAGCATCCACTATTACCAACACAAGTTTCTTTATCGAGTCTTTATTATTTATTCTGTAATGATCTATATGTACTACCTGGAATGGGATATTTCCTTTTGGTATCGTGTGAAGAAAACCCTCTGGTTTCCCATTTTTCGCTGAAAATGCAATGCACTTTAAACAATTTTTTATGTGTTCTCCTACTTTTCTTCTAAAGTTTGGAAACCAATACGTTTTGTTAATAACATCTGTTACTTTATCTGTACCCAAATGACCCATGTCGTTGTGATATTTAAGAGGAACATGGTCTTCCCTTAGTTCCGGAACGTAAAATAGTAGGTTGTCCTGACATTTCCTATATATTATACCATTTCTCAATTCAAACAATGCGTGTTCTCCTTTACTTAGTAACTCTTTTATCTTACTAATTCTTTCATCTTGATTCTGGCATATAACTAAATTATGATCAAATGTATTATCTTCTATAACCATTATCGTATTACACCTACTAAGAGGACTTTTCGAAACCTTTTGTTGTAGTACATATGGCGTCGGTTGTGTTTTAGCTCAGGGACGGGAAGGCGTCCATCTGCCGATTGCCTACATGTCAGAAAAGTTGAACAAAGCACAACGCAACTATTCAGTAACTGAATTAGAGCGGTCATAAAAGGTATTAAGAAGTTTCGTTCTTACATAGATGGGCAGGAATTTGTAGTAATAACCGATCACGCATTTATCTGTTAGACTAGTAAGATGGTCGACGAAGCTGCGCACATTTATCTTTAAGATTTTACATAGAAGTGGTTCACAAAACGTCGTTGCAGATACTCTGTCACGACAGAATGAAACAGCTGTAGAAGACCTCCACCAGATAAGCCCAATTATTGATTTAGAGTCAGTACAGTTTGAATCCCCTGAATATTTAAATATAATAGGATATATTAACCTGAATCAGACAAAATTGCCTGACTTAAGGGTGGTCGGTAAACACGTCTATAAAAGGACAGAATTCGCCAAAGGAATTGAATTTCAAGAAAACATCTCTTGGAAACTTTGGGTTCCTTCAGGGTCAGGGTCAGTCAGATACGAAAGTATATTGCTGATTGTACCGTATGTTGTACTACCAAAAGTCCAAACATTGTGCTAAAACCTCCCATGGGGAAACCATTCACTTCAGATAGGCCATTTCAAAAGTTATACATTGATCTGTTAGGACCATATCCGCGTACCAAAAATGGTAATATTGGCTTACTTATAGTAGTTGACCATAACACCAAATTCTATTTTTTATGCTCTTTAAAGAAGTTCACAGCTCCTAAAATTTGAGACTATTTAGAAGGAACTATATTTTACACTTATGGAGTTTCCGAGATCATTCTAACAGACAATGGTTCCCAGTTTAAATCAAGTTGCTTCTAAGCATTTTTATATAGCTTTGGAATAGAACAAAAATGCACCGCTATTTATTCGCCCTAAGTTAACGCTAGTGAATGAGTAATTAGATCAGTCCTAGCAGCTATACGAGCTTATATCGGCAAGGAGCATGTTAATTGGGATGCTAATTTAAACGCCATCAGTGGAGCTCTAAGAACTAGATTGCATAGGAGCACGGGATACTCTCCTTATTTCCTTGCGTTTGGGTAGAATATGATCCTGAACGGAAAATATTATGATCTCTTGCGGAATTTGGGCCTTTTATTTGATGATACAAAGTTGAATAATCCGGACACATTGCAGATATTAAGACAGAAAGCAAAAGAAAATGTGAACAAGGCTCATAATGAAAACGCACGCCGATATAATTTACGCTGTCGTGAGACGCAGCTAAAGAATGGTGATGAGTTGTACGCTAGGAATTTCACTCAGAGTAACGCCATTAAAAAGTCCAGTTCAAAATTAACCCCTGTTTTCATTCCAGCTAAAGTTCATAAAAAACGGAGTTCTTATTACTATGAGTTAATGGACGAAAAAGGGAAAAAGCTAGGTGTATTTCATTTAAAAAGCATACAAACTAAGAAGTAGTTGAAACACAATTTCTTCAGATAATGCTTCTTCGATTATGTCTTGATCCATTATCAGTGGTGTAGTAGCCGTTCTTAATAAAAGTGGTTTTATATCCAAAATATTTTGATACAAATAGTTGATACCCCTAGTTTTCTACCGTTCTGTATACGCACACACTTACTACAATGCAATTGAAAGACAATTGTCCGATCGTAGGATTCTGCCGCTAATTATCTGCAAAAGCTCTGCGATGGCAAGGTACAGCTCAGCTTAAGCAGCACATGCGGTCAGTTAAGAAAAGATAGCTGAACTGAGTCAACGCTTTGCTGCTGATATCTTATAATTCTTTAATAAGATTTGTGCTGGTTTAACTGAACAGAAAGAACCGAAAGTTGTCAAGCAATAACAATAAGTTACGATTTAAGTAAATAAAGGTAATAATTAGTGTAAGTGAAGTGCCCAATTGTTTATAAAATCCTCTTGCAGGTTAGATAACCTACAAAGCCTTAGGGCTTTGGTCCTATAGGCGTCCAGTTTGGCCGGAGGTCATTTTAAGGCTACTCGCCGAGTTACCACACATAGGCTTTGACGTAGCTAGTGTATTGTGTTTGACGGCGGGGACGCCTGGCCAACGTTGGATCTCAAGAGCAACTTACGCGATAGGAAACGACAACGGTAGCTTCCCTGGTGGATATACACTTGCGTATAGTCCTCTAAAGATTCCGGTGTCGCAAAAAAAAAGGGGCAAAAAATAATAATGAAAATAAAATCTACTTATGTATGACGACCAACATCTAACTCACATGTGTACATTAGCTAATAATTTTTGCGCCTTTGTTGTGATCTCGTCTTCGTAGCTGCTCCAGTCCGCCAACGCAGACGAAATCTCAGTTGAATTGTCTTGTCGTGATAGCTGGTAGAGGCTCAGCTGATCTGTTTTAGTCATTGCCCGCAGCAACTCAAACATATGTATATACATTCATACATAGAACTAAGTAACTATCTAATAATTATGTTGCTGATTTTCACGAACATGTGTGGGTCGGAGATCTAATATTTTTTTTGTTGAGTGTATCTCATCATGGGCCCAACGATTCAACGTAAGATCCGTAACCAGCTGTGTGAGTAATTAATCAAACAATAATTGATACATATATACATGTGCCAATGTACATATATATAGATGTTTACATGTATATAATTCGCCGCCTTCGGGTGATGTGACCTGATTGGTTATATTTTTTCTGATTCAGTATGAGATCAACCTCAATTTTATTTAGATTTTTCGGAATGCATAGGGCCATTTATCTCCAACCTAAACTAAGCTAAAAACTATATATATATTGAGTAGTAAATTGGAGTTGACAGACACTACCCGTTGGTTAAGAATTAATCAAATAATGGAAATTATAAATATGAGAAAAAAATAGTTCAGTAATATAAGAAATTTAAACGAAATTAAAACATGAAGTTATAACGTTGAAATCAATCACTAATTTAAAAATCATTTGTATCTCGAGTATCCATGCTAGGGTCTGGTAAAATGTGGTAACCTTTTGAGAGGGTTATCCAAGGGACGATGCAATTACTTTTAAAGCATTGTCATGGTAGGATGGGTAAAGAAGAGGGACAAATAACACCTATGTTCCCTCACAACAGACTTAGTATCTCCGTATGTGTAATTTTCTTTACGTGTCGGCGTATAATATACCTCTACTTAAAGTTTTGTTATCATAAATTTATTTTATTTATCTTAGTCTAAAGTGCACTTAATAAATGTGTCAGGGTGCGCACTGTATAGTTAGAGAAGGAAAGACCCGATCGTTATCACCTGCCGATACGGGTCCAACTCTTTAAATTTAAGAGTAGTCAAGCAAAGACTGAACCATGCTCACTCCGGTAGACTACAGACCTCAAGCTCTGACAAGTTTGTGAGCATGGTCCTCTCTATAATATTAATAGCGAACGCTCGGATTACCTATTTTTTACGGAAATGCAATGGTATAAGAATAGCGAGACTACTTGAGACACTCAATACAATAAACAATAGGTAGGTACCAACTCACGGACACCATCAATCGAATAATCAAACCGAAAAAGAATGATTTAGTTGACGCTCTACATTTGTACGAAGCATTATTAGCAAGAAATATAATGTTAATAAGGAAATTCAAAATTTAATGCTCACAATCACTCTTGCCAAATCTAACAAAGTAAATCCCACAGTTTTCGACCATAATGATTTGAAATTTTTACTTGAACACACTACAGATGTTCCCATAATTAGTTTACCGGAAGCGTCCAACAAAAAAGTCGTTCAGTCCAAGTGTAATACACATACAAATTGCTTACCCCAGAATTAAGTCTATTTGTAAAAAGGTCACCGTATTCCCCGTATCACACCAACACACCGTACTACAATTACACGAAGTGCACCATGACAACTTACGCTATATTCTGCAAGCTGGCGAACCATGGCATTTGCGCACGAACCCTGCACGCTGGAGGCAGAGCTCTCTGCCACTCGTATCGGAGCCATAATTGTTAGCGAGAAGCCGGGTCAAATCAGTACAGACGGTGGCCCTGAAATATCTACAAACGGTCTGCACGTCATCACCTTTGAACTCTCGGCTGTCATCAACGGTACTAAATATGTGGATCAACGCGAAGCCTTAAGCAAAACTCCGGGCATAGCGGGATCATCACTTTTCAACATCATTGGCCACGACCCAGCTTAGAGCATGCCACTCCTCCATAGAATGAACAGCCAAAACTTGCACACCATCCAAGAGTTCAAGAATGCAATTGCGTCGGCCGGGTCACCTAACGTCCTGTTTGCAACTGGAGTAAAACTCAGCCTCGTTTTCAGCGGCTCTCTATTAATAGCTATTAAGTTACCCTTATACTCGCTGACAGTTCAGCGCGCAAGCTGCAAAATTCAGCGCTGGTAACCTGACACTCTTGATATGTAGCAAGAGTTTTCGTTACCGCCTACGCTTATACTGGAGGTTACATAAATCCCAACAAATTCTGTAGAAAAAATATGCATTCTAATGGTTGTGGTGTGCCCATTTTTATACTCGTTCACGAAGTGAAACTAGTATATTGGTTTTGTGCAATGTTCGTCATTCTGTCGGTCCGTCTGTCCGTATGAACGCAATATTTTTCGACGCTATTGAAGATAGAGACTTGAAACTTGGCATATATACTTGTAGTTATCTGCTTCAGATAAAGTGTTAAGATTTTTGTGCCACGCCCACCGGGAGCCTGGCAAATCGATAACATGTCGATACACCTCAAATCGCAAATCGATTAAAGTTAAATATTTCCCACAATATTAAAGTTAAAGTCACCAAATTTGGTATGTAGATAGCTGGTGATCTCCTCCAAAAAATGCCCTGATTTCCCGGCCACGCCAACTTAAACGCCCCCAGCGCCCCCGCCTTAAAAAACCGGAAATGGCTATATCTCCCACAGTTTTAAAGCTAGAGTCACCAAATTTAGAATATATATTACTGGTAAGGTCCCCCAAACATCACAGAAATCACAAATCTTCTGGCCACGCCCCCTTCCGCCTCAGTAATCGCTAAAATCGATATATTTACAAGCTCAAAACGGTAACACACAGCTAGAGACACCAAACTTGGTATGTAGATTGCTGGTGACCTCCCCAAAAAATTGAGACCTTGATATCCAGGCCACGCCCACTAGAACGCCCCCCAGACACCCCGCCTTAAAAAATCGGAAATGGCTATATCTTCCAAAGTATTAGAGCTAGAGTCACCAAATTTTGAAGGGAGATTAGTGGTCAGCTCCTCTAAATAAGGGTACAAAAATTTACCGCCACATCCACCCCCGCCCTCTCCCGCCCTCGCAAAGTTCGAAAGCCTATATCTCCCACAATTTTGGAGCTAGAGTCACCAAATTTTAAACGTAGATGGCTTGTCACCCCTTTGAAAGCTCGGTAAGGAAATTTCCCGGCCATGTCCACTCCCGCCCACTCCCACCTACTCCCGCCCCCGCAAATCGGGAAAGCTATACCTCCGACAATTTTGGAGCTAGAGGCACAAAATTTGGCAGAAAGTGTTTGTGTGATCTTCTCTTAATGTTGGCCACGCCCACCCCTACGAAATATAAAAATTCTATATTTTTTTTTAAAATAACAATAATAATTTCCGTGTACTGTGAACGAGTATTACGCAGTCGGTTACGTCCGACTGCAACGTTCTTACTTCTTTTCCTTACTTTTCTGTTTTCCTACATTTCCGACGTAAAACACGTTCCCATATCTGATGCAATTACTCCTGGTCTGCTATATGCTCTAAAATAATCAGTTAGTGCATCTATTGCTTCTCTTGAGTTCGTTGTTTTAGTAGGATACAATCTTATAAATTTTTTTACAAGCATCCACTATTACCAACACAAGTTTCTTTATCGAGTCTTTATTATTTATTCTGTAATGATCTATATGTACTACCTGGAATGGGATATTTCCTTTTGGTATCGTGTGAAGAAAACCCTCTGGTTTCCCATTTTTCGCTGAAAATGCAATGCACTTTAAACAATTTTTTATGTGTTCTCCTACTTTTCTTCTAAAGTTTGGAAACCAATACGTTTTGTTAATAACATCTGTTACTTTATCTGTACCCAAATGACCCATGTCGTTGTGATATTTAAGAGGAACATGGTCTTCCCTTAGTTCCGGAACGTAAAATAGTAGGTTGTCCTGACATTTCCTATATATTATACCATTTCTCAATTCAAACAATGCGTGTTCTCCTTTACTTAGTAACTCTTTTATCTTACTAATTCTTTCATCTTGATTCTGGCATATAACTAAATTATGATCAAATGTATTATCTTCTATAACCATTATCGTATTACACCTACTAAGAGGACTTTTCGAAACCTTTTGTTGTAGTACATATGGCGTCGGTTGTGTTTTAGCTCAGGGACGGGAAGGCGTCCATCTGCCGATTGCCTACATGTCAGAAAAGTTGAACAAAGCACAACGCAACTATTCAGTAACTGAATTAGAGCGGTCATAAAAGGTATTAAGAAGTTTCGTTCTTACATAGATGGGCAGGAATTTGTAGTAATAACCGATCACGCATTTATCTGTTAGACTAGTAAGATGGTCGACGAAGCTGCGCACATTTGTCTTTAAGATTTTACATAGAAGTGGTTCACAAAACGTCGTTGCAGATACTCTGTCACGACAGAATGAAACAGCTGTAGAAGACGTCCACCAGATAAGCTCAATTATTGATTTAGAGTCAGTACAGTTTGAATCCCCTGAATATTTAAATATAATAGGATATATTAACCTGAATCAGACAAAATTGCCTGACTTAAGTGTGGTCGGTAAACACGTCTATAAAAGGACAGAATTCGCCAAAGGAATTGAATTTCAAGAAAACATCTCTTGGAAACTTTGGGTTCCTTCAGGGTCAGGGTCAGTCAGATACGAAAGTATATTGCTGATTGTACCGTATGCTGTACTACCAAAAGTCCAAACATTGTGCTAAAACCTCCCATGGGGAAACCATTCACTTCAGATAGGCCATTTCAAAAGTTATACATTGATCTGTTAGGACCATATCCGCGTACCAAAAATGGTAATATTGGCTTACTTATAGTAGTTGACCATAACACCAAATTCTATTTTTTATGCTCTTTAAAGAAGTTCACAGCTCCTAAAATTTGAGACTATTTAGAAGGAACTATATTTTACACTTATGGAGTTTCCGAGATCATTCTAACAGACAATGGTTCCCAGTTTAAATCAAGTTGCTTCTAAGCATTTTTATATAGCTTTGGAATAGAACAAAAATGCACCGCTATTTATTCGCCCTAAGTTAACGCTAGTGAATGAGTAATTAGATCAGTCCTAGCAGCTATACGAGCTTATATCGGCAAGGAGCATGTTAATTGGGATGCTAATTTAAACGACATCAGTGGAGCTCTAAGAACTAGATTGCATAGGAGCACGGGATACTCTCCTTATTACCTTGCATTTGGGTAGAATATGATCCTGAACGGAAAATATTATGAACTCTTGCGGAATTTGGGCCTTTTATTTGATGATACAAAGTTGAATAATCCGGACACATTGCAGATATTAAGACAGAAAGCAAAAGAAAATGTGAACAAGGCTCATAATGAAAACGCATGCCGATATAATTTACGCTGTCGTGAGACGCAGCTAAAGAATGGTGATGAGGTGTACGCTAGGAATTTCACTCAGAGTAACGCCATTAAAAAGTCCAGTTCAAAATTAACCCCTGTTTTCATTCCAGCTAAAGTTCATAAAAAACGGAGTTCTTATTACTATGAGTTAATGGACGAAAAAGGGAAAAAGCTAGGTGTATTTCATTTAAAACAGCATACAAACTAAGAAGTAGTTGAAACACAATTTCTTCAGATAATGCTTCTTCGATTATGTCTTGATCCATTATCAGTGGTGTAGTAGCCGTTCTTAATAAAAGTGGTTTTATATCCAAAATATTTTGATACAAATAGTTGATACCCCTAGTTTTCTACCGTTCTGTATACGCACACACTTACTACAATGCAATTGAAAGACAATTGTCCGATCGTAGGATTCTGCCGCTAATTATCTGCAAAAGCTCTGCGATGGCAAGGTACAGCTCAGCTTAAGCAGCACATGCGGTCAGTTAAGAAAAGATAGCTGAACTGAGTCAACGCTTTGCTGCTGATATCTTATAATTCTTTAATAAGATTTGTGCTGGTTTAACTGAACAGAAAGAACCGAAAGTTGTCAAGCAATAACAATAAGTTACGATTTAAGTAAATAAAGGTAATAATTAGTGTAAGTGAAGTGCCCAATTGTTTATAAAATCCTCTCGCAGGTTAACTAACCTACAAAGTCGTAGGGCTTTGGTCCTATAGGCGTCCAGTTTGGCCGGAGGTCATTTTAAGGCTACTCGCCGAGTTACCACACATAGGCTCTGACGTAGCTAGTGTATTGTGTTTGACGGCGGGGACGCCTGGCCAACGTTGGATCTCAAGAGCAACTTACGCGATAGGAAACGACAACGGTAGCTTCCCTGGTGGATATACACTTGCGTATAGTCCTCTAAAGATTCCGGTGTCGCAAAAAAAAAGGGGCAAAAAATAATAATGAAAATAAAATCTACTTATGTATGACGACCAACATCTAACTCACATGTGTACATTAGCTAATAATTTTTGCGCCTTTGTTGTGATCTCGTCTTCGTAGCTGCTCCAGTCCGCCAACGCAGACGAAATCTCAGTTGAATTGTCTTGTCGTGATAGCTGGTAGAGGCTCAGCTGATCTGTTTTAGTCATTGCCCGCAGCAACTCAAACATATGTATATACATTCATACATAGAACTAAGTAACTATCTAATAATTATGTTGCTGATTTTCACGAACATGTGTGGGTCGGAGATCTAATATTTTTTTTGTTGAGTGTATCTCATCATGGGCCCAACGATTCAACGTAAGATCCGTAACCAGCTGTGTGAGTAATTAATCAAACAATAATTGATACATATATACATGTGCCAATGTACATATATATAGATGTTTACATGTATATAATTCGCCGCCTTCGGGTGATGTGACCTGATTGGTTATATTTTTTCTGATTCAGTATGAGATCAACCTCAATTTTATTTAGATTTTTCGGAATGCATAGGGCCATTTATCTCCAACCTAAACTAAGCTAAAAACTATATATATATTGAGTAGTAAATTGGAGTTGACAGACACTACCCGTTGGTTAAGAATTAATCAAATAATGGAAATTATAAATATGAGAAAAAAAAATAGTTCAGTAATATAAGAAATTTAAACGAAATTAAAACATGAAGTTATAACGTTGAAATCAATCACTAATTTAAAAATCATTTGTATCTCGAGTATCCATGCTAGGGTCTGGTAAAATGTGGTAACCTTTTGAGAGGGTTATCCAAGGGACGATGCAATTACTTTTAAAGCATTGTCATGGTAGGATGGGTAAAGAAGAGGGACAAATAACACCTATGTTCCCTCACAACAGACTTAGTATCTCCGTATGTGTAATTTTCTTTACGTGTCGGCGTATAATATACCTCTACTTAAAGTTTTGTTATCATAAATTTATTTTATTTATCTTAGTCTAAAGTGCACTTAATAAATGTGTCAGGGTACGCACTGTATAGTTAGAGAAGGAAAGACCCCAACAATCCGTCGAGCTAGATCCGAGCCTAGCAAGAGTGCACAAACGCGACCCAACTATGCACTGGTCCACGTAAATCGATCGTTATCACCTGCCGATACGGGTCCAACTCTTTAAATTTAAGAGTAGTCAAGCAAAGACTGAACCATGCTCACTCCGGTAGACTACAGACCTCAAGCTCTGACAAGTTTGTGAGCATGGTCCTCTCTATAATATTAATAGCGAACGCTCGGATTACCTATTTTTTACGGAAATGCAATGGTATAAGAATAGCGAGACTACTTGAGACACTCAATACAATAAACAATAGGTAGGTACCAACTCACGGACACCATCAATCGAATAATCAAACCGAAAAAGAATGATTTAGTTGACGCTCTACATTTGTACGAAGCATTATTAGCAAGAAATATAATGTTAATAAGGAAATTCAAAATTTAATGCTCACAATCACTCTTGCCAAATCTAACAAAGTAAATCCCACAGTTTTCGACCATAATGATTTGAAATTTTTACTTGAACACACTACAGATGTTCCCATAATTAGTTTACCGGAAGCGTCCAACAAAAAAGTCGTTCAGTCCAAGTGTAATACACATACAAATTGCTTACCCCAGAATTAAGTCTATTTGTAAAAAGGTCACCGTATTCCCCGTATCACACCAACACACCGTACTACAATTACACGAAGTGCACCATGACAACTTACGCTATATTCTGCAAGCTGGCGAACCATGGCATTTGCGCACGAACCCTGCACGCTGGAGGCAGAGCTCTCTGCCACTCGTATCGGAGCCATAATTGTTAGCGAGAAGCCGGGTCAAATCAGTACAGACGGTGGCCCTGAAATATCTACAAACGGTCTGCACGTCATCACCTTTGAACTCTCGGCTGTCATCAACGGTACTAAATATGTGGATCAACGCGAAGCCTTAAGCAAAACTCCGGGCATAGCGGGATCATCACTTTTCAACATCATTGGCCACGACCCAGCTTAGAGCATGCCACTCCTCCATAGAATGAACAGCCAAAACTTGCACACCATCCAAGAGTTCAAGAATGCAATTGCGTCGGCCGGGTCACCTAACGTCCTGTTTGCAACTGGAGTAAAACTCAGCCTCGTTTTCAGCGGCTCTCTATTAATAGCTATTAAGTTACCCTTATACTCGCTGACAGTTCAGCGCGCAAGCTGCAAAATTCAGCGCTGGTAACCTGACACTCTTGATATGTAGCAAGAGTTTTCGTTACCGCCTACGCTTATACTGGAGGTTACATAAATCCCAACAAATTCTGTAGAAAAAATATGCATTCTAATGGTTGTGGTGTGCCCATTTTTATACTCGTTCACGAAGTGAAACTAGTATATTGGTTTTGTGCAATGTTCGTCATTCTGTCGGTCCGTCTGTCCGTATGACCGCAATATTTTTCGACGCTATTGAAGATAGAGACTTGAAACTTGGCATATATACTTGTAGTTATCTGCTTCAGATAAAGTGTTAAGATTTTTGTGCCACGCCCACCGGGAGCCTGGCAAATCGATAACATGTCGATACACCTCAAATCGCAAATCGATTAAAGTTAAATATTTCCCACAATATTAAAGTTAAAGTCACCAAATTTGGTATGTAGATAGCTGGTGATCTCCTCCAAAAAATGCCCTGATTTCCCGGCCACGCCAACTTAAACGCCCCCAGCGCCCCCGCCTTAAAAAACCGGAAATGGCTATATCTCCCACAGTTTTAAAGCTAGAGTCACCAAATTTAGAATATATATTACTGGTAAGGTCCCCCAAACATCACAGAAATCACAAATCTTCTGGCCACGCCCCCTTCCGCCTCAGTAATCGCTAAAATCGATATATTTACAAGCTCAAAACGGTAACACACAGCTAGAGACACCAAACTTGGTATGTAGATTGCTGGTGACCTCCCCAAAAAATTGAGACCTTGATATCCAGGCCACGCCCACTAGAACGCCCCCCAGACACCCCGCCTTAAAAAATCGGAAATGGCTATATCTTCCAAAGTATTAGAGCTAGAGTCACCAAATTTTGAAGGGAGATTAGTGGTCAGCTCCTCTAAATAAGGGTACAAAAATTTACCGCCACATCCACCCCCGCCCTCTCCCGCCCTCGCAAAGTTCGAAAGCCTATATCTCCCACAATTTTGGAGCTAGAGTCACCAAATTTTAAACGTAGATGGCTTGTCACCCCTTTGAAAGCTCGGTAAGGAAATTTCCCGGCCATGTCCACTCCCGCCCACTCCCACCTACTCCCGCCCCCGCAAATCGGGAAAGCTATACCTCCGACAATTTTGGAGCTAGAGGCACAAAATTTGGCAGAAAGTGTTTGTGTGATCTTCTCTTAATGTTGGCCACGCCCACCCCTACGAAATATAAAAATTCTATATTTTTTTTTAAAATAACAATAATAATTTCCGTGTACTGTGAACGAGTATTACGCAGTCGGTTACGTCCGACTGCAACGTTCTTACTTCTTTTCCTTACTTTTCTGTTTTCCTACATTTCCGACGTAAAACACGTTCCCATATCTGATGCAATTACTCCTGGTCTGCTATATGCTCTAAAATAATCAGTTAGTGCATCTATTGCTTCTCTTGAGTTCGTTGTTTTAGTAGGATACAATCTTATAAATTTTTTTACAAGCATCCACTATTACCAACACAAGTTTCTTTATCGAGTCTTTATTATTTATTCTGTAATGATCTATATGTACTACCTGGAATGGGATATTTCCTTTTGGTATCGTGTGAAGAAAACCCTCTGGTTTCCCATTTTTCGCTGAAAATGCAATGCACTTTAAACAATTTTTTATGTGTTCTCCTACTTTTCTTCTAAAGTTTGGAAACCAATACGTTTTGTTAATAACATCTGTTACTTTATCTGTACCCAAATGACCCATGTCGTTGTGATATTTAAGAGGAACATGGTCTTCCCTTAGTTCCGGAACGTAAAATAGTAGGTTGTCCTGACATTTCCTATATATTATACCATTTCTCAATTCAAACAATGCGTGTTCTCCTTTACTTAGTAACTCTTTTATCTTACTAATTCTTTCATCTTGATTCTGGCATATAACTAAATTATGATCAAATGTATTATCTTCTATAACCATTATCGTATTACACCTACTAAGAGGACTTTTCGAAACCTTTTGTTGTAGTACATATGGCGTCGGTTGTGTTTTAGCTCAGGGACGGGAAGGCGTCCATCTGCCGATTGCCTACATGTCAGAAAAGTTGAACAAAGCACAACGCAACTATTCAGTAACTGAATTAGAGCGGTCATAAAAGGTATTAAGAAGTTTCGTTCTTACATAGATGGGCAGGAATTTGTAGTAATAACCGATCACGCATTTATCTGTTAGACTAGTAAGATGGTCGACGAAGCTGCGCACATTTGTCTTTAAGATTTTACATAGAAGTGGTTCACAAAACGTCGTTGCAGATACTCTGTCACGACAGAATGAAACAGCTGTAGAAGACGTCCACCAGATAAGCTCAATTATTGATTTAGAGTCAGTACAGTTTGAATCCCCTGAATATTTAAATATAATAGGATATATTAACCTGAATCAGACAAAATTGCCTGACTTAAGTGTGGTCGGTAAACACGTCTATAAAAGGACAGAATTCGCCAAAGGAATTGAATTTCAAGAAAACATCTCTTGGAAACTTTGGGTTCCTTCAGGGTCAGGGTCAGTCAGATACGAAAGTATATTGCTGATTGTACCGTATGCTGTACTACCAAAAGTCCAAACATTGTGCTAAAACCTCCCATGGGGAAACCATTCACTTCAGATAGGCCATTTCAAAAGTTATACATTGATCTGTTAGGACCATATCCGCGTACCAAAAATGGTAATATTGGCTTACTTATAGTAGTTGACCATAACACCAAATTCTATTTTTTATGCTCTTTAAAGAAGTTCACAGCTCCTAAAATTTGAGACTATTTAGAAGGAACTATATTTTACACTTATGGAGTTTCCGAGATCATTCTAACAGACAATGGTTCCCAGTTTAAATCAAGTTGCTTCTAAGCATTTTTATATAGCTTTGGAATAGAACAAAAATGCACCGCTATTTATTCGCCCTAAGTTAACGCTAGTGAATGAGTAATTAGATCAGTCCTAGCAGCTATACGAGCTTATATCGGCAAGGAGCATGTTAATTGGGATGCTAATTTAAACGACATCAGTGGAGCTCTAAGAACTAGATTGCATAGGAGCACGGGATACTCTCCTTATTACCTTGCATTTGGGTAGAATATGATCCTGAACGGAAAATATTATGAACTCTTGCGGAATTTGGGCCTTTTATTTGATGATACAAAGTTGAATAATCCGGACACATTGCAGATATTAAGACAGAAAGCAAAAGAAAATGTGAACAAGGCTCATAATGAAAACGCATGCCGATATAATTTACGCTGTCGTGAGACGCAGCTAAAGAATGGTGATGAGGTGTACGCTAGGAATTTCACTCAGAGTAACGCCATTAAAAAGTCCAGTTCAAAATTAACCCCTGTTTTCATTCCAGCTAAAGTTCATAAAAAACAGAGTTCTTATTACTATGAGTTAATGGACGAAAAAGGGAAAAAGCTAGGTGTATTTCATTTAAAACAGCATACAAACTAAGAAGTAGTTGAAACACAATTTCTTCAGATAATGCTTCTTCGATTATGTCTTGATCCATTATCAGTGGTGTAGTAGCCGTTCTTAATAAAAGTGGTTTTATATCCAAAATATTTTGATACAAATAGTTGATACCCCTAGTTTTCTACCGTTCTGTATACGCACACACTTACTACAATGCAATTGAAAGACAATTGTCCGATCGTAGGATTCTGCCGCTAATTATCTGCAAAAGCTCTGCGATGGCAAGGTACAGCTCAGCTTAAGCAGCACATGCGGTCAGTTAAGAAAAGATAGCTGAACTGAGTCAACGCTTTGCTGCTGATATCTTATAATTCTTTAATAAGATTTGTGCTGGTTTAACTGAACAGAAAGAACCGAAAGTTGTCAAGCAATAACAATAAGTTACGATTTAAGTAAATAAAGGTAATAATTAGTGTAAGTGAAGTGCCCAATTGTTTATAAAATCCTCTCGCAGGTTAACTAACCTACAAAGTCGTAGGGCTTTGGTCCTATAGGCGTCCAGTTTGGCCGGAGGTCATTTTAAGGCTACTCGCCGAGTTACCACACATAGGCTCTGACGTAGCTAGTGTATTGTGTTTGACGGCGGGGACGCCTGGCCAACGTTGGATCTCAAGAGCAACTTACGCGATAGGAAACGACAACGGTAGCTTCCCTGGTGGATATACACTTGCGTATAGTCCTCTAAAGATTCCGGTGTCGCAAAAAAAAAGGGGCAAAAAATAATAATGAAAATAAAATCTACTTATGTATGACGACCAACATCTAACTCACATGTGTACATTAGCTAATAATTTTTGCGCCTTTGTTGTGATCTCGTCTTCGTAGCTGCTCCAGTCCGCCAACGCAGACGAAATCTCAGTTGAATTGTCTTGTCGTGATAGCTGGGAGAGGCTCAGCTGATCTGTTTTAGTCATTGCCCGCAGCAACTCAAACATATGTATATACATTCATACATAGAACTAAGTAACTATCTAATAATTATGTTGCTGATTTTCACGAACATGTGTGGGTCGGAGATCTAATATTTTTTTTGTTGAGTGTATCTCATCATGGGCCCAACGATTCAACGTAAGATCCGTAACCAGCTGTGTGAGTAATTAATCAAACAATAATTGATACATATATACATGTGCCAATGTACATATATATAGATGTTTACATGTATATAATTCGCCGCCTTCGGGTGATGTGACCTGATTGGTTATATTTTTTCTGATTCAGTACGAGATCAACCTCAATTTTATTTAGATTTTTCGGAATGCATAGGGCCTATATATATATATTGAGTAGTAAATTGGAGTTGACAGACACTACCCGTTGGTTAAGAATTAATCAAATAATGGAAATTATAAATATGAGAAAAAAAAATAGTTCAGTAATATAAGAAATTTAAACGAAATTAAAACATGAAGTTATAACGTTGAAATCAATCACTAATTTAAAAATCATTTGTATCTCGAGTATCCATGCTAGGGTCTGGTAAAATGTGGTAACCTTTTGAGAGGGTTATCCAAGGGACGATGCAATTACTTTTAAAGCATTGTCATGGTAGGATGGGTTAAGAAGAGGGACAAATAACACCTATGTTCCCTCACAACAGACTTAGTATCTCCGTATGTATAATTTTCTTTACGTGTCGGCGTATAATATACCTCTACTTAAAGTTTTGTTATCATAAATTTATTTTATTTATCTTAGTCTAAAGTGCACTTAATAAATGTGTCAGGGTACGCACTGTATAGTTAGAGAAGGAAAGACCCCAACAATCCGTCGAGCTAGATCCGAGCCTAGCAAGAGTGCACAAACGCGACCCAACTATGCACTGGTCCACGTAAATCGATCGTTATCACCTGCCGATACGGGTCCAACTCTTGAAATTTAAGAGTAGTCAAGCAAAGACTGAACCATGCTCACTTCGGTAGACTACAGACCTCAAGCTCTGACAAGTTTGTGAGCATGGTCCTCTCTATAATATTAATAGCGAACGCTCGGATTACCTATTTTTTACGGAAATGCAATGGTATAAGAATAGCGAGACTACTTGAGACACTCAATACAATAAACAATAGGTAGGTACCAACTCACGGACACAATCAATCGAATAATCAAACCGAAAAAGAATGATTTAGTTGACGCTCTACATTTGTACGAAGCACTATTAGCAAGAAATATAATGTTAATAAGGAAATTCAAAATTTAATGCTCACAATCACTCTTGCCAAATCTAACAAAGTAAATCCCACAGTTTTCGACCATAATGATTTGAAATTTTTACTTGAACACACTACAGATGTTCCCATAATTAGTTTTACCGGTGTATAATTAACACAATTTTAAAGCTAGAGACACCAAACTTGGTATGTAGATTGCTGGTGACCTCCCCAAAAGATTGAGACCTTGATATCCCGGCCACACGCACTAGAACGCCCCCCAGATACCCCGCCTTAAAAAGCCGGAAATGGCTATATCTTCCAAAGTATTAGAGCTAGAGTCCAAATTTTTAATGTAGGTTAGTGATCAGTTTCTCTAAATAAGGGTACAAAAATTTTCCGCCCACGTCCACCCTCGACCTCTCCCGCCCCCACAAAGTGCGAAAGCCTATCTCCCACAATTTTGGGATCTAGAGTCACCAAATTTTAAAGGTAGATGGTTGGTCACCCCTTTTAACGATGCCAATAAAATTTTCCGGCCACGCCCACTCCCGCCCCCGCAAATCGCGAAAAGCTATATCTCCCACAATTTTGGAGCTAGAGTCACCAAATTTTAAACGTAGATGGCTGGTCACCCCTTTTAAAGCTCGGTGAGAAAAGTTCCCGGCCATGCCCACTCCCACCTACTCCCGCCCCCGCAAATCGGGAAAGCTATACCTCCGACAATTTTGGAGCTAGAGGCACAAAATTTGGCAGAAAGTGTTTGTGTGATCTTCTCTTAATGTTGGCCACGCCCACCCCTACGAAATATAAAAATTCTATATTTTTTTTTAAAATAACAATAATAATTTCCGTGTACTGCGAACGAGTATTACGCAGTCGGTTACGTCCGATTGCAACGTTCTTACTTGTTTTCCTTACTTTTCTGTTTTCCTACATTTCCGACGTAAAACACGTTCCCATATCTGATGCAATTACTCCTGGTCTGCTATATGCTCTAAAATAATCAGTTAGTGCATCTATTGCTTCTCTTGAGTTCGTTGTTTTAGTAGGATACAATCTTATAAATTTTTTTACAAGCATCCACTATTACCAACACAAGTTTCTTTATCGAGTCTTTATTATTTATTCCGTAATGATCTATATGTACTACCTGGAATGGGATATTTCCTTTTGGTATCGTGTGAAGAATACCCTCCGGTTTCCCATTTTTCGCTGAAAATGCAATGCACTTTAAACAATTTTTTATGTGTTCTCCTACTTTTCTTCTAAAGTTTGGAAACCAATACGTTTTGTTAATAACATCTGTTACTTTATCTGTACCCAAATGACCCATGTCGTTGTGATATTTAAGAGGAACATGGTCTTCCATTAGTTCCGGAACGTAAAATAGTAGGTTGTCCTGACATTTCCTATATATTATACCATTTCTCAATTCAAACAATGCGTGTTCTCCTTTACTTAGTAACTCTTTTATCTTACTAATTCTTTCATCTTGATTCTGGCATATAACTAAATTATGTTCAAATGTATTATCTTCTATAACCATTATCGTATTACACCTACTAAGAGCATCCACATGTTGCATTTTGTTTCCCGATCTATGTTCCATTTTATAATCATAATTCTGTAATTCTAATGCCCATCTTGCTATTCTCGGATTTAATTCTTTCTTATTTAACATTAACATAATAGAATTACTATCTGTTAAACCTTTTTAGGGCATATATTATAGCTAGCGTTTCCAATTCAAAGCTATGGTACTCTGATTCCGATTCCGTTGTTCTCTTTGATAGATAGAAAACAGGGTGGAAAAATCCGTAACTTTTCCGTTGTAAAAGTATCGCGCTAAAACCTATTGAGCTTGCGTCAAAGCGTAAATCTGTTTCGTCTTTTGGATTATATATTGCTAATGTCGGTGTTTCTAAAATTTTTCTCTTTAGTATATTAAATGTTTCTAACTGTTCCTGACCGAAATAAAATTTTTTATCTTTCTTCGTTAGGTCATGCAAATGCTTGGCAATTATGGAAAACTACATTTGTCAATTCTCAAATCTAATTTGTTGTTCACCAATCGTTTAAACACTTCTTTCAAAATTTGCAAATGTTCGTCATATTTTTCTTTAGCCACCATAATATCATCGAGATAAACTATTACTTTTCCTTCTCTTACCATAATCGAAAATATTTTGTTTGTAAACCTTTGAAACATGAATGGTGCATTTGTCAGTCCAAAAGGCATCCTTAAATATTCAAACTAACCTAACGGTGTTGTAAAAGATGTATATTTTACTTATTCTGGTTGCATATATACATGATTGTAACTATTCTTCAAGTCTAACTTTCAAAATATATTCTTATTCGCGAATCCATCCAATAGGTCATCTATTACTGGTATAGGGTATTTCGTCTTCGTCGTAACTTTATTTAATCGTCTATAATCTACGCACATCCTTAGACCACCTGTTTTATTTTTTACCAGCACTATTGGTATATTCAGATTCACTTGGCCGTATTATCTTGTTTGCCAATCTTTCATCAAGAATTTCCTGCACTTTAGCTTTCTCCTCATATGACAATCTCCTAGAGGCACAATTGAATACTCTCGTATCCTCAATTATTAAAGTCATTTCACAGTTTATATCTGGCTCTGTAGGTCGAATAGGATTTAAGTAGTGTTTCTCAAACATTTCCATCAACTCCCCTTTCACTTTTTCTCCTATATCATATTCTATTTTAACACTATTTATATTATATTCAATTTATAAAATTTGTTTTTCAAAATTATCTTCACAAATTGTTTCTAAAATCTTTACATAGTCAATCTCCAACTTATGTATATTTACATTTCTACCATTTTAATACTCGTTCACGAAGTGAAATTAGTATATTAGTTTTGTGCGCTGTCCGTCTGTCTGACTGTCTGTCCGGATGAACGCAATATTTTTCGACGTTATTGAAGATAGAGACTTGAAACTTGGCATATATATTTGTAGTTATCTGCTTCAGACAAAGTGTTAAGATTTTTGTACCACGCCCACTATGAGGCTTGCAAATCGATAACATGTCGATACCCCTCAAATCGCAAATCGATTAAAGTTGAATATTTCCCACAATATTAAAGTTAGGGTCACCCCGCCACACCATAGAAAAATTTTGAAAAAAATGAGACGATACCGCGGTATCGTCGCAACTTCATGTTGTGCGACTTCGAAAGGGTTTCAACGTGCGGGCGCTTTCCAGAAACCTGGGGGAACAAGTAAGATGGAGGTTACATTGCTCCCCAAAGATTCCGTCGGTGTCTTCTAGGAATCCTGGGGTGATGTTGCATGGGGTGTGTAACTATCGATAGTTGTTAACCGGGTGGCAGCCCCATGTTAACATTTTAAGAGCGCAGAGAAAGAAACGGCAATACCGAGAGTGAACGTAGTTGTGTATGGGTACTTTGGTGTGCATCTGTATTGCGTACTTGTGAATAGATGCAACGGTTTTTCAATAGAAATTATGATCCACCCGAGCAACGCAACAACTAAAAAATAAAAGTCAGTCAGAGTAGGGTGGGCCATTAACACGGGAAACTTCTTTACATTCAGATAAAAGCCATTTGGAAGTTTGAGGGTGGTGGTATTTTAACTATGATTGGATGGGATGCAAAGTCATCGATTAATTTCCGATTTTGTGTTAATTAAATTTGTGGCTCGTTTTGCCGCTGGCCATTGTTTACGTTTGAATCAGCATTTAGTGATGTGTAGATTTGCGTAGTTTTGTATGATTGTTCGTGACGGCGGGCAAAGAGAGTACTGGCTGGCCGGCACTTCCCCCTTCGATGCAAACCCTCGCGTAACAAGTTTTGTCAATTTCGTAAATCGTCGATTACGGAGACAGCAAAAGCTAGAAAGCTGAACTTGGACTTTTTAAGTTTGTGTATACCAAGTCAAGTTCAAGTTCAGATCTAGAAACTTTAAGAGACAGAATCATTAAGGTCAATAAGATCGGGCCCTTCGTTTAGAAGTTATTCACGAATTTAGTTTCCATAGTGAGGGCCGAGTGCAGCAGCTGTTCACAGCGTGTGGCATACTTTTACATATGTTTATATATGTTTTTTTCTTTTTTTATGGATTCGCCAGTGTGAAAATCTTCTGAAGATACTATTGGCCCGTGCCATGATGGATGACCGTCAAGTATTACTTCGCGGCGACGGGTTGCCTGTTTTAGGCACTCTCCGTTTTCAGTCCTATCGCTGTACCACGTACAGGAGTACAGGATGTGCTCCGAAGAAGTCTGTTTGAACACTGAAGGAGATATATTGATTAACGAGATAAGGCACTGGTAGCAACATTGGTAGATTGTAATTTAAAGGTAATTTTATATAAATAATTAAATAAAGATTGATTGAATCAAATGGCCATGCCTACAGTAGCCAACAAATATTACAGGTATACAAAAAAAAATTGGATCTTGTTACTATTGTTAAAAATAATAACTTTATGTGAATTTTTAGTCATACAACCAGTTAATTAAGCTCAAACAGCTGTTTTGCGACAACGGAGTACAATTCGTGAACCGAAATTTTAGGTCGCTCTCGAAGTCGTTAGGTGTAGAGATTCAATACACAGCGTAGTTCTTCCCGTAGGAGAATCGCGCCGAAAGGACGAATTGGACGGTGAAAATGTTCATAGCACAATTTATCGAGGATCATCAGAGTTCGTGCGACGAGCTATTACCCGTATTATCGCTAGCAGTCAATTCCAGCATAGCCGGCTTAACAGGATTTTCGGCGTCGTTTCTGTTCCAGGGAAGGGAACCCCGCCAACCAGCCGCGTTGTATGAAGAGGTTACACCCGGCTCGGAGAGCATTCCCCAGGGACCCCAGGAGAAAAGTACACGTCTCAATGAGCTTTTCGAGATAGTGAAACAAAATCTGGAATGCTTCTAAACGCTTCCAGATTTGCATAGAGTAAATTTTACTTCTCGGATTGCATAAAAAAAATCCTTCTGTGTCGATCAAAAGATGAATCCTGTTTGACTCGTTGAAGTGTGGATCTGCCTATCCTACTCCAGCCGGTAAATTCCATTCTGCCGTGATAAATGCTACATGAGATGCATTTTGTTTACAACAGAAGATATGTATAACCAAGGGAATTGCGGTGTCATGAGCGTTAAATTTGATATTCTGTCTAAAATCAGGGATTCCACTGACTACTTGATGTACACGTTGCTTTTCCAGATACGAACCTTCTTCTTCTATAATAAAATTTACTTCGCCGCATGAATCCAATAGCGCTCTAACTACATGCAAGAGTCCTTGTTTGTCCTTTATCTGGAGTAGTGACGGTGGTAATAAGCACTAGGGAGCGGCATGGACAGTAGTATTGTATTGATCTGTTGAGTGACTTTCAGAAACATTAGTCGATTGGGCAAATTTATGCAACAGTGAGGGATGCGCCGATCGATGTTGCACCTTGCATTTCCATTCGCACTGATAATCCTCAGCTCTATGCGTCTTACGAAGACAGTTAAATAATCCGTCAGCCCTCTTTATTGTGTGTGTGGGTTGCACAGGCATCACAATAAATGCTTTGCAATTTCCAATGTGCAGTTTGCATGATATGCAATGCAAGCATTCATCGTATGTATTTACAAAAGTTTTGGATAGTGATTGTTTTTATCTCTGATTTCAGTTGCGCAGTTTAGGCTAACCTGCGCGTTGACCATCGAGGATCTGACAGCGTAGGTTGAGGATATTGAAAAATTCCATTCACGGTGAAAGTTTCTCAAAGCCTTGCTTTTCGCTCTACTTACTTTTCGCCTCAACAGGTAAATTTGTACAATCAATATAAATCATGATGTTCATAATATCACTAACAAAATAAGTAATCCACACATAGCGTTGTCAACCAGCTTTTGCAACACCATCGCTTCCAGCTTTTTGATAGAAATATGAATACGGCATTCTAGCCGATATCTGGATCGACTGCATCACTTCAGAGGCAAGTACCAACAGTTGAGACGAGAATTAACCTTATCGATGAACGGTATGTGTCGATCCTGGTCGATCAGGTTTCAAAATGGCGTCTTAAGCCTTTTAAATCTTGACTCTCTACGTAGTTTTAGTTTCAGCAATCGATTGTCTTGTACAGTTTCAAGATCTATAGACGAATTCATAAAATTGGCTTTAGTCGTTCCAGATGCCCCAGTGTGTTGTGTTTATTGACTGTGAGAGAGAAGTAGAAGAGCACAGTCTTGTTCCAGTGGTTGAATAATAAAGATGAGAGAGACACATTCCTGCAGTTCATATTTGGAGCCGCATACAACCCTACTACACGTTATATAGTTCTATGCCATCTGTTTCTGTACTCAAATGAATTGAAATAAAATGCCTTGGAACTGAACCAGCAATGAAGGTAGATGTTGGGTTTCACTCTGCTGCCAGGGCACGGCAACTACATTTTGGCGACCGTAACAGGACACACCAGCAATCTAAGGTGGTCTGTTGTAATTAGAACTAAAATATAATTAATTCCTTGCTGGAGAAGTGTCTACGAAGTCCGTAGATTTGATAACTGAGGTCAAGACACATCGCTTGTGACGCAAAAATGGTTCTGGCATCTATACAAAGGGATATCTAGTCAGCTTTAACTCCCATCAAAACTGTCTGATTTGTTGTATTTCAACTTTCGCCTAATGAATTATCAGCCACGAATGCAATCCTGGTGGGGAAAATTAATCGAGACATGCTACTCTGTGCGTCGTGACCGACATCGGAGGGAGTAGGCAGGGCGGAATTAGGGTGTTCAAATATTCGCGAGCCGAGCTTAGAAAACGAAATAAGCTAATAGAGCGCACCAGGTTTTTTGGCTGGACTGCAACTGACGAAAGCTAGAGGTTAAATTGTCCATCGGGTGCGGGTACAAAGGCTCCCCCCCCCCGCATATCTAACATTTTTTGAGCAATAAAGTTCGGCTCTCTTACACAGGTAGCCAACAGCAATTCACGCTGCCTGAATTTTGTATTTTCGGCAAACGCTTTTGCATGCTCCAAAGAGACTCCCTTGGTGTCTCTCCTCCGTCACCTGACTATACGCAGCGAGCCTTACTACACCCCTCTTTTTGGCACAGAATTTACCAATTCTGGAACGAAATTATACACGACCGACATCATTCCAACCGTGAATCGTACAGAGTGAGTTCGTTCCGGCACGCAGCTGAAGTGCTGTGACCTGCCAATATTTTGTTCTCTGCCGAAGCCAAAATTAACTGGCCATCTCGCCCAAGACGGTGCCGCGGTGTATGTCGTCTTTGAAATAAATGGCTATTACCGCCGCCCCCGCTAAGAAGCAGTATTATGTGTTTGTCAATGTGTTCGTTTAGTAATTAAGTAAACTATTTGTTCATTTATTTATTCGCGTATTTATTCGTTAATTTACTCACATATTTTTGCAATTATTTATTCCCGTATTTATTTATTTATTTATCCCAGTACTTAAAAAGGAAAAAACGTTTCATGTCAAATCCAGCATTCAAGTTTTGCCAAATTTAATCCCTTGTTGGAAAAATTTAAGCCACTAGTGCGAGGCAGAAAACTGTCAAGGATTTAATTTACCCCCTTCTGTACACCTTTTTTGGAGCTCCGATAGGGTAGGGCAGGGATTAGCAATTAATAAATTAACCTTGCAGTATACCTGCGCCGTATATAAATATTTTGTTGTCGTGGTATTTATCCTATCCCGTAAACTATCGGTATTTGGCAAGACTTCGGATTCGTCCAATTTTAAAAATTCTGAGTAATGCCATCTCTTGGATACCGTTCTTAGCATAAGTGCAAAAAAAAACAAGTAAGAACGTTGCAGTCGGACGTAACCGACTGCGTAATACTCGTTCACAGAACACGGAAACACTTTCTTTCTTTCACAAACACTTACTGCCAAAGTTTGTGCCTCTAGCTCCAAAATTGTCGGAGGTATAGCTTTTCGCGATTTGCGGGGGCGGGAGTGGGCGTGGCCGGGAAATTTTTTACGAATCTTTAAAGGGGGTGACCAGCCATCTACGTTTAAAATGTAGTGACTCTAGCTCCAAAATTGTGGGGCGGAAGTTTTTTTTACGAATGGTTAAAGGGGGTGACCAGTGACCTTAAAAATTTGGTGACTCTAGATCCAAAATTGTGGGAGATATAGGCTTTCGCACTTTGCGGGGGCGGTAGAGGGCGGGGGTGGACGTGGGCGGAAAATTTTTGTACCCTTATTTAGAGGAGCTGACCACTACCTTCGAAATTTGTGACTCTTGCTCGAATACTTTGGAAGATATAGCCATTTCCGGTTTTTTAAGGCGGGGTATCTGGCGTGCGTTCTAGTGGGCGTGGCCTGGATATCAAGGTCTCAATCTTTTGGGGAGGCCACCAGCAATCTACATATCAAGTTTGGTGTCTCTAGCTTTAAAATTGTGTTAATTATACATGTGTTATCGTTTTGAGCTTGTAAATATATCGATTTTAGCGATTACGGAGGCGGAAGGGGGCGTGGCCAGAAAATTTTGTGATGTTTGGGGGACCTTACCAGTAATATATATTCTAAATTTGGTGACTCTAGCTCTAAAACTGTGGGAGATATAGCCATTTCCGGTTTTTTAGGGCGGGGGCGCTGGGGGCGTTTAAGTTGGCGTGGCCGGGAAATCAGGGCCGCATTTTTTGGAGGAGCTCACCAGCTATCTACATACCAAATTTGGTGACTCTTACTTTAATATTGTGGGAAATATTCAACTTTAATCGATTTGCGATTTGAGGTGTATCGACATGTTATCGATTTGCCAGGCTCACGGTGGGCGTGGCACAAAAATCTTAACACTTTGTCTGAAGCAGATAACTACAAGTATATATGCCAAGTTTCAAGTCTCTATCTTCAATAGCGTCGAAAAATATTGCGTTCATACGGACAGACGGACAGACGGACAGACGGACAGACGGACGGACAGCATGACGGACATTGCACAAAACCAATATACTAGTTTCACTTCGTGAACGAGTATAAAAATCACGATTATGTAGAAGCACTTGACAAGCTTAAAGCATTAATAACAAGTGATCCAATTCTAAAACTCCCTGATTTAAAAAAAAATGTTGTACTAACCACAGATGCTAGTAATTTGGCCCTTGGTACCGTTCTTGCTCAAGATAGTCACCCCATATCTTTCATTAGTAGAACGCTAAACGATCACGAAATAAATTACAGTGCTATTGAAAAATAATTACTTGCCATAGTTTAGGCTACTAAAACGTTTCGTCATTTTCTAGTGACCATCAACTCCTCAGGTGATTGCACACTTTGAAAGAACCTAATGCTAAACTACAAAGATGGAGAATTAGATTGGCTGAATTTGATTTCGAAATTCAATACATAAAAGGCAAACAAAACTCAATTGCTGATGCCTTGTCCAGAATCAAACTGGAAGAAAATCATTTCGGTGAAGCCACCCAACATAGTGCAGATGAAGATAGCAGTGACCTTATACAATTAACAGAAAAAAATATAAATGTATTCAAAAAACAAATAATATTCATTAAATCCGATCAAAAAAAATCGAACAATCAACTTTTTCCGGCAATTCATTAACCACGATCCATTATGATAACATTACCTATTAAAAGGCAAAGCAGTTTTTGCTTGATCATTCATTGTAAGTGATGCAGATTTTGAAGTCATTGAAAGAGCTCAGAAAGAAATAATTAATAACTCCCATATTAAGGTGACTCGTAGTCGTATCTTACTAAAAAACGTAAGTTCTTCTGCCGAATTCAAAGAAATTATACTCCAATCTCATGAAAAACTCCTACACCCTGGCATTCAAAAAATGACAAAATTTTTTAAAGAAAATCATTATTATTATATCATTATTATACAAAAATGCCGTTAAAAATCACACCCAAACCGGAACATTGTCGCGATAAATTCATGATAGATATTTACTCATCTGAGGGTAAGCACTACATTAGTTGTATAGACATTTATTCAAAAATTGCTACACTAGAACAAATAAAAGTAAAGGACTGGATAGAGTGTAAAAATGCACTAATGCGTATATTTAATCAGTTAGGCAAACAATGCAGGACAGCCGCCGCTAGATACTCAAATAAATAAAGAAAGAAAAATAGAGAAACTATACGACATTGACACCCGATATAGAAAACGTCCCCTTCTGAAAGGAAAATTGGAAAACCCTTTTAAAGAAAACAAAATTGTAGAACAAATCGATTCTGATCATTTCAAAATTACTAACAGAAATAGAGGCACCAATTATTACAAAACCCAGTTTAAAATACGTTGTTGATTATGTTAATCACCACAGGTCATGCCCAACAAATCCAAATTAACAATATCAATACCAATCATGGCTACCTTCTCTTTTCAAGTGAACCAATTCAGATTCCATCAGCATTCGAACATCATTGCCTAAAAATAAATTTATCAGAAATTGACACAATAACCAGTTTTTTGGCAGCAAAGTATCCAACACCATAGATTCACCCCGAACCAAATATTTGTATAAAAAATTGATTAAAGAATTAAATGGATTAACCTTACATAAAGAAAATAGGCAGAAACGAGGACTATTTAATATAATAGGTTCCGCATATAAATATCTTTTTGGAACTCTCGATGAAAATGATCGAGTAGAAATTCAGCAAAATTTAGAGGCAGTCGCACAAAATTCAATCAAAGTACATGAATTAAACAGCGTAATAAATTTGGTGAATGATGGAATGCAGTAAATTAAACATAATGAAAATAATCGTAATAGCATTGATGCATTTACATATGAACTTATGCAATTCATTGAATATGTAAAAGATCTAGAAATGGGAATGCAGCTTTCGCGAATTGGGCTATTTAACCCCAAACTTTTAAATTATGATAAGTTGGAAAATGTTAACAACCAAAATATACCATTAATTAAAACATCCACTTGGATTAATTACAAAAATAATGAACTACTAATTATATCGCACATACCTACTAACAATAATCTAATTAACACAATTAAAATAGTCCCCTACCCTGACAATAACGGATATCAACTAGATCATACAGATACACAGTCTCACTTTGAAAATTACAATAAAATCTACAATCAAAAAAATGAAGAAATAAATAACGAATGTATCGCAAATATAATTAAACATAAGAATCCAATTGGTAATTATATACCAATACCTACAAAGAAAATGATTAAATATGTCGAACCAAATGTAATTTTAACATGGAACTTAAATGAAACTAACATAATACAAAACTGTCAAAATCCAAATAGTAACGTAAAAATAGTTGGAAATAAAATTATAAGAGTGACGCAGTGCAAACTTCAAATTGAAAATATTATATTGAGCGAAAATTACTTAAGCCCAGAAATGGACCTAACACCATTATATCCACCACTAGAAATAACTAAGATTAAGATTGTAAAACACAACGACATCGTTAAACTAATATCACAAAATATTACGACACTTTATATAATTATGGGAATTATAATTTTTGCACTTATTATATTATACTTGTATTCAAAATACAAACAGGTGTATAATTATCACAATTTTAAAGCTAGAGACACCAAGATATCCTGGCCACGCCTACTAGAACGCCCCCCAGACACCCTGCCTTAAAAAATCGGAAATGGCTATATCGTCCAAAGTTTTAGAGCTAAAGAAAAAAAAAACTGTGGGAGATATAGATATAGATATATAGAATAGCTATGAAACGTACATCCGTGATGTTTGGAGGAGCTTTCCAGCAATACATATTCTAAATATGGAGCATCTAACTTAAAAACTGTAGAATATATAGTCATTTCCAATTTTTAAAGGCGGGGCGCTGAAGGGCATAATAGTGGACGTGGCCAGGATATCAAGGTCGTATTTTTTGGGGAGGGTCCCTAGCAATCTACTCTAACTTTAATATTGTGCGAAATATTCACATTCCATCGATTTGCGATTTGAGGTGTATCGACATGTTATCTATTTTCCAGCCTCCCTTGGGCGTGGCACAAAAATCTTAACACTTTGACTGAAGCAAAGCAAGAAAACCAATATACTCTTTTTACTTTGTGATGGGGTATAACAACGCAAATTGTAATTGGACTGAGCTATTACTTTATTATTATTATTACTATTTACTATTACTCCCACAACAACAAAAATTCTTATTCAATTATGTAAAAAACTGAGCTGGGATGGGTTTTGGATGGAAAAATAAAGGCAGCGAAAAAGTCACCACCCATTTGTGCAGAGGCTTCACGAAAAACGAATGTCCTAGTAGAACGATTCTGGACAGTCGAAAATTTTGAAACCACGGAAAATCAACGCACACCAATTAAAAAAAGATTTGAAAAACATTTCATTGATAACAGTAGGTAACAGCCAAATTGTAAAGTTTACCAAACATAGTTTTTCTGATACATATGGGGCCCTATATGACGAAAAACCACTTTAACAGTTTTTCTGTGGTAAGATTATTTTCTTTTTAATTTTCAAAATACGGTATTTTTTTAGTGGTGTTTTTTTCACAGGTGAGCTTGCATTATTGATCTTTACTCGAGAATGTCGTCACCGATTTTGAAAAGCTTAACGATTACGGAAAGCTATTGAATATATAGTGACGTACTTACGTCCACACTACGCATTTATGCATAAAGGCAACCACGGGCCAACCAATTAAAGTAAACCAAACAAACACAAGTGCGACACTCCAAATTATGCGTCGCATATAAACAATAGCTAGCTAAGCGCTTCTCACTGAATGAAAACAAATAATTAATTAACAATTGCACTTAATATTATACAAATGCATTATACAAATGCGCTTCTCGCTCAATAAACAAAACCATAAACCAAGCCTTGATAAGATTTTCAAGATACAATTCAATCAGTCTTAAGCTGAGCTTCGATTAAAGCGGTACATTGAAATCTCCTTGTGTTTTATTTCGATCGGCAGCGTTGGCCTTAGTGAAACTATCACGGGACATTTATTCGACTCAATTAAAACAACAAAATAATTGGCGCAGCCGGTAGGATACTTAAAATAAAATAAAAACAGTATCCGCCCAAAGAACCGCGAGTGAAAACGTTATTTTGTGTTTGCATCAACCAGGATTGTAAATCCGTTTCGGTTTTCCTACAAAGGTGGAAGACATAAAATACAAATAACACCCAAATATAAATCCCATAAGTCCAACGGCACAGTGAAAAATTAGTAACGTTAAGTGAACATTAAAATAAAAAATAAGAAAAATAAATCACATAAAATAATTGAGAAGTGTGCAAAAGTGAAACAATTTAAACATAACGTGAGCATTAAAATAAAATAAAAATAAAAAAAATAAATCACATTAAAAATTTAGAGGTGTGCAAAAGTAAAACAATTTAAACAAAATAATTTTCAAGAAAAATTTTAATAATTAGAATGGCACAACAGAACATCACCTTAAACGACAATAACTTGGCCGAAGCTAGAAGACAACTTAAGGACATCACGCCATTTTCGGGAGATCCGGCTTCACTGTTCACCTTCATCACTAGAGTTGATTTTATATTATCCCTCTACCAGATAAATGATGCACAACAGCAACGCGTTCTTCTCGGAGCAGTAGAAAGGAATCTGGACGGACATGTGGCTAGGTTACTGGGTCTACCAAACATCGAGGATTGGCCAACCCTGAAGCAGAGATTAATCATGGAGTACAAACCTCAGACACCGAACTACAAGCTATTGGAGAATTTCCGTGAAACACCGTTCAAAGGGAACCTACGAGCATTCTGTGAGGTAGCAGAGAAACGTCGCCAGCTACTAGTATCTAAATATCATCATGATATCCCAGATTTAAGATCTTTAATAAACATAGCACAAACCGAAGGTATTTACGAAGAACATGCTAACGTTGGTATAAATAAAGAAACTAACTAACTATCAACCAAGATTTCCAACCAATCAAACAAATTATCAACCAAGATTTTCACAATATCCGCAACCATTACAGCTCAATTTTAATCCAAACCAATACTCACCTAGACCGACTAATGCACAACAAATTAGAAATAAGCAAAACCAATTTAGTCCTAATAAAATTATGAATACATTTCCTCAAACTTCACAGCAAGCCCTTATACCTAACAACCTTATACCTTATACCAACTTTCATACAAACCCTGCAATTAAAAGACTTAGACCATCGGATAGTGAACAAACAAAAATGTCTGTTGACGAAATGGGACTTTAAGATGCTCAAGAATATGAACAGAATTATGATCAGCCGATTTATGAACAACAGCAAGAATACTATGACCACAATCAATATCAAGACCAGGTTGACCAAAACGAAGTACCAGCCGAACAAAGTCAAAATAAGTTAGTTTTTAACGAACACTTTCAGTTAACAGTCCCGGTCAGTACCAATACTTAGAAATAGGACACAAAGGTCACAAATACAAATGCTTAATAGATACAGGATCTACAATTAACAAGATGAGGGTAAATATTTTTTTCCTTCCAATTCGAAATATTAGATGTGATGTTCATACATCAAACGGCTCAATAACTATAAACAAATCAGTTATCTTACCCAGTAATAACATATTCAAAACTCCTCAAATTTCTTATTTGCATACTTTTTCTAAAGATTACGATATGTTAATTGGCAGAAAATTGCTTAATACTATTATAAATTACAAAAATCGTACCGTTACACTTTTTGACAAAACATACACATTAATTAATTCAGGTTAATATGAAGATCAAGCTTTTTATTTACAAAATACATTAAAATCCGATGAAAACCCACTTCCTACACCTATAATAAATTTTAATTTTGAACAGTTCCGATTGGAGCATCTCAATTAAGAGGAAAGCTCTAAATTAAAACAGTTATTAAATAATTTTAGAATCTTCAATATAGAGAAGGAGATAATTTAACATTTACAAGCACAATTAAACACAACACATAACTCTCCCATTTATACAAAACAGTATTTACAAGCTCAAATGCACGAAATAGAGGTCGAAAAACAGGTACAAGAAATGCTTGAACAGGAATTAATTAGAGAAAGTAATTCACCGTATATTAGTCTCACAAAATTTGTACCCAAGAAGCCTGACGCTTCAGGTAAAATAAAATACAGGCTAGTAATTGACTACAGAAAACTAAATGAAATAACCATACCTGACCGATATCCTATACCCAATATGCACGAAATACTTGCCAAATTAGGAAGATGTCAGTATTTTACAACAATTGACCTAGCAAAAGGTTTCCATCAGATAGAAATGGATCCAGAACCTATAGCCAACACTGCACTTTCTACAAAGAATGGTCATTATGAATATGTTCGTATGCCATTCGGTCTTAGAAACGCACCCGCTACATTTCAAAGATGCATGAATAACATACTCCTACCACTGCTTAATAAACACTGCCTAGATTACCTAGATGACATAATTGTGTTTTCTACATCTCTCGATGAGCATTTAATATTATAATATTATAATATTGTAACTCCCGATGGTCCAAGTCATAGTTTCATACCCAATTCCAACAAAACCAAAGGAGATAAAAGCATTCCTTGGATTAACCGGTTATTATCGGAAATTTATTCCAAATTACGCTGACGTGGCAAAACCCATGACAAATTATTTAAAAAAAGGAGCTAAAATAGACATAAAAAATAACGATTATGTAGAAGCATTTGACAAACTTAAAGCATTAACAGGTAAGAACGTTGCAGTCGGACGTAACCGACTGCGTAATCCTCGTTCACAGTACACGGAATTTATTATTGTTATTTTGAAAAAAATATAGCATTTTCATATTTTGTAGGGGCGGCGGTGGGCGTGGCCAACATTAAGAGAAGGTCACACAAACACTTTCTGCCAAAATTTGGCAGAATTTTGGCTTTAAAATTGTGTTAATTATACATGTGTTACCGTTTTGAGCTTGTAAATATATCGATTTTAGCGATTACTGAGACGGAAGGGGGCGTGGCCAGAAAATTTTTTCTGTGATGTTTGGGGGACCTTACCAGTAATATATATTCTAAATTTGGTGACTCTAGCTTTAAAACTGTGGGAGATATAGCCATTTCCGGTTTTTTAGGGCGGGGGCGCTGGGGGCGTTTAAGTTGGCGTGGCCGGGAAATCAGGGCCGCATTTTTTGGAGGAGATCACCAGCTATCTACATACCAAATTTGGTGACTCTAACTTTAATATTGTGGGAAATATTCAACTTTAATCGATTTGCGATTTGAGGTGTATCGACATGTTATCGATTTGCCAGCCTCCCAGAGTGCGTGGCACAAAAATCTTAACACTTTGTCTGAAGCAGATAACTACAAGTATATATGCCAAGTTTCAAGTCTCTATCTTCAATATCGTCGAAAAATATTGCGTTCATACGGACAGACGGACAGACGGTCAGACGGACGGACAGCATGACGGACATTGCACAAAACCAATATACTAGTACTACTAGATCTCCTCCAAAAAATGCCCTGATTTCCCGGCCACGCCAACTTAAACGCCCCCAGCGCCCCCGCCCTAAAAAACCGGAAATGGCTATATCTCCCACAGTTTTAAAGCTAGAGTCACCAAATTTTAAACGTAGATGGCTTGTCACCCCTTTGAAAGCTCGGTAAGGAAATTTCCCGGCCATGTCCACTCCCGCCCACTCCCACCTACTCCCGCCCCCACAAATCGGGAAAGCTATACCTCCGACAATTTTGGAACTAGAGGCACAAAATTTGGCAGAAAGTGTTTGTGTGACCTTCTCTTAATGTTGGCCACGCCCACCCCCGCTCCTACGAAATATAAAAATTCTATATTTTTTCTAAAATAACAATAATAATTTCCGTGTACTGTGAACGAATATTACGCAGTCGGTTACGTCCGACTCAAATTAATTGCGAGCCGTTTTTTATGTGGAAAGTGCCTAGAACAGTATATACGTATATAAATGGTGAAATTCGTTGGCGACAGTCTGGCGGTAAAAGTGAATAGAGGCTGCGCAAATTAATAAGTAGAGGCAGGTTGACGGAAAACGATTGACGCCATTGTAGAAAACGTTTGCAAATGTCAATGCAATTAAATACAGAATCAAATGAAGATATATAAATTAAGAAGTACCAAAATGAGTTCTGAAGACGAAGAGGAAGAATTTAATAATACAGTGTACCAAAAGGATAGAACGGATATGGATGACTTCAAATAATTATTGAAAAGCATGCAAGAAATTAAAAGTGAGTTGGCAGTTATGCAGGAAATTAAAAAATTCAAAAAAATACAGCGGATATTGCGCTGATGCAGCAGCCAATACCGAATACAGTAAACATCGAACAAGTACAGACGAACAACGATGAGCCAATCCAGGTATCGGCATTACCATGGACTACGGCTACGCCTGAATTCAGAGAACAGGTATCGAAGGAAGGAAGGAAGGAATTGCCAAAACCTGATACGTCTATATAAATGCCTGACCGGTGAAGCTAAGGAGGCTGTTGCTCCCATGATGATCTATCCGGAAGATGTGCCTCATATTTTGGAGGAACTGCAATTTCGTTTTGGTAGACCAGAAATACTTATTCACACACAGCTGAACAAAATAAAGGAATTTCCGAAAATTACTTATAATAAACCTGAACAAATTATAAACCTGTCAACAAAAGTTAGAGGAGTTGTCGCATTTCTGAAGTCTGCCAACGCAGAACATTTAGCTAACCCAACACAAACAATTGAACTGGTTGGAATATACCAACACATTACATAGACTGCCGACAATCGCTAATTTCTCGAATTGGCTATCAACATTGGCTAAAGTATGCCAAAAGGACCATTTAGTATGTCAATGCAAAATATGGAATGAAGATACGAGCATCGACGAACGTTGGAATACAGCCAAACGCAACGGCCTATGGTTTACTTGCCTCAACAAAGGACATTCAATACAGATGTGCCGACAGAAAGAAAACTGCCGGGTTAAGGGCTGCATCCAAATACACCATCATAGTCTCCATCAACAGGAGTCAAAGAGTCTACAACATTCAGAGATAAAACTGGACGAGTGTAAGTAAACATCTAACGACACACAACCTATTTTAAATTGTAAAATCAAAGGTGATAGTTTTTTGTTCAAAATGATACCAATTGTATTGTATGGACCAAATGGCATGTTGGAGGCTTTTGCATTGTTAGATGACGGTGGTGCTGTAACCATGATCGATGAAGACGTAGTAATACAATTGCGTCTTAAAAGCCAGAAATTTCCGTTAACACTCCAGTGGTACGACAACAGGGTTTCCACAGAAATGTCAATGAGTATTAATTGCAAAATTATGGATCTCAAACGAAGTATTAGCTACGATCTATAGGGGATACATACAGTAAAGAATATAAGCTTAACAACACAATCGTTCAAAGGGGAACAGTATGAACATTTAAGGAACGTACCAATTAAAAATTATACGTATGCCAAGCCAGTAATTTTGATAGGCCTAGATAATTTAGACTTGAGGCTGTCAATGGAGACAATTGAAGTTGGCAACAAGCACCCAGTGGGTATCAAGATCAAATTGCGCTGAATTGCATACGGGCCATCCAACACTGCAGTAATGTCAAACCCAGCAATGTTATTGATGGGAAACTCTAAACAGGACATCCCACAAGAGCTAATAAAAGAGTATGTCATAGCCGAACATTTTTGGAATAAATAGCTTGCCTCTCATGGAACCGACTGACGTGGAACGAGCCAAGATAATAGCGCATCATTCTACAAAACGAATAAAAAAACAATTTGAAATAGGTCTCATTTGGAAAGAAAATGTGAAATTACCGGATAGCCTTGCCATGGCTGAAAAACGTCTGCTCGGTATCGAAATAAAAATGAAAATTAATCCAGAATTTGCACAAAAGTATTAAACGGAGATGAAAAAATACATGGAGAAAGGATATGCTAGGCAAATATCAGAAAATGAAAAAAAGTGAGTTAACAAACGTATGGTATTTATCGCACTTCGCTGTACAAGGCGTACACAAGCCGAACAAACTACGAATAGTCTTTGATGCTGCTGCAACAGTTAATAGTATATCACTAAATTCAGTACTACTTAATGTCCAAATCAAGCAAAACCGTTCATCTCACTGCTATTTAATTTTCGTCTGAACAAATTCGGAGTGGCAGCTGACATCAAAGAAATGTTTTCACAAATTAAGATTCGATCAAAACACCAAGCAGCTCAGCGCTTTCTTTGGCGAAAAGATACAACCCAGCCGGTAGAACAGTTTGCAATGACATTGAATTTCGAGATAAGATTCGGAGGCCGTGCAGGCTATCGTCTATAATCATTATGTAGACGACTTAGTGATGAGTTTTAATTCAGAAGAAGACACAATTCGAATCTGCTGGCAAATAGTTTATATTCACAGTCAAGGCGGTCTCGAGCTACGGAATTTTATATCAAATTCTCTTGCGACACAATCCGCAATGAACACCGTACCACATGCCGAAAGCAAAGTCAGTATGGAAAGTCAAAGCACCAGCGATAAAATACTGGGAACACTGTGGATGATGTGTTTCAATTCGAAACAAAATTCCATCGCATACCAAATGAAGTCATGAAGGGTAACGTGTACCGACAAAGAGAGAGCAGTTCTCTCTTTGTCGGTACACGTTACCCTTCATGAATTGTTATGGCCGTATTGTTATGGCCGTATTTGACCCCTTTGGACTGATAGCTGACTTCCATGTATTTGCTAAAGTTTTAATACAGCGTACATGGCATTGCCAAGGCAATTGGGACGATGAGTTGCCAACTGAACTGCATAAAGCATGAAATTATTGGCGGTCTGAATTACAGAATATGAAGCACTTTAAGATACCCCGTTTGTACTCTCAGAAATTGAAAATAACAAACGAATTAGAGTTACATGTGTTAGTCGACGCAAGTCAAAGTGCATTTGCGGCCCCAGCATACCTACGTATAGAAAATGAAAGTTCTATGGAAGCTGAAGTAACTTTCGTCATGGGTAAAACGCGCCTTGCACCAAAGAAGTTGTTATCAATTCCACGTTTAGAGCTTCAAGCAGCAGTGCTCGGTGTACGCCTGGTCACCTTAATACACGAGCATCAGCATCTCAAGTTCAGTAAAACCACGTTCTGAAGTGATTCTATGACGGTATTACAGTGAATGAATTCAAAGTCGCGCCAATTCAAACCATTTGTGGGTCATCGAATAACCGAAATACTCGCCGCTACACAACCCAATCAATGGAGATGGATACCTACAGAATACAACACCGCCGACACAGCCACATGCCCTGAAAATATGCCAAGAATTGATCATCACAGTAAATGGCTACCTGGTCCTGCCTTTCTGAACGAGTGGCCAAATACAGTCGTGACAACAGCAACTGAAACACTGGAGGAGGAAATTCACAATCATACATTTTTAAAGTGTCGGTTAAGTATACAGTTGATTGAATTTACTAAATGTTCTTCTTTTAAATGACTCAAAAGAGTAATGCCATGGGTCCTACGTGCAAAAAACACTTGGTTAAGACAAACAAGCAAACAAAACATGGAAATAGCAACTGGTCCACTCACAGCAACAGAGATACAAAAGGCGGAAAAGACGATTTGCCAAATGGTGCAATAAGAGACGTATGCGGATGAAATTGCTGCTTTATCAAAAAACAGTAAAATTCATAAAAACAGTTCTATCTACAAATTGCCACCAGAGATCGACGATGAGGGACTGTTGCGACTGTCTGGACGAAGCTGTCTATTTGCCATCGATGCTCGTCGACCAATTCTGTTACCAGCACAACACCGTTTGTCTAGTCTTATCATGCTGCATTATCATGAGAAATATTATCATCAAAATAATACGGTCATAATTACGGAGTCTCGCCAAAAATTTTGGATACCAAAGGCAAAAATGCTGCTGAAGAAAATCCAAAGTCAATGTAACCGGTGTATCATTGACCGCAGCCAACCGAAAGCACCATTGATGGGCCAATAGCCAGCAGATAGGTTGACACCATATGTAAGACCACTTACGTACACCGGTGTGGATCTATTTGAACCAATTACAGTGACCATGGGCCGCAGACAAGAAAACCGATGAGCCGTCATATTTACATGCTTGACTGTAAGAACGACCCATTTAGAGATTGCTGAAAATTTATCCGCAGACGCATTTATAATTTGTCTACGTAATTTCATCAACCGGCGCGGAACTCCTTTTGTAATTAGAAGCAATAATGGCACAAACTTTATCGGTGACAATCGGACACACAATAATGGGGAATTATTCGACGTACAACGGGTAGCGAACGAAGCCACAAACCAAGGAATCAGTTGGATATTCAACTGCCCTGCAACCCCGGCAGCCGGTGGCTGTTGGGAACGGCTTATTCGTATTGTAAAAAACTTATTGGCCAAAACAGTGCATGACATAGCTCCTCGAATTGAAACTCTTCGAACCGCCTTAATTGAAGCTGAAAATATTTTAAATTCTCGTCCTCTTACAGAATTACCAATAACACATGAAGAGGATGAACCATTGACACCTAATCATTTTTTAATTGGTTGTCCCAACAGCACACAGACGCCTAACGCAATTCCAAAAGACATATGTCTGCGTAAGCAATGGCGAATTTCGCAGGCTTTGAAAGATCGGATCTGGAAGCGATGGGTTACTGATTATCTACCCTAGCTAGTTTGCCGACCGAAGTGGCATGACACAACGGAACCCATCAAGATAGGGGACTTGGTCATAATCATCGACGCCTCAACACAGCGAAGCCTTTGGAAGCGCGGTCGAGCTATCAAGGTGCATACTGCAGAGAATAAGCAGATTCGATCCGCTGAAATACAGACAGCGGGTACCATTCTACGACGACCAGTGTTTAAACTGATCATATTGAAGTTGAATGTGCATAGTGAATCCTGCATTGACTCACAAGGAGGTGGGATGTAAATGTAATTAACCTTATTTAACATTAACGTATACCATATTTGAATTTGAATGTTGAATATCGATAGAATTGAATTTATAATTATTTTGTTATGTGCAACCTTGAAGAAATATCGAAATTTTGTTATGTTAGTTTTACGATACATTTATGGACACACTAAAACGAACAGACAACGCGAACGGACGCGAGAGACACACTAATTTGAAACCACACCAGAAAAGACATATAATAAACGATTAATATAGTACAAAAACATAACGGTTGGTTTTTGTCACAAGTGCCTTTTAACGAATCGATTAGATTCAATCAGAAATGAGGCTAATTTTAAAAACTCTAATACTGTCGGTGCCATTAATGAGTTTAGATCAATGATTTCTTTTTGTTCAATTGATTCGTCACCTCTTTCGTCCAGTGTTTGTTTTGATTCTTCTAAATCTTCAAGCTGGGTTGGATTAAACTTAGCCAATTGATTTAGGTGTTATGACACTTTTATTTTGAAGTGTCGTCTATTGTTAAGATTTATTAATACTACATTTTATTGCCTTTAATCACTTTCGTGTGTGTTCTTCTGATATTCTTTTTTCGTATTATTCATTTATAATTATTGTTATGTGGTGTGAGAGCGTTTCGACTTTTATATTTGCATCTGTTAATGCATTTATATGATCTTTCAAATATGTTTCCATTCCATAACTTTATTATAAATAAAAAAAATTTAAAAAAAAATTACTTGTGTATGCGATCTAAAACTATGGTTGCTGGCCCTAGAATGGGGTTCTTCACTAACTAACTAACTGTTTTTACCTTTCATGTTTTTCTGTGCAAATTTATTTATTGTTACGAATTCCCTATATCTTTGTAACATAACGGAAGGTTATACCTAACAACCTTATACCTTATACCAACTTTCATACAAACCCTGCAATTAAAAGACTTAGACCATCGGATAGTGAACAAACAAAAATGTCTGTTGACGAAATGGGACTTTAAGATGCTCAAGAATATGAACAGAATTATGATCAGCCGATTTATGAACAACAGCAAGAATACTATGACCACAATCAATATCAAGACCAGGTTGACCAAAACGAAGTACCAGCCGAACAAAGTCAAAATAAGTTAGTTTTTAACGAACACTTTCCGTTAACAGTCCCGGTCAGTACCAATACTTAGAAATAGGACACAAAGGTCACAAATACAAATGCTTAATAGATACAGGATCTACAATTAACAAGATGAGGGTAAATATTTTTTTCCTTCCAATTCGAAATATTAGATGTGATGTTCATACATCAAACGGCTCAATAACTATAAACAAATCAGTTATCTTACCCAGTAATAACATATTCAAAACTCCTCAAATTTCTTATTTGCATACTTTTTCTAAAGATTACGATATGTTAATTGGCAGAAAATTGCTTAATACTATTATAAATTACAAAAATCGTACCGTTACACTTTTTGACAAAACATACACATTAATTAATTCAGGTTAATATGAAGATCAAGCTTTTTATTTACAAAATACATTAAAATCCGATGAAAACCCACTTCCTACACCTATAATAAATTTTAATTTTGAACAGTTCCGATTGGAGCATCTCAATTAAGAGGAAAGCTCTAAATTAAAACAGTTATTAAATAATTTTAGAATCTTCAATATAGAGAAGGAGATAATTTAACATTTACAAGCACAATTAAACACAACACATAACTCTCCCATTTATACAAAACAGTATTTACAAGCTCAAATGCACGAAATAGAGGTCGAAAAACAGGTACAAGAAATGCTTGAACAGGAATTAATTAGAGAAAGTAATTCACCGTATATTAGTCTCACAAAATTTGTACCCAAGAAGCCTGACGCTTCAGGTAAAATAAAATACAGGCTAGTAATTGACTACAGAAAACTAAATGAAATAACCATACCTGACCGATATCCTATACCCAATATGCACGAAATACTTGCCAAATTAGGAAGATGTCAGTATTTTACAACAATTGACCTAGCAAAAGGTTTCCATCAGATAGAAATGGATCCAGAACCTATAGCCAACACTGCACTTTCTACAAAGAATGGTCATTATGAATATGTTCGTATGCCATTCGGTCTTAGAAACGCACCCGCTACATTTCAAAGATGCATGAATAACATACTCCTACCACTGCTTAATAAACACTGCCTAGATTACCTAGATGACATAATTGTGTTTTCTACATCTCTCGATGAGCATTTAATATTATAATATTATTAGGCTAGTAATTGACTACAGAAAACTAAATGAAATAACCATACCTGACCGATATCCTATACCCAATATGCACGAAATACTTGCCAAATTAGGAAGATGTCAGTATTTTACAACAATTGACCTAGCAAAAGGTTTCCATCAGATAGAAATGGATCCAGAACCTATAGCCAACACTGCACTTTCTACAAAGAATGGTCATTATGAATATGTTCGTATGCCATTCGGTCTTAGAAACGCACCCGCTACATTTCAAAGATGCATGAATAACATACTCCTACCACTGCTTAATAAACACTGCCTAGATTACCTAGATGACATAATTGTGTTTTCTACATCTCTCGATGAGCATTTAATATTATAATATTATAATATTGTAACTCCCGATGGTCCAAGTCATAGTTTCATACCCAATTCCAACAAAACCAAAGGAGATAAAAGCATTCCTTGGCTTAACCGGTTATTATCGGAAATTTATTCCAAATTACGCTGACGTGGCAAAACCCATGACAAATTATTTTAAAAAAGGAGCTAAAATAGACATAAAAAATAACGATTATGTAGAAGCATTTGACAAACTTAAAGCATTAACAGGTAAGAACGTTGCAGTCGGACGTAACCGACTGCGTAATCCTCGTTCACAGTACACGGAATTTATTATTGTTATTTTGAAAAAAATATAGCATTTTCATATTTTGTAGGGGCGGCGGTGGGCGTGGCCAACATTAAGAGAAGGTCACACAAACACTTTCTGCCAAATTTTGTGTCTCTAGCTTTAAAATTGTGTTAATTATACATGTGTTACCGTTTTGAGCTTGTAAATATATCGATTTTAGCGATTACTGAGACGGAAGGGGGCGTGGCCAGAAAATTTTTTCTGTGATGTTTGGGGGACCTTACCAGTAATATATATTCTAAATTTGGTGACTCTAGCTTTAAAACTGTGGGAGATATAGCCATTTCCGGTTTTTTAGGGCGGGGGCGCTGGGGGCGTTTAAGTTGGCGTGGCCGGGAAATCAGGGCCGCATTTTTTGGAGGAGATCACCAGCTATCTACATACCAAATTTGGTGACTCTAACTTTAATATTGTGGGAAATATTCAACTTTAATCGATTTGCGATTTGAGGTGTATCGACATGTTATCGATTTGCCAGCCTCCCAGAGTGCGTGGCACAAAAATCTTAACACTTTGTCTGAAGCAGATAACTACAAGTATATATGCCAAGTTTCAAGTATCTATCTTCAATATCGTCGAAAAATATTGCGTTCATACGGACAGACGGACAGACGGTCAGACGGACGGACAGCATGACGGACATTGCACAAAACCAATATACTAGTACTACTAGATCTCCTCCAAAAAATGCCCTGATTTCCCGGCCACGCCAACTTAAACGCCCCCAGCGCCCCCGCCCTAAAAAACCGGAAATGGCTATATCTCCCACAGTTTTAAAGCTAGAGTCACCAAATTTTAAACGTAGATGGCTTGTCACCCCTTTGAAAGCTCGGTAAGGAAATTTCCCGGCCATGTCCACTCCCGCCCACTCCCACCTACTCCCGCCCCCACAAATCGGGAAAGCTATACCTCCGACAATTTTGGAACTAGAGGCACAAAATTTGGCAGAAAGTGTTTGTGTGACCTTCTCTTAATGTTGGCCACGCCCACCCCCGCTCCTACGAAATATAAAAATTCTATATTTTTTCTAAAATAACAATAATAATTTCCGTGTACTGTGAACGAATATTACGCAGTCGGTTACGTCCGACTGCAATGTTCTTACTTGTGCAAATTATGTTTAGTGAGTTCTCAAATTAATTGCGAGCCGTTTTTTATGTGGAAAGTGCCTAGAACAGTATATACGTATATAAATGGTGAAATTCGTTGGCGACAGTCTGGCGGTAAAAGTGAATAGAGGCTGCGCAAATTAATAAGTAGAGGCAGGTTGACGGAAAACGATTGACGCCATTGTAGAAAACGTTTGCAAATGTCAATGCAATTAAATACAGAATCAAATGAAGATATATAAATTAAGAAGTACCAAAATGAGTTCTGAAGACGAAGAGGAAGAATTTAATAATACAGTGTACCAAAAGGATAGAACGGATATGGATGACTTCAAATAATTATTGAAAAGCATGCAAGAAATTAATAGTGAGTTGGCAGTTATGCAGGAAATTAAAAAATTCAAAAAAATACAGCGGATATTGCGCTGATGCAGCAGCCAATACCGAATACAGTAAACATCGAACAAGTACAGACGAACAACGATGAGCCAATCCAGGTATCGGCATTACCATGGACTACGGCTACGCCTGAATTCAGAGAACAGGTATCGAAGGAAGGAAGGAAGGAATTGCCAAAACCTGATACGTCTATATAAATGCCTGACCGGTGAAGCTAAGGAGGCTGTTGCTCCCATGATGATCTATCCGGAAGATGTGCCTCATATTTTGGAGGAACTGCAATTTCGTTTTGGTAGACCAGAAATACTTATTCACACACAGCTGAACAAAATAAAGGAATTTCCGAAAATTACTTATAATAAACCTGAACAAATTATAAACCTGTCAACAAAAGTTAGAGGAGTTGTCGCATTTCTGAAGTCTGCCAACGCAGAACATTTAGCTAACCCAACACAAACAATTGAACTGGTTGGAATATACCAACACATTACATAGACTGCCGACAATCGCTAATTTCTCGAATTGGCTATCAACATTGGCTAAAGTATGCCAAAAGGACCATTTAGTATGTCAATGCAAAATATGGAATGAAGATACGAGCATCGACGAACGTTGGAATACAGCCAAACGCAACGGCCTATGGTTTACTTGCCTCAACAAAGGACATTCAATACAGATGTGCCGACAGAAAGAAAACTGCCGGGTTAAGGGCTGCATCCAAATACACCATCATAGTCTCCATCAACAGGAGTCAAAGAGTCTACAACATTCAGAGATAAAACTGGACGAGTGTAAGTAAACATCTAACGACACACAACCTATTTTAAATTGTAAAATCAAAGGTGATAGTTTTTTGTTCAAAATGATACCAATTGTATTGTATGGACCAAATGGCATGTTGGAGGCTTTTGCATTGTTAGATGACGGTGGTGCTGTAACCATGATCGATGAAGACGTAGTAATACAATTGCGTCTTAAAAGCCAGAAATTTCCGTTAACACTCCAGTGGTACGACAACAGGGTTTCCACAGAAATGTCAATGAGTATTAATTGCAAAATTATGGATCTCAAACGAAGTATTAGCTACGATCTATAGGGGATACATACAGTAAAGAATATAAGCTTAACAACACAATCGTTCAAAGGGGAACAGTATGAACATTTAAGGAACGTACCAATTAAAAATTATACGTATGCCAAGCCAGTAATTTTGATAGGCCTAGATAATTTAGACTTGAGGCTGTCAATGGAGACAATTGAAGTTGGCAACAAGCACCCAGTGGGTATCAAGATCAAATTGCGCTGAATTGCATACGGGCCATCCAACACTGCAGTAATGTCAAACCCAGCAATGTTATTGATGGGAAACTCTAAACAGGACATCCCACAAGAGCTAATAAAAGAGTATGTCATAGCCGAACATTTTTGGAATAAATAGCTTGCCTCTCATGGAACCGACTGACGTGGAACGAGCCAAGATAATAGCGCATCATTCTACAAAACGAATAAAAAAACAATTTGAAATAGGTCTCATTTGGAAAGAAAATGTGAAATTACCGGATAGCCTTGCCATGGCTGAAAAACGTCTGCTCGGTATCGAAATAAAAATGAAAATTAATCCAGAATTTGCACAAAAGTATTAAACGGAGATGAAAAAATACATGGAGAAAGGATATGCTAGGCAAATATCAGAAAATGAAAAAAAAGTGAGTTAACAAACGTATGGTATTTATCGCACTTCGCTGTACAAGGCGTACACAAGCCGAACAAACTACGAATAGTCTTTGATGCTGCTGCAACAGTTAATAGTATATCACTAAATTCAGTACTACTTAATGTCCAAATCAAGCAAAACCGTTCATCTCACTGCTATTTAATTTTCGTCTGAACAAATTCGGAGTGGCAGCTGACATCAAAGAAATGTTTTCACAAATTAAGATTCGATCAAAACACCAAGCAGCTCAGCGCTTTCTTTGGCGAAAAGATACAACCCAGCCGGTAGAACAGTTTGCAATGACATTGAATTTCGAGATAAGATTCGGAGGCCGTGCAGGCTATCGTCTATAATCATTATGTAGACGACTTAGTGATGAGTTTTAATTCAGAAGAAGACACAATTCGAATCTGCTGGCAAATAGTTTATATTCACAGTCAAGGCGGTCTCGAGCTACGGAATTTTATATCAAATTCTCTTGCGACACAATCCGCAATGAACACCGTACCACATGCCGAAAGCAAAGTCAGTATGGAAAGTCAAAGCACCAGCGATAAAATACTGGGAACACTGTGGATGATGTGTTTCAATTCGAAACAAAATTCCATCGCATACCAAATGAAGTCATGAAGGGTAACGTGTACCGACAAAGAGAGAGCAGTTCTCTCTTTGTCGGTACACGTTACCCTTCATGAATTGTTATGGCCGTATTGTTATGGCCGTATTTGACCCCTTTGGACTGATAGCTGACTTCCATGTATTTGCTAAAGTTTTAATACAGCGTACATGGCATTGCCAAGGCAATTGGGACGATGAGTTGCCAACTGAACTGCATAAAGCATGAAATTATTGGCGGTCTGAATTACAGAATATGAAGCACTTTAAGATACCCCGTTTGTACTCTCAGAAATTGAAAATAACAAACGAATTAGAGTTACATGTGTTAGTCGACGCAAGTCAAAGTGCATTTGCGGCCCCAGCATACCTACGTATAGAAAATGAAAGTTCTATGGAAGCTGAAGTAACTTTCGTCATGGGTAAAACGCGCCTTGCACCAAAGAAGTTGTTATCAATTCCACGTTTAGAGCTTCAAGCAGCAGTGCTCGGTGTACGCCTGGTCACCTTAATACACGAGCATCAGCATCTCAAGTTCAGTAAAACCACGTTCTGAAGTGATTCTATGACGGTATTACAGTGAATGAATTCAAAGTCGCGCCAATTCAAACCATTTGTGGGTCATCGAATAACCGAAATACTCGCCGCTACACAACCCAATCAATGGAGATGGATACCTACAGAATACAACACCGCCGACACAGCCACATGCCCTGAAAATATGCCAAGAATTGATCATCACAGTAAATGGCTACCTGGTCCTGCCTTTCTGAACGAGTGGCCAAATACAGTCGTGACAACAGCAACTGAAACACTGGAGGAGGAAATTCACAATCATACATTTTTAAAGTGTCGGTTAAGTATACAGTTGATTGAATTTACTAAATGTTCTTCTTTTAAATGACTCAAAAGAGTAATGCCATGGGTCCTACGTGCAAAAAACACTTGGTTAAGACAAACAAGCAAACAAAACATGGAAATAGCAACTGGTCCACTCACAGCAACAGAGATACAAAAGGCGGAAAAGACGATTTGCCAAATGGTGCAATAAGAGACGTATGCGGATGAAATTGCTGCTTTATCAAAAAACAGTAAAATTCATAAAAACAGTTCTATCTACAAATTGCCACCAGAGATCGACGATGAGGGACTGTTGCGACTGTCTGGACGAAGCTGTCTATTTGCCATCGATGCTCGTCGACCAATTCTGTTACCAGCACAACACCGTTTGTCTAGTCTTATCATGCTGCATTATCATGAGAAATATTATCATCAAAATAATACGGTCATAATTACGGAGTCTCGCCAAAAATTTTGGATACCAAAAGCAAAAATGTTGCTAAAGAAAATCCAAAGTCAATGTAACCGGTGTATCATTGACCGCAGCCAACCGAAAGCACCATTGATGGGCCAATAGCCAGCAGATAGGTTGACACCATATGTAAGACCACTTACGTACACCGGTGTGGATCTATTTGAACCAATTACAGTGACCATGGGCCGCAGACAAGAAAACCGATGAGCCGTCATATTTACATGCTTGACTGTAAGAACGACCCATTTAGAGATTGCTGAAAATTTATCCGCAGACGCATTTATAATTTGTCTACGTAATTTCATCAACCGGCGCGGAACTCCTTTTGTAATTAGAAGCAATAATGGCACAAACTTTATCGGTGACAATCGGATACACAATAATGGGGAATTATTCGACGTACAACGGGTAGCGAACGAAGCCACAAACCAAGGAATCAGTTGGATATTCAACTGCCCTGCAACCCCGGCAGCCGGTGGCTGTTGGGAACGGCTTATTCGTATTGTAAAAAACTTATTGGCCAAAACAGTGCATGACATAGCTCCTCGAATTGAAACTCTTCGAACCGCCTTAATTGAAGCTGAAAATATTTTAAATTCTCGTCCTCTTACAGAATTACCAATAACACATGAAGAGGATGAACCATTGACACCTAATCATTTTTTAATTGGTTGTCCCAACAGCACACAGACGCCTAACGCAATTCCAAAAGACATATGTCTGCGTAAGCAATGGCGAATTTCGCAGGCTTTGAAAGATCGGATCTGGAAGCGATGGGTTACTGATTATCTACCCTAGCTAGTTTGCCGACCGAAGTGGCATGACACAACGGAACCCATCAAGATAGGGGACTTGGTCATAATCATCGACGCCTCAACACAGCGAAGCCTTTGGAAGCGCGGTCGAGCTATCAAGGTGCATACTGCAGAGAATAAGCAGATTCGATCCGCTGAAATACAGACAGCGGGTACCATTCTACGACGACCAGTGTCTAAACTGATCATATTGAAGTTGAATGTGCATAGTGAATCCTGCATTGACTCACAAGGAGGTGGGATGTAAATGTAATTAACCTTATTTAACATTAACGTATACCATATTTGAATTTGAATGTTGAATATCGATAGAATTGAATTTATAATTATTTTGTTATGTGCAACCTTGAAGAAATATCGAAATTTTGTTATGTTAGTTTTACGATACATTTATGGACACACTAAAACGAACAGTCAACGCGAACGGACGCGAGAGACACACTAATTTGAAACCACACCAGAAAAGACATATAATAAACGATTAATATAGTACAAAAACATAACGGTTGGTTTTTGTCACAAGTGCCTTTTAACGAATCGATTAGATTCAATCAGAAATGAGGCTAATTTTAAAAACTCTAATACTGTCGGTGCCATTAATGAGTTTAGATCAATGATTTCTTTTTGTTCAATTGATTCGTCACCTCTTTCGTCCAGTGTTTGTTTTGATTCTTCTAAATCTTCAAGCTGGGTTGGATTAAACTTAGCCAATTGATTTAGGTGTTATGACACTTTTATTTTGAAGTGTCGTCTATTGTTAAGATTTATTAATACTACATTTTATTGCCTTTAATCACTTTCTTGTGTGTTCTTCTGATATTCTTTTTTCGTATTATTCATTTATAATTATTGTTATGTGGTGTGAGAGCGTTTCGACTTTTATATTTGCATCTGTTAATGCATTTATATGATCTTTCAAATATGTTTCCATTCCATAACTTTATTATAAATAAAAAAAATTAAAAAAAAAATTACTTGTGTACGCGATCTAAAACTATGGTTGCTGGCCCTAGAATGGGGTTCTTCACTAACTAACTAACTGTTTTTACCTTTCATGTTTTTCTGTGCAAATTTATTTATTGTTACGAATTCCCTATATCTTTGTAACATACCGGAAGGTTAGATTATGGGTGTAAATTTGATCAATTTTATTTTCAATCATGCTGCGTAATCTCAAAAAAATGTATATGGTGTCTAGGTTGTAACGTTTCTTTATAATTTTGTTATGATTTATATAGAGGGTCAATAGAAATTGACATACAGTTATAATTGTTACGATGACCAAAAGGAGTTTTAGTTAAAAATTTTCATGAAAATTACTTGTATATATTTATACCCTGAACCCATTGAAAATGGATAAATCAGGGTATAATGGTTTTGTGCAAATGTATGTAACAGGCAGGAGGCATCTCCGACCCCCATAAGGTATATATATTCTTGATCAGCGCCAATAGCTGATTCGATCTAGCACTGTCCGTCTATCTGGACGGACAGGGCCGTCCGTCTATATGATCGTGTCGATTTCGGAGTCTACAGAAGCTGTTTATTTATCTGTTTATTAATACAAATAAACGTCAAATCATATGTTTTTAGTTAAAGCCTAACAGTAACTGGTATTTTTTAAGTCGCACTTTAAGTTGCTTCAACTTGAGAGAGAACTTATAATAAGGGCAAAGTGAGTCATTCGAATTTCTGCAGCCCTTTTGCGTTACTTCGCTCATTGTTAGCGAAGTTGTTTGTTCAGTTCGTTGATACGCACTTGGCAGCGTTATCGGTCTTCTTCATCTGCATATGTCTTTTGTAGATCCAGCTCCAGACGTCTTTGTTGGAGCAGCCACGCTTTGTGTTTGCACTGCTATTGTGAGTGGGCGTGATCTAGCGTTTGGATACACCTCCAAATATTCTTGGATTGCCGGTGCATCCCTTTTCTCGACAGGAGCTCATATGATGTTGTTGTTGTAATTGTTTCATCTGTTGTTTATCGCCTCCATTACGGCTGCTGCGCTGGCAACGACGTTGACTCCTTGTCGCTCTGGCTGACTTTTGTTCGCCATGTAATTAGTCGGTCCCCACGTAATTAGTATATATTATATTCGTTTATGCTTGAGCGTCTGCTCCGCTTTGCTTATCGATTTAATCTCTTTTAATTTTTGATAAATTAAATGGACTTATGCTAAATACATAGTGTTCTTATCTTATGTGCTCTGTATATATATTTATGCATACCGTAACAAGTGGCGTGCTGGCGGCAAACTGCATGCTCAGCATTTCCCACACGCCTCTATCGGTCTGCACATAAGTGGTTGATCGAGTTTCAGGTGCGCTGGAATGTTTATATTTTTATGTGTGGTTGCTTTATATATTTATGTATATTGAGGCAAAGTGTCACAAAGTATCATTTACATATTTACACTACAATATGTTAGGTATACATACTACACAAGCGACGATGAGAGCATGATAAACGCCTCATTACAACATCAACCATCAGCAATTGATACTCCAGGAGAGCCACCGGAAGAATTCGTGGCACCACATAACAAAAAAGCCGAGACATTGAACAATTGGCAGTTTTAAGCGACCGACGAAGTTCTGGCATAACGGAATCTCATTCAGACGCTACGTGTCTGCGCGTCGCGACGTAAGCAGCGAAATCAGTCTCGTGCAACAGCCACGTGCAGAAATTAACGCCAGCAAAATGGCGCTACAACAAATTTCATCAGAAATCGCAAGAGCAAAAAGACAAGGCAATGACGTTACAAATCGCGATCGCACTGGCAATGCTATCGAGATTGACGATCTAATCAACAGCCATAGTATCGATACCTATCGCATTCACAGCAATGATACCTTAGAGGATGGCAACACCAGCAATTGAGAAAATATCGAGATCATTACCAATGCTGAAAAACGAGCAAAGCAAAGCGTCCAATCTGTCTTCAGAAGCGGTTCTAACACTAGCTAAAGAAATTGCAATGGACTACGACGACACCTTACGTGCACATATTTGGGCGATGCAACTTCAGAACATCGCCAACATGTACAAGCTGGACGAAAAAAACATACGCATGCTAGTCGTATCAAATCTAAAGGGCAAAGCGCACCGTTGGTTACACGCCAATACAACACGGATAATGGAACCAATATGGACACTCATAGACACATTACAGTTGGCTTTCGGCGAAAAAATACGGCGCAAGTTCGAGGACCATCAATTTCAATCAGGCGAGAAATTTACTTCCTACTTTGAGCGTAAAATTATGATAGCCAGCAACGTGATCTTCGAACCAGACGAGCTAATCGATCAGATCATCGAGGGAATTCCAATTTAAAATTTGCGCAATCAAGCGCGCATTCAGTGCTTTCCTGATCAAATGCAAATTTTGAGAGCATTTGCGAGTATACACTTGCCATCGCGCTCAACGACACGCAATCATCCCAGGAAGACGGACGATCCAGCATCCAACAGGAATGGAGACCGTTGCGCCAACTGCAACTCTACTAGGCACACCGCGAGTGTCCTAAGAATAAAAGGGAAACCACGCTCGTGCCACGCATGTGGCAAATTTTGTCACTTTGTGTCACAGTGCACGGAGCAAAAAGGACTAACCAAAAACAATTAGGTAAGTTCTTTAAAATTAAATAAATGTTTATGTATTACTTCGCATATAAAATGTTAAATATTAACTATAACTATATCTTCTGTGCACATGCAAACAAATACATGCAAGGGGTGCCACGAGTCTTCAAGCACCTTGCAGTGTAAGCGAGACACACTATACGGTGTTCTACGAGATCATTATGCTATGCAGGGAGACCAAAGAGCTTAGCACTATTTCGCTCTCAGCAATCTTACTCTCTCCGGTCGTAAAAAATGAGAGCAAGAGCTATGTGGGGTGCCACGAGCTCGAAAATTTTTGCAACCACTTTTTTGTCGATTTGACGACTCTATGTGTTCATGTTTAGTGATTGTGCATAGATTTTAGAAAACTCAATAAATTACTTGCCAAGGACAATTACCCTCTACCAGTCATCGACATTTTCCTAGATAATTTTGTCAATAAAACTGTATTTTCAAAACTAGACCTCAAAAATGGTTATTTTCACGTATTCGTTAATGAAGAGTCGGTAAAATACACATCGTTCGTCACCCCTTTAGGGAAATTCAAGTTTTTAAGAATGTCAATGGGAATTAAAACCACGTCTGCAGTATTTCAACGTTTCGTTAATAGAATATTTGCCGACAATACAGTTATAGTTTATATGGACGATATAATGGTCGCCAGTAAAAACATGAACGAATATTTAGACACACCAGCAGGAGTTTTTACGAGATTAACACAAAACCAAATAGGGTTACGAATGGACCAATGCGAATTCTTACAATCAAGCATTAAATATTTATGATTTTTTATTTCAAAAGGTGGAACCAAGCAGACGAAAAAGGAATAGAAGAAGTAAAAAATTGTCCAACTCCAGACAAGACATAAGGTATTCAAAGTTTCCTAGGACTTTGCTTATATTTCCGCAAATTTATAAAGAATTTTTTAGAAATTGCTAAGCTACTATACGATACGATAAAAAAAGACAAAACATTTCTATTTGAAGAAAATGAATTAAATAGCTTTTTAAGGATTAAGCATTTAAGGACAAACTTATACAAGCCCCAAATTACATCCGGTGTTTTATTTCTCTAACACAAAAAGCAAGTACCACAGTTTCGAACCAGAAAATTTAGCAATCATTTATGCATTGCGTAAATTTTGAATCTTTCTGCAAGGCAAAGATTTTAAAATGATTACAGACTGTCATTCACTAACTTTAACTTTGAACAGAGTTCACCTCAATCCAATCCAATAATAGAAACAAACTGTTTGAAAGAAAATTTAGTTATTTGCCAAAATAAAGACCCAAAAATTATCAATCTAAAAAAATTATTAGAAAAATCAGAACATACTATACGCGGTTCCAAAAGGCAATAAGCCATTTGAGACAATTCACATTACGGTCCGATTGACAACTCAAGGACAAAAAAACACATATTTGTTATAATAGACGGACAAAATTTATAAGACTGTACACCAAAACTACAAAAACAATAGAAGTGATTACATCGTTGAAAGATAATTTTAGAGCTTACAGCAGACCGAAATGCATCATTGCCGACCGCGGCAGTTGCTTTACGTCAAAGGAATTCGATGAGTTTATGACAGAGTCCAACATCAGACATATCAATATCAACTGGATCACCCCAAGCTAATAGCCAGGTAAGCCAGAAAGAGTTAATAGGAGTTTACCGAGACTGAAAGAGAAGTAGAAGAGCTCAGACTTGTGCCAGGGATTGAATAATGCAGATGAGAGAGATGCACTCCTGGTGTTCTTATTTGTAGCCACATAGAAGCCTACTACACGTTATATAGTTCTATGCCATCTGTTTTCGATACTCAATCTGTATTCAAATGAAATGAAATGAAATGCCTTGAAACTGAACCAGCAACGAAGGCAGACGGTTATTTTCACTCTGCCGTCAGGGCAGGGCACATACATTTTGGCGATGTGACAGGACCAACAAGCACTCTAAGGTGGTCTGTTCTAATTAAAACTAAATTATAATTTATTTTCTTTTTGGAGAAGTGGCTACGTAGTCTATAGATTTGATCACTGGGGTCAAAACACATCGCTTATGGCATCTACATAAAGGGATTTCTAGGCGGCCTTAACTCTGATCAAAACCATCATCATCAATCTTCAACGGAAGACCCAGTAGGTACAGTTGATAATTGCAAACCGTTTGCGTCACTTAATGTGCAATTGGAAAATAGCAACACACAGAAGATACTCCGTTATTCTAGAACCGTCGCTAAAGGGAATTTCTACATTAACGAAAAATAAAACGAAAGGTAGATTCGAATTAAGAAAAAGATACTTTTCTTAAATCTAGAAGTGTTGGAGTCGCATTTCAGGCAATTGTGTCAACTCGAATCCCAAATTGAACAATGCGACCCAGAACTCTCAGACGGAAGGGGCATGGCTAGATAATATTTTTCTGTGATATTTGGGGAATCTTTCCAGTATTATATATTCCAAATATGGAGCCCTTAGCTCAAAAACTGTGGTATATATAGCCCATTTCTATTTTTGAGGTGGGGGCGCTGGGGTTGTCAAATTTGGTGACTCTAACTGTTACGTGCCAATTACTCGTTAACAGAATTGCTCACTTCTCCACAAATTTATTTCTTTCAAATAATTTTAAATAATAGTAAGCTTAGCGTTTATTAAATAGTGTGGTGACCGCTCGATACAAAACAAAATTTCTTCTTATTCTATCGATTAATAATTGATATGTAACAGAAAATGTTAAAGTAAGAATGTTAAGTAAGTTAATGTAAGGTGGCAAGTCTGATCTTGGGTTTTGAACCACCGAGCTGTAACGCACTTCAGGTTTGGCAGTTGAGATTCGAATTCAAAATTAAATTTACTGCGAGTCGAAATATTCCGCCCACCGTAAAACGATCACGGAGTTTTACCTAAAATGTCTAGAATAGCTAAGTTAGATATATGTCGTTTCAAAATACCCATTGATGTTTGTACCTCAGCTATTCTGATTTGCCCGTCTTTAGCTCGCATAGGTTGAATAGACGCCGCCTTTTTCCAGCTGCCTCTGCGTTGGTTCTCGTCACACTTTAGAACCACGTCTCCAGCTTTAATGGGCTTCACAGGTGCAAACAATTTGGTTCGGTTGGTCAATGTGGATAAATATTCCCTGATCCAACGTCGCCAGAAGGTATCCTTCAATTGTTGTGCTATGCGATACTGTTTGCGAAAATGCTGAACAGCCATATTAGTCAAGTCGTGTCGCTATGACAGGTTGTCGAGCTGTTTGCGGCAATATAGCCTCTTATGCAATAAAAGCCTCCCGTATACGACATGTACACCAAGCTCATTTAATTTACGCGACAAAGAATGATTTGCGCTGCTTTTCGAAACTCATACGTTTTATTGCAGCTTGCTAATCTCTTCTTTAAACGATTGCAACTGAGCCAGTCTGCACAGTGTCAATTCCGTCTGACGCAGTTCCGCGGGTGACAATTCACCTACTGCGATACTATCCACCGGATGCTGTGCACGTTCTACCAATCGTAATACCAATACGACCGTTCTTTTAAGACTAACGTATCTGCAAAATCGTGCACTGTCGATCAGTGGTCTGGAGCTCACGCACAAGATGATTTTGCGCCTCTCCATTGAGTCGTCCACAGATGGTATCAGTTTTTGTTGACAAGGCCACAGTGATTCTGGCTCCAGTAAAAAAATTGGTCTCTTTGTCCATATTGTCTGCGGCTCGTATCTGCCGTTGCTTGGTTTAGTAGCTTTGTCCGCCGGATTTAATTGTGTTGGCACCCAGCACCCAGCACCCAGCACCAGTCGCTTTCATTTGTCGTGTCCAAAATCTCACTTATACGGTGTGCTACAAACCGCTTGTATTGTCGTTGGTCAGAAAAAATCTATGAGATTACTGTTCGTGAATCAGACCACATTACACACCGCTTTACCTTTATGCCGTGACTCTCTATTATCGACGTTCTGAGACGAGTGCCTCAAACAGCTGCTTGCAATTCTAATCTCGGCACCGACAACAGCTTCAATGGTACACATCTAGTTTTGCCAGCAACAAACGATATTTCAATTTTACTTCCAGTAATGACGCGCCAGTACGCCACTGCTGCAAATGCTTGCTCGCTTGCGTCGACGAAAATATGAAGCTCTATATGTGTATCTGGCAACAAGAAACTTTATGAGTAACATCTCGCTATTTCAGGTCAAAGATAAGAACATCTTGTTGACTTTTCCAAAACATACCTAAAATTTTGTCCACCGCCTTGCCATCCAACTGTACTGCAGCTTGCACCACGTCGTATTCGTAGTCGTTCGGGTTTCGCTGAATTTCAGCCGAATTAGAAACAAATCCTCTTAATTCAAAATGAGCCAATTATAACCTGAATCTTGTAGATCTCGACGTTATCCTGTGTCTTGCTATGCCGCTATAAAAATCGCAATGAATCCTGATCTGGCTTTCTGACTCGTTCCTGTAAGAACATCCCCTTGATGTCTGCACAGACAGCAACTATACCCTGCCGGAATTCAAAAAATATTTGAGTTAAGGATCGATTTTCGTCTGACCCTTTTAGCAATTTGGAGTTTAACGAAATCCCCTCTACCGTAGCTGCCGCATCAAAAACAAGTCTCATCTTTTTGGGCTTGTTTATATTGAAGACGCCGAAATGCGGCAAGTACCAGGTAAGAGGTATAACGTGGTTTGCTTCGTCCTTTGATAGCTTTATTGCATATCATTTGTTTACCAGATCCAATCTAGCCTTTTCATATTGATCTTGTTGATTTTGTTTTCAATGGTACGCAGTCTTTTTAATGCCAAAATTAGCTTATGCATTTCCTTGTCGAGATTATATCCTGTTTTGTAGTAGTGTTTTGTAGTGTTTTGTAGTAGCATTGCTGTTTCACTTGTTTATACTTTGCTTTTACAGAATCTGCATTTAAAGACTGTAATGGTAATTCCATGCTAGGGACTGCATTAGACGCAGTCATTTATTGTTACCGTCTGCTGCACGAATTCTAAATTGTCATCTCATTGATACTACATCTTTCGTATGACTACCATTCCAATTTAATAACTGGTTCTCTTTTACCTGCTTTATGCCCATGTTCTTGGCTAACTCTTCATTTATCAATTTCGCAGACGACCCTTCGTCTACAAATGCGAATGTCTCGACTATTGATCCGTTTAATCCAGTGACCTCCTCTGGCAGAACCTTAAATAAAAACTTTGAAGTTCCTGCCTTGACAGTATTGACTATTGCATGCGATAATGACACGATTTACAGTCATTTATTCCACAGCCTCGCTTCCTTTTGCATGAATTCAAATTATGGTCATGGCGCATACATCCAAAACGCAAATATAATTTTTTAACCAATGTCCATCTATCCTCGATGCTAGTCTTTGCGAACAATTCGCACTTAACCAGCATGTAGTTTCCTTTGCACCGAATGCATCTGTTTTATATTATTGCTTCTGACTATTACGTTGATGGCCCTTACTATGTTGTTTGCTCGATGCAGTTGCCAGTGAAGCCCTTGTAATATCCCAAGCCATCTGCTTTATCCAATCAGCAAAATGCTTCAGGTCTGGCTATATTCGAATGGTGGCTGCAACTTTTGACCATTCAAGTCTAGTTCTCATTGGCAGTTTACTTACTAGTTCGCTTAGTAGTACTGGATTATTCAGGTGCTGTGCAGCGTTCGCCGTTTCCAAGAATATGACCAAGTTTGAGACTTTAGAGACAAAGGACACGATCTTCTGTGTTTTTCGTGACTTGGGAAATTTCTGAAACCTTTTCCAAGTGGCTTCGTATAAGCAGTTCGGGATGTCCATATTTGAACTCGAGGCTGCTCATAATGTGTTCCACATTTGCCGGATTGATCAGCATGTTACTTCATCTTTTGCTTCACCCTTCAAACTTTTCTGCAACCTCAACAAATTTTCTAAGTTAGTGTACTTGGCCATTAAAAACAGGCAAATCAATCATTTTATCTGCACCCAGTAATATTGTGTACGTTATTATTTCCAACCCCATAATAATTTATACCATATGCGTTACAACTGTGTAGCCCAGTGGCCCCAAAATCAGACTCACCCTGAATCAATTTAGTATTAAAGTTGATCCCTCCTGTCGACTTCTAATTCGCCTCGGATGTCTTCATACCGTCAGAGACTGTAACGCTAGTCTCGTGTGTGCTTCCAAGATGATTATTGCCGCTTGCTAACCCCAGACCAATGTCAGTGGCAAGCGGGCCACCTTACCCGCGCTGAATCCGCCAATGCCACCCAGTGAGGCACGGGAACTATTTGTGCTGCCTTGTGCAGCACCAGATGTCGATGCGATGCTTCGGTAGACTCCGCAATATGGAAACCATTTGTGTCGTCTTCATTGGACTCCTTGTCGCGCACTGCATGCCTAACTTCCTTCAGTGGTTGATTTCTGCTGCTTGCTCACTCATCTGTTCCATAATCATATGCATAATGCTTTGCATAGATCGTGGAAGTGGTTGACCCTCTTTTTGGATCATTGTCTGCTCCTCATCACTGCTGAGAGCTTTTTCTTCTTCCGAACTCATCTTCTTATTTGCAAATGGAGTCGATGTCGAAATATTTTGCAACTTTTTGCCGTCGCGCAAATTCATTGCGCTTCTAGTTATCTTCTAGTGTCTGAGCGAGACAACTATATGCTTGCACGTCTGTATATACTAAGAGCCAAGCTAGTGTACATACGAATGAATTTCAAAGGCAAGTCTGATCTTGGGTTTCGAACCACCGAGCTGTAACGCATTTCAGTTTTGGCAGTTGAGATTCAAATTCAAATTTAAATATACTGCGAGTCGCAACACTTAGTATGTTAGGAACTGTTGAACTCATTTTGGATAGAGAATAGGGAGTCCACGGACGAGTCAACATAATCAATTAAATAAAACAATGAATTTAAACAACCTATTCTTAGTTTTTTATGGCTGAGACAGCGGCCCACAATGAGAATAAATTTAAGAATCGAACGGGAACGAAATCATAATAATACAAAAAAAAAAAAACCATACGCTATACAAGTTCCAATGAAAATATAAAAAGAGGGGAGGGGGTGGGTAAATTTCTGACAAGTATTTCTGCCTCGCCCTTGTGGCTGCAATTTCATATGTATAACTAGAGAAAGATTTGCCAAAATCCGGACGTTTGCCAAAAAAATGACTGGCTGCATTGGTTGCAAACCTTTATGGCTTATTGAGTTAACGATAATGAGGATGCCAGTTAGAAGATGATTAGATAAGATTATAATTACCGTTCAGGGTGTTAATATGAATAAGTACCAGTTAAAAAAAGGGTGCTTGCAACACAGATATCTTATAGCTGTGCATAGGGGGCCTGCCGGCGGAAGCAAACGGATATGTTACTGAAAAAAAAAAACGGCGTGAACTTTTTATGGCCACTTGTATGGAAATACATAACTTGAGTATTCGCTTGTAGTTGCACACTTACGTTGAACTTCACTTAACAAAAGTTGATGTATTGGGGTATGTGCACCAGTGCATTGTCAAAAGCTCAAATTTGCACTTAGCGCCACACATGGATAACCTTAGTCGTATCGTTCTGCCAAAAAAGTGCTTTTGTTTCATTCTTATTAGCTTGGCAACGCCCACCTGAGGTATATGTGATCACCCTTAAAAATCAGAACACTGCAGAGCCATTTTTGACCGCACGCGCAACGCGACCACTTGACTCTTTCTAACCCGACCGAATTTATAATCCGTTTCCCAAACAAATCTGTAATTCTCTAAAGGACTGTAGTTTATTCTGGAGACGAAGTTGTACTTGTCTCACCTTTTTATCTGGCCGATGGGTTTCAACTGCAATCTTGTTCTGGAGACGAAGTTGTACTTCTTTTACACACCTTGTACTATAGACAAATCTTTACTCGAACGAGCCCCAAATTTTTAATTTGTCTCTCGCCCTGCCCGACAACGGTTCACTGAGGGTCAATCTTACCCTCTCCCTTGCGCAGCTTGCACCTGGTCCGACCCAATCCTTACCAGTGATGCAGCGTGACCGATGTGTGAAAGTAAACGAATTCGAATCTCTAGCGGAACTTTTAAAACTAGCCGAAGATCTAGAAGCAGCCGAACGCCAAGAACGACCCCAAAACCTCTTCAAAGCATTCAGATCAAATACGTTCACCCCAAGAGGAAATACAGAATAAACTCCAACAAGAGATTCACCAACCACAACAGTGTAACAACCCATTACTATCAATTTTGCTGGGTATGCCTAAAGACCAAACACGGAAAATGCAGAGTTGCAGGTGCAGAGAGGGAAGCAAAAAGGCCCCAGACAATAGCGCAAAGTAGCTAGCGCCAGGAAGACACAGACGCACAATATACACAACTAATCTGCGAAAGGTTATGGAACGGGTACGGATTGGGGAACATTACACAATAAGATTGATAGACTCCAGAGCAATACAGAGCATCATAAGCAATAGAGCATCATAAGCACATCTGGGAAATTCATTATATAAATTTTACATAACGTGAAGATTTCAGTTTGAATTTTTTTGCAGAATCCGTGCCTTTGCGTTTTCTCCGCACACAGTACTTTGGCAGCTTATAAAATGAATTCTGTCATACTAACATACATAAATTTTTTAATATTTTGAATTCTCGAATAACCTTTAAACTACCAGTAGGGTCTTTAACAATTTCAGAACTTAACAAGGGCATTCAAATCAATCTAGCAAACGGGGCCACATAACAATCTACAAAAAAGTGCAAATTACACTAGGTAACAGGCAGATTGTATTGTTTACCAAACCTAGTTATACTCTTTAAAGAAGTGAAACTAGTATATTGGTTTTGTGCAATGTCCTTCATGCTGTCCGTCTGTCTGTCCCTATGAACGCAATATTTTTCGACGATATTGAAGATAGAGACTTGAAACTTGGAATACATACTTGTAGTTATCTGGTTCAGACAAAGTGTTAAGATTTTTGTGCCACGCCCACTGGGAGGCTTGCAAACCGATAACATGTCGATACACCTCAACTAGCAAATCGATTAAAGTTGAATATTTCCCACAATATTAAAGTTAGAGTCATCAAAATTTGTATGTATATTGCTGGTGATCTCCTCAAAAAAATACACCACCCAGCGCCCTCGCCTTAAAAAATCGGAAATGGTTATATCTTTCACAGTTTTAGAGCTACGGTCACCGAATTTTGAATATATTTTGTTGGTAAGGTCCCCCAAAAAATGTGGATTGCTGGCGACCTCTCCATAAGTTTGAGACTAGAACGCCTCCAGACACCCCGCCTTAAAAAATCAGAAATGACAATATCTTCCAAAGTTGTAGAGTTAGAGTCACCAAATTTGAAAGTTAGATTAGTGGTCAGCTCCTTTATTTAAGGGTAAATATATTATCCGCCCACGCACATCCCCGCCCCCGCAAAGGGCGAAAGCCCATATATTCCATATTTTTACATCTAGAGTCACCAAATTTTAAACGTAGATGATTGATAAAGATTCGTAAAAAACGCCCACTCCCGCCCCCGTAAACCGCGAAAAGCTATATATCCGACAATTTTGGAGCTAGAGTCACAAAATTTTAAACGTACATGGCTGCACACCTCTTTTAAAAGTGGGTAAGAAAGTTTCCCGGCCAAGCCCACCCCGGCCCCGCAAATCGCGAAAAGCTATATATATTCTGTGTACTGTGAACGAATATTACGCAGTCGGTTAATTCCGACTGCAACGTTCTTATGGCTTGCAACAAAGAATATGGCTTCTAATCTCTTTAAAAATTAACTTGGCGCTTTTGAGTCCAGGTGTTAAGATAACCTACGAAACTGTAATTTCTCTAAGGGCAAGGTAATGACTTTTTCTTAAAGCTCTCCTCAAATGTTTCTGTACACATAATACCGATAACTATATTAATGCTCTCTCATGCTCCGACCATAGTCAATAAGACTATAACTGTTCTTGGTTTCATCAGAAGAAGGTCAAAGGAGTTTAACGACCCTTACACGGCGAAAGATTGTTTTTTATGTCGTGTCGATCTCTGGTCCCATTCTTGAGTTCAGATTATGCGCATTGTCCCCACAAAACTCATTATGTCAAGACCGAAGCTATGTTTGGCGTAATCTTTGTGTTTAAGATGCATGTACTTATGTATATATATGTATGATTCTAAGGGGGTTGAAATGTATGTATCAACAGCCCGTAGCTGGGTTTAGGGTATCTCCCGACTAGAGGTGTCTTACTTGTTTTGAGTTTTTATTATACTTTAAACGTATTTGCGCTGTTTTTTCTATTATTATTTATTGCCTTTATTGCCTTTGCTTAAATATACATATGAACGTACCATATCAGGTTATTGTAAATTCGCATTCCAGACGTTTATGTACCCTGAACGCATTGAAAATGGATAAATCAGTGTATACTGGTTTTGTGCAAATGTATGTAACAGGTAGAAGGAGGCATCTCCAAACCCATAAAGTATATATATTCTTGATCAGCATCACTAGCCGACTTGATCTAGCTATGTCCGTCTGTTCGTCGTTCTGTATGACCGTGTCGACTTCGAAGACAACAAAAGCTAGAAAGCTGATCTTGGACTTTTTAAGTTCGTGTATAGAAGTTTACTAGCAGATCAAGTTTATTTCAAATTATCGAAAGCTCGTCTCGTTTTCTTATTATCGATAGTTATCGTTTTTTTGGGTTATCTTAGAAACCAGAAAACGTAGAGCCACAAAATTGGGTGCAAAATGTTCACGTAAAGCAAACGCAGGTAGAGAATATTCGCCCCATCAATGCAAAAAACACAATTCTAATACTACAGGCTTGAGACTTTAGTTTGTATATAGATTTCAGTGCTCACTTGCTTAAGTTGAAGTTCATCAAAAAAAAAAAAAAAAACACTGCACAAGCGCTATATTTCGACTTACATGCAATAATCATAATCAATAGGCAAATTCAAATGCATAATTGCAGATATTTAGTTCCGTTACTGCTTTTTCTTTTAATTTTGAAGTTGTGTTTGCATTTTGCGCACAATTATTTGACTCTGTATAAATAATGATTCTTTGGTTTTCTTGTTTTTCATACTCGTTCACAAAGTGAAAGGAGTATAATGGGTTTGTGCAATGTCTTCTTACTTTCCTTCCGTCTGTCCGCATGAGCGAAATTTTCCCAGAAAAGTTCAGTCCACGATTATTCAGCTTACTCGCGCCTTATCTCTAAACAACACCATCGTTACATTTTCGTAAGCAAACTAGATAACAATGAGAAAACAGTAAGTGCAGGATTGGTAGATGGATGCGATAAACTAAACAACGGAACAATATTATTTAAAACCGAAAATCTCTGTCAAGCACTGCAATTAATTCTAAGAACAACAATCAATAACATTCAAGTCAAAGTGGCAGAACATAATAATTTCAGTAACACCAAAGGAGTCATATTCTATCATATTCTTGCAGAATTAAATTCTCAAAACTTCTTTGAATTCGGAAAATTTATGAAAAAAGTTCAAAACACCCAATTGGAAAGTGAACTCGTCACCTGAAAGTTACCAGAGAAAAGCGATCAGACCTATTTTACCTCTGCTACGACGATGCTTAAATTGCGGGTGATTGGGTCATTCAACTACCCACTGCAAGGCACACAAACTGTACCTTACCTGTGGGAATCCAAGTGACATCGACCAAGAATCTGACGAAGACACACATTATTGCAAATGCACAAATTATTGTATTAACTGCAAGGAAAACAATACCACCACAGCATCTTTGATCGATAATGCCAACATACATTAAAGCAAAAGAAATACAAGCCATTATAGTTATTGAAATAACCGACATGAAACAAGCACACATAACCTACAATAAACGCTACAGAAAAAAACCAATCATACTCCACTATTGGCAACATATTGAGACTCCATCTCATATGCCGACCTAAGTCATTCAAACCCACCAGCCTCAACATTAAAAGCAGGAACATCTAAACCACGCAACACCCAAACTGGATCAGTAACTCAACTAACAACCTCAACGATGCCAACCCCCATCACAAAGTTCACTTCATATTATCTGAGAATCTGAGAGTAAATTCCTAAAATAACATACTCTTGTCAATAGTAAATTGAAAGTACTGAATAAAAACAAAATAGACCTGAACTCAAACCTCAACCAAAAAAAAGCAAAATTGTCAATAACCCAGACACATTCAAAAGCTAACAGGATCAGAGCCCAACGCTTATAGATGAAGAAATTATATCCAATTAAACTTAAGAAATTTCTGTAAAAATTATTAAGAGGTGGGACTGCAACCCATTTAAAAAAACATCATACATAGGCAATATGTATCCTTATTTATACAAGTAAACAAATTCTAGTTTTGGTGCTTAAACTCGAAATATTTTATTTGCTCAACTAAGTAGTAGAGTTTCCACTAGAGAACTGTTTGAGAATTATAACAACAGGCAAAGTATGATATGCCAACAGCTGTGTATGTGCGCATGCGAGTGTATGAAACAGCAGTATAGCGAACTTAGACGATATAGCCCGTGGCCCGTGACAACGCCGGAGCACAGCCCATGGCTGGCAGCAGAGTTGGTAACAGAATGCTGATTCGGCGCCTCGTGACAATGACCTGATGAGCATATTTTGCTTTGCGCGTGTCCTCCCGGGGTTAAGTGGAGGCCGTCCTCGGTTTTTCCAAAAGCTACCGTGTATTTTTTTTTCGGCGTTTAAGGGCTAGACGGAATATCCAAACGACTACATAACAAAGCAGGACAGGTGCAAGAGTAAGGCAGCTGCTCAGTAACGGCCTTGATAGTAGTTCAGATTGAAGATCGCCAGTGCGTTGAAAATTCTTCAGGCTAAGATCGTGAAGGAAAGGGTAAACTTAGGTGCTCTAGGTGGATGGTCACGTTCATTTGGGACGAGGCGCATAAAATGTCTGCTATACTAATATTTGTGAGGTATTAATTTGCCAATTCTTTGATATCCACGCTCTCCAGAAAAAGAGGGCTGATTAAATTAATTTTTGCTAACGTTATGAATAATAATAGATCTTCCAGATTAGTCCTAATTATTCTGTTTTTTGCTTTCTAAAATGGTTTCATATAAATGTTAATAATCTGAACGTACGTTTTTGTGAATTATATTCAAATTCCTTGTAGTTTCAATGGCGTATGTTTCGTATGACGTTATATTCGTAGTATGTATCAGGTACCCTTACTCGTCCCGGGTAGTCACATCCCTGTCTGTTACGTGTATTTAGTCAGCGTGAGAGTAGTCGATAAGTCTTGATGTCGCTGTCATCAAAGTAATCGATGTCAAGGTTAGTACAAGTAAATTCTAAATTTATTTTCAGTATATTTGAAGTGTTAAAACCTAGTCAAAATAAAATATGGAACCTACAAATGTTAAATAAGGGGACTAATTAAGACCACCCTCCCTTTTTTAAGAACCGTTGTGGGTGATAACTTATTTCCTAATTGTATAATTTCATAATTTTTCTAATAAGAATCACTATCTTATTTGTTTGGTTACGCAGCTGGAGTAACATTTTGAATTGTTCACCGAGAATATTACATTGCTCTTTGCTGCTCTGCGAAGCAACTACTTAACTAGCTCTTGAGCATATTTTACCTAAGCTGCGTTCTTATCTTTGCTTTAACCCTCTGCCTTGACAGGCGGTCTCTTCTTCGTGATCGCTGCTGTGCAGCGAGCTAGTTTGTTCGTTTCATTTGTTTCATGCATTTGGTACCCACTGGCCACCTGCATTTCATTCAATACAAAATTCGTCATTCGAGTTTAGCACGTACCAATTCGGGTCCGCCTGCCTTAATTATAAACTCCAATAATTTTGTAAAGTTAAAAAACATTAATTAAAATTATATTAAAAAAGAAAGAAAGAAATTGTGTCACACATTTAAAATCGAAAGCTATTAAAAAAGCTCAGTAGCGCAACATTTGGTGATCCCGACGTGATACTCCTGTCAAATATTGCTAAAAGTGTACAATATCAGCACCTTGACATTTTCAATCAGTTGCCGTTGCTCGTTTGCACTTCTTACCGTGCATGTGCCGAACTTGTGAATTTTCTAAAGCGCAAGGCAATTTCAATTTATGAAGGCTGACGCTGCAAAATATGTTTGGCAATCTATCTCTTGGCTCCTTTGATGATTGCGGTCTAAATGTTAGATTGAAGCAAATCGAGCGAGTTCAGTCTAACGTTGATACTACTCTTATAAGCCTAGTAAAGCTGAATTTAGACGAAATTGGTAGCTAATTGCGGAAAGATTTTGGTGTGTTAATAGTGTGTCTTGAAACGGAGATTAATGAGCAAAACACAATGCTCAAATTTTGCCCTGTTTGACATTTCGTAAACAGACTGTTATGCCGGCACAAGCAGTTAAATCAAAGCCAACATTTAGGGTTGGATTTATTAACTGTCAACAGTCATAGAAAATAATCCTGATTTAGCAGATATTGGGAAGCTGCAACGTCTTCGTTCGTGCTTCAGGGATTCGGCGTTGGAAGCAATTTGATCGTTGGAAATCTTAAAAAGAATTATAGTATCTCTCTCGATTTATTGGAGAAACGATTTAATAACAGATGTTTAGTTTTTCAGGCACACATAGTTGAAATACTGGGGCTCAAGAGGGTAGCAGGTAGATCGAGCGTGGCTTTAAGGGAGCTGTCCGATCAATGCAACGCTTTGAAAAGTTTAGACAAAACGGAGCAGATCGCTGAAGGCATAATTGTGGAGATTATTCTGCAAAAGCGGGAGCCAACTTCTTAAGCCAAGTGGGAAAATAAGCTAGAGGGTTCGTCGTTCGTCAACTTGATACCACCGTAGGAACATATAGCAACGTTTTTGGATGAGAGATGCCGGATATTGGAAACCGTAAATTTAGCAATACTATGCAAGCTATGCCCCAAACACTTAGGTGGGAAAAAACAGAACAACTAACACAAGTAGATCGACATTTATCGACATTAACAATGCTGCCCCTGTCTGCGTTTTGTGTGATATACATGTCCCTCTTATATACAAATGTTCTCGGTTTGGCAACTTAGCCCTGCTTCACGACTAAGGGAAGCTAAGCGTCTTGCATTATGCTTGAATTGTTTAAAGATAGGTCGTCAATTGCAATTATGCTGGATGTTGAAGGACATGTGGTGCCAATCATTATTCGATGCTGCGCCTAAACAATTCTCCCTCGCCTTCGGGACAGCTTACGGCAGCTGTCGATTCCCATTCCTCTTATTCTAATTCGTCACCATCTGCATCCACCTCTCTTGTTGCCCAGTACCTCAGCAAAGATGTTGTCCTGTTAGCCACTGATATGGTGCTTGTTAAAAATCAACCAGGCACATTAAAACCGTGTGGTACCGTTGTGGACTCTGGCTCTCAGCCTTACATGATAACTTCTCGGCCCGCTCAGAAACTTCAATTACGAAAGAACAAATCATCACAATGGCTCTGGTTTACCGCTGTTGTAGCACCCAACATAATTGATATCCAACCAAGTTTCGCAATTAATACCGCAAATTGGAACATTACCGCCAACATAAGACTTGCAGATCCATTGTTCTTTACGCCCCAACACGTGGACTTGTTGCTAGGAGCTAGCCGACTTTACGAAATTCTCATTCAGAATACTAGACTTGGTTGAGTAGTGCCAGAAGGTGGACCTCAGTTTGGTGGCTCCACCTTGATTGCAAACCAGACTACTGCCGATTTTAAAACAAAATCTAAAAGTCTCATAGAGGAGATAGTGCGACGATTGTGGAAGATAGGCGGCTGCTTGGATACTATACCCACTAACTCGAAGGAAGAAAATGACTGTGAAGAACATTTTGTTAGGACATTCTCCAGATTGCCTAGTGGTCAATACTCGGTGCGTTTACCAGTTAAGCGAAGTTTGGAGCTTCTAGTGAACTGTTATCAACAAGCATTTCATTATTTTCTGGGTCCTGAAAGAAAATTAAAAACTCGTCCTGATCTCAAGATTCAATATTCACAATTTTTAAAGAAATATTTAGATCTTTGTCATATGTCGACTGTCGCTCTAGAATCCCTGGGACTCTGCAAATATTTTCTGCCGCACCATTGTGTGATTAAAGAGGACTGTTCTACGACAAAGTTGAGAGTCGTGTTTGACAGTTCCACAGCCACGGCATTAGAATATTCATTCAAAGCTCATTATTTCATATCCTCCTTAATTTTCGTATATTACCTGTAACAGGTGAGGTAGGAACACCGGATGACATTCTCCAATGCATTTTGTGGCGATACTCGCCTAAAGATGATATAAAGATTTTTAAATTGAATACAGTTACATAAAGCACAAAGCCAGCATCATTTTTTTCTGTTCGTGCCATGCATCAACTATCTATGGATAAACAAAATGCGTTTCTCGTTGGATCTCGGATCCCAAGGCGTGATTTCTTTGTGGACGATCTCATTTCTGGGGGGATTCGATTCAAGTGGCAATCGAAATTCTTAATCGAACGTCTGGCATTTTGGCGAACAGAGGTTTTAAGCTGCAGAAATGGTGATCTATGGAATCTTTTGTTAAGTTTGATGATGGGAGCGACATAACCAAAATGCTTGGACTTGCTTGGGATTCAGCCTCGGATCAACTGTTGTTTCCTTCTCGTTCATTCAGCCAAGATACTACAGCCCGCTTATACGACCCACTTTGAATTATACGACTGGTACTATAGAAGGTTAAGATCCTCTTGCGGCACTTTTTAAATTCCCTCGTCTTGTATTAAAACCTTCGGCAGAAGTAGAACTGCATGGTTTCTTCGACGCCAGCATCGAAGCGTATGGAGCTTGCATTTACATAATTTCTCGACAGCATCTGCCTAGTGGTCAGCTGTTATGCTCCAAGTCACGAGTAGCTCCATTGAAAGCAATTAAAGTTGCAAAGCTGGAACCCTGTGGTTCAGTTCTATTAGCTAATCTCATGTGTGAATTAGCGGTGATCAATTTCTTTGGAGGAAAATGGTAATGTTGATGTTAATATGTGAATGTTAATGTTGTCAGATTCATCCGTATGTCTTTCATGGATAAACACCGAACCATCGAATTTAAACGTTTTTATAGCTAATCGGGCTATCCGACGGCATGGAATGACGCCGTGTTCCCACTTCTCTCAATCCGGCGGATATTCTCTCTAGAGGATCTACACCACATGAATTACGTAACTCGTCACTCTGGTTTACCAGCCCTCAGTTCTTTTGTGGAAACAAATCGGACTGGCCGGTTTTTTATCTGCTTTCTTCTTGTTATACTCGTTCACGAAGTGAAATTAGTATATTGGTTTTGTGCAATATCCGTTATGGTGTCCGTCCGTGTTATCTGCTTCAGACAAAGTGCTAAGATTTTTTAACATGTCAATACACCTCAAATCGCAAATCGATTAAAGTTGAATATTTCCCACAATATTAAAGATCTCCTCCAAAAAATGTGGCCTTGATTTCCCGGCCACGCCCACTAGAACGCCCCACAGCGCGCCCGCCTTAAGAAATCTGAAATTGCTATATCTCCTACAGTTTTAGAGCTAGAGTGACTAGAGTTTCTCGCCACGGCCACTTTCGCCTCCGTAATCGCTAATATCGATATATTTGCAAGCTCAAAACGCTAACACGTGTATAATTTACACAATTTTAAAGCTAGAGACACCATATGTTTAAATAAGGGTACAAAAATTTCCCACGCCGACTCCCGCCCCGCAAATCGCGATAAGCAATTTTGGAGCTAGAACCACAAAATTTGGCAGACAGTGTTTGGATGACCTTCTTTTAAGATCGAGCTGAAAAATGTTGGCCACACTCACACCCGCCCCTACTAAATATAACAATTCTATATTTTTATTTTTATCTATTTTTTTTTTATTTTTCTATTTTATTAAGTAGATTATTATACGTGAATATATATATATATGATTATTTTATATATTATATATTTTACAATATATTATTTCACGCTGTTGATTATAATCGTTGTAAATTTTTTTAGATTTATCAAGGTCGGTAGCCGTGCTAAGATATTTTTTCTTTAGGCAATTGTTGTGCAGTTTATAGATTTTGGCCAGAAATAAAAACGATATTCGAAAAATCTTATAAATGTCTAACACAGAATATACGTATTCACAAGGACACAGTTAATAGACATGCTAATAATTTAGTTGAATGCTTTAATGAAGCACGATTATTAATTTATGAACATAAAAACAGATTAACCAATGACCATTGGTCGAAAACGTCAAGCCTATAAACTAGCCTATTAAAACTAAGAAATAATCTCCAAAATACGAAAGATAAGCATGGTTTAAATATAACCATTCCTTCTATATTGAATACACCTATTAAGCTTAAAATTGGCGAGGACCAAGAAATTTAAGCCCAGGATATTCAAGTAGAAGAAGAAGATTTAACAAATCTTACGATCTCAGCAGTCATTACACTAGATTCCAAAGATATTATATCTTACAGTGAAGAAAATGAAGATTACAGCCTGCTCATGGTTGACACAGCAGCTGCCCAAACGGTATACATTAGGGAAATTGCCCAAGCAGTACCAGAATTTGATGAAAAGAAAATCCATCCTCAAAGGTGAAAACAGCCAACATGGCCCAAGGGACATATGAATCAGTTGCCATTGAATTGGCGCAACAGTAGAGGTCGAGGCAATACCCATAGACATAATAATAATAATAATTCGAACAGAAACATAAACAATAACAACCGTAATATTGTTAGAGTAGCCCAGAATACTTCGGGAAACTCTCAACAACTTTTAGATGCTCAACAGTAGAAAACTAAAGGGTTCACACCATCAATGTTAGTAAAAATATATTCGTCTCCTTCAGCCACGTAGCAACAGATAAAAAAATAGTACTTTTAATAGGGTGCATATATTTAAATTTTAAAAGAAAATTCTGATGCCTTTCAAGAAATTACCATATTCAAAGGGCTAATTTCAAATGAAATACAAAAAGATAGGTACATAATCCCACACGATATTCACATAGTAGATTTATAATTTGCAATTCCATGTGATGAATAATAATAATGAATAATAGGAATCGATTTGTCAACTAGCCTTTGAACCATCGGAAGATTGGCTTATAATTAGACCAAATAATTTAAACTTCCCAATTTATGTTTCAATAACATACAGTTCTGGCAATAGCTCAATAAATCTGCCAGTAAAATCCAAAGTTGTCCGAAAAATTTAAATAAATTCCGAAGACAATAGTATATTAATACCAAATCAGGAAATTAAACCTTTTACGTTGCAAACCCAGTTGCAACACCAAACCAGTAAGAACGTTGCAGTCGGACGTAGCCGACTGCGTAATACTCGTTCACAGTACACGGAAGTTATTATTGTTATTTTGGAAAATTATAGAATTTTTATATTTCGTAGGGGCGGGGGTGGGCGTGGATTTTTGGCTGGATCTTAAGAGAAATTTGGTGACTCTAGCTCAAAAATTGTGGAAGATATAGCTTTTCGCGATTTGCCGGGGCGGGAGTGGGCGTGGCCGGGAAATTTTGTAACGAATATTTAAAAGGGGTGACCAGCCATCTACATTTTAAATTTGGTGACTCTAGATCTAAAATTGTGGGAGATATAGGCTTTCACACTTTGCGGGGGCGGGAGAGGACGGGCTGGGCGTGGGTTTTGTATCTTTATATATAGGAGCTGACCACTAATCTACATTTAAAAGTTGGTTACTTTAGCTTTAAAACTTGGGAAGATATAGCCATTTCCGATTTTTTAAGGCGGGGTGTCTGGGGGGCCTTACAGTGGGCGTGGCCGGGATATCAAGGTTTCAATCTTTTGAAGAGGTCACCAGCAATCTACATACCACGTTTGGTGTCTGATGAATTTCCAATCGATGGTATCGGCCAAGAAAAATTTGAGACTACGTCCATATGATTGCGGCTAAGAAATAGTCGTTTCAACTCCAGTAGCTTGTTCTTCGCTTCAACAAAATGCTTTGCGTTATCCGACCAGATCTGGAGTGGTTTAACGCGAGTGGATATTAATCTCTTTAACGCTTTCAGGAAATCCTTTACCTTTACCAACTCCTGATGGACTGCCTTTGTTCCGAAGCAAACGAAGACGCTCATATATCATTTGACTGGAGCTTTATTCCGAACATCTGCTTTATAAAAAAATGGTCCGCAATCATCAACATCTGTGACTTCAAAGTCTCGGTTGCCATTCAAGCGTTCTTTGGGAAGATCAGCCGTGATGCGCACTACTAAACGAAGCTTGGCGTCAGCATGTTTATGTCCTCTGATAAATGTGCGCTCTGGACGAGACGTAATAAGAGATGTCTACTATGTATGAATTTGTAGACATCTGCAAATATACGCAGCATTGTATATTAGCGGATTTACAAGTGGCAGACATATAAACTAAAGGAGATGTAGCAAGAAGAAAGCAGATAAGAAACTGGCCAGACCGATTTGTTTCCACAAAGGAACTGAGGGCCGTTAAACCAGAGTAACAAGTTGTGAGGGTATATGCTATGTGAAGAAATACCTTAGTAAATAAACCCAAGCAGTGGTTAACATAGGTGCCTCACTGATTTTACCGCGACTGTAATTGCATTAAAAGTCGTCCGCTGGTAATTGCAGATCGAACGTATCTAGTTCGATTACACACTCACTGCAACTCAAAGTAGATCGTTCACCCTGCTGGCCACCCGAGTATAGTCAGATTATAATCCATAACCTACGACATCCTCAAGGCATCCAACAGTGCCAATGGGCTATTGTCATACTGGCTTCTCGGATTGCCAAGTACTTACGGTGATTTTTGCAATTTTAATTGGTAAGGTGACTATTCGACATTTCGCTGTAGAACATATGTCTTACAAGTGCTCACAATATGATCTCGCAGTGCATACCTAGTTTGGGATTGGTGACGTGTCCACGTGAACACGTGGGAACTTAGCTACCCAGTTCAAGAGTTTACTCGCGGAGAACTGAATATTGCAGCGCGGCCCACGGATCTCGTTTGTGCTGTTACATCACAGTAACGAACACGCGCATCTGCGCCCCAAAGTGCGTAGCACTCCTACACAAGCACAGCACAGCTTCGAAGACGGACGTCTACTCCCGGAGCATCCTTTAGACATTGCGGTGCTAACCTGCTACGCTGCGGCCAGTGTTGATGAATCACGAGTGTACCGATCCGAACTGGATTTTGTACACCCACATACACGTTTCTGCACCAAGGCGTCAAGGGATTATAGGATCAAACAAGCTTACAGCTTGATCCCGTCCTATTGCCGGATGCAAATGCTGTAGTAGGGGTCTTTACGTCGGATAAAAAAATCTAGATTTCTTAATTAAATTAGTATCGCCAAGCAAGTTTCCTATTTGTATTTTGTAAATTCTCTTTCTTATAAGTAATTTCCAATCATTATAGTGCGTGAACAGCTTTTCTAACCATATACCTACCTCTATAAAGTAATAAAACTTTCCTAGCTCCGCATGCTCCGACCGTCGTCAGGCCTGCTGACATCGTGGGACATCGCTGGATAAAATTGTGAGTACGGCGTAGCCGCTAGAATACCTACTGGTAGCCATATGGTAAATTTGAAGCTGTCTACGTCCCCCCTCTGATTCTTGCTTGTAGATATACTCAAACTTGCTTGCCGCATCCCCATACCACGTTGTTGATTTTCTTTAATGGTTAAGTAACGTAGGCAGTGATTAGCTGTGTGGTTCAGAAGTGATGGTACCAGAGTTCTTCTGAATATTTTCTTATATAGGTTAAAATGTATGACGTTAATAGTTTGTAAGCCCCCATACAAAAATGTTCTGTTATCGATTTTCTAGAATTATAAGTACGACTGTTGTATATCATTGAAGTAATATGAAGTAAATACACCACTAACAGGGCACCTTATCTAAGCTTACTATATTGTTGATTTGGGTGGAGCCATGACTAGTCTTGAGCTCTGCAAGGTAGGGAGGGTAACGAGGAGGACAACAATATCACAGTTCTCCATATAATATGCCACATTTCAGTCTTAGTTTCAAGATTGATCGTTAAGCCATTCCTTTAGGCTCTGTCTACCCTTATTATTTTTGTGACGTATGTTGGGAGAGCACCAACAACCCACCCCACTAGCCCTGAGCAAGGCCGGACAAAGATTCAGACAGAGCGTGCTCTCGAACATTTACGTGTACGTTACATAATTATTGGCGCCCAACGTGGGGGACGATAGCGTGAGACCCGTATACTCTACGTTCGGTACTCTTACCTAGATGCTTTAAATAGGCCACCGTTCGCGTCCCACTGTCACCTCTAGTTTCCTTTCCCTTGTGGCCAACGCTTATTAAATATTCGTTTTGTATCCGTAGTGCATATTATATGAACATTGTGGAGTTGCAGCGATGAGCAATTGTTCACCAGCTGACCAAGTGTCATATGATAGCTAAACTTTCTAGCTAGTAGCTCCTCTCTCGCTGATGGAAAAGAACAAACTAGTTGAACCATGTACTCGTTAGCAGGGTGTGAATTTTTATTGATTGGGATTGAAAGAACTGGAGACTATTTGGTTCTTTACCCAAACGATAGATAATAAACATCGACAAGACCCAACTTTTGAATAACTAACATTGAGATTTTGCTCGTGCTGAATAATTTTGGTTCGTTCCTCTGTTAGCTAGTTCAATGGTCACATAATACGATTTCTTCAACAGATTCATAAATACCCATAAATAGATATATAATTGCATACAAAATATTATATTTCACAACTTCCATTCAAAAATAACAAATATTAAATATTTCCTAGAATGGCTGTTAGACGCAGCCTAGAGAGTGTAACGGCAAAGATGCCTACTGAGCGTGAGGGTACTCTAATCTGCACTATTTGCAACGACACGAGTGACCTAACTGATTTAGTAGAAACTTCATGTAAACACAAATTTCACCGCCAATGTCTGATGAGTTGGTTAGATTCCAATGTACAATGTATAAGTACGACTGTTGTATATCATTGAAGTAATATGAAGTAAATACGCCACTAACAGGGCACCTTACCTAAGTTTACTATATTGTTGATTTGGGTGGAGCCATGACTAGTCTTGAGCTCTGCAAGGTAGGGAGGGTAACGAGGAGGACAACAATATCACAGTTCTCCATATAATATGCCACATTTCAGTCTTAGTTTCAAGATTGATCGTTAAGCCATTCCTTTAGGCTCTGTCTACCCTTATTATTTTTGTAACGTATGTTGGGAGAGCACCAACAACCCACCCCACTAGCCCTGAGCAAGGCCGGACAAAGATTCAGACAGAGCGTGCTCTCGAACATTTACGTGTACGTTACATAATAATTGGCGCACAACGTGGGGCACGATAGCGTGAGACCCGAATACTACGTTCGATACTCTTACCTAGATGCTTCAAATAGGCCACGTTTCGCGTCCCACTGTCACCTCTAGTTTCCTTTCCCTTGTGGCCAACGCTTATTAAATATCCGTTTTGTATCCGTAGTGCATATTATATGAACATTGTGGAGTTGCAGCGATGAGCAATTGTTCACCAGCTGACCAAGTGTCATATGATAGCCAAACTTTCTAGCTAGTTGCTCCTTTCTATGATGGAAAAGAACAAACTAGTTGAACCAAGTAATCGTTAGCAGGGTGTGTATTTTTATTGATTGGGATTGAAAGAACTGGAGACTATTTGGTTCTTTACCCAAACGATAAATAATAAACATCGACGAGACCCAACTTTTGAATAAATAACATTGAAATTTTGCTTGTGCTGAATAATTTTGGTTCGTTTCTCTGTTAGCTAGTTCAATGGTCACATATTAGTTACTCACCTATTGGTTTTTTTTTTCGTATTACGATTGAAATGCGGCATTTGACTTAAATTGCAACTCAGTAAACTTACCAAAGGATAAGTCCCTATTTAAGATTCCTTCAACAGATTCATAAATACCCATAAATAGATATATAATTGCATACAAATATATTATATTTCTCAATTTCCATTCTCACACTCACCTATTAGTTTTTTTTCGTATTACGATTGAAATGCGGCATTTGACTTAAATTGCAACTCAGTAAACTTACCAAAGGATAAGTCCCTATTTAAGATTCCCTCAACAGATTCATAAATACCCATAAATAGATATATAATTGCATACAAAATATTATATTTCTCAACTTCCATTCACAAATAACAAATATTAAATATTTCCTAGAATGACTGTTAGACGCAGCCTAGAGAGTGTAACGGCAAAGATGCCTACTGAGCGTGAGGGTACTCTAATCTGCACTATTTGCAACGACACGAGTGACCTAACTGATTTAGTAGAAACTTCATGTAAACACAAATTTCACCGCCAATGTCTGATGAGTTGGTTAGATTCCAATGAAACATGTCCAATATGCCGACAATTTTGTCCGCGAGCCCAATTAGAGGCTCAAAATACACCCGCAGATCCTAGCACTCAACAGGCTAGGTCTTCCCGAATTCCAGCTAATCCTGCCTCAACAGGAGCTGTACCTAGAAACCGACCAAACACCTCGCACTAATGTAGGTGTGAATTCGAAGCCCAATATAAATGTATCCTCTAGACCGGACATACACCCAACTGCAGCTCAAGCGCTCGTACCGCCCGAATCTAGTGGCCTGACAGAAGAGCGTATCCACCAGCTTATTGCTGGCTCACTTAAGACGTATCGGGTAAATATGGCAGCTGTGTTGACGGATGAAATCCGTTCCGCTGTACGTGACTTAACAGTCTCAGGAGCACAACGCGACCCTCCAGAGGACCCACACCTTGAATGGGATTTCCCTAGAAATAGGCTATTAACTATGCGAAATAATCCCTCCCCCATTCGACGTGAGAGAGTTGTCGAAAATCCAGAACGAACGTCGAGTGTCATTGCAAATTGGCATATAAAATTTTCCGGCTGTTCGACTGATATCCCAATCGAAGACTTTATTTACCGTGTCAATTGCCTGACTTTGCAGTGTTTGAATGGAGATTTTGATCTCCTCTATAAATTTGGCAACCTCCTCTTTACAGGTCCAGCCTTGAACATTTATTGGCGATGCCATAGATCGCAAGACGACATGAATTGGTTTATTCTATGTACCCGATTGCGGGAAAGGTAGAAAGATCAACGAACAGAAAGAGACATAAAAGATGCATTGCGTAGGCGTAAACAAGGCCGTAATGAAGGTTTTGATGACTTTCTAGACGCTATGGTAGCCATTACAGATGCATTGCGGGAACCGTTGTCAGATGAAGAGCTAGTGGCCGAGGTTAGAAACAATTTAAGGCCGGAGGTATTCCACGAAATATTACATGTGGAAACTCCTACCTTAGCCTCATTACGTAGAGAATGTCATAAGCATGAACTATTCTTCGGTAGTACTAGATCAAAGCCAATATCATAACCAGCCATGCCAAGGCGTGCAATTAATGCTGTCGTACACGAAGAACACAATGATAGTGTATCCGACAGAGAGGTTGCCGAGGGTGACGAAGTTTATGCATTGCAAACATCAACCAGGTCCAAATGCTGGAACTGCGATAATCCCAACCACAGATATCATGATTGTATGAAACCCCGTCGTGTTGTGTTTTGCTATGGGTGCGGGGCGATAAACACTTACAAGCCGAAATGTGCGAAGTGCAATCCGCAGTCAGAAAACATCTCGCAGGATATTCGTCATATTCCGAGCGCGGATGTCCGCCAGTAGCCTCGGATTCACCACGCACAATTTTGATTAACCCTGACATGACTTTGAAATTAGCTAAAGTTCCTTTATACCATGTGCGACTGCAGGAATATTGTAAACGAAGAGCGGAAATATTTCGAAAAAAATGCACAGAATCCCGTTCATCCAAACGGATGCGTGTATATTGGGCGAACCGCCAGAAACTAGGTCGTTATAGCGTTTCGGCTATTTCACACATTAGCCAGGATATTCGTCCATTTGTTAATTTAGGTATTTTTGGTAGAGATTACTTAGCCCTATTGGACAGTGGCGCAAATAAAAGCATACTGGGTGGAGAACTGGCAGAGCGTATGATATTAGAAAAACGGAAATATTGCAAAATTAATGGGAAAGTTCGAACAGCTGATGGCCAAACACAGTATGTCACAGGATCGATAATCATTCATCTCAGTTATAATTCTGTACAAGCGGACGTCGAATTTTTAATCGTACCAACCATTACGCTAAATGTTATTTGCGGAATTGATTTCTGGCAAAAATTTGGCATTTCTTTTATCCATGCGCCTAAAGTTCAAGATATATGCGGTCTTCAGGTGGAAGAAGATAAATTGCCCTTGACCGTAGCCCAAAACATAGAATTGCAGACCGCCATTAACTTATTTCCTACGTTCGAAAAAGATGGAGTAGGTATGACTACATTAGTTGAGCATATAATTGACACTGTCGCCTGCCCGAGATCTCGGGGTGATTGAAGAAGCTCCAGCTTCTGCATGGTCTTCACCCGCTGTACCACTCGTTAAGCCAGGCAAAATTCGCTTTTGTTTAGATTCTCGTAAATTAAATCTCGTAACAGTTAAAGATGCATACCCGATGCCCAACTTAGAAGGCTTATTGAGCAAATTACCTTTGGTGCATTGCATCTCTAAAATTGATCTGAAGGATGCCTTCTGGCAAATTCCATTAGAGCAAAAATCTCGAGCGAAGACAGCGTTCACCATACCTAATAGGCCATTTTACCAATTTACGAGAATGCCGTTCGGTTTATGCAACTCGCCACAAACCATAAGTCGCTTGATGGATCAAGTTATCCCGTATCAATTGAAGTCGCAAGTCTTGGTGTACCTAGATGACCTATTAGTCATGTCTACTAGTTTCAATGAGCATCTCGACCACCTAGCCAAAGTTGCCTCTAACTTGCGCTCAGCGGGACTGACAATCAATATCAAGAAGAGTCAGTTTTGTTTGACCAAAGTAGTATATCTCGGATACATAGTAGGCGAAGGTACTCTACAGACTAATCCAGATAAGGTCCGAGCGTTATCGGAATTTCCAGTTCCCAGAACTCAACGACAGCTCAGAAAATTTCTGGGAATGACAGGTTGGTACCAGCGCTTTGTTCCTCAATATTCAGCCGTCATTTATGCACTGACAGAGTTGTTGCGCGGTAAATCATTGGTTTGGACTGAACGTGCTCAAGAAGCTTTTGAGCTGATAAAAACCAAACTCTGCTCTGCACCGTGCCTAGTGCACGCGAATTATAATAATCCATTTATGGTGCAGTGTGATGCATCCATGTACGGCGTAGGCACTCTATTAGCCCAATGTGACAAAGAAACTTAACAAAGCTCAGCGTAACTACTCAGTTACTGAGTTGGAGTGCCTAGCCGTAGTGCTAGCTATAAAAAGATTTAAGATGTACATAGAAGACCAAGAGTTCACCGTGGTAACTGACCACGCGAGCTTACGCTGGTTAATGAACCAAAAAGACTTGTCTGGTAGGCTTGCTCGGTGGGCCATCAAACTCCAGGGCTTCAACCACAATAGAGAATTGGAAAAGGTCCGAAAATGTAGTAGCTGACGCTCTATCCAGGTCTTTCAAAGACGAAGGGGAAATAGGGGTTGTTTGTTGCACAAAGCTTTTTTTATGCAAACATGAGTCTTCAGGTCTGGGCGGTGTTTTAACTAATTTATTTTTATATTATTTCTTAAATTACAAAAAACTGCGCATACATGCTGATTGGTGCGAAAACGAACTCGAACTGGTTCGTTCACAATTGTATCGATAAGAATATTTACATTCTGGTATTTAGCAGAGATGCTGTACAGAATCGATAATTGACAAGTTAACAGCGAATAAATCAAAAGATCGTTATAATCAAATTAGTTTGACCGAACATCCCGGCCTCCTTGAAAGGATCCGCTTTCAACATAATCAAGTTTCCGTTGGTAAGATTGCCAGCTTATGCACTGGTCGACAGCAGACGCCATTGGTTGTGCGGAGATAGACAACCCGAACATAACCATCCTTTCCAGCCACAAGTGATTCGACACGTCCAAGCTTCCATTGTTGCGGTGGATGGTTGCTTTCTTGGATGATGACCATGGACCCAACTGCGATGTTCGGCGTCGACGTTGTCCACTTGGTTCGGGCACGAAGTTCATTGATCACTGGGATCAGGCGACATCTGAGACAATGGCCGAGAGTTGAGAATAGCTTCGATTTCTGCTGTGATAGTGCAGAGCTCTTCAAAAGTCAATCGCGTATTCGATAGGGTCTTGTACAGCAGCCCCTTTACGCTCTTGACTGCAGCTTCCCAGAGTCCGCCAAAATGGGGTGCCCTGGGAGGAATGAAATGAAACGAAATGAAATCAGTAGCACAATACGTCATGATTGCGTCTTGCGTAGATCGATCGAACAAAAATTGTTTTAAGTCGTTGAGCTGATTTGCCGCTCCCACGAAGTTAGTTCCATTGTCGCAATATATGTCAGTTGGCAGCGATCGTCGTGCAACCATTCGTTTGAGTGCAGCTAGGAATGCTTGTGTGGACAATTGGGAGACCACCTCGATGTGTACCGCTTTGGACGCCATGCAGATAAATACGGCCAAATATGATTTCGTTGGACCTTTTCCTCGTATGCGAACATATGTATTTATTGGGCCACAAAAGTCGACTCCACAGTGCTGAAATGGGTGTTCCGGTCGAAGGCGCTCCGCTGGTAGTGATCCCATAAGTTGACCTTCCAATTTGGGTCTATATCGTACGCACGCCACGCAAGAACGCACGATTCGACGCACTAAATCCCTGGCGTTTACAATCCAGTATTCTAGCCGAATGAGTGCGACGAGAGCTTTGGGTCCAGCATGGCAATTACGAAGATGTAGGTGACGTACATAAAGCCAGACGAAATGTGATTTGCTGGGCAACAATAGGGGATATTTCTCGACGTCTGTCAAATCCGCGTTCTCCAGCCGGCCGCCTACTCTAATCAGTGGATATCCTGTGGAGCGATCTAGAAACGGATTAAGAAACTTTAAGTGACTTTTTAACGGTTGAGATTTTTGTAATTGGCGAAAGTCGACGGTGAAGTAGAATTGCTGAATGTTCCAAATTATGCTGTGTGATGCATTGGAAAGTTCCTCGGGTGACAGAGCCATTTGGAATTTCCGTTTGCGATGTGTGATCTGACAGAAGCGAAAAATGTAAGCGATTGTGCGAATACAGCGAACATATGAACTGATGTTCTCCAGTTTATTTAAGACATGGTTCGAAGACATCATGGCGACGAATGTACTTTTCCATTGTTCAGCGTTGATCACTTGCATGCCAAGGTTGACGATACTCCTTGAAAGGGGCCAATGTTCATGATGTTGAGTTAGGAAGGAAGGTCCCGAGAACCATATCGATGATTCCAATTCGGAAGTCGTGGAGCCTCGAGACACGATGTCAGCAGGGTTAAATGCAGTGGGCACAAACTTCCACTCCCCAATCGAAGTCAAATCCTGAATCTCAGATGTGCGATTACCCACAAATGTTGACAATGTCACTGAATGTTGTTTTAGCCAATGTAAAACAATTTGTGAATCCGTCCAGAAATACGCAGCATATGCATTGTTGGCGAATATCCCTTTTATTTTGTTGTAGACTTGTGCCAACAAATGTGCCCCACATAGTTCCAGTTTGGGCAGCGATTTCTTTTTGACTGGAGCCACCCTGGACTTGGCCGTTAGTAGGCGAACAACAACGTTTCCGCAGGCCGTTTCCGAGCGCAGGTAGATACAACAGCCGTACGCTCGGTTCGAAGCGTCGCAGAATCCATGAACTTGGATGGATATTGGTTTGACCTGGATGCAGTAACGAGGGACAGCTAACGACGAAATAGTTTGAAGTGATTCCAAGCACCTTTTCCATGCCAGTTCTAAGTGCTGTGGAACAGATTCATCTCATGCAATCCCTGCGAGCCAGAGTTCTTGTAAGATGATCTTTGCCACGATTATGAGGGGCGACACCAGTCCAAGAGGATCGAACAAAGCTGAAGCAATAGACAAAATGCTCCTCTTGGTGATGGCCGACGAAACGATTTTTGGTTTGAAGTTGAACAGTAGCATGTCAGAATGTTGATTCCATCTGACGCCAAGTGCGCTGGTTAGGCCATCGTCACACGTACTGAGATCCTTGTTAGCGAAGTTTTCGATAAATTTGGCATGATTTGAATGCCACTTGGATAGCGGAAAATGACCACGACGCAAGATTTCTGTTACTTGATCCTTGATGATGCGAAGAGTTTTTATATCATCGGCTCCAGACAACAGGTCATCTACATAGAATGACGAACGAATGACTGCAGCACCCATTGGATGTTTACTTTGATGTAGATCTGCCAAATAATGCAGGCTGCGTATCGCTAAATATGGTGCGGAGGCTGTACCATAGGTGACCGTGTTGAGTTGATAGGTGCTCAGTTCGTCATCTGGAAGAGCTCGCCAAAGTATGTACTGATATTTGCGATCATTTTTTTCAACATTTACTTGCCTGTACATTTTTGTGACATCAGCTGTAATGGCATAACGATGTAATCTGAAACGCAGCAACAGCAAATATAAGTCAACTTGAAGAGTCGGGCCGACAAGCAGTAGATCGTTCAACGACTTTTGATTGGTTGTACAACACGAGGCGTCGAAGACTACTCGAAGCTTGGTTGACTCACTACTGGGCTTGAAGACACAATGGTGGGGTATGTAGTAGTGAGGTTCCGATAGATTTGGTTCTGCCACAAGCGACATATGTCCCAAACGTTCGTACTCCTCCATGAATTGACAATATTGTTTGCGAACTTCCGAACAGTTTGTTAAACGGCGTTCCAAACTGAGAAATCTACGGCGTGCTATATCGAACGAATGACCGAGTTGGCTGGGATTATCCTTGAACGGGAGTTTGACAACAATACGACCGTCTGCGTTTACATAAGTCGATTTTATGTAGTGCTCTTCACAAGCACTGTGTTCTGGGTTCAGCTGACTACTTGGAACTTCAGCTGATTGAATTTCCCATAAACGTTTGAGATGGTCATCGATTAGACTTGTGTCAAGTTTGAAGCACGCGGCAAGCGGTGTGCTCTGTCGTGGCTGAACCTTGCCAGTTACTACCCATCCAAAAAGCGTTTTCTGAATCATTGGCCCAGTTGAATGAAGTTTTATTTGGCCAATTGGAAGAATACCGAAGAACGCTTCTGTTCCTAGCAGCATATCGATGTGTCGCGATTGGTAGAAATTCTCATCTGCCAGAGCAATGTTTGCTGGCAGTTTCCAGGCAGAAATGTCGATGTCGATATCCGGCTGATAGGCTATATGTGAGGTGATGCAGAGATCCAACGATAATTCAAATGATGACAATCGCGATTTTATTGATGCGGTGGTTAGAGAGGTGACGTCTGTATGAACTTGACCAATGCTACGAATTTGCATATTGTATCTCTCCCTTTGTAGACGAAGCCTTTGAGCAAAGGCCTAGGTGATAAAGTTCACCTGAGAACATGAATCCAAGAGAGCACGCCCTAGTCTGTAAGTGCCAGTTGCATCCTTAACTAGGACCATAGCAGTTGCTAGGATGATTTGAGGCCGATTGCGAGTGTCGATTAACGAATGAGTGTGTGCCACTGCTTCGGTGGTTGGCGATAAGTTTGATTGTTGTTGTTTGATCGTAGGTGTATTGCTGTTATGTAACAATGTATGGTGCGAACTATTACAATGACGACAACGATTTGTTGAAGGGCAATTAGCCATTTGATGACCTTTAGATAGACAATTAAGACACAGCCGGTGCTGCTTTACGACATCAAAACGTTGCAGAACCTGCAGTGCCTTAAATTGATCGCTGAGCGCTGAGTTTGCGCATAGCACACAAACACCAAACGTAAGACTGAACGATGATGTATGTCCCTTGCTGTGAATGCGATTCTGCTTCGATTGACTCTGGTTCAGTATTGGTCTACTGGATTGCAGAAACTGACAGTGACGCTCCAGTACTTGCACTGAGCCCAAGATGGGATTGTTGAATAATCCAAGGATGCGTTCCATTTATTCCTGGTCTCTTGGTCACATTTCTCCAAAACCACATAAATAAGCATTGCTTGGGATATATCAGCATTGGAACCTAGGGACGAAAGAGAACTGAACAATGCAGACGCATTATCGATTAGCGAACGTAATTGAGTGGCGTGTGATGGATTGACTGAAGGTAACTTGAAAATGGATGATACGGTTTCGGTGAAGATTAGAGCTGGCTTGTCATACCGAGACTTCAACCTTTCTAAGGCCTTGGCGTAGTTCTCATTGGTCACTTGAAATGCTCTCACACATTCCAACGCAGCACCTTTCAAACAGTTGAGCAAATGGTTGAATTTTTCAATGTTTGTTATTTGCTCTCCATTCACGAGTTGATTAAAAGAACAAATGAAAGTTTTATATTCCATATGATTGCCATCGAAGGTGGGCAAGGTCAACCAAGGTAAACGGGTGGGTTGAGAGTGACACGAGCTTGGTGGTGTAGTGGCATCCATGACTGTATTGTTTAAGTCTTCGCCGAGCAAATTCTTAATAGTCATTTTAATGTGCACATAGCTATCCTCTAATTCTGCACGCCCATTATCATTAGCATCCAGAAGTTCGATTTCCGATTGTACAGCTAACGATTGTTTAAAGTATGATTCCAAAATGCCCAAACGGCATTGAAGTTCAGCCTGTGATATTTTGCTGTCATCTCCAGATTGTCCTTCTACCAAGGTTTTAATGCGCGAAATGTTCCTTTTAATGTTTGCCCTCTGGCGTTTATAACCTTCCAATGACTGTGACATATTCGAAGAAAAATGTGCAACGAGGTCGAAACGAGGTTATATATCTTGCTGGAGGTAACGGTTGGTGCCGGATCTAACCTCTGCGTGTTCTAGCAAGAATGACGAATTGTAGTGTGTGTATGTATATGAGTTCCAACGGCATCGATCGCCGCGGCAACTCTTTTACTAGCGAACGAAGTACGAATTTGAATAGGCTACTAAAGGCAGTGACTGAGGCGACGATTGCGAGCAGAAAACTGGCCGTAGTAGTAGCAGCGATGAGTGTGAAGAGTGCAGCGAATTATGGAGATAAAGATGATGGAACGACGAAACGAATTTACAAGCGAGTAGCGAAATTAACGGCGAATGCAGCCAAAACGAACAGCGAAAGTTCTGTACGTCACGTAGGCATCGAACGAGCAAGAAGGGTAGAGCACTTTAACCGTTACTTTCGACTACATGCGACTCTTTGCGAAGTGTGTACAGAGATTTGTTAACCATTTAACAAATCAATGTTAGCTTATTATTATAAGCATTGTAAGCAATTTGAATCCAAGTCGAACAGTTTCATGCTGGTATGTTTATGTGTGCATGGACACAGAGAACCCGCACATGACAAGTTGTTTGCAATCCAAAAATGATTGATAATTTATTTAAAACACTGCCCCACGTTGGGCGCCAAAATGTTTGTTGCACAAAGCTTTTTTTATGCAAACATGAGTCTTCAGGTCTGGGCGGTGTTTTAACTAATTTATTTTTATATTATTTCTTAAATTACAAAAAACTGCGCATACATGCTGATTGGTGCGAAAACGAACTCGAACTGGTTCGTTCACAATTGTATCGATAAGAATATTTACATTCTGGTATTTACATAGGTGAACAAGATTTAGCAGAGATGCTGTACAGAATCGATAATTGACAAGTTAACAGCGAATAAATCAAAAGATCGTTATAATCAAATTAGTTTGACCGAACAGGGGTCGTTGATATTGAGATATTCCCTGAAATTGATCTTAATTCAGATGCATTTCAATCAGCAACCTATAACACACTAAAAGATAAGATGATAACAGCCGGAATGCCTGACCATCAAGTTGTGGACGGCTTCCTCTATCACCATGCCAATTTCGCCTCAGGCAATGCCGAAGCCCATGATAAAAGTTGGAAATTGGTAGTGCCAGTAGAATTACGCACTAAAGGTTATCTAAGCAGCACACAACCAACCATCAGCCTCTCATTGTGACATGGCCAAATGTTTGGAACGAATCCGTCGAAACCTTTTCTGGCCACACATGGTTATAGATGTCCGCGATTATATCCCTAATTGCGAAATCTGCCAAACCTGTAAGCATTGTACGAACACCCTTAAACCACCTATGGCCAGAGATTGTATGTCGATTTTCTTGGGCCATTTCCTCGAACAAGACAGGGTAATATGGGCATCTTAATAATTTTGGACCATTACTCGAAATTCACCTTTTTAAAACCAGTCAAAAGATTCACCTCCCAAATCTTCATCACAATTTTAAAAGAAGATGTCTTTGACTGTTTTGGTGTGCCTCAGGTTATAGTTAGCGATAATGGAAGCCAATTTAAAGGATAGGAACTTGGCAACTTCTTCAACCGATACGGAGTTGAACACATTTTTACCGCGGCCTACTCGCCTCAAGCTAACGCTGCTGAGCGCGTAAATAGATTGATTAACGCTGCCTTGAGATCTTACCTACGCTCCGACCAACGAGATTGGGACAGATATGTAAGTAGCATTAATAGCGCTCTCCGAAATAATATCCATCAATCGATAGGTATATCTCCCTACTTAACAGTCTTCGGACAAAACATGCTTACCCACGGCGATGATTACAAGTTGCTCGCGAACTTGGAATTACTGAGTGAGGGAACGACTAAATTGAATCGAATTGACGAATTTGCAAAGATTCGCGCTGATATCCGAAAACATCTGCAGAAAGCCTATGATACCAATCAACGAACGTATAATTTGCGAACGAAAATTCGTACATTCGAAATCGGCCAGAATGTTATAAAAAGAAATTTTAAACTCAATAATTATGCGAAGAATTTCAACACCAAGCTAGCACCAATTGGGGTTAAGGCTAGAATCAAGCAAAAGCTAGGGAATATCATATACCGACTGGAAGATCTGAAAGGAAAGGAGATAGGAATTTTCCACGCTAAGGACATCTGGTAGATTCCGTCACCCTTTTTCAGCTTTGAGCCGGTGCCCCTATTGCTTCGTTCAATACCTAAGTAAATAAACCCAAGCAGTGGTTAACATAGGTGCCTCGCTGATTTTACCGTGACTGTAATTGCATTAAAAGTCGTCCGCTGGTAATTGCAGATCGAACGTATCTAGTTCGATTACACACTCACTGCAACTCAAAGTAGATCGTTCATATATTAAACGATATAATTAGTTTGATATAATTAGTTCGCAACTCGATGACGCGTTCATTTGAAATAATGCTACGCCCAAAACCGACGCCACTCACCATTTTGTAGAAGTACAGCCTAGAGTTCGGACATATAGACACCAACTTCACAAATATACAGAAAATAAAACAAGTAAGAACGTTGCAGTCGGACGTAACCGACTGCGTAATACTCGTTCACAGTCCACGGAAATTATTATTGTTATTTTGAAAAAAATATAGAATTTGTATATTTCGTAGGGGGGGGGGGGGGGGTGGGCGTGAGAAGGTCACACAAACACTTTCTGCTAAATTTTGTGCCTCTAGCTCCAAAATTGTTGGAGGTATAGTTTTCCCGATTTGCGCGGGTGGGAGTGGACGTGGGCGGTAAATTTGTACCCTTATTTAAAGGAGCTGACCACTAATCTACCTTCAAAATTTGGTGACTCTAGCTCTAATACTTTGGAAGTTATAGCCATTTCCGATTTTTTAAGGCGGGGTGTCTGGGGGGCGTTCTAGTGGGCGTGGCCGGGATATCAAGGTCTCAATCTTTTGGGGAGGTCAGCAGCAATCTACATACCAAGTTTGGTGTCTCTTGTTTTAAAATTGTGTTAGTTATACACGTGTTACCGTTTTGACCTTGTAAATATATCGATTTTAGCGATTACGGAGGCGCAAGGGGGCGTGGTCAGAAGATTTTTCTGTGATGTGTGGGGGACCTTACCCGTAATATATATTCAAAATTTGGTGACTCTAGCTCTAAAACTGTAGGAGATATAGCCACTTCCGATTTTTTTGGGCGGGGCGCTGGGGGGCGTTCTAGTGGGCGTGGGAAGGAAGTCATTTTTTGGAGGCGATCACCAGCTATCTACATACCAAATTTGGTGACTCTAACTTTAATATTGTGGGAAGTATTCAACTTTAATCGATTTGCGATTTGAGTGTATCGACATGTTATCGATTTGCCAGCCTCCCAGTGGGCGAGGTACAAAAATCTTAACACTTTGTCTGAAGCAGATAACTTCAAGTATATATGCCAAGTTTCAAGTCTCTATTTTCAATAGGGTCGAAAAATATTGCGTTCATACGGACAGACGGTCAGACGGACGGACAGCATGACGGACATTGCACAAAACCAATATACTAGTTTCACTTCGTGAACGAGTATAAAAAACACGTGCTGGCCACCCGAGTATAGTCAGATTATAATCCATAACCTACGACATCCTCAAGGCATCCAACAGTGCCAATGGGCTATTGTCATACTGGCTTCTCGGATTGCCAAGTACTTACGGTGATTTTTGCAATTTTAATTGGTAAGGTTACTATTCGACATGTCGCCTGTCTTACAAGTGCTCACAATATGATCTCGCAGTGCATACCTAGTTTGGGATTGGTGACGTGTCCACGTGAACACGTGGGAACTCAGCTACCCAGTTCAAGAGTTTACTCGCGGAGAACTGAATATTGCAGCTCGGCCCACGGATCTCGTTTGTGCTGTTACATCACAGTAACGAACACGCGCATCTGCGCCCCAAAGTACGTAGCAGTCCTACACAAGCACAGCTCAGCTTCGAAGACGGACGTCTACTCCTGGAGCATCGTTTAGACATTGCAGTGCTACCCTGCTACGCTGCGGCCAGTGTTGATGAATCACGAGTGTACCGATCCGAACTGGATTTTGTACACCGCCCCTACCTAAGTCGCACCTGTGCTGCACCCACATACACGTTTCTGCAGCAAGGCGTCAAGGGACTGTAGGATCAAACAAGCTTACAGCTTGATCCCGTCCTATTGCCGGATGCAAATGCTGTAGTAGGGGTCTCTACGTCGGATAAAAAAATCTAGATTTCTTAATTAAATTAGTATCGCCAAGCAAGTTTCCTATTTGTATTGTGTAAATTCTCTTTCTTATAAGTAATTTCCAATCATTATAGTGCGTGAACAGCTTTTCTAACCATATACCTACCTCTATAAAGTAATAAAACTTTCTTAGCTCCGCATGCTCCGACCGTCGTCAGGCCTGCTGACATTGTGGGACATCGCTGGATTAAATTGTGAGTACGGCGTAGCCGCTAGAATACCTACTGGTAGCCATATGGTAAATTTGAAGCTGTCTACGTCCCCCCTCTGATTCTTGCTTGTAGATATACTCAAACTTGCTTGCCGCATCCCCATACCACGTAGTTGATTTTCTTATATTAAGTAACGTAGGCAGTGATTAATACGCCACTAACAGGGCACCTTACCTATGTTTACTAGATTGTTGATTTGGGTGGAGCCATGACTAGTCTTGAGCTCTGCAAGGTAGGGAGGGTAACGAGGAGGACAACAATATCACAGTTCTCCATTTTACACATGAGCTACTCGTGACTTGGAGCATAACAGCTGACAGATGCTGTCGAAAAATTATGTAAATGCAAGCTCCATACGCTTCGATGCTGGCGTCGAAGAAACCATGCAGTTCTACCTCTGCCGAAGGTTTTAATACAAGACGAGGGAATTTAAAAAGCGCACCGTCTCAAAACTGCTACAGAGACCATGCCAAACCGATGCTAATGACGATGGCAGGCTATCGTCCCAATCGAACTTTTCCTTCCAGATCTGCTGCATGAGGATCGTAACCTTCTGTATTACCAGTCCTATAAGTCAAAGTGGGTCGTATAAACGGGCTGTAGTATATTGGCTGAATGAACGAGAAGGAAACAACAGTTGATCCGAGGCTGAATCCCAAGCAAGTCCAAGCATTTTGGTTATGTCGCTCCCATCATCAAACTTAACAAAAGATTCCATAGATCACCATTTCTGCAGCTTAAAACCTCTGTTCGCCAAAATGCCAGACGTCTGATTAAGAATTTCGATTGCCTCTTGAATCGAATCCCCCCAGAAATGAGATCGTCCACAAAGAAATCACGCCTTGGGATCCGAGATCCAACGAGAAACGCATTTTGTTTATCCATAGATAGTTGATGCATGGCACGAACAGAAAAAAATGATGCTGGCTTTGTGCTTTATGTAACTGTATTCAATTTAAAAATCTTTATATCATCTTTAGGCGAGTATCGCCACAAAATGCATTGGAGAATGTCATCCGGTGTTCCTACCTCACCTGTTACAGGTAATATACGAAAATTAAGGAGGATATGAAATAATGAGCTTTGAATGAATATTCTAATGCCGTGGCTGTGGAACTGTCAAACACGACTCTCAACTTTGTCGTAGAACAGTCCTCTTTAATCACACAATGGTGCGGCAGAAAATATTTGCAGAGTCCCAGGGATTCTAGAGCGACAGTCGACATATGACCAAGATCTTAATATTCCTTTAAAAATTGTAAATATTGAACCTTGAGATCGGGACGAGTTTTTAGTTTTCTTTCAAAACCCAGAAAATGATGAAATGCTTGTTGATAACAGTTCACTAGAAGCTCCAAACTTCGCTTAACTGGTAAACGCACCGAGTATTGCCCACTAGGCAATCTGGAGAATGTCATAACAAAATGTTCTTCACAGTCATTTTCTTCCTTCGAGTTAGTGGGTATAGTATCCAAGCAGCCGCCTACCTCCCACAATCGTCGCACTATCTCCTCTGTGAGACTTTAAAATTTTGTTTTAAAATCGGCAGTAGTCTGGTTTGCAATCAAGGTGGAGCCACCAAACTGAGGTCCACCTTCTGGCGCTACTCAACCAAGTCTAGTATTCTGAATGAGAATTTCGTAAAGTCGGCTAGCTCCTAGCAGCAAGTCCACGTATTGGGGCGTAAAGAACAATGGATCTGCAAGTCTTATGTTGGCGGGAATGTTCCAATTTGCGGTATTAATTGCGAAATTTGGTTGGATATCATTTATGTTGGGTGCTACAACAGCGGTAAACCAGAGCCATTGTGATGATTTGTTCTTTCGTAATTGAAGTTTCTGAGGGGGCCGAGAAGTTATCATGTGAAGCTGAGAGCCAGAATCCACAACGGTACCACACGGTTTTAATGTGCCTGGTTGATTTTTAACAAGCACCATATCAGTGGCTAACAGGACAACATCTTTGCTGAGGTACTGGGCAACAAGAGAGGTGGATGCAGATGGTGACGAATTAGAATAACTGGAATGGGAATCGACAGCTGCCGTAAGCTGTCCCGAAGGCGAGGGAGAATTGTTTAGGCGCAGCATCGAATAATGATTGGCACCACATGTCCTTCAACATCCAGCATAATCGCAATTGATGACCTATCTTTAAACAATTCAAGCATAATGCAAGACGCTTAGCTTCCCTTAGTCGTGGAGCAGGGCTAAGTTGCCAAACCGAGAACATTTGTATATAAGAGGGACAGGTATATCACACAAAACGCAGACAGGGGCAGCATTGTTAGTGTCGATAAATGTCGATCTACTTGCGTTAGCTGTTTTGTTTTTGATGACTTGAGTGTGTGGGGTATAGCTTGCGCAGCATTGCTAAATTTACGGTTTCCAATATCCGGCATCTCTGCTCCAAAAACTTGGCCATGTGTTCCCACGATGGTATCAAGCTGGCGAAGGACGAACCCTCTAGCTGTTTAAGCTAATAACATAACCCATAGAGTTAAGTTTTTTTTCCTAACTCTTGGAAAGAATTATTTATTATTATTTAATGTTCAGAGTTATAGAGGCGTTGACTGCTATTCCTAAGATTTTTGAGAACTAAATAACTTCTTAACTACAACATCTTTGTAAATCTATGATGTCACCCTGCCAGCACGGGCTTATGAAATATATATCTACGACAACTTATTGGAATTCACGTCTTCTGTTAATAAAGGATTCCAAAATATAATAAATAAAAATTATAAAAATGCAAACTGATGTTATTTACACTGATTTCAATAAGGGGTTTGACACTGCTTATCATTCCCTTTTACTCCATAACTTAATCTTCTGGGATTTCCAAATAACTTAATTCTTTCAAGAACCAAAAAAGTTGACTTTAATGGTCTTGTCTCTAAACCTGTTCAAGTCACATCCGGAGTACCACATGGAAGTCACCTTGGTCCGTTGTTATTCACTTTGTTCATAAGTGACCTTTTTTCTTTTATAAACCACTCCCGCGAAAGTTTGCAATCCGACCTTGACAGTTTCCAAACCTGGAAACAAGTAAATTTAATAAATCTAAATAACAGTAAATGTAAATTAATGTCGTTTTATTGACGAACTTCCTTTTTTAACAATTATTTTCTTAACGGTAAACCTGTTGAGCGAATTGAGTCCGTTAACGATTTGGGTATTCCTCTTGATTGGTTGATCAGGATAGAATTGAATCTGTACAAAAGCAATTTCTTTGTGCCCTAAGGGGTCTGAACTCGAATCCTACTTCCCACACGCCCTCTTACATTAGTAGGAAATTACTAATAATTTTTCCCTCTCTTTCTAATCGTAAAACGATGTTTGGTGTAATCTTCTTGCACAATCTACTCACTATGGCAAAATTGATTCCACGGAATTAATCAGCCAAATTAGTTGTCCAAGCAAAGATACTAAACATCTCACGGCACATTTTGCGGCGCGCCCCTCGGTCGGTTAGGTGGGAGGTGGATGGCTTGCCTTGCTTGGTATCGTTGGTCCACTTGAATGTACTGTTCGTTAGTACATCTACGTCCAATGGAATTCTGAAAGGCGCCTCAAATGAGCAGGCGACGGAAGTGGAAAGCGGCGTCAACTCTTTGGTGCTTTTGCGATTACACCAGCTCTCCAAGGCTTTTGAGAAGTTTGCAGCAAAAGTAGCGGCAAAATACGACTAACTTCTTCGTTTGACGAAATTCGTGTCTCGTTTGTTTGATCAGGAACGGAGCTTACAATAATATTATTGTAAATATCGCCCCACCAGAAACATACAAACGGATAAGTGGATGGCGATGAGAAAACGTTTGAAGATCCGACCAACTTCGAAGGAGACGCCACCGCCACCTCAGTGAATTTCGCAAGAGTAACCATCGTCACACTAGTCGCCCCATCCCAAGCGTTATGTACACGGGAGCAGCAATAGCCGAGTCCGCTAAAGGAGTCCGCGATGCCGCGATTGTTGTCCCCGTGGTCGGACGCGAGTTTCGAATATATGGAGCAGTCGGGAGACAACGAGGAGCTGATCTACCTGTGGGGCTAATCCGACGTGTCATTAGACTTGGAGTCGGTCACGGAGACGTGAGACTGCCGACCCCAAGGATATCATCGGAAATCAACGAACGAAGAACCGGACACCGGATCTAACGCGGAGCGCAACGTACACCAACCCCGACGTAGGTAAGCGCCTGACCCTTGGCACGTGGCAAGAAAGTCGCGGTTTCTTCTCTCATTTTTTTACCATGGTCCCCGCAGTCGCGTGCGTTGGCCGTTGGCAGCCAGGGCAGTAGCGCGTCCTTCACATAGTTAACAAGAACAAAATAAACCTTTAAGTATTAGTGTTAAGCGCGAATTGAATCGGTTGCTAGTTCGTAAGGCAAGATCCCAAGATTAGTACAGCCCAAATTGGCTGGGGCATTGATTTTAAGCCACTTATTTCTTATAATGTTTAACTTACAATTGAGTTAAGTAAAATGGGCACATGTGAGCCTGCGAGAAAAGCTTTTGCTGCGAGCTAGATCCCACCATAATGATCGAAGCTTGTGGTGAAATGAAAAGCCGAAGCTTGAAAATTGGTCGCGTGCCAAACAAGAGGCGTGTCAGAGAAAGAACTTTGAAGCGATTGGAGTAACCGGTTAAAAACAGTGAACGGAGAACTTTGAAGCGATCGGACGTGCAAGCGGTAGAAAAAGTGAACGGAGGATAGTACAAGAACTATAAAGCGTGCCTAGGATACAAAATTGTCATGAAGAAGCTCAGGGCGAAAAGCAATCTTCCAGACATAAACCAAGAAGAAATGAACAACATTGTTCATACACTTTTCCCCACACATGCAATCAGGCGCGCATGTATCACGCGAGAGATAAATGTTGACACAGAGGATCTCTTCACAGAGGAAAATCGATTCCGAATCCCGGGGTACCTTATGCGAATAATACACAGCTATCTCGAAAGTCGACAGCTGATATACCAGACCGAAGCAGGTCAAAGATGTATCCAAACAACTGCAGGAGCTGCGCAGAGATCCATTCTAGGACCAATACTCTGGAACATAAACTACGACGAGATTCTTCGCATGGAAATGCCTGACGACACATTTCTAGTCGGATATGCAGATGACATAGTGGTGGTCATTACAGCACGGAACCTTGAGCACCCGCAACGTAAACTCACCTAGGTGATGATTCGTGCTAAAGATTGGCTAGACTCTCACGGACTTCAGCTAGCAATGCAGAAAACTGAGTTACTGTCACCAGACGACAAATACCAACTGAGGTGGATATGAGAATAAATGGAAGCACAATTAGGACGCAGAATGCTATCAAGTACCTGGGAGTTTGGCATGATACAAAGCTCACCTACAGCAAGCAACTTGAGCAAGCAAAATCCAAAGCAGCCAGAGCGACAGAATCACTCAGTAGGCTCATGGCAAATGTGGGTGGACCAATGCAATGCAGACGCAAGCTACTAATGGAAGTAGTTAATGCAATCCTGATGTATGGCTGCGAAATCTGGGCAGACACGCGAAAAGCGAACTGCAGAGTGAAGCATTTAGCTGCAGTACAAAGAACGACTGCCCTCAGAATAATTAGTGCATACCGTACGGTATCTGGAGCGGCAGCACTCGTCATCGCAGGGGTGACACCGATTGATCTGGCTGCTAGTGAACGGAAAAAAATGTACGACCTGCGCGAAGACAAACAGCGGAAGTCTGTAAACAAGAAACAGTGGACACGTGACAACAAAGATGGACAAATGAACGCACTGGAAGATGGACCGCTAAACTCATTCCTCACATACAATCATGAGTAGAGAGGAAACACGGAAACGTGGACTACTACGTCACACAGATGATAACTGGAGATGGCTACTTTAGCTCTTTCCTGCACTCAATCGGGAAAAGCGAATATAGAAGCTGCGTGTATGCTGACGCCGAAAATGATAGTATAGAGCATACTATCTTTCACTGTGAACGATGGTCCCAAAAACGTAGTGAAGTAACTATTAAAATTGGAGTTTTAACGCCCGAGAACATCATAAACACAATGATAAACTGCGAAGAAAACTGGAAGCTTGTGGCGACGTTTGGAGGCGAAATCCTGCGTTTAAAAAATCAGGATTTGGACGCAAGATAAAGAAACAGACAAAAGAGGCAGCCTGGACGCAGGGTTAGCGATGAGAGCGTGAGGGGCCCCACTTCGAAGTAATGCGAAAGCAATTCCGAAGTGGAGATAGGTCCATGTGAGGGGGGGTTTTAGTGGCTGGCAGTCCTACATACCTGTGCGACGGCAGATCGAGAGATGCATAATGCATTTCCCCTCCTCAGCCCAAAAAAAAAAAAAAAAACCCGCTATTGCTCTCGAATTTCACGCTGACCATAGCTCCTCGTTGTTGACTGTATACCTCCATAGCTTGTCACAGCTGATGGCGGTGTTGATCGGTCATTTTATATTCGCTGGCCCTCTGACATCGTAACGCCCATTGCGCTTTACTTTGGTTACTTCGTATGGACCTAGGTATTCACTTGCAATCTTCCTGGTCGCCTCGATCTTCTTGAAATCGCCCTCTAGCTTCTTCTTGGCCGTCACAGCGGCGGTCCGCTGCTTGCGCTCCTCATTCAGTTCGGCCGCCAGGCCGCTTGTCGCATCTTCAGTTTCGCCCACAGCAATACGACTTGGCGAATGCCGATATGGTACTAATTTTCCATCCGGTACAATATTGAGCTTGATCGGGCACTGCGTAACTTCTTCCACTGGCTTATAATTCTGAAATATATCCTGCACCATATTCTCGAACTGTGAAAGGATATCGCCATCATTATTTGTCTCGACAATGTTGTAAACACTTATCTGATTTGTGCACTGAGTTTTCTCGCCCCTCAGTGGAGACTCAAATCCGGCGTCCGTCACTGTAAGTTTAAATTTGCTTGCAAAGTCGTATCCAAGTAGTGCCTCGCATTCTATGGCCCGATCGGCCACAACGATGAATTTCATCTCTACCTGCATGTCGTCAATCGCTACATTTGCTGTATATTGTCCCAACGGATGTGTGATATTGCTGCCCAAGCCGCGCAATATTGGCACGCCCTTTTGCAACACGCCGTCTTAGATTTTGCTAAACACCGAAATCTTTAGCAACGTTACGTCAGCTCCCATGTCCAATAGCCCCTTCACTTCAAGGTCACCAACTTTAAGCACCTTCAGCCGCTTCGCATTGTACACCACGCCCACCGTCTGCTTCCTGCAGTCCTTACCTTTGTGACCATCTTCGTTGTACTGAAAACACTTAATATCCATCGTTCAGTTGCTACGCAAATGATCTGTCGACCCACATTTGAAGCAACGCATCTCCATCTCAAATTTGTGTTGTTCCTGTTGTTGGCCTTCGCTTCGCGCTTTCCTTTCTTTCTTTTGAAAGCCTTTTTTCTATTTATTTGTTAATCCCTCCGTTTCAATCACGCTTTCAGACAAGTACAAAATAACGGATAACTGACTCAGTGTCAATAACTCCGCGCGATGCAATGCGTTTCAATTGCAACATATATTCATGGTAACTTTCCTCCTTTATCTTAGCACGATTTTCCAAATCTTTATGCACAGCAGCTTTACACATATATTCACACTGAAACTCTTTCTTCAACAAACTACGCATTTCGTCATATTCGTTAACGGAAACGGGTATAGCATGTTTATAGCAGTTTTGCTGTGCGTCTTATTTTTCCCCGCGCCTGCACGTATTTCTGTTTCTCATTTAAGCCATAAGCATTGGCATTCATTTCAAAATTATTGAACCATTGCTCCACCGGTATATTCTCAAAATCCGGTATTATCTTTGAGATATTCTTCACCGCCACTTTTGAATCCTTCTTATCATGCATGTCTGCATGAACCTTGAGCGTTAATAATTGAATGAGCTGTCGCAACATAAAGTTATTTTTTTCTATTTTATTGTTGCAATTGTCGTTCCTTGCTGTTTCTTCTCTACATGTCTCCTTTTGTCTATTTTCCTGACTTTCTGTCAGCGTAATTTATGTGTCTGCGTATTTTTCCATTTCGGCGCGTCTGCCTAATGTCTGCCTCTTTATTAGATTTCCGTTATTTTTCGCGAATTTTGTCTGTATACCCAAGCTCGCTTAATCACCGAATTTCGTTTGTGATGAAATTCTACTGACGATTTTTGTCCGATTCTGTCCGTATACCCAAAACTTGCAAGTCCACCGGATTTCCTCTGTGATGAAATTCTACTCACGATTTTTCAGCGCTTCTGTCTGTAGACTCCAAAACTCGCAAATCCACCGAATTTCTTCCTTTAACAATTAACAAGACTGTTTATTAATATATTATTACGATTAGGTTTACGAGTTTATAAATATTATTATAAGTCGATCCCGCTATTGCTCTCAAATTTCATGCTGCGACCGCTGATCCCACACACGACTTGCCTCCTTTCTTGCTACTCGTTGACTCTCTTCTGTAAAGCGCAACTGCTGTTAACAGCCACCGCTGTTAACATGTGTTCGACTGTTGCTAAGCACTACTGCCAACCTTTCTACATATAAGCTGTGAAAGAATTACAAGTGGTGTCCGAGGAAAGTCTAGGCATAAGAATTGTTTACGGGGCGGAACAACAGCTTAAGTCGGAACTGAAGGGGAAGAAAGGACAGCCTGAATGCTGTTAGAAAGGGCTAGAATGTGCGACGGTCATATTCTCACACAACCAGTAATTAACAAATTGCAGTGGTGCAGAATTATCAACCTGCTTGAAATTGCAAGATTTTGTGCAGTACGACATATTGACCACAGGAGTCAAACTATTTCAAATTATGTGCGATAAGCGCAAAGCAGACAAATAACGGCAGACGAGAATAGCGCAGGTAAACGGTGAAAACAAAAGAAGTTTTACACAAACAATTCTAGTAAGGGCAACAAGCAACAAGGTTTGCGTGAGAGTGATTGACAAGAAAACACTCACACAAACAGTGCAATGTACAGCGCCAAATAGAGATAATCAAAGCAGACACTAATAACAATACAGCACTGACACCGCGGTAGTTAAATTTAATATATTTATTAAAAAGACTTACAATGCACAACTTTTAAAATAAAGCACAATATAAAGTGAAATGCGGAATAAAAGGCAGTTTATTAACGCAAAGATAAAACAAGTTTTGGAGCACAAATGAAACACGTCAATCACTCTCAAGCTGAGAACTCTCTCTAAAATGATCAGAACAACAATTGAGAAGACTTCAGTCCGAAGCACCCGACTTGGGGATACCCTTGCATTCATACACACATACTATGAGTCACACAAACACATACACACGTAAACGCAGGCTACATGCAGCGAACAGCTGCTGCGCTTGGCCCCCACTATGGAAACTAAATTCGTGTAGAACTTCTAAACTAAGAATATGATCTTAAAGAAATTTTCAGGGTAATAGTATTTTAGTAGTATTTGAATTGTGTTGTTATACTCGTTCACGCAGTGAAACTAGTATATTGGTTTTGTGCAATGTCCGTCATGCTGTCCGTCTGACCGTCTGTCCGTATGAACGCAATATTTTTCGGCGCTATTGAATATAGAGACTTGAAGCTTGGAATATATACAATATATACAGATTATATACGGACAAAGTGTTACGATTTTTGTGCCACGCCCACTGGGAGGCTGGCAAACATACATGTCCATACACCTCAAATCGCAAATCGATTAAAGTTGAATATTTCCCACAATATTAAAGTTCGAGTGACCAAATTTGGTATGTAGATTGCTGGTGATCTTCCCTAAAAAATGCAAAACTTGCAAATCCACCGGATTTCCTCTGTGATGAAATTCTACTCACGATTTTTCAGCGCTTCTGTCTGTAGACTCCAAAACTCGCAAATCCACCGAATTTCTTCCTTTAACAATTAACAAGACTGTTTATTAATATATTATTACGATTAGGTTTACGAGTTTATAAATATTATTATAAGTCGATCCCGCTATTGCTCTCAAATTTCATGCTGCGACCGCTGATCCCACACACGACTTGCCTCCTTTCTTGCTACTCGTTGACTCTCTTCTGTAAAGCGCAACTGCTGTTAACAGCCACCGCTGTTAACATGTGTTCGACTGTTGCTAAGCACTACTGCCAACCTTTCTACATATAAGCTGTGAAAGAATTACAAGTGGTGTCCGAGGAAAGTCTAGGCATAAGAATTGTTTACGGGGCGGAACAACAGCTTAAGTCGGAACTGAAGGGGAAGAAAGGACAGCCTGAATGCTGTTAGAAAGGGCTAGAATGTGCGACGGTCATATTCTCACACAACCAGTAATTAACAAATTGCAGTGGTGCAGAATTATCAACCTGCTTGAAATTGCAAGATTTTGTGCAGTACGACATATTGACCACAGGAGTCAAACTATTTCAAATTATGTGCGATAAGCGCAAAGCAGACAAATAACGGCAGACGAGAATAGCGCAGGTAAACGGTGAAAATAAAAGAAGTTTTACACAAACAATTCTAGTAAGGGCAACAAGCAACAAGGTTTGCGTGAGAGTGATTGACAAGAAAACACTCACACAAACAGTGCAATGTACAGCGCCAAATAGAGATAATCAAAGCAGACACTAATAACAATACAGCACTGACACCGCGGTAGTTAAATTTAATATATTTATTAAAAAGACTTACAATGCACAACTTTTAAAATAAAGCACAATATAAAATGAAATGCGGAATAAAAGGCAGTTTATTAACGCAAAGATAAAACAAGTTTTGGAGCACAAATGAAACACGTCAATCACTCTCAAGCTGAGAACTCTCTCTAAAATGATCAGAACAACAATTGAGAAGACTTCAGTCCGAAGCACCCGACTTGGGGATACCCTTGCATTCATACACACATACTATGAGTCACACAAACACATACACACGTAAACGCAGGCTACATGCAGCGAACAGCTGCTGCGCTTGGCCCCCACTATGGAAACTAAATTCGTGTAGAACTTCTAAACTAAGAATATGATCTTAAAGAAATTTTCAGGGTAATAGTATTTTAGTAGTATTTGAATTGTGTTGTTATACTCGTTCACGCAGTGAAACTAGTATATTGGTTTTGTGCAATGTCCGTCATGCTGTCCGTCTGACCGTCTGTCCGTATGAACGCAATATTTTTCGGCGCTATTGAATATAGAGACTTGAAGCTTGGAATATATACAATATATACAGATTATATACGGACAAAGTGTTACGATTTTTGTGCCACGCCCACTGGGAGGCTGGCAAACATACATGTCCATACACCTCAAATCGCAAATCGATTAAAGTTGAATATTTCCCACAATATTAAAGTTCGAGTGACCAAATTTGGTATGTAGATTGCTGGTGATCTTCCCTAAAAAATGCAAAACTTGCAAATCCACCGGATTTCCTCTGTGATGAAATTCTACTCACGATTTTTCAGCGCTTCTGTCTGTAGACTCCAAAACTCGCAAATCCACCGAATTTCTTCCTTTAACAATTAACAAGACTGTTTATTAATATATTATTACGATTAGGTTTACGAGTTTATAAATATTATTATAAGTCGATCCCGCTATTGCTCTCAAATTTCATGCTGCGACCGCTGATCCCACACACGACTTGCCTCCTTTCTTGCTACTCGTTGACTCTCTTCTGTAAAGCGCAACTGCTGTTAACAGCCACCGCTGTTAACATGTGTTCGACTGTTGCTAAGCACTACTGCCAACCTTTCTACATATAAGCTGTGAAAGAATTACAAGTGGTGTCCGAGGAAAGTCTAGGCATAAGAATTGTTTACGGGGCGGAACAACAGCTTAAGTCGGAACTGAAGGGGAAGAAAGGACAGCCTGAATGCTGTTAGAAAGGGCTAGAATGTGCGACGGTCATATTCTCACACAACCAGTAATTAACAAATTGCAGTGGTGCAGAATTATCAACCTGCTTGAAATTGCAAGATTTTGTGCAGTACGACATATTGACCACAGGAGTCAAACTATTTCAAATTATGTGCGATAAGCGCAAAGCAGACAAATAACGGCAGACGAGAATAGCGCAGGTAAACGGTGAAAATAAAAGAAGTTTTACACAAACAATTCTAGTAAGGGCAACAAGCAACAAGGTTTGCGTGAGAGTGATTGACAAGAAAACACTCACACAAACAGTGCAATGTACAGCGCCAAATAGAGATAATCAAAGCAGACACTAATAACAATACAGCACTGACACCGCGGTAGTTAAATTTAATATATTTATTAAAAAGACTTACAATGCACAACTTTTAAAATAAAGCACAATATAAAATGAAATGCGGAATAAAAGGCAGTTTATTAACGCAAAGATAAAACAAGTTTTGGAGCACAAATGAAACACGTCAATCACTCTCAAGCTGAGAACTCTCTCTAAAATGATCAGAACAACAATTGAGAAGACTTCAGTCCGAAGCACCCGACTTGGGGATACCCTTGCATTCATACACACATACTATGAGTCACACAAACACATACACACGTAAACGCAGGCTACATGCAGCGAACAGCTGCTGCGCTTGGCCCCCACTATGGAAACTAAATTCGTGTAGAACTTCTAAACTAAGAATATGATCTTAAAGAAATTTTCAGGGTAATAGTATTGTAGTAGTATTTGAATTGTGTTGTTATACTCGTTCACGCAGTGAAACTAGTATATTGGTTTTGTGCAATGTCCGTCATGCTGTCCATTGACCGTCTGTCCGTATGAACGCAATATTTTTCGGCGCTATTGAATATAGAGACTTGAAGCTTGGAATATATACAATATATACAGATTATATACGGACAAAGTGTTACGATTTTTGTGCCACGCCCACTGGGAGGCTGGCAAACATACATGTCCATACACCTCAAATCGCAAATCGATTAAAGTTGAATATTTCCCACAATATTAAAGTTCGAGTGACCAAATTTGGTATGTAGATTGCTGGTGATCTTCCCCAAAAAATGCCGGCTTGATATTCCGGCCACGCCCACTAGAACACCCCCCAGTGCCCTCGCCCCAAAAAATCGGAAATGGCTATATCTCCCACAGTTTTAGAGCTAGAGTCACCATTTTGAATATATATTACTGGTAAGGTCCCCTAAACATTACAGAAAACATTTTCTGGCCACGCCCCCTTCCGCCTCCGTGATCGCTAAAATCGGTATATTTGCAAGCTCAAAACGGTAACACGTGTATAATTTGCACAATTTTAAAGCTAGAGACACTTGGTGTGTCGATTGCTGGTGACCTTCTCAAAAGATTGAAACCTTGATATCCCAGCGACGCCTACCGGAACGCACCCCAGCGCCCCCGCCTTAAAAAATCGGAAATAACAATATCTTCCAAAGTTTAAGAGCTAGAGTCACCAAATTTGAAAGGTAGATTTGTAGTCAGCTCCTTTAAATAAGGGTACACAAATTTAACACCCACGCGCACCCCCGCCGTCTCCCGCTCCCGCAAAGTGCGAAAGCCCATATCTCCCACATTTTTAGATCTAGAGTCGATTCGTAAAAATATTTCCCGGCCACGCCCACTACCGCCCCGCAAATTGCGAAGAGTTATATTTCCCACAATTTTGGAGCTAGAGTCAGAAAATGTAGCAAACAGTGTTTGAGTGGCCTTCTCTTAAGATCGAGCGGAAAAATATTGGCCACACTCACCCCCGCCCCTACGAAATATGAAAATTCTATATTTTTGAAAATAACAATAATAATTTCCGTGTGCTGTGAACGAGTATTAAGCAGTCGGTTACGTCCGATTGCAACGTTCTTACTTGTTCTTTTAAGATTTTTGCATATATGGGGTTAATAGGGGGAGGTATTTAATGTTCTTTACCTGCGTATTCTCTACGCAAACATTTTGAATTTAATTTGGTTATCCTAGCTCTTATAGTTTCTAAGAATGCCAAAAAAAAAACCGAGTGACAAAACCCATAATTATCGATAATAAGAAAACGAGATAAGTTATCAGTGATTTGAAATAAAATGGACCTGCGTATGGTATACACGAACTTAAAAAGTGCACGTTCAGATTTCTAGTTTCTATAGTTTCCGATCATACAAGCAGCCGGACAGAATGAGATCAACTCGGCTAGTGATGCTGATCAAGAATATATATTCTTTATGGGGTCGGAGACGCCTCCTTCTGCCTGTTACATATATTTGCACAAAACTATTATAATCAGGGCATAATTTTCCCGTATTCAAAGGGTTCAGTGTATAAAAAAAGAGAAGGAAAGAAGAATGAAAAGCGCTGTTGAAGACGTGGAATATAGAAGGAAAAGGGAGGTAAGGATGTGAGTGAATTTTTCGCGCTTTTATTATAACTAACCCAAGATATTTGTAAAATCTAGGCCAATACAATAAAACAGAAAAAGGACTTACAATAAAGAGAGAGAATATTTGTTTTTGTCGGTTCTTTTGCCTGGCACACGTGCAGGCACAAGCGACCGAGTATTTAGACCTGGCACTTGGACATTCTTATGTGTGAGTGGGGATGCACCCCGTCTCGTAGACTCCTACCTCGCATAACAACACGCATGTGTGTATGCTAAAAGTATCGAGGTCTTGAAATGATTATTAGAGTCACCAAATTGTACGTAGATTGCTGTTGATCGCCTCCAAAAAATGAGGCCTTGATTTCCTGGCCACGCACACTAAAACGCCTCCGCCTTAAAAAAAAAAATCGGAAATGGCTATATCTCCCACAGTTTTAGAACTACACAGAGAGAAAAAAGTCTGAATAAAATTAAGTTAGAATGAACACGAATTAAGTTTTCAACATCCTTGAAAACCATACTTGATATAAGTCAGAATTACTGGGAATCAGCACGGTAATTCTTAAACTAACTACAAAAGAATCTTGAAACAAGTAAACTTTGCGATTTACTAGAAATAAGTACGAAATTTCTAGATATAAGTTTGGATCTCGACGTCGACCCCAATTAAAAATTGTACAATTTTTTTTTACATTTTTTTTTACTGTTCTGTGTTTTAAAAACACCTTTTATAGAACATTTTATATTTAAAAAATGTTCTAGAACATTTTAAATTTAAAAAATGTTCTATATACGCTGGTAGCTTAAAACACCATTTCACAGCAACAAGTTTAAAAAATCTTAAATCAAGATTTGAAATCTTAGATCAAGATATTAAATTCTTAGATCAAGATATAATAATCTCAAATCAAGATTTGAAGTTTTAAACTACGCGTCCACTAATAATAAAAAATACATATATGCATGAGTCACCAAATTTTAATGGTAGATTAGCGGTCAGCTTCTTTAAATAAGGGTACAAAAATTTACCGCCGACGCCCAACCCCACGCCCGCAAAATACGAAAACCTATATCTCCGACGTTTTTAGACCTTATGTTACCAAATTTTAAAGTTTCTCCCACTATTTTTATAATAAGAGTCACCAAATTTTTAAAGTAGATGGCTGGTACTTGGTGACTCCAGCTTTAAGATTGTAAGAATTATGCGCATGTTACCGTTTTGAGCTATTTTAGCGATATCGGAGGCGGAAGGGGGTGTGGCCGAAAAATGTTCTGTAATGTTTAGGAGACCTTACTAGTTATATATATTCCAAATATGGAGCTCTAAAACCGTGGCATATATAGTGGGTGTTGCCGCGAAATCAAGGCCGCATTTTTTGGAGGAGATCACCAGCTCTATCTACATACCAATTTTTGTGACTCTTACTTTAATATTCACCTTTAATCTATTTGCGATTTGAGTTGTATCGACATGTCATCAAATTGCCAGCCTCCCAGTGGCAATGGTACAAAAATCTTAACTCTTTGTCTTTATCTATCAAGTCTCTATCTTAAATAACGCAGACACCGTCAATGCACAATTTGACGGCAACAAATTCCGTATCTAAGATTTACACCAGGAGGCGAAAGTGAAATCGGAGACCAATTCTTTAATGATCAAGTGGTTTGGCCAGAATTCTTTACAGCAAATTTTGCGGAAAAAATTCGGCCAGAACACTTATTTTAAATGAGGAAATTTCCCAAATCTACGAAGATTTGAATTTTTTCACCGTAGTATTGGCTTTCAGTTTGGCCTGATGTAGTACCAGGGGTAAGCTTCGAAACAAGATTTGCTTTTTTTTTGTGAAAGACCTGCAAGGGTCACATTTGGAACATTAGCAGTAGCTTCTAAAGGAGCAATAGTCTTGGATAATTGATCGTTTGATTAGGTTGGTTTATTAGCACTAGAAAGTAGATCAGTGTCAACAGTGCTCATAACTACAGAATCAGAAATGGGTTCGGGAGCAGAAGAAGCAACATCCATGGGAACTATTTGGTTTGGTCACTTCTGTCTTTGATGTGGGAAGAGGGGGATGAAAAATGAATTAGGTGTAAGTTAGGAACGGATGTAGTGGGCAATTCTGCAGGGGCAGAAAGTTCATTCGGACCAATAGACAACCTAAAATTGGCTTTTTTACGCCTTGGAGATTCGTTCAAAAGCTTCATAACTTTGAACTTATTATCCAGAGCGGAGAAACCGTCGAACAGTATTTTAAACTGGCGGAATATATCCCCAAATCCCCTCTTAGTCTGCCTCATAAATCCCATCATGTCTCTTTCAACATCCCTGCAGGATTCGCAAGCTCACTTTAAACCTGATTTAAAATCAATTAGGTCGAAAATCTGCCGTTGAAGCCAGCACATTTTTCGTGCGACATATCACACAGCCAGCAGCAAACAAAACCCATCTTAATGTTTGCACGCACGTGGCAATCTTTTTTATAACAGACAAACATTTTAGATTGTTAATCAGAAAAAATAAATTTAAGGTAGAGAGATAAAACAAAAATAAACTGCTCAAATCAAAGTTTTGAAAGAAGAGAAAAAAATTAAGCACAGTAGAGCTAATTCCAAATTGATGCTGATTTGTACTTACAAACAACAACAAAAGTTGGAAAAACAAAAAAACCGACCAACACCAACAGACAATATTAATGTAAGCGCGGAGAGAGTAATTTGACCGTTGTAGAACGCGGAATGATAACAAAAATGTGAGAGGGAAAATGCAAAAACAAACTTTAGCTGCCGGCAGTGCAACTGCACAGGGCCACCAGTATGCTTGCGCTGCAGTTTGTTGTTGTATTTTAACAGAAATTATGCAAATGTATTTAAAAGTTTGCCAAATCAAACAACCAAATCACACAACCGAATGAATTACACCGTTGCTAAAAAAAAAATAAATTGAAAAAAACACGTCCGATGCGAATGCGATTTTTATTATCTGAGAATCTGAAAGTAAACACCTAAAATCACATACTCTTGTCCATAGTAAACTGAAAATACTCAATAAAAACAAAATAGACCTAAACTCAAACCTCCACAAAAAAAAAAAAAAAAATTAGAACTATTTCTGTCTCCATTATAGTTAATATTAATTTTTATACAAGTAAGCAATTTCCGGTTTTGGCGTTTAAACTCAAAATATTTTATTTGCTCAACCAGTAGAGAACTGTTTGAGAATTAGAGTGCGTGTGCATGTGCAGGAGCCAAAGAGCCAGAGCCATCGACGCCATTTGCAAAAAAGAAAAGCATGAAAATGATGAAGCAGACGATGATCCAAAAGGAGGATCAACCACTTCCAGGATTATGCAAGCATTATGCATATAATAATGGAACAGATATGATATGTTTATGATAATGCGCAAGCAGCAGAAATCAGACAACTGAAGGAGGTTATGCTTGCAGTGCGTCACAAGGAGTCCACTAGTCCTCAGATTTGGCAGATTTGGCGCGGGCAGCGCACATGTACAGGCTGGCGCTCTTGGAATGGACACTGATCTTGTATTGGCAAACGGCGTTCATGGATACAGCGGAACCTACCGAGGCACCACAACGACATCTGCTGCTGAGCAAGACAGCACAAATGATTCCCGTACAGCACTGGGAGGCACTTGCGGACTTTAGACACAGGGTGGCACGCTTACCACAGACATTGGTCTGGGGTTAGCAAACGGCCCTAATCATCTTAAAAATGCACACGAGGCTAGCGTTACAGTCTCTGACGGTATGAAGACATCCGAGGAAGATTGGAAGACGACAGGAGGGATCAATTTTAATACTAATTAATTACTTATTAAAAACTGATATGGTAGACATTATTATGGGCTAGAAAATAATAACGTCAACAATATAAACCGATACTGTAGTGCAAATAAAATGATTGAGCAGTATGTATAGAGAAACTACTGCTGCTTTTCGGTACACTAACCTAGAAAGTTTGTTCAGGTTGCAGAAAAGCAAGGGATGACGTAGCAGGTATGCTGGTCAATCCTGTAAATGTCGAGTTCAAGTATGACATCTCGAATTGCTTTTACGAAGCCAATTGGAAAAGCTATCAGCAATTTTATAAGTCACGGAAAACAGTTTAGAGAAGATTGTGTCCTTTGCCTCCAAAGTCTGAGACTTGGTCAGATTCTTGAAAACAGCAAATGCTGCACAGAACCTGAATAATCCAGTACTACAAAGCGAACTAGTAATTAAACTTTCAAAAGGAACTATAATTGAATGGTCAAAATTTGCAGCCACCATTTGAATATACCCAGACCTGAAGAATTTTGCTGATTGGATAAAGCAGGTGGCTACGGATATTACAAGGCCTTTACTGGCAATTGCATCGAACAAGGTGAGCAACATAATAACCAGAAGACCATGGTGCAAACCAGTATGGATGCTCCAGAAGCAATAATACAAAATAGATGCACTCGTTACAAAAGAAACCACACGCTGGACAAGTGCGAATTGTTCGCAAAGGCTAGCTTCAAGGATAGATGGACATTGGTTAGAAAATCATATTTGTGCTGTGGATATATGTGTCATGGTCATAATTTGAATTCTTGCAAAATGAAGCGAGAGCATGGAATAAATGACTGCACATCGTGTCATCATCGAATGCTACATAGAGATAAAGTCAAGTATTGACGATCAGCAAGAGAAACTCGCAGGTTCAGTAAATGTCAATACTATCAAGGTAAGAACTTCAAAGTTGTTATTTAAGTTTCTGCCAGTGGAGGTCACTGAACCAAATGCATCAATAGTCGATTCGCATTTTTAGACGAAGGGTCTGCGAAATTGATAAATGAAGAGTTTACCAAGAACATGGGCATAAACCAGGTAAAAGAGAACCTGTTGTTGAATTGGATCGGTAGTCATTCCAAAGATGGAGTATCAATGAGATGCCAATTTAGAATTCGTGCAGCAGACAGTAACAATAAATGACTGGGTCTAACAGGCAAAACAGTTGCTATCATGGAATTACCATTACAGTCTCTAAATGCGAATTCTGTAAAAGTTAAGTATAAACGAGTGAAGCAGCTTCCTATTAAAGGATATGCAAACGCGAAACCAATGCTTCTAATTGGAATAGATAATTTTCATTTGACAAAAACATTCGGCAGCATTTGTTTGGGTAGCGACTTGGCTAGTGTATGGATCACCACAGCCAAATCGATCGCTAACGCCCGCACGATTGTCAGTAGTATTGCATGCGAGCAAAACCGAAGATAATCTCGACAAATAAATGCATAAGATAATAGCTGACTACTTTACTACAGAGAACTTTGAGGTAAAGGTAACTGAAAAACCCTTGTTAGCAGAGACAACAACTAAATTGAACGGCGCATAGAAACCCGACATTACATGGCATTAAAAAGACTGCGTGGTATCGAAAACAAGATAAGGGATACTGATCAACAAGATCAATATGAAATGACTTTAATGGATCCGGAAAACACATGATATGCAAAAAATGTATCAAAGGACGAGGCAAACCACGTCGGCCCCCGCACTTGGTACCTGCCGTGTTTCCGCGTCTTTAATATAATCAAGCCCAAAAAGATGAGACTTATTTTTGATGCGGCAGATACGGTAGATTGGGACTTCATTAAACACCAAATTGCGAAAGGAGCCAGACAAAAATCCATCCTTAACTCTAATATTGTTTTAATTCCAGCAGGGTATAGTTTCTGTGTGTGCTGATCAAGGAGATGTTCTTTCAGGTACGAGTCAGATGGCCAAATCAGCATTTATTGCGATTTCTATGGCGGCATGCCAATACCTAGAAAACCGTCGAAAAGCAAACCACGTTGAACCCCGCACCTGCAAGATGCAGGTTATGATCATCGGGGCCGTTTGTTCTCCCTTTTGCGCTCAGTATGTGATAAATTTAAATGTGCAAAATCGAATTGAAACATTGCGTCGATGATTTTATGTCCAGCTTTGCTTTGGAACAAAGTGCATATGCCATCAGCAAGGAAGTCAAATGCGTGCACAGATTGGCTCATTTTAAAATAAGAGATCAGACGTTCGTCTGATTTGTAGAACGTCCGTATGTGATAAATTTAAATGCGCAAAATCGAATTGAAACATTGCGTCGATGATTTTATGTCCAGCTTTGCTTTGGAACAAAGTGCATATGCCATCAGCAAGGAAGTCAAATGCGTGCACGGATTGGCTCATTTTAAAATAAGAGCATTTGTTAGCTGGAGAGGAGGACGATCTTATCGTTGACTTGAAAATGAATCAAGGATACCATCACAAGCGAGAAACGGCCAACTAAAAGCCAACTGCGCAGTCTGGTAATGTTGCTTTACGAACCATTTGGCAGGCTCGCCGATCTAATGATATACGGTAAAATACTGGGGCAGGACGTGGCGTACAGGCATATGTTGGAACGATCTTATACCGGACAAACTATTTGTGCGATGTGTGCATTGGTTGCGGCAGTTAGAAAGGATAAAGTATTTCGAAAGGGCGAGATGTTACTCATTAAGGTTTTTGTTGTATATACACATATAGAGCTTCATGTTTTCGTCGACGCAAGCGAGCTAACATTTGCAGCAGTGACGTACTGGCGCGTCATTAATGGAAGTAAAACTGAAATATCGTTTGTTGCTGGCAAAACTAAATGTGCACCATTGAAGCTGTTTTCGGTGCCGAGATTAAAATTGCAAGCAGCTGTTTTAGGCACCCGCCTAAGAACGTCGTTAATACAGAGTCACGGCATTAAGGTAAAGCGGTCAGTAATGTGGTTTGGCTATTTTCCACATACGTTCGTCTGATTTGTAGAACGTGCACGGCATCCGAAGAATCTCAATGGGTGAATTGTCACTTGCAGAACTGCGGCACGGCCTGACTAATTTGATTGTTCAGCACTACCACGAAATATACCATCACCAGAACGACGAAGTAATTGTTAACGAAATACGACGTAAATTCTGCTAAGCGCGTTAAGCCAGTCCCAAGGTTAATTGCATAACTGCAACTGGACCGTCCACGCCATATAATCGACCATTCACTTTTACCGGACTTGAATATTTTGGACCCATAATAGTAACTGTTGGTCGTCGACATGAAAAGCGCTGCGTAGCATTACTTACCTGCTTCACAGTTAGAGCAGTCCATCTGGAGTTATCGGAAGACTTATCCTCATGCTGATTAAAACAGAAATCAACAGAAAAGGTATTCCTAGCGTGATTTTTTTTTCACGCGAATCCCGATCACGATATATGTTACAAAGATTAAGAGAGGCGATTTAATACTAGGGAGGGAAGACTCCGAACTGATCGCCAGTAAATAATTTATGTATGGTAGTAGGGCCTTCATTTTAAACTCACTCGGAGGTTTTTAATTATCTTTATTTAAAATACATCTGTTCTGGTCTTTACTCACAAAACGAATGGCTTTAATCACCGCATCAATCGTGCCAATCGATTGCGAGAATTGCTGTGGATGCTGAAGTTTGGTCAGACTCAACAATTTACACATTATACATTCAGTATACAGCAGGTCACATTCTGCGTATATTGTTCACATTTTAATTTGTTTACATGTTACTCTTATTGCTACAATGTTTCAATTAGCTTACATGCTATTGTTATTGGTACAATTCGGCCGTCCTGAGCTATAGGATCACCCGTTTCTATTTGACATGCGTCTGGTAACCATACTGCTTAAGTTAACATTTTTGTTTGTTCATTTATAATTTTAATTGGTTCGGCGTCTTCTCTACTTTAATCGTTATATTTTTCAGTTTCTTCTCTACTTTGATCGTTACATTTTTCAGATTCTTCTCTACTTTACCCATCTGTATACTTACAATTACGCCAAGGTTTTATATTATGAATTGCCCATGTACCCGAGTACATAAGGTATCTGTGTCTGTTGAAAATTATCTATATCTTCTACTATATATCTGTCGTTGTTTAAAATTTTCGTGACTTTATAAGGTCCTATAAACTTCGCTATTAATTTGATTGACGTTCCTGAGTGTGCATTAAAATTTCTAACCATTACGTAATCTCTTTTCGAAAGTATAGTTGGTGCTTCTCGTTTTGAAGCATACATAGTTTTTGTTGCAACTTTGTGTTTTTTTCTTGTTGTTAAAGCTTTTTCCCCAAGTTGTTCCAAAACTCTTTGTTATTCTTTTTGAATTTTGTCAGTTATATTTTCTTTCAAGCTGTCTATAATGTTTCCTTTTTATTTACAGCCAAAGAGCATTCCACTGGGATATTCATCTTACTTCGGTTTTTTTGTTGTTCATGACATGACATTCGGGGTCTTATGCCACAGCGTATCTTTTCTTAATGCCTTCGCTATCATGGGTCCCAAGTCTCTGTTGATCCTATATATTGACACTATATTGTTAGAACGACTATACGCTTTAAAATAATCATTCAATGCATCTATTGCATCTTGCGAGGACGTAGCTTTCTAGGGATACAGTCTCACATACTTTGAGCAAGCATCTATAACTACTAATATGTGTTTCTTTGTTTAGTGCTTGCTATTAATTGGACCATAGGGGTCTATGTGAATAACGTAGAATGGTTTACTTCTCTTGGGTGTTCGGTGTATTGGGTGAAGGAAACTTCACATTTACCTGTCTGAGCTGAAAATGCTATGCATTTGAGGCAATGGGAATGTCAACTTTTTTTCTTATATAAGGAAACCAAGAGTTTTTGTTTATCAAATCCATAACTTTGTCTATCCCTACATGTCCGATTTTAGCGTGGTATTTATATAATACGTTACATTCCATTAATTCAGCCTCACAAAACAATAATCTATAATTTGTTCCTATAAAAAACTCCATTGCACATTTCGTAATATTCGTCCTCCATTTCTTCCAACTTCTCTTTCAACCATATTTGCTTCTACAGTTAAAACATTGTAGGCATGGATAAACGCATCGACATGTTACATTCTAGTACCTGCTCTATGTTCGGATTGATAATATCATAATTATGCAGTTCAAGGGCCCATCTTGCCATTTGTGGATTCAACTCTTTTTTGCCTAATGTTAAGTATAAAGAGTTGGAATCCATAACGATTTTAAACTTAATTCGCTGTAAGTAGACTCTAAATCTTCTAAGTGCATTGATTATAGCTAAGGTTTCCACTTTGAAACTTTCATATCTAGATTCTGAATCTGCTTTTCACTTAGAATAATAAAATATGGGTTTTAGTTTTTCGCCCTCCATCCTTTGCAGTAATATGGCTACATAGCCTAAGGCGCTACCATCAGTATGAAGCTCTGTTTCATATCTGGAGTCATAGATTGCTAGTACTGGTGATCCTCTTTATCCTTTCCTGAGAGATCATGCAATGGGTTTGCTATTAGTGAAAAATCTTTTATAAATCTCCTGAAGTATGAACAAAGTCCAATAAAACTCTGTTCTTGATGTACTTTGGTAGGTACAGGAAATGACTCCAGTCCCTTGTCATCAGCTTTATTACCTTTACCGTCAATTATATACCCTAGGTATCTTATTGTTGGTTGAAGAAATTCGCATTTATAGGCGTAAATCTAGTTTATTTTCTACTACTCGTTTGGAAACTTCTTTAAGAATATTTCAACGTCTCAAAACGGAGGAGTAGACGTACAAAAAAAACACCTCTCTCTCTCACACACACACACTCGCACATTCACTTATGCGCAACTAACACATACATATAAGCATACATATATCCGTTCAGATACAGCTGATGTTATGGGGCAGCTGCTGCGACTGCGCAAACAGTGGTAGCTGCTGCACAACTGTTGTGGCCAACAACAAAACCCACACAGACACACTAACACACTTACCTTTGCTCTTACAATTTTCACTGCTTTACGTTCTTGCCAGCTCTAGTGCTGTTCTATTTAGCCATATCCAATTTACAAATATACTCTACATAAAATTTTAAATACGTATATATATATATATATATATATATATATGTATATAGAAATTGCCATACGTTTAAATTATTTTTGGCGAACATTGGCCTACAAATTTTCATTCCGAACCGCTTATAGCCGCTTTTAGCTATGGGATCCTTTTAATTGTATAATTGCTCGAACAGCTCGAAACACGCTATGAAAATTGACAGCACATTTTCATTTAATGTTAAAATATATAAGATTAAAAATTGCCAGCGCATTTTCATTTAATGTTAACGAAAATATGATTTGTGATCTTGAATATTTTAATCGATACATAATGCATACGTTTAATACATAATATAAAGTTATAGTACAAAAAAGTATATATATTAATAATAAATAATATTTGTAGAAGACTTTCATCTAAATAAATCACAACTTTTCCATCTTTTCATCTTTGATCATATCCACAAATGTTATGTTTATATACCGTTGGAAAGTCAAAAGAGCGTTTCGAAGGCCAAATGGAATTCTTAAAAATTCAAACTGTCCAAGAGGTGTCACAAAGAATGTATGTATATCTAACCGAACTTTCGTGCATAAATACATGATGAAAACCATTTGAGAATAATTTTTTGTTCACTAACTTTTCTAACAGGTCATCAATAAGTGGAATCGGAGAATTATCTTTTGCCATTATCTTCTTTAATTTTCGAAAATCTACACACATTCTAAGTTCACCGCTTTTTTTCTTTACTAATACATTAGGCGATGCAAACTCCGACTCACTAGCTTTTATGAATCCTTGCTTTAAAGTTTCTTCCAATATTTTTTCTAAATTTTTTTCAGTATATGCTAATCTTCTCGGGGCAAGGTAGAATGGCTTTTCACTTTCTATGATAATTTTCATTTCACTTTTAATTTTAGGGCTGCTTGATCTAACCGGCAATATGTAGCACTCTTCGAAAAGAGTTGCACAATTATGTTGGTCCTTATAACTTATCTGTTCTCCCACTTTGTAAGTGGTTTCGCTTACACTTACAGAATTGATTGTCAATAATTGCCCAATGAAATATTCACTTTTTTCTTCTATGTTAATTTCTTTACTTTCTATATATTGATATTCTTTTTCTGGAATTTTTCTATACTTGTTATTTTCTATTTCTATTTCTATTTCATATGTTATTTAATGGCGAATCCGTTAAAGGGTTTTATGACACCTAACGGCTGAAATGTCTGGACAAACGCTCACATATGAATTTATGCAAGTGCCACTATAAAAGCAAATCAGTTTTATGGCTGAGAAATCACAGGCTCGCGACAAACGCAGGCCAGCAAAGATATTTTTTTTGCACCCAAGGCGGGCAACAAAACGTAAACAAAACACAACCACAAACAATGCTTGTACATGTACAAAAATGCGTAAGTGTGCGAGCATGCTCGTCTCGAAAAACTTTTCTGCAAACGCACCAACACTTTGGTACCCTCAACAACAATTAATGTTGAAAATTGAATTATGTAGGATGCCACGAGCTCGAATATTTTTGCAACCACTTTTTTGTCGATTTGACGACTATATGTGTTGTATGCCTAGTGGTTGTACTCTAAATTGTTTATTTCTTTAGACATGTCTTCTACGTTTTATTCTACATTGTTTATTTCTTTTGACATATTCTTCTCCTCTACATCACTTAACATTACCAGTTTTAATTTATTGGCTCTGAAAAATCTCTACCCAATACCAGCGGGTTCATTGTAGACTCATCAGCAACAACCAATGCATGCAATGCAATGTGCCATTATTAATTCCAAAATAAGAACCGGTCACAACGTCCGTACTTATAAGGTTATTGGGCTGCCAGAGTATAAAAGGCACATTATGGAAAAGGCTTTATTATTTTTGTGAATAAAAATTATATTAAGATTTCTTACGTAGTCATTCTGGTATTACTCTTGGTCTTCTTGTATTTGGCGCATTTCACGGCTAGATGTCCATGTTCTCCACAAGCATCGCAGGCACCTTTTCCGACACATGGCAGCCAAATGTCCGCAGCTATGGCAATTATAACATTTCTCAGTCCTCTGGTCCGGGACCAACGTGTTAGTTGTCTGCACTTCGTTTTTGGGCTTTAGCGTAGGTCGCTTAATTTGCTGAAACGCTCGCAGCATGGCCGCTGGCGAACTGAAGTATTGTAGTCTCGCATGATTTTTCATCTGTTAATCCGGTATACTCCTCATCCTTCACGCCGATTGTGCCTGCTAGCACAATTTTCTCTGTATAGTCCATCCATTTGAGTCGTTCAGTTGTTGTTGGCGACGCCGACGCTGCCGTTGATTTCACAATTTGACTTAATAAAACGGCGCTTAATAGTTTTTTATAATGCTGATTTTGATGCAGCATCGCTAGAGTCTTCATAAAAATCCTCCAATGCTGAACATGTACCAAGGGGATTTGGATCAATACCACTCAGTCTGTCGAGAAGTATAGCCTTGGTGTCCAGTTGGCTACACCAGGCTCTTAGCTTAGCATCTTTAAATTTCGAAAAGGTTTTTTGGCGTTCCATTATATTCTTTTTGTAGGTGTTTGTTAGTGACCACTTCTGATTTGTAGTAGGGCCTTTATATTGAACTCTCTCGGAGGTTTTTAATTATCTTTATTTAAAATACGTCTGTTCTGGTCTTTACTCACAAAATGAATGGCTTCGATCACCGCATCTGTCGTGCCAATCGATTGCCAGAGTTGCTAAGGATGCCGAAGTTCGGTCACACTCAGCAACTTACACATTATACATTACAGTACACAAACAGTAAGAATTGCTTCGGTACCTACTCAATTCAGTCTTGATGATGATGAATAGGACGGACAAACTCCTTGGACCATCTTTCGATGAAACGAAGAATGGTCATAGCCTTATTGATTATGGTCGTCAAATTTAAGTTTGTAATCGAAAATGACAACTAGGTCGTTTCTAACCTTACCGGTATTATTCATCCGTTCTAGCGGTATGTTACCAAGCGTATATGGAAAAAGTTGAGGAGTGTTTCTATAAAAAGTCATTATATTGCACTTAAAACAATTAAGATTTAGTCGGTTATCTTGACACCAGGACTCAAAGGCGTCACGATCGGCTTGTAAGAGATTACTAGAAGCTATATTTTTATATGCAAGGCACACTTTCATACCATTTGCATAAATAAGCGCTCACATTGATAAAGAGAATAAAGAGAAGCGGACCAAGATGGCTACCCTATGAAACCCCAGATGACACCCTGATAGAGTTAATTAATGCATTTCTAAAGCGAACCTTTTGGTTTCACTTTCTCGAATACTCCGAAATCCAGTTAATAGGATTTACTGGGAAGCTGAGTAGACGTAATTTGCGAAGTATCAAAGAGTAGTTTACTGAGTCAAAAGCCTTGGTATTTTTACAGTATAAATAACGTCAGTCTGCATTCTGTTTTTGAATCCATCAATTACCAGAATCGATAGCTCTAAAAGGTTAGTGGTAACAGATTTACGCTTTATAAACCCATGCTGAGCTTTATAAACCCATGAGCGGCTTCATACATATTTTGTGTTATCAGCATAATCGGGAGAGAGAGTGTCTAATGTACTTATTCGTATGTATGTATATTTATGCTGCAATTGGTCAGCGTGTGTCTGCTGACTTAGCGTAGCTCATAAGTGGGCGATCATATTACACGCTCACTTGAAAGGGTTTTGTTTGTGTATTGCAACAATGCGTTGCTGGTATATTTATGCTTAATCGATGTTATTTATTGGTACAGTGTACCCTCAATATATGCGTATAGTACATCTCCCTCCTTTTGAAAAATAACGTAACATAGTGGAGTTATTTTGCTTAATTTTATTTATGTATAAACATTTTTTTTTTTAAATTGGAAGTTTGGATTTGAGATTTGATATTTGAAATTTGAAGATTTATCATATTTATAATGTATTTAGTATATTTTAAAATATTTTAAATTTTTTTTTGTTTTTTTTTTTGTATAATTCATTTAAAAAAAAATTTTTTTTTTTTTTTTGTGTCTGTTATGAATTAAACATTTTTAACCTATCTTTATGAACTGTTTGTTTTTTACTCTTATTTCCTGAAATAACTATATTATCGTTATCCTTAATTTTTTCGATTCTATAGGGCCCTGTGTATTTAAAATCTAGCTTATGGCCTACTTCATTTCTTAGTAAAACTTTATCTCCTATTGATAGAATTATATTCCTAGTTTTTAAATCATATAATTCTTTATTTTTCTGTTTATTTAATTTGAGCATATTTCTTGCTCTTTTGTATGCTACTTCTAATCTATACCTACTTTCTTTAGCGTAATCTTCCATGTTATATATAGGTTCTATATTTCTTATGCTATTAAAATACTTTGGTAGATTACTAGTCTTACCAAATACTAACTCATATGGAAAGTAATTATGTGCCATAGAGGGGCTTGTATTGAAGCAATATACAAAGTATTGAAGCCATACGTCCCAATCAGTTTTGTTCACTGATATATAGGATCGTATATATTCGTTAAATGTTCTGTGGCTTCTTTCTATTGTTCCAACAGTTTGATGATGCTGTGCAGTTTTTTTTTTTTTTTTTTTTTTTTTAATTTTTATTAGCTAATTTATTGATACTATTCTTGAGCATCTTAACCTAGCTGTACAGTAATTTTTTTTAACAAACTTAGGATTGGTGCTTAAGTCTTAGGACGGTATTATTATTTTTCTTTCAATTTTTTATTTATTTATTTTTATTTTTTGAGTTACAATTTAGCCTATCACTCGATTAGGGAGATCTATTGGGTGCACCCTGCGAAGCCTGCGTCGCTTTCTTCTACAAAGTCTTCTGGCAAGTATATTAGGGTGGGCAGAGAGTCGATTCAGGTAGCTGCGGGATTGCTCTTGCATAACGTCTCCTACCAAGGGGACTTTCAAATCTCTTGCTAGAGCCCGGTTGCGGATATACCATGGTGCTCCAGTAATAAGTCTTAGGACCTTTGCTTGAAAGACACTAATCTTTTTCCAGTGGGAGTATGCAGCCGTCCCATAGATTTGGTTCGCGTATCGCCAGACAGGGGCAAGTAGAGTTTTGTATAGCAAGGTCTTATTGCGCAGAGATACTTTACTGTCAGCCTTAAGAAGCCACGTCATCTGTTTTAGTTTTTGTCGTAGACTGTGGCACACAATGGTGATGTGCTTTTTCCAGGTGAGTCTGCGATCAAGATGAAGTCCAAGATAGCGGTGTCCGTCTTTGTGGTCGAGTAGCTCGCCATAAAGGAACACACCTGGCGACGTATCTCTGCGGAGGGCAAACGTTGAGCAAATTGATTTTTGTCTGTTGATGGCGATTCGCCATTTGGATGCCCATGTTTCGAATTCGTAGAGGTATTCCTGTAGTTGATCCGTTGCCTGGTAGATACAACTAGCTTTGGAAAGTATTGCTGTATCATCAGCGAAAGTGGCGAGAGCGAGGTTGTTTGCGTTTTCCAGTGTCTCGGGGTTAGCTCTAGGCATATCAGCTGTGAAGATAGTATACAGCCAGGGAGCAAGGACACTACCCTGTGGGACTCCAGCTTCAATTTCTTTGAGTGACGATACTTCGCCATCAACCACAACGGAGAACTTTCTTTCTTTGAGGAAGCTATGAAGGATAGTGTAAAGTTGAATGGGGATAATAGTTTTCAGCTTAAATAGAAGGCCTTTGTGCCATACTCGGTCGAATGCCTGCTGTATGTCAACAAATGCAGCAACACAGTACTGGGAGCTACTCGATGTAGCTGCTCCGGGGTTCCATGTCGTTTCCTGAATCCGAATTGATGCCTGGGTATGATCCGCTTGACGCAATCCAACTCCGAGATTCTGGTCAAAAATATTCGCTCGAATATTTTGGAGGTGGTCGGGAGTAGACTGATTGGTCGATATGAGTCGACTTGCGTCAGCGTTTTGTTTGGTTTAGGGATCATGGCGATCAATGCATTCTTCCATTGTCTAGGGAAGTGTCCGACACGTAGTATTGTGTTGAAAATAAGGACAATGAATAAAAGGCCTTTGATGGGGAGTAGCTTTACCGTTCTATTATCCAGTTCGTCGACGCCGGGAGCCTTTTTGGTCTTAAGAGTTTTGATTTGACTTTGGATCTCTTTAAGTGTCACAGGAGCAGTGGGCAGGTCAGATTGATGCGGTGAGCTGAGGAACCTGTCAATGCTATCTTCGTCGGTTAAGTGTGAAGTGTCAAATGGTTTGAACCTCTTCTCAAGGTGTATGGCGAAGGTTTCGGCGCGTTCAGTGCTCGACCTGGCCCAAGAGCCATCATCTCTTTTTACCGGACTCTTGCGAACGGGTTTCATGTTTTTTGTCAGTTGCCAGAGGTTATATTTAGTGCCAGCATCAGGACTTGCGTTCTTGAGCTTGGTGTTGAACTGCTGGACGTTTATGGCTGTAAGGACCTTGTTCAGTCTGTTTGAGATTCTTTTGTATATTCTGTTCACCGTAGGGTCACCGGTGCGCACGAATTCTTTGCGCAGTCGCCTTTTCAGGGCAAGAAGTGGGGCTGCCGCTGGGGGAATTTGGTGTCGGGGGCGCGGTGTCTGGTCTACTGGAGGTGACGCAAGGTGGGCAGCTGCTCGAATCTTGGACAGGAGAAGGTCAACGGCATCCTCGATGTCCTCTGGAGAGCGCAGTCATGTTGAGGTTGATGGAATTATTGAGTTCAGCTTGGAATCTTCCGATGTCAGCATTTGCGGGCAGCAGTCGTATTTTCTTTCGCTGTTGCACAGGATTGGTGTGCAATGTGGCCAGTAGGGGAAGATGATCCGATGAGAGCTCGAACTTGGTCTCGATGGAGAGGGCGTCTTGTCTGAGACCTTCGTATATAAAGAAGTCTAGGGCGCTGGGAGTGCTTTGGGGATTATATGCATAGTAAGTTGCATCACCTGTTGCCAGGACTTCGCATCTGCTGTCTGCAACGGCCTCTTGCAGATTCTTTCCGCGTGTACAAGCTCTGGGGTTTCCCCATAGCCCGTGTTTTGCGTTCCAGTCCCCTCCCGCTATGAATTTTTGGCCTAAATTCATGAGTAAGTGCTCGAAGTTGGCTTTGGTTCATGGCACAGCTGGCGGGAGGTAAATGGAAGCAATTGAAAATTCACCTCTGCTCGTATTAATTTTGATTGCTGCCATCTGGATGTGTGGTTGGGATATATTTTCCAGTGGGTAGTGAGTAAGATTATGGCGAATTAAGATGCCCGCACCCCCTCTGCGATAGTTGTAAGGGTGTTGTGCGATGTAGAATGTGTATCCCAGTACGTAGATCCTAGAACTCGTGGGTATATGTGTTTCTGTAAGAAGCATTATGTCGATATTGTGGGTAGCAAAAAAGGCTCTTAGCTCGCAGATTTTCCTGCTAAGCCCATCCGCGTTCCATAAACCGATCTTTAATAGGTTCATTTGGATGGGACGAATCGTGAGATCAGCGACATTAGTATGTGCTGGGTTTCTGCATTTTTTTGGATTGTGTTGAGGATCTGCTCCATTTTTGCAGTGAGTTTCAGCACAGCGTATTCCAGGGCCGCAATTCTCAGATTGGCGTCACTATTCGATTGTTCTCCGATATCTGTATTTCGCTGTCTTACACTTGCTTTGGCATGTTGTTGTGCACTGATGATCTCTGACTGAGTTTTTGAGGAGCTGTTCACCCTCAATATGTCCGCGAATGATTTGGAGCGTCCAGCTACAATGGGAGCGGGGATAAATTGGTGGGCGCTTTTGGCTCTATTACTTTTTCCGTGGATGGGCATGTGAACGGGTACTGATACATTAGCGGTCGGCTTACGTAACTTGACTCGATCTACGTAGTGTTTGCAGCCTTTTTAATTGGCTGAATGGTTACCGCCACAGTTAGCGCAGAAATAGTCTGAGTCCATCGTTGTGGTACAGAGTGGAGAGCCTGTTGGATGTTCGCCAGCACATCTGCCGCAGACGAAGAGCTTCATACAGTAGTTTTTGGTGTGCCCGTATTCCTGGCAACGGTGACATTGCACAATGTCGGCGGATCTACGGGGACGCTCTACTAGTACTCTTTGACGGCATAGGAGATTTATTTTGAGTGCTTCTTTATTGTTGGGTGCCGGCTTGAGGTCTAAGAAGAACATATTTAGCCGGGATTGCTCCGTGCTGTTAGTCATCTTGCCCTTTGGGTTAAAAATGTTAACAACTTTGTGCCCTTTGTCTTGCATTTCTTTTATTATGTAGCCCTGGGCCGTAGAAGATGATATCTGCTTGATGACTATGCGGAAAGGTTTGTCCTCTTGTAGTTGGTAATGGTAGTTTTGGCATTTAGCCTGCTCCATATAGGCAACTACTTTGCGAAAGGTTGGGACGTCCTTTGTGTATAGCCTGGTCAGCCCTGAGCCCGACGTGCGAGTCGAGTAGCTGTCAGGTGAAACAACTTGGTCTAGCGCCACATGAAATTTTTGGATGTCTGATATTCCGGGGATCATGATGGGTCCAGGTTTTTTGGGTTTGGGAGGCGGAGTAGGTGTGGGTAGTGGTTGGGCTTCCAGCTCACTAGCTTCGGTCTCCATTGCACTAAATTCAAGTGTGTCCTGATTTATTTCATTTTCGTTATCGCCATTGGCCAGAAGGGCAAAGCGATTGTAGGTAGCTCGAGCGTCCTTTGAGGTAGATGGAATGTCGTCGCCTGATCGACTGCCATGAGAAGCCCTCGATGCTTGCTGGTGAATAGGAGAGCTAATTTTGCCCTTCTTATTAGCATTGGCTGGTGAAATGGGCACGCTTGGGCGCTTGCGTCTAGTGTAGTCGCTTTTTTGCCATTCCGGACACTGGGATACCACAGGCGATGGTGTGGATGAGCTCGACGGATTGGCTGCAGATGATGCAGGGGGTGAGTTGGCCATGGGCCGATCAGTAGTACGTGGGGCGTTGGGTGCAGAGACTCGAACTCGTTCCATTGCTCAGTTGTATACTGTTTGACTGGGTCAAAGCGAAGCCTTGCAAGCTTCGAATGAATTCGTGGGTTGTTGTTGAAGTAGTGCCAGCTACTGTGTAGGTAACCGCTGTGGTAGAGGATGAGTTGGCCATGGTTGTAATATAAGTTGGAGCCAATTTAGGACTAGATACCGGAGAGACTTGGTATATTTCTGAATCGTCACTAAGAGGCTCCATGTCAGAAGATGTTGCCGGCTGTATGATTAGTGGCAAATGCAAATGCAAATGCAAATGCAAAAAAAAACAAAAAAAAAAAAAAGAAGAATAAACAATTAACTAGTGTGCACTTGTTTGTATGTATACAATTTGCAGCCACGGTCAATGTTGTGAGCGCTGCGCTGCTAGATCGAGATAAGCGCACGCACACGCACACGTACTTGCACACGCACACACTTGGATGAACGGTAGAAGACGATAAGAAAAGTTTTGCATTGCTGCTGGCAAGCAGCCAGACTTTATTGCCCTTGGGCAATTGGTTGTTTTTGTATTCAATTACAGTTGTATTAATTGCAGATTAAAGTTTGCCGGCAATGCTGTAGAAGCATTGCCCAAATTGAAACAATGACGCTTAGCGTCGATCACGAGAGCTTGTCTTTGATTTATCACTAATCACTTTGCTTTGCTGATGCACATCCGTCTCTTTTGGCTGCCCGAGAAGAACACATGTGCAGTTTATGTTATATTCTTTATTTTTAAGTATTTGCACAGATCATTTATAATTGAATTTTTGTATTCCGTTCCCATGTCCGAAATGAACGTCTTCATTGGACCGTACTTGAGAATAAATGATTCAAATATTGCTGTTGCAACAGTTGCTGCGCTTTTGTTAGCGACAGGTATAGCAACTAAATATTTAGTCAAGTCGCATATGAGCATGACATATTCATTGCCTTTTTCTGACTTTGGTAGTGGACCAATTGTATCCACTATCAGTCTGTCAAAAGCCTTTATCGGTGTTTCGGTTATTGTTAATGGGGTCTTAATATGTGTTGTTGTTTTTGCTTTTTGGCATTTCTGACATTTCTGGATGTACTCTGTTTTATCACGAGTCATACCTTTCCAGTAATAATGTCTTTTGACCTTGGCCAACATTTTTGCAATGCCAGTATGACCTACTTGTATTGGATCATCCTGTAATGTAGACAATATAGCTTCTTTCTCTTTAACATTTGTTAATGTGGTCACCGGGTTGAGTAGCGCTACTCTCAATGTATTCAATATTTTATTGCCCATAATTTTGAAATTATCTATTGAAACTTTTTCAAAGATATTTTCCCACGGTGCCATTTTCAATTGGCTGATTTTTAATATACCGGCTTCTTTTTCGAGCCTTGGAAATAGTTGTCCTAAGTCAATATTTCCATTATTAGTATATAAATCTCCAATATCAATTCTTGCTATAATTTTCTTACCATGTTTAAATAAACATAGCATATTTTTTATATGCAAGGTCACTACTTTACGTACATCATCATTATTAATGACTTCGTATACGTTGGGCTGAGAAGCTGTCTCGGTAGATTGCCCTGGCATCTCTACTTTATTGTTATCTGCGCAGAATTTTTGTCTACTTTGATACCTGGTAGTGACTTTCAGGATTTTACTTTGTGTAAATTCGGATATTGTTATCCGTGACAATGCATCGGCTACAAAATTATCTTTGCCTCTTAGATACTCTACTGTGAAATTATACTCCTCTAATTCAAGTCTCATTCGCGTTAATTTAGAACTAGGATTTGTCATTGAGAACAAAAATGTTAGTGGTCTATGGTCTGTTTTTACTGTGAAATGGGTTCCGTAAATATAGGGTCTAAATTTGGTGATTGCCCAATGAACTCTTGTTCCGTCGTACTCTTGTTACTTTCTCCTTTGGTAAATGCTTTCGATGCGTAAGCTACTGGAAGTTGAGTTCCATTGTGGGCTTGTGTTAAGACTGCACCACAGGCTTGCCTACTAGCATCTGTGATTATACAAAATTCTTATGTAAAATCTGGATATTGTAACAGAGAAGGCTTTATTAATTGAGCTTTGAGATATTCAAATGCATTTTGACATTCATCAGTCGATTCAAATGGAACATTCTTTTTATTCAATCTTGTTATATGCCTGGCATAATCTGCAAAATTTTTGATGAATCGTCTGTAGTAATTACAAAATGCAATAAAACGTCTAGCGCTGTCAGAGTCATGTGGAACTGGATAATTTAATATGACATCAAACTTTTTGTCATCGGGCAAGATTCCTTTATCTGTGCATTTATGCCCCAAAAATGTGACTTCATGCATGAAAAATTAGCATTTTTCAGGATGTAACTTCAAGTTGTGTTTCCTACACATGTCAAAAACACTAATTAAATGGTTAAGCATGTGTTTTTTGGAACAACCGATTACTATTAAATCATCCATATAAAGGAATGCTTGTGATGGTTCAAGTCCAGAGAATGCGATCGTCATCATTCTTTGGAATGAATTTGGCGCTATTTTCAAACCAAATGGCAATCGCGTGAAGCGATAAGAGCCATTGCTCGTTGAAAAGGACGTAATATCTCTAGAGTTTTCGTCTAGCTCAATCTGATGGAATCCTGACATTAAGTCAAGGCAAGAGAAATTTATTGCTTTTCCTACTTGATCTAAGATATCATCGATTCTAGGGAGTGGAAATTTGTCGGATAGTAATTTTTTATTAATTTGACGATAGTCAACTACTAATCGCCATTTTTGCTTGTCGTTATCTAAGGATTTCTTTGGTACTAATAACAGTGGACTGTTATATTCTGAGACTGAAGGTTCTACTATTTTATCTTTAATTAATTTATCGACTTGAGCTTGAATTTCGTCTTTTTGACTATGAGGATTTCTATAATTTTTTATGTATACAGGTTCATCATCTTTTAATCTTAGTTTCTGCTTATAAAAATTGTTTGTTGTTATTGATTCGGTATCAAGTCCGAATATGTCTGTGTATTTATAACAAAGTTCTTTTAATTGTTTATTGAATAATTTCGGAAAATTTTTAGTTAGCTTTGACATGACATCGTTCGTTCTGGTTTTATTATTTATTTCGGATATATCATAATTTTCTAATGTTTCGTAATTTAACTTGTTTATGTTAATCATTTGATCGGTACTGGTTGTATTTAATAAACGGACGAATGCATTTTCAGTTGTTACTACTGTGTTTGCTGCATATATTCCAGGTTGAATTCGGAATTAAAATGCTATCTGCATTTGAAGTTAACTCTATTTTTCGGACAACTTCGGATCTTGCTGATAACACTATTGTATTGTTGCCAAAGGTATAATTTATGGGAACATAAATGGGATAGTTCAGATTGTCTGGTCTTATTATGAGCAGATCGTTTGAAGGTGTGAAGTCTAGTTGACAATTATATTTTTTAATGAAATCTATTCCTAGAATTCCATCACACGGTATAGAAAAAGTTGATTCTACAATATGGAAGTTTTGTGGAATTATATATTTTGTCGTTTGTATTTCTAAGGATGTCAGTCCTTTAGATTGAATTATTCCTTGATTAATTCCTTGAATATTTATTTTGTTGTCAATGTTTATGTCATTGAAAGTGTCGGAATTGTCTTTTAATAAGGATATGTCCGCACCAGTATCTATCAAAAATATTAATGTATTGCCTGTAGCTACATTTGTAAATGTTACGAATATATTTACACTAAGATTAATAGAATGAACCTTTTTGCTTTCTATTGCTGAGTATCTAAGGGCTGTTGTGAGTTTCCCGAAGCATTCTGGGAAATTCTCACATTATTGTTATTTGCATTGTTATTGTGGCCTCTGTTTGAGTTACCACGGCCTCTAGAGTTTCCTCTATATTGGCCTCTACTTCTATTGTTGTTATAATTATTGTAGTTATTATTATATCTATTTTGGTAATTTCCACGGTAGTTTCCGCGGTTGTACCCTCAAGTAGGTCTATATCTTTGTTGTTGCGCAGCATATAGGACTGTATTTGGGTGTCCTACTGCGTCTGTGCAACTATTGACGAACACAGTTGTAATTTCACTCATTGTATTGAAATTTCGTGATTTCATTACAGACCTAACTTCGTCGATTGTGCTGTTTGTTATGATAGACTTTACAGCAACTTGTAAGCTCAATTCTTCGGCATATTCTTGTGATACACCGTTAGTCATGTGTGCTGATTGTAAAGCTCTTGTCAATTGTTCAACTTCTTGAATATATTGACTAGCTGTATTCTGCTTTTGTTGCAGATTGAACAATTTAGCGGATAATCCTTTGGCGGATTCGCCTTTTATACCACTTTTTAGTTTGTCAATTATGGACATTATTGTTTGTTCATTACTTATCAGTTTAGACTTACTGCCGTTGTTTCCTGTGTGCCTTTTAGTGAATCCACTAAACTAAGAGCATCAATGAAACTTTGTAGATTTTCCACTACCACTAAACTCGGGTATGAGTGAAGAGGCTAGCTTAAGGAATTCTAATTGTGACATGGCCATATTTAGAATTTTTACTTCAGTAATAGACTCTGAATCTGACTCAGATTGTTCGGCTAGTGTTATTACTGCTTGTATTGTGATGTCGCCTAAATCTTCTTCTTTTATCTGTTTACCTGAACCCCTTGCGATTTCAGATTCGATCACTATCTCTAAGTCTGTGTTAATTTCTTCTTCGACTAATACCGGAGTATTCAAAATCGAAGGTAATTTAATTTAATTACATTTAGGTTTGTTTTTAATCTATGGAGAAATCTTGATACGTACGACCAATGCTGGCTATTTAATTTTTCTCTATTGTCGTGTATCAAGGAACGCGCTTGGTTAAAAAGTGCAACTAGTATTGTTGCGTGTCTACTTATCGTTTCTTTTGAAATATTCCTATTTTGTGATAGGCACTTGTAGGATTTGTCAAAATTTTCTTTTATTTTAATTAATTCGGCATTAATATTTTGCCATTCCATTTCATTTCAAAATAAATTATTAAGGCATGCAGATACATACATATATAAATCTTCAATCAAATAGCTATGGATTTATTATTTTTAAAATATCATATTTTAATATTCTTATTTTTAATATAATTATGTTTTTTTTTTTTTCAAAAAATATTTTTTTTTTGTTTCGTTTTTTTTTTACATTTGTTTCCTGCCTAGTGTTTGTGCGGCTTTACAGACCGCACTCTAATTGGGCATATGTTACTAAGCTCAATTTTACAATTTTTGATTTTTAAAAATTAATTTTTATGCATCGCAGTGCATTTAAAAAAAATTTATCGTTGGGCGTTCTTGGAAACGCTGTCGGTTCAGTTCTCCGGGTCTAGCTTGTAGCGATTGTTGCGCTAGACGAGGCCGGTGCTGGTTGCACAGGCTGTTACTTCTTCTGTGTTGGGGCACAGGTGTACTCGCAATGCGGTGAGTATAATGGTCCCTCGCAGTCATTCGGGCATCTCTTCTTCAATTTTGGAATATCTGCTGGCTTTGGAGGTTGGGATTTTGTTATTGTCTTGCAGACATTTTTAATTGCAGAGTAGGTGGTTGTGTGGATTGGCTTTTGCTTTTTCTTTTCTGCTAGCAACGATTGTATGTGATTAAGCTCTGCGTGTAATTTCACAGATGTGCTCCACGGTAAATCGTCGCTATGTAGCAGTTTAAGCAATTCCGCCTTTCGGGCTCTCAGGCGTTTTAATACGCCGCCTCTTCTGCCACACATACCACTCTACTTACTGCGTTTATTTTTTTTTTTTCTTTGCTCCGGATTTTTCCCAACAAATTTTTCTTGTTGTTGCAGATCCGCCGCTTCATGTGGAGCTCAGGTCCCTCGCTGATGTTACTCCGCCTCTTTGTTTGTGTTATCTTCAGGTCCTAATAGTCCGCATTTGTTACATGCGGGACTCAGCTCGAGTCACGGTCGCCATGTATTATGTTCCCAAATTGCTTATTATTCTTCATAAGAAACACTGGCACGTCAGTGCCGTTTGACTTTGGTTTTTTGAATGTTTTATCGGCGTTGCCCTGGTCTGTGTCCGCACTCACGTTATCAAACGTTAACGTAGATCCATAACTTTCGTTTAGAATTTACTAATCTAAAAAATTTCTGTGGATTTTGGAAGAACTGAATCCGAAAACGGCGAAGATAACTATTCTAAGATATGAGATTTAGCTTGGGGAAGTCAGATCTGGCAACTATTACTAACGGAAGAAATCACCTGGATTTCCCGATTTTCTAAATTTTTTATAATACTTCAACTTTACATTTTTTAATCTCAGTAATTCACCAACCAGGGAAGCTGATATGACCTCACTGGGTATACAAGAGGAGCACAGACATCAAAATGAGAGTTCCGGATATTATAAATAAGTTTAATGGTAACATCAACATCTGTACAATTGTACAGTTGGGACGTATCAAAACCAGCCATTCAAAAACAACGATTACGGTTCGTTGGTTTTAGTACTGTAATAGGCACAGGAGTACTTAAATCAATGAATATATCCAGAGTAGAATGAAAAGGGTCCTCAGGTCTTAATAGCGGGTCAATTCTGCATACAACATTGCTGGACGATTCCAACACGAAGATCAAATCAAGAGACCTGTCTTTTGAGTTGCGCACAGGATTAACCTGAACTAGGGACAATCATGTACACCGTCAACAAAATCATGTGACCTGGATGGTAACAGCAAATTTGAGTCCTTAAGTAAGAACCAAGCCACATCGGGAATATGAAAATCTCCTAGGACAACCAAAAGGTCCGTATCGGATAGTAATGCAGATATTGATTGAATGGTGGAAAGGTGGTGTAAATAAATGGACATATCAGACATAGGGGAAATGTATAAGCATGTGATGTAAATACAAATATTTAGCAAACAGACTTTTATTCGGATGAACTCAATGTCCAAAGGGGCAAAGCTGAATGGGCTCAGCTGAAAAAGCAGAATCAACAGCTATAAGGACACTTCCTGTCATCTAAAACATATTTTGACGCAAAAATTTCCAAATCTGAAATGTCCGGTTTTAACCACGTCGCGGTAAAAGCAATAACATTAAGATCGAAAGAAAAGCTATCTACATAGAGATTTGTTAGTTTAGATTTAAGACCTCTAACGTTTTGACCACGATTGATCACAACAATTTTTTGTAAATAATTCAGGCTGAATACTTATCTCGAAGTATTATAAATCCCTTGAATAGGCAAATTTGAATTTTTCCATTGTTAATCTCGTGGCTGGAGATTTGGCTTTAACATCTTCACATGGGAAATAGGGGGCCAGCCTAGAAACAAAAATGTATTTGTTTCATAGATACCAACTAAAATTTTGGGTAACTATCGGCGGAGGCTACTCTTACAGCCGAAGGATCGGATGATACATTTCCATTTGTTACCTGTGTACTGAGACTCTCCGGTCTATCATATTTGGTAACCGAACTTAATTCTTTATCAACCCTCGTAGCTATTTGGGTAGCAAACGAAATAAGGTGCTGAGTGACCGGAGTAGTAGGTTGCTGTCTCGTATTTGAAGGCTGATCCACGTGATTTGATTCGCCTAAGAGACTCACTGAATAGTTTTAATCTGTTGAATTGAGTATCTATAGCTGTGAGCTGATCGTTAAGTTTTCGAAAACCATCGATCAGACCTTCAAAACAGGCTTGGTCTGCCACATAAATGCTTGCTTTCACCTTCAACATCCCTACAAGATTCGCAACTATAAACCAAGCCTTTACATTGGGCTATAGCGTCGCCAACTAGCCCTGAGAAACACGCACATTTTGCATGTACAACGTAAGCACAAAGCCAGCAGGGTATGCTAAATTGCGAAGCAGTGATCTGCTTTTGACACAATTAGAAAAAGCAGGTAATATCCCTCATTATACCCTGAACACATTGAAAATAGGTAAATCAGGGTATAATGGTTTTGAGCAAATGTATGTAAAAGGCAGAAGGAGACATCTCCGACCCCACAAAGTATATATATTCTGGATTAGCATACATCTGTCTGTCCGTCCGTCTGTATGAACGAGGCGATTTCGGAGACTACAGAAGCAAGAAAGCTGAACTGTGACTTTTTCAGTACGTGTATACCATACGCAAATCATACGCAGATAAATCATCGAAAACTCATCTCGTTCTCTTATTACGAAAATGTTGGTTTTTTGACTCGGGTTTTTTCAGGACTTCTTAAAAACCATAAGAGCTAGAGCATTTAGACTTTGTTCAAACTGTTCGCGTGAAGCATACGCAAGTAGAAAAAAAGGGATACCTTCCCCAATTCGCCCTATATATGCAAAAATGTAAAAAAGCTCTGATGGTTTTATTATTTTTTAATTTTAGTTTCCATAGTGGGGCCCAAGCGCAGCAACTGTTCGCATCGCGCAGCCTGCGTGTACATGTGTGTGTGTATGTTTTTTTTTTTGTTTTTTTTTTTGGATAGGGGGGAAAAGCCGAAGTGTGGGACTTTCACCCACTGAAACCACCCCTACTCGCCGTGTCCCTCTCGCGGAACCACCGCTAAGTATAACCTCACGATGGGGAGATGGCATGAAAGCCTCTTCTAGAGCTCTATCTAGACTTTGGGTTCGAGTAGCGCCGTCTTTCAACGCGACGCAGGGATTTTAGGACTTCTGCAGCCATGTGGGCTAGTGTAACCCAATTGTTTTGCGGTCTAAGTAGGATGTCTATCAAGTCGGTGACTATAAAGGTCTCCCAATTCTATTGCATAATTCTTCCCGTTCCGCAGAGTATCTAGGACAGACAAAGAAAACATGTTCTGCGCCTTCGATGGTCCACGTACAGTGTGTGCAAAACGGATCCATCTCGTGCTTAAAGCTAAACAGATAGGATTTAAAGCAGCCGTGTCCCGTCAGCAGTTGCGTCAGGTAAAAGTCTGTCTGTCCGTCCTTTCTGTTCATCCAAGGCCGTAGATCCGGTAGTAGGCGCCTCGTCCAGCTGCCGTTGGTGGTGGTCCGCCACTTCGCCTGCCATTCCGTCATGGTGTCGCTCTGGTGAGTCGCACTAGTTCGTTCCTCTCCAGCAAGTATGTTCAGGGGCGGCATTCCTGCTAGCACTAAAGCCGCATCCTCAGACACGGTGCGGAAGGCACAGAGGACCCGGAGCGCGCATCTCCTGTATGATGCCCTGCATTCGCGGCTGTACGCTATGACACTCGTTGCTGGTGTCCAAACTGGTGCTGCGTAGAGGATTATGGATTATGGCCAGGTGCTGCTTGAAGCTCAGCCTGTGGTCTATTACGATGCCCAGGTATTTAATAGCGACCTGCGAATGGATCACCTTACCATCAACATGGATACTGGCAGTCTCTACACTCTTCCTGCTGCTGATCAAAACCGTCTCCGTTTTGTGCGCAGCAAAGCTGAGGTCGTTATCCGCTAGCCATCTAGTTAAGTGGCTTATAGCTGAGTTTGTGATATGCTCAGCCTGGTGCTTTTCCTTTGCGACCGCTGTGATGGCAATGTCATCAGCGAAGCCTATGATGCTGCTGCCGGGTGGCGTATTTACTCGCAGCACGCCATCGTACATCACATTCCGTAGTATTGGTCCTAGTACTGATCCTTGTGGCACGCCTCCAGTAATTTTTTGTCTGCGGCGGCCGGAAGAGGTGTCGTAAAGTAGAGCCCTGTCCTTGAAGTAGCTGGCCACCAGGCTTATCAGGTACTCAGGAATGCCTATTCCAGCGAGTGCCTGTAGGATTTTTGGCCAGCTAGCGGAGTTGAATGTGTTCCGTAAGTCTAGTATGGTTATTAAGCAGTACTTTTTCGTACCACCACGCCAAGTAGTGCTCTCTATGGCGGCGCGCGATATGCCCACGACTTGAATAAGTACGTCAACCGTGCTTCGTTTTTTTCCTGAATCCAATCTGGCGGTCCGAGAGCCCTTGGCGGATGTCTACCTCCTGCTCTAGCCGATTGCAGATTATCTGCTCAAGCATTTTGCTGGTGGCGTCTAGCATAGATGGTACTCTGTATGCAGTGGGGTCGCCGGGGTCCTTTCCGGCCTTGGGGAGAAGCACCAGTCTTTGCATCTTCCAGATGGTCAGGAATATTCTTTCACGGATGCATTTATCAAACACTTCCGCAAAGATGTCAGGGAAGGCGCTTGCTAAGATATTTACTGCGCGCGTGGGGATGCCATCAGGGGCTGGCGGTTTGCCGTCCTTCATGCCTTTCAGCGCGGCGATTACCTCAGCAATGCTTACCGGGGGAGCCGAGTCTTCAGTGGACCGGTGATACTCCAGTTCGGGTTGGTTAGGAAACAGAGCCTCTACTATCTTTTCCAGTTGTTACAGGTGGGTGGGCATGGGGCTCCTTGTTTCCCAATTACTATCTTGTATGCGAAGCCGAGAGGTTGTTCGTCGGCATCGTCACATAGTCGCTTCCAGCAGTTGGGTTTGCTCACTTTGATAGCTTTGATGAGCGTCGATCGTTTGTAGCGGAATGCTCTTCGCGCCTCATCTGCTTGCTGTTGCAGCAGCGGGCCGGCCGGCGACGCTCGTCTAGCTCGTCTCGGCTCGATGGTGCCGGCGGTGTGGCAGTCTCTTCGGTCATCTTCAATTTCGTGATTCCACCAGTGAACCGGTCTATGGCTTCTACCGCCCATCCTCTTCCTCTCCATGGATGCGTCGCAGGCTCCCCCATTGCTCGCATCAGCCAGTTAGCGCGATGGTCTGCGTTTCCTCTGTTGTCACCCGCCATTATGGTGTCGAACATGCAGATTAGAGAGTCCTGGTCAAGAGTCGCGGGGCACCAGGCCGTGTGGCACATGTTGCGGGCTAGGCTGTTTGTGTGCCCCCCGATGTACCCGATGATGGCCTGATGGTCACTGTGGGTATACATTTGGGAAACTTCGCAGCTTGTGCACCTTGCAATTTGCGGACTGGCAAAGGTCAGATCGATCAGTGACTCGCGTCCTGCCTTGGTGAAGGTTGGAGTTCTCCCCTTGTTCAATAAGTCGACGTTGATGGCTGCGAAGGAGTCCAGGAGTATATTTCCTCTTGCGTTCGTCCTGCTGCTTCCCCATTCCATTCCCAAGCTTTAAAATCGCCCGCTATGGCGACAGGGAGACGTGCACTTGCATCGACTGTGAGATCATGAATGATCCTCGTGAATTCGTCAAGTTGAATACTTGGGGCCACGTAGAAGCTGTACCAGTATATTCCGCCGACATTTTCGCCGGTTTTCGGTCAGCACGTAGGGTGTGCTACCGCAGGACCAGATGGCTTGGCCCCAGTCATGGTTTTGGGCCCAGGCTGAGTCGGGCATTGCACATTGTAGGGCTCGCTTTGGATTGCGAAGTCGACCCCTAGCTCTCGTACCGTGTTGGCGAGCAGATCCTGCGCTGCTCTGCAATGATTCAGGTTAAGTTGTAGGAACTTAATTTGAAACATTTTTTGCTGCCTTCCTGTATAATTGGCAGGCCCTGCCTTGTGTGCTGAATTTTTTTCGCCCGCTCGTGTGCATAGGATGCATGACGGCTTTTCTTTGCACTCTTTTGCTGTGTGCTGGTTGCTGCCGCAGTTGTAGCATTGGCCCGAAGAGCCGTGGCTACTCCTGCAACGGGAAGCCATGTGCCCGAAAGCTGGTCAGCGAGTTCTTTGGGAAGAAGGATGCTGGCCGTCTGGGTCTAAGCTTGGGGACTACTGCTGCTGGAATGCCTCCAACTACTTTCGCGAAAATAGCATCAAGAACATCACCGCGAGTGCACCACTCTGGCATGTCTCTGACTTCGATGGTGGCTTTGTTGGAGATTGCCGAGACTTCCGCAAATTCTCCAACTTTCGTCTGCACCGCTTTCAGGAGCTTTGAGGTTGACCCGTTCCCTGGTTTTCCCATGCGGAGGAGAAGTTCGCCAGCTGCGGTTCGCCGTATGCCAGTGACGCTTTCCCTATATTCTTGCAGAGAAGCGTCGGCTTGCACGGCTCTCAGCACTTGAGCGAATGCTGCCGGGTCCTTGCACTTAACTAGCAGTGCATCTGGCCTGCTACCTCTGCCCGGTGGTTTTCGGGCGCGCGGTTTCACCTTTTGCTAGGAGTCCTTGGTGGCGGATTTGCCTACCTGGTTTACCTGCTTTTGGGCATCTCTTCCACTTGGTGTGGGTTTGGTTGTTGAAGCTTGTTCTTTGCTCGCTTAAAGGACGTTTTTCTGGGAGTGCTTTCAGAGCTTCCAGAATTTCTTCCTCTCTTTGGCGTTTCATCCGACCTGGCAATGTGCACAGGGGCATCTTTGGTGATCGCCGGTGATGCCGTAGTTGGTGCGGTGCGCGGTGGGGTTCTCCTTATTTTGGCTGACTTTGTGTATGCTAGGTCATCCTTGTTTTAAGTCATGTCCATCTCAGGTGGGTTCTTCTGATTTTCTTTTCTTTGTTTGTTTTGGTTGTTGTACATTTGTCTTATGTGGGCCCCTTCTCTAGTTCGTTATTGCTACTCGTGCTGTGCAGTCACCTTAGTGATCGCGTGGTTGCCTTTCCATGGAGTGAGGATCACGCGAGGGTTGACCACGGTCTTTATGAGAGCCGTGGTTCAGAGGCAGATCGGGTTAGTCAGGACAGAGTCAAGTGATCCTGCACGGCCAACTGAATTGCAACGAGAAGCAAGCGTTTCAAGAGGCCTACCATGATTTTACCGGGGGGAGGCTGCATTACTCCAGCAGCCATTTC